>OY288108.1:2796073-3996073 GCA_958431115.1 Syrphus vitripennis | reverse complement strand
CTAAAATTTCATGCACTTAACTATCCCTGGTTAGACTATAACACGTTATTTTTCATGTTAAATTAAAAATATAAAAACTAAGATAAGATCATTCAAAATTCTACATAGCAATAAATGAAATAAGAAGACACAAAAAAAGAATAGATTTCTAGCTTTGAGATGAGTTATACATATTTTTTCACATCTTACCGTTGATAAAATTGTCAATTACTGAAAAAAGTGCCAATTTTTTTTTTTTGGTTCTGTACCAATCGAAAAGTTGTTCGAAAAGTTGGAATTAATCATTGGTTTGGTAAAATTATACAATTGAATTAGAAGCAAGGTCTCCTTTCTATGTAATAAGTCTGAAGATTTAGAAGTAAATTCTGCAGAACTGTAGAATAAAAAAAAAAAATAAACTTTAAGCTCGAACTCGCAAAAACAAAGGTCATGTAGAAGCATACTTGGTGCTGAATGTACCCACTTTGAAAAGGGCCAAAATAGATATATCTATCAACATAAAATTGTTGATATCTTCAAATCTTAAACATACATATTTCATTATTTTTATTTCAGTTTTCTTAATCACTTTTATCGAGTTTTAAATGAAAATAGAATAGTTCAAACAATTCATATTTAAAAGAGAAAATACAAAAAAAAAACTTTAAAACTTAACTTTTTTTTCGCTAGATAAAAATTAAAAAACAGAATATCAACCAATAGCATTATTTAATGGGTTCAAATGAAAACAAAAACAAAGTATCATACGGGCTTAAGTAAGACTTAACTTTAAGAAAAAGAAATAAAATAAATGTATAAAGTTATGTATATTGTGAAGAAGCGAACATTCCTCTTTTTTTTTCTTATACCCTTATCATTTTTCTGGTCTCGTATACTTATCTCACTTCCCAAATTGTCTAATGTATAAAGAAATTTGTATATATACACACAAAGTTTCCATAAAGAAAATTTACGAACCAAATATAAACCAAAACCCCCAAAAGTCCTTACCAATAACCATCATTGCCAACCCATCCAAACCACATTCAACCAAGTTTCCATCTAATTAATTAATTTAAGTTGACAGTTTCATTGATTTCATTGAGAAATGGTATAGTGTGTTCCTGAGAGGACTTCCTAAGCACCATAATTTTCCGTAACCAATCACTGGAAGAAATTAATAGTCCTTTTGATAAAACCAAAAACAAAAACAAAAACAAAACAAAAAAAAAACACTTTAGGCGCTCGCTTGTCCTTTGCGTTAAAAAGAATTCTTTCTTTTTGTACATTTTTCTTTATTTTTAGTTTGTTTGTTTGTTTCTGTCTTACTTAAACCGATTGTGACTGGGAATGAAGAACGCTATACATCATCTTGAAAAATACGAAATGTTACGCCGATAATACACAGAAAAATAAATAAATTATCCTTAAAGTCAACAAAAGCCTCTATGGTGCTCTAATTTTTTGTACATGCAGTCATTTTTTCGCCCAAGCAGGCAACATAAGCCATTGCGTGTGGAATATAATGCTGTTCGTAGACTCCTGTAAAGAGATGTGCTTGAGGTCCACTAGCAAAAACGCCTACATCATCACCCCCATGCGTCTCAGAATCCAAGGGAACCGTCGCAGGAAACCTGAAGTTCTATAGAAACAGACATTTAGCAACTTTTAATAAGCCAATGTGACAAAATTAAATTTATTTATCCAACCTTATCTCTCATATTTGTCTGTAGAAGATTCCGCCGACGGCCCGCTACCATGTGGCTTTCAAATCCAGGCCCGTTGGCGTAGCTGAGTGTAGCATAGGGAATTTCGTCGGTGCCCAACTGGCCATTGTTTATGCCAAAAATGTCGTTCTTTCGACTCGAATATCCAGCCACTGACATTGTGTGGGAATGATCCGATGTTACAACAATCAAGGTGTCTGACTCACTGGTCCGCTTGCGGGCTAAATCAATGGCTTTATGAAATTCAATCGTTTCGTCCAAAGCACGAACGGCTTCGGTGTCATGGTGGGCATGATCGATACGACCACCTTCTACGAATAGGAAATAACCCCTATTACGAGCTTCCAGGACGTCCATTGCCTTGTCGACCATCTCAGCAAGACTGGGTATGGTCTCATTATCGGCATCCAGATGGAACGGAATATGAGATGTCCCAAAGAGTCCCATCATAAATTCAACGTCCTTGGAGACCTATGACATATGATTTTGATTAATAAAAAAAAAGGTAAAATTAAAATGAAAATGAAAACAATGAAAAGGAAAATGTTATCTATGTAGATATATGTATGTATGTATGTATATTGTGCACCTACAGCGGACAATTCTTCTTTTGTCTGCACAAAGGCTGATGCATCATTATGAATGCTCTTCCATTTGTCAATCAAATTCTGATTGTCCTGACGTTTCCCTTTGCCACCCAAGATGTCTTTTTCTTCTTTCGGCAGAAATTGTTCCCTTCCTCCGCCCATGATTACATTTAAATTGCGCCCCACCGAGCCATATATCAATTGCTGTGCTATGTCAAGGCATTGTTCAGGATCTTCGCCATCTTTGAGTATTTCTCCATCATTTTCCCAGTTACGATTTGCTGTATGAGCATAAACACCAGCAGGAGAAGCGTGTGTCACAGAGGTGGTTGTAATAAGTCCTGGAAATGTACATCACAAAGGGAAAGGAAAAATAAAAACACATAAAATGTTAAATTGTTCATGCAATAAAAATTGGAGAGCGTTTTTATTGAAGATAAAAATATCAAAAATATTGCTATATTATGTAATGTTCGATTCAATAAAATTACACTTCAAAAGTTAATAATTGTTTTGTTGTTTTTTATTGTATTCACATGATTGAAGGTATGGTTTTATGTACATATGTATATATCTTTTCTAAAAAATAGTAAAAGGTTTATGTGGTTCCAATTTTTGTGTTTGTTTATTTTACCCTGTTTAATTCATGGAGTGATTGCATGATCAATTCGAATCAGAATTGAGATTTCGATCTAGTTACATGGACACACTATATCAAAAGAAATAGAACCGAAGAATTCGTCAAGTTGAATCGGATTGAGGAATTCTATTTCAATTTGATCTACATTGGTCTACTTAGAGCCTACGGATTTGAATCCGAATTCGATTTACAGTCGATTCTCCAGGATTTGAAACTGGAAGCAAACTATTGAAAAGCTAAAACGTTGCAAGCACTTTTATAATTTAATGTACATAAAGTTCCTGTGAATCTTATTTTTAGAGTTTTTGGGCTCTGAGCTACTTATTTGTAAGTAGCTTTCTCGGAAACGGTTTGATATTGATTTATTTTAGTATGTTGATGATTATAAAAATTATATAGAGTAACTCTCTTATTAGATTTTGAATACGATTCTTCCTGACAAACATAGCCATTTTGCCAAATTTAAAGGCAGGAGTTCCTTTAAAATTGGTAGCTAGGACGGGATGGGTGACCAAATCTAGACGAGATTTTAAACTATCGTCTCGGTCTCGTTAAAATTGAAAAGTTTCAGTCTCATCTCAGTTTCGTATCGAATCAGTCTTGTCCCGCTCCCGTCTTGATAGCCAAGCTTTCTATGGCGATTAACAATCTTTGTAAATGAAATTTGTACGGCCACCAAAACCAGTATAAGGAAGATCAACACACACTTTTGGAAAGTCACATCCGCTGTTCCAAAAAAGCTGCCAACGTTCGTAAATAGTCGTCTATGACATATCTATGAATATCTTGTTCTGGGCCCATTGACTCTATCACACGAAGGTGTAAGTGACAGAATGGATACGTTTCAAAAGGGTAACGAATGCATTGCGAGTCAGCCCAATGGAACCTTCTCACGCAGGCAGGCAGACAAGCGAGTCGACCCAGAAGCACTTGGTGAAGAAAGCTTGAAAAAATTGCCACACCTGGCGAAGGGATAGAATAGCTGAAACACATCTCCCAGGCGCCTAGAAATATTTTACGCGGGCTTGCTGAGCCCACGAAGGCAAAACTCACGGATCTAAATTTGGCCGAGGACCGAAGAAAAAGTTTATATTCAGGAATAGCAACTATACTTTTTTCTAGTACATATGTACTTAAATTTTGGTATATGGAGCACCTAGATATATGTTCAAAATATCTAAAGTTGTGATTGGCTCTCCCAATTCTCTATAATCTATTGATAGTAGGCAACTGACATAACAAATTGCTTTAAATTATTTCTCGTTTATATCGCTGTATTTACGAGTACAAGATACCATTTGTCCAAATAAACATCATATCAGTGATTGATATGATTAAAATAAATCAAAGTAATAAAAAAAAATAAAAATAAAATAAAATTTCACCAAACCAAATCACCAACAGAAATGTTTCAATTCAAACTTCTTCTTTTCTTTGGGTAGATGTATTTCCAAGTATTCTCCTTTGCAATAAAAATCCACAGTGTATATATTTATGTTTGAAATTCTATTCCAAAGTTTTACAACCAAACGTCTTGGGGATCATAAAGAATGTTCTCATAAAAATTCGAACTTTTACATCATGTTGTACCAACAACATACATACATGTGGCCATACAAACAAACCTTCATAAGAAAAATCAATAAAACATACTATCAGATCAGAATATAAAAAGTGGCAGCCATATATAAATTACTGTTATTTTATTATGTGTGAAAGTTGAATGGAATTTTCAAAGTTTTTCTTAAAACTAAGCCACAATATAGCTTCAGGACTTATTTTGACACTTTTTCATATAATATGAAAGTTATTTAGGATAAGAAACCTATGTTTTAAAAACTTTTATCTTGAAGATTGTATAAAACATGTCCTATAAAGTCAGCTAATATTTATGTAGAAATAAGAGATTTTCAAATTTTGGGTTAGTTTCGATATGATGTGTATTATTTTGTATACATTTCTATTCCATCTTGTCTTAAAATATCATTCAAATGTCACTTTCTTATGTTTAAATTAAAGATTAAGTGATAAGGGAATATTTTAATTTGAGTTATTTGTTTTCTTATAGAAATCAGCCTAAATAAGATGGCCAAGAAATGTAATTTTTATGTGGACGCTAGAAGAAAGCACAGCTACCCAAAGCAGTGTGAGGGCAGTGGATAGGGTCAACGTACAGTGAACGTTTATCAAGACTTAACTATTCTACTGTGGAAACTATTGGGAAAGACTCGAGAGATTTTAGGTAGACATTAAAGGAGGCAACTGTTAGATTAGCCTTTGAAAAAGGTTTTAATTAAAAACTAAACAAAAAAAAACGGTTTTTCGCAGATATTTCTCCTAAATGCTTTGGTTGAAAATGGACTTTCCATTCAAATATGCATACATTTTACATTTTTGTTAACTTTTAGGAGATGTAATGAAATGAATTAATGAAAAATGTCACACAACAAAATGCTTTAAAAGATCTTTGGGAGTGTAAGAGAGTTTAGTGATAAAGTGATAATTAGATTTCTTCTTTTATTTGTGAGGCCTGTCTATCAAATAAAATGACCTACTTATCAAATCAAACCAATGGAAAATTTGAAACTGAACGATAATGAAACATGAGAAGCTTATTATTTAATTTATTTATTTATTTTTTGTTTAAGGCGCCAATCACAGCTATTCGTGAAAGTCATCATTGAAACACAAATCAGTGGAATGGTGGAAAATTTTTTTTTTATTTTTAGCAATCATTCGCTTTGATTTTTGAGGTTAAATTCAGTCGTTGAATGAAAAACCAAACAATAGAACAAAATGAGAAAGTACACAATTCAGTGAAACGATCCGTGTTCCACTTTTTTGGAACGGAATTCAAAAGATCATTCCCTTTGGATTATAGAAAAATTTTACGGTATTTAAAAGAAAAGTTTGGTTGAAATGGTAGTTTTTTTTTTGCAAAGAAAAAACTATTTAAATACTTAGTTTAATTTTTGCATTAAAATTATAACAAAATAAATCTTTAATTCTTTATAGATATAGCTATTACTGTTTTATCTTAAGAACCTTTTCTTGGTAATGTTTCATTATGATTGTGTATTTGGATGTTTTGCTTCCGAGAACTACTTGAGAGCTACTCCAAAAAATTTGATTCTCTGCCACTAATCCGCACCTACCTTTTAGATGTAGATTTATTCAAGGGAAGACATTTTAACACAAGTACCAAAAATATATAAATTAAATTGCTTTCATCAAAAAGACCGTAATCTCTTCGAGATAATTTTCTTCTTTACTTTAAGAAAAAGTGAGTGAAAACTTAACAGGGAACAACTAAATCAAATCTCCTCAAATAACAATATTTTTTCTTCAATATTCGTTTCACAGTAAAATCAAGTCCAACTATTTAAATAAATATTTGAATCTGAAAGTTTCCATCATACAATCATTTATGATAATAATCATTCATTCAATTCAATCAGCATGATAATGATAAAAAATTTTCGCACTGCACTTTGTTCAATTGAAGGTTTAATAAATGAATATAATTACAATGTACATATATGTAACTGTAATTAAAGTGAATTAAAGAAAAAACAAAGAATGTTTAATGTTTATGCTCTTTTTTATAAGTACTTGGTTGAAATGTAATCACATAAGTCTAGTGCCGAAAAGAGGATTGATTGGTATAAAAATATACTTTATTGAGCTTACATATGTAGGTACCTATATATAATTACTTTTTTATATAAAATTAACTGGACATGGTCAATAAAATACTTATTGGCAACCAAAACATACGAAGTAAGTAGGTAAGTATAAATGTCAACAGCTTACGCAAGTGAATTATGTGCACGTGACATGAAATTGTTTTGCTTATAATTAATGCATCAATTTACCTTGACTTTGGTTTGGTAGCAGCAGTGCCAGCGACAGCAATTTATAATGTTAATAAAACATTATGTACGCCAATTTTATTGTTTACTTCCTTCCGGCTAATACGTTTTTTTTTGACACAACAGTTGGAATAGTAAATTAAATTGATGAGTACGAATGAAATGACCATGAAAATATTAGGAACTATTAGTATTTGTATAATGACAAGAGGAACTCAATTTTTTTGAGCAGGGCTTTTGTAGTTTAACACTCTGCTATTTACATACATATTAAAAGAAAATAGAACTACTAGAACTGGGATGCCTGATGAGATATAATGCTAATATGTCCCCACAGCAAAAGTACTTTTGTTTTTTTTCTTTTCTATTAAACAGTAATGACAGGCAGATAAAATATTTAAAAAATCATTGAATTTTGCATGACCTCCGTCCAAAATTGTGCAATGAAAGTGCGGAGAGAACTAGCTTAACCAACACATTTAAATAAACTGTGAATGGTATGCTTTTACTTAATTTTTATAAAATTCAAATGTCATATTTTAATCAGCTAATTGATTAAAAAATTGAAAGTGGGTTACAAAGCTGCACTAAATCACTATAGTATAAATAACTTTACATCAAGTCAATTCTTTAATGTCTAATTTAATATCTAATAATGTCTCAATAACTCAAGGCTATACCAGCGACCGCATAAATATCAAATAAAAAATATCTATCATACAAAAAATTAAACATTTTCACACCATGACAGTTTTAGTTCATATAATATATAAGTTGCAAATGCATTACCCAATCCAATCAGCTGTACTAGTCCGAACTGGTATTGCTCACATTTAAATATTATATATATGTACAAGTACATGCTTTTCCGTGATAGTCCCCCACCGGATCGTGCTCACAAATCAATTATTTAATCTACCAGCAATTATAAAATCCACTAAATGTACGATTCATTGTTGGACATTGGAATATTTGACACAAAGAGTTGATCAGAAATGTTTTTTTTTTTTATAGAAAAGAGCAAAAAAGAAATGTCGCTAAAGCGAAATGAAGAAGTTAATAAAGTTTATACTATCGTTATCGTATCGTTACAGAAAAACGAATACTAATAAGGCGGAATAATATATTTCTCTCATCATTCAAACTGCAACAGAACTAGGGCTAGACAAGTGACTTGTTTTGCCCTAGTGGACACGAAGAGGGCAAGACAAGACATATTTAACTCGATTAATTCCAATATATTCGGGACGAGGTTAAGATTATTTTTTCGTACATGTTATTGATATATTGTACATAACTTCGATTTCGAAACAAAAAAGACGATACCGAAAAGATAATAATTTGATGCCGAGACGAGAGAAACTGAGACTTGGTTTTATGAGACAGTGGCAGAACACTTAAGTATCTTATCGCTTTATTGAAAAAAACCCTATTTTTCCACTTATAACACTCCACGTTTTTCCATCGAAGGTACAACTGGCCCTTAAACTGTTAAGTTAATGAGTTCCAAAACAAGACACTTCATCATTTATTTTTTTGTTTTTCTTCAATGGAATTTGGTAAAGTTTAGCCATAAAATAGCCCAATGTACTTTTGCAGTGTTATTATCGCACCCTTTGTGCTCTGTTCATGCTTCAACTATACATAATTATGTACACAATATACAGTTGACACTAACCTGTCGACAGTCCTTTGCTCTGCGCCCACTCTGCTATTGAAGACACATGGTGGTCTGTGTTGTTCTGTGCCCGACAGTTATTTAAATCAACGGCCGCCGACACACCAATGGTCCCGTAATTGGCCTTCACACCACCCAGATAAGCCGTGGCTGTGCACGCCGAGTCGGCCACTTGGGTATTCGCACAGTAAGTCTGCAACAATAACAAGAACAACAACAACAAACAAAAAATTATTAAAACCACGATAAACCATGAAAATGTACAAATTGCTCTGCATATACAGGAGTTGCTGCATTCTGGTCTTATGACCACGCTATCTACAAAGTTATCCTCTCTAGCTAGTTGATGCCAGAGCCATAGGTATATGTATATAGTTAAGGCTTTGCCACAATAAAGCCTGTCAAGTTTAACCGAGGCTAACGACTGGGTGCTCCAATTTCCATAGGTATCAAAATAAACTGATACATACCTTGCTAAGGCCAATGTACGGGAACTTTTCAAAGGATAATTGCTGTTCCTCTCCGCCCATGTAGACTCGAGCTGCTGTTAGCGTTGGGATGGACATTCCGTCGCCAAGGAACATTATAACATTTTTGGCCACGTTCATGTTCAATTCTTGCTTTTGCAGTTGATTCCGAAGAATATCCTGAGCATTTTCTTTCCAATATTCACTTTCTTCTTCATCGGGATTGGGAGATCGAAAACTAAGCAGTGGCATGGCACGTTTATGAAGCCTCTGATTTGAATTTCGCTTGAAGTTCAAAACAGGATGCATGCGATGTTCGTTTTCTGTCGAAGGATGACACTTTACATGAAAAATGCTTCCGTTTAATTTTCAATTTCAGCTGATGGATAACCTACCCAAATCATCTAATTCCGTGAAAGGGTTCATTAAACCCGGCGGCGGCGGCGGCGCCAACGACACACAACTCAGCCAAACACTCCAAACAATCACGAAACGAAAAATTAAATTAATCATTTTCGATTAAATTTTAATAATGCAACATCTACAGAGATAACGAAACAATATAGACGAAGAGACAACCCGACCGACACCACCAGTACAAAACTTTTGAGTTGTTGAACTAATGTAGCTAAGCGCTGCAGAGTGATGAGTGAGCGCGATTTTTGTTTAATTACAGCTCATTTGCTACGCCTATCGCCAATGAGACTGAATTATCGACTGTTGTTCGCTGGTCCAGCGGCAGTCGTATTTATAGCATAAAATATTCGCTTGCAACTCTCAATGAAACTTAATGGACATGGTAAGACTTACTGATAGTTTGATAACCGTTTAGGTATCAAATGTGTATTAGTCTTAATTTTTATTTAAAGCATGTTTTTTTTTCAGTTTTTGTTTTGATTCTGATCTAAATTGTTGGGATTTGTATTTTTTGAAGAGGTACGATTTTTCAATGACTTGAGTTGGTTGGTTTATTTTTGGTCATCTTAAATCACTAGGAAGCTACAAATCAGACGCTATATCAATTACACAAGATTATGTACATATACGAGTACTTACCTACGTAGTATGTACATATACCTATATAATAAGTTTTTATAAATGATCAACAGTTTAGAAAGTTATCTGCAGGCAGACAAAATATTGTTTTTTTTTCTTATTCGTTCTTTCGATTTAAAATAATTGAAACAAATTGAAAAACTTAGTACAGATCAATATTCGAGAGTTCGGGGTTCGTGAGTCTAAGGTTTGACTTATAATGCTTTTATTTATAACGAATTAAATAAAAAAATATAATCACATAAACAAAAACAACGATATAGTCCTCGGAAAATACTGTGGGCCAGTTGTACAATTTTGTTTCAGTATTTTAATCAATTTAATTAAGTGCTCTTATCAATTTAAAGTCAAACAACGAATATTGAATGGTCCTAAAACTTATACTTTCATATAGATACAAGCAAGATGGTCTTGAGATCATTCGGTTTTCAGTGTTGATAAGAACATTGAATTTTAAAAACAAAATAACTTTAAAATTTTAAATTTGAGCTTGAAAATAATTATTTCAAAAACTTCATTGCTCATTTGAAAAGTTAATTGAAGGATGGCTTCAAAAGAAACTCCGTTGTTCCGTAAAAAACTTTTAACTTTTTTTTTAAATAATTGTTTCGGCATTTTTAATATGGTCAAAACAAACTGCTAGAAATATAAAAAAAAATCAAAACTAGTTTAAAAATAAAATAAATAATTTAAAAATACAAATTTGCAAATTAATTTTTTTTCTTCAATTTTTTCAACAATTGTTTTCTAGTACCAACAATTTTAACAATTTTGTCAGAAAGATAAAAAATTAAAACACAATTAATCATATATAAGAATTTGCAAAATAAAATTAATTAAAGCATAATGAAAGTTTTAAAACTTCTTACTTGCAATTTTTTTTATAAAAATGTTTATTTTCATAATTTAACTTTTTTTATAATTTCTCTTTTTTCCTTTTTTTTAAATTTTTTAAAAAATGTTAAATGAAAAATTAAATGGCATTTTGTCAAACAAATTTTTAAAATTGTTTGAAAAAAAAAAAACTTTTCAAAAAATAAATCCTGCAACAAAATGTATCAAATAAAATTTCACAAAAAAGTGTTTGTCTCTCCGATACTAGAATTTTGTTTTTGAGCCACAAGAATAAAAATTGGATAGGAAATAAATTGTGAAAAAAAGTTTTGTCGAAAGAATGTTAATCCTCAAAACAAAAAAATGGTTGAAAAAATGTCAAAAAAAAAAATGTCAACATATAATTGCAAAAATTGTTCTCTTTGAAACAAAAAAACACTATGATTTCGAAACAACCAAGTAAAAATGAGTGATTCGATGCATAACCTACACATTGTAACAAAAATAGACATAATTTAACGTCATCTAAAAAAAATTATTGTACCCTATATATTCATTGCATTAAATGGATACACTTAATAATAGAAAAAAACTATAATCATAGTCAAATACAGCATCCATATGTTGTTTTTATTCTTTGTAGATGCATTCATATTGTCTTCCAGGTGAGCAACATGTGCAATCGCGAGTGGAATATAATGTTGCTCGTAAACTCCGGCAAAGAGATGAGCTTGCGGCCCACTCGCAAAAACGGCCACATCGTCACCCCCGTGTGTCTCAGAATCTAAAGGAACCGTCGCTGGAAACTTGAAGTTCTAAAAAAAAAATTAAAACGAAAATAAGTTGCATATTGCACATTTTGTGACAAATTAATATTTCATCCTACCTTATCTTTCATATTTGTCTGTTGAAGATTAAGTCGATTACACTCAGCAATATTGCTTTTAAATCCAGGCCCGTTGGCATAGCTGAGTGTAGCATAGGGAATTTCGTCGGTGCCCAATTGGCCATTGTTGATGCCAAAAATATCGTTTTTTCGACTCGAATAACCTGCCATAGACAATGTGTGCGAATGATCCGATGTAACAACAATCAAGGTGTCCAATTCACTCGTCCGCTTGCGGGCTAATTCAATGGCCTTATGAAATTCGGCAGTTTCATCTAAAGCACGAACGGCTTCAGTGGCATGGTGGGCCAGATCAATCAGTCCTCCTTCAACGAATAGGAAGTAACCACGATTACGAGCTTCCAAGATATCCATTGCCTTCGCGACCATCTCAGTAAGAGTAGGAATAGTCTCATTATCAGCATCGATATGATACGGAATATTAGCTGTGGCAAACAGACCCATCATAAATTCAGTGTCCTTCGGGACCTACGACATAAACATTTTGATTTTGATTGAATAAAAAGAAAAATAATTCTATTTGTGCATCTACGTTTATCACTTACAGCAGACAATTCTTTTTTAGTCTGTACAAAAGTTGATGCACCATTATGAATGCTCTTCCATTTTTCAATCAAATTTTGGCTGTCCTGACGTTTTCCACTGCCACCTAAAATGTCTTTTTCTTCCTTCGGCAGAAACTGTTCCCTTCCTCCACCCATGATTACATTTAAATTGCGGCCAACCTTCCCGAATATCAACTGATGTGCTATGTCAGGACATTGCTTGGGATCTTTGCCATTTTTGAGAATATCTCCATCATTTTCCCATCTACGATTTGCTGTATGAGCATAGACACCAGCAGGGGAAGCATTCGTTACAGAGGTGGTTGTAACAAATCCTTGAAATATACAATTTTGTTGAATATGGTATCATATGTGCCAGAGTTGTAAAAGATTGCAATCTTTGGGGAATGCAATCTTTTTCAACTTCAATCAAGAGAATAAATTAATTCATTCTTTTTTAAAAACTGCGAGTTCAAACGATGTAATTAGTATCCTTTAATTTATTTTTTAACTTAAAGAGGTAAAAGAGTGCTGTTAGCTGAAAGATGATTTCAAGAAAGATGAATTCAATTATATATTGTTAATGAATTCATTCGCAAAGATTGCAATCTTTTACAACCCTTATATACAATATATGTATACTTTATATGGAAATATCACGACCTTTTCAAGCCATACGTCAACCTTCAACTGCTGTTGCTCAATGCGCAGTATATGGTTGCTACTAACCTGTTGATAATCCTTTGCTTTGCGCCCATTCTGCTATCGAAGACACATGGTATTCTGTGTTGTTTTGTGCCTGACAGTTCTTATAATCAACAGCAGCCGACACACCAATGGTCCCGAAATTGGCCTTCACACCACTCAGATAAGCTGTGGCTGTACATCCCGAGTCTCCGACTTGGGAATTTGCACAGTAAGTCTGTAATAATAACAACAACAAATTCATTAAAACAACGATGAACAATAACAAATTTGTATGCATATAGGAGTCCCTGCATTCTGGTACTTTGACGACGCTTTGAAAATTTATGATATAGCATTTCATTGTTTAACCTGTGCTAACAACTAGGTACTCTACTAATTACTCAACTAACCTTACTAAGGCCAATGTAGGGGAACTTCTCAAAGGATAATTGCTGTTCTTCACCTCCCATGTAGACACGAGTTGCGGCTAGTGTGGGTATGGACATTCCGTCGCCCAGGAACATTATTACATTCTTAGCCGCGTTCATGTTCAGTTTGTTCTTTTTCAGCTGAGTCCGAAGAATGTCATGGGCATTTTCCTTCCAGTACTTACTTTCTTCTTCGTTGGGGTTGGGAGATCGAAAAGTTATCTGTGGCATTGCACGTTTTTGGAGTCTTGCCATTGAACTCGGCTTGAAGTTCAGTACGGAATGGATCCGATCGTCATCTGTTAGAGGGTGGCACAACTTAAAGAATGCAGTCGTTTAAGAACTTCAACTGGTGGTTATGGAGAACCTTCCTACCCAAATCATTTAGTTTCATAAAGGGGTTCGATCCACTCGTCGGAGGCGCAGAAATAACACAGTTTAGGCAAACACTTAATACAATCAAGTAAGGGAAAATAAATCTATGCATTTTCAATACAAATTTGATAATGCGACACTACTAATGACTACGGCCAAATGAGTAATAATTGTACGTCCAGCGTCAATCAGATTCATGGCATGATTTCCTGAAATTCTAATGAAAATCATTAATACATAATTGTGATACTAAAGCTTTAGATTTTTTTAAATCGCACAATTTATTTGATATTGATAACCTGGGGTGTTTTTTTTTTTTTTTACTAACTACTAAACTAAAGGTACTATAAGACACGTCTTGTATTCGTAACAAAAATCGAACTCGAGATTTTGATTGAGCTTGACATTGTCATGATATGGAAGGCGAAAAAAGTGGGTCTCGCAGTTCGGCCTGTTTTTCAGTCTGTCTGATGGGTTTCTTTTCTTTGTTTTAGGCCAAAAATAAAATCTTTGAGAAAAGGCATAAAGGTTTTATGCCGTTTTTCTGACATAATTGCAATGAGGTTTTCGAGAAAAAGCTATTTATTTGAGTTCAAAAAAAAAAACGCAAACAAAACTAAAGAATTATTTTTTAAAAATGTAATTAATTACCATATTCATATTTTAAAAAAATCATATCAATTATGTGTTCCTTCGTTTTTTCATTCAAAATCAACGTTGGAAATGCTTTATATCTTCTCTCACTAAATAGTGAAACACTTCGAAATAGGCCTGGTTTTAATTATTTCACTATATCGAGTGTCTACTGTATTTAAAAAAAAAAATCTATTGATGATTAAAATATACGCATCATATTAATGTTAAAAAACCGTTTAAACGAATCTTAATTTTTTTCAAACTTCTTTTTTTTCAGACTTTAAAAACAGGAGCAAGTACCTGCAACCCAGTAGCACATTTTATTTATGAATTGCAAATTACGATAAGAAACAATCGTAGATTTTTTTTGTTTCTAAACGTTAAAAAATAGTAATTGATTTTTTTTTCCTTTTATATAGTTTAAAAATTAAAAAAAAAGATGTGCTAATTGCATTAAACATCGAAATATTTTCCTATTTAACTTTAATACACTAATAAAAAAAATTCAGTATAAATTTTTCCGTTATAAAATTGTCTACAAGATGACATTGGTTTTGAAAAACCAATGGTTTTGCGAAAGTTATATTTTCGTTGCTATGAAACACTAGAACTTTAAAATTATTTTTGGAACTGCTTTTCAAAAACATTTATTTTTTTAATGTTAAAAATAAGTAACTATATCAAAGTTTGCAGTGTTTTTTTTTTTGTTATTGTGTTACAAATAATAGTAATATAATTATGTAATAATTGCTTCAATAATTATAAAATATTTATTTCATTTTCGTAAATTAATACACTCTAACGAGAATTGGTATCAAATGAAAATTGATGTTGATTACATAATGTGAGTCAAATATTTCCAAAATTGTTCGGTTCAAACTTGAACCATTTGTACAGACAGAAAATGAAACCTTGCCACCATTTTGTAATAGGCAAAAACGTCCATAAATAAAACAATGAAATGTTTCAGTGTTTTCTCGAAATAACTGCTCATATCTTGAGATATAATGCTAGTAGGTAATCGGTACTATGTTGCCGAGTTTAAGTTTATTTTTTCAAGATGTTTCAATTTAATTTCTTGTAAGAAATCTTTCCTTAGACTGGATTCTGTACACTCATATTTCAACTTCAAAAATTTTTATTCGTTACTACAAAAATCTTTCCATAAATAAAATAAAATCTTTAGAGAAGTCATAAATTATAATTATTACCAATCTCTATGTGTAATCGACAATCTTATATACATTTATACACAACAACATTACCTTCACGAAATATTTCTAATGATAATTTCATCTCAAAACTTGGAAAAACAATTTCAAAGTCAAAAGCGTCTGTGATTTGACAAAACTCATTTTTCTGCGTCAGCTCTATCAGCTATCACTCCGAAGTAAGTGCTAGCAAACGAAAACAAAAAAAAATTACCAACAAATTGTAATCCCATTAAAATTTATTTATATTTTAGGAAAAAAAAAACTATACTGTCTATATTTAAATATTCATTGAACTAAAGGTTATAAACTCACTGAAAAAACTAAACACCAATGATAAACTATAAGCGTTAACATTTTGCCCAATTCATTCCAAACTCACGTGATTAACAATTGAAAATCTCGTGCTAAAGCGATTCCATGATGCTTCTGAGTTATTTGATACGATTGAGGGGCTTTTGTGATACACGCGATTAACACGAAACAAACTTCAGCAATTTATTTGCTTAATGTTTTGTGTGTCGGCCGACAGAGATAAAATATTTTTGTGCTGGAAACGTGTTCCTTTTATTTCAGTTAGGTGCTTTAAAGGGTAAGTTAAGTATTCATAATGAAAAATTCGATTTCGCGTTGGAAAACAAAAACAAAATATGATAATGTTAAAGTTTGATCAAACAGATGTAATTTAATAAGGGATCGATACATTCAATTTCATGTGGTTGAATTTCTAAATTCAAATTGTCTTCTGAATCAAAAAATCTTTAACGGGCGCTGAAATAGAAAAAGAATTAACCGTTTACCAGATCACAAATATCACCAGAACCGACATTTAAACTGGTGTAACAATCAAAGGTATCCAAAACATTCGGAAATTATAGTTTAACTAAAGTCAAAACATCAACCTCTTTAAAAATTCAAGCTGAGTTTATCTATTTGCTCCTAAAAAAAATCCCATTAGTATAGAATTGACTTTTTTGTATTAATTGTCTAAGTTTGCATGTAACGAATTTCAAAATGTACAAAAGCAAAAATGTACAACCAGTTCATTTTCTTAATATTTTATTGTTTTGGGAGATTCATAATCTGTAGACAGATTTGTGCACGAAAGGATTTAAAATGAAACAAAAACAAAAAAATTACCAAAAGGTGTGGCATTTTAGTGATAAGGGGCTTGCATTTAAATGCGGACAACGTTCTTCTGTTCATGGACAGTTGGATGAAATACTATAGATTAAGGTCGTTTCTTTTCATTTTAGATTATTTTTTGGAGGTTATTGACATTGAACTTTTAAGTATGTAGAAACCTACATAAATACTTTCTGTTCCTGTTTGCCATCAATTTTTAATTGGTGTTTTGACAATTTCAAAATGTTATCATTTTTTAATGACATCATCATGATAGTACAAAAAAGAAATAAAATTTGTTGGTCATAAGTATGATAATCTTAATGAATACGGAAGAAAGCAAGAAAATACTTTGCAGCTAGCTTCTTGATACCTCAGGTCAAAATATAAGCTTTTTGTATTTTGGAGGAGGGTCTTTAAGTTTTTGCTATCAAAATAAATTAAAATATGTCTGTTTCTGTTTACTAGTTATTATTCAGCTATCTCCGACTCTTTACCAGTTTTGCTGATTCCTCTTCGACCGTTCTACGGCAAGTGCTTCTAGGTTCTGCGCAATTCACTCGTTGTCCTTTCGAAACGTATCGCCAACTGTCATTGGGTTCCTGACCTGCTCTCGTATGAAGTCCATCATTTGAAATACGGTTGGGCCAGGAATTCCGCTAGATGTTTCGCATATATCTACATTATGTGGAGACAGTACACTCAGGATATTGAAAATTTCCTACTATCTCAACTGATCCATTTTGTTTTTACAATGCTGACCTTTAGCCTAACTGAGAAAGTAAACTTACGTCGCGTCATCTGCGTAGTCCAGATGTTTGATTGCAGAATCCACGGAATTCCTCCTTTACCAGTTGACAAGGCTGAGTGCAGTATCACTTATCACAAACAGGCATAGAATTGGTGACAGTATACAACCTTGCCTAATCCTACTTCGCACTTCATTCTTCATACTGACTTTACATAGTACAGCAAGGTGTGAAGTTACACTTTAATTCATTATTTGGTGAATGCTAAATTATAATTCATAATTTTTGCTCAGAGAAAAAATTATGGAAAATCAAACAAAATCCAATCCAACCAATGTCCATGTTATTATTTCTCAAAAAGATTGAGCGTGTTAAATGTTTAACAAGATACAATATTTGAATAAGATTTGACTTGACAATGTTCAAAGTTTAGATAACAATTTGTTTTTTAAATCAAATGTGGCATCAAAAATTCACTTTATTTACAGGCATCTTTTGATAGCTGGTCAATACTAGACTCGAAACTAATTCTTTGTAGCATTTTTTGAGAATTTTTCAATTTCCACATTCATATGTCTCGAAAAACTAAAGGTATGTCCAAATCCTGAATTCAAATACATAGAACACCGGTTTTCAAGAATAATATCTCATTCAAAGTTTAGCTGAATACAGTTTCCAAAGTCCTAAAAGTATGAATAAAAAATAGCGTCATTTGGTGCCAGACCTATAAACTCCATAAGCAAAAAATTGTATCGGTTTTAAGGTATGTATGTACATTGTACATATTTTTGGATTTCCGTTTATCAGAAATGTAAAAAAAATATAACATCCATTGCACAAAAGTACATAAAAGCAAAAAAAAAAAATTATCTTAAAACCCCCCAGAGCTCAACATTTACAAACATTTCAAATTTCAAATTCAATCATCATACTATTTCAAAAATTACCCAAGAATACAAAAGAAGCTTCGGTAAGCAAATTAGCTAGAGAGCTATAGGGTGGATAAATTCTATCAGTTTATTATGTACTTACCTTTATCCGAACAATTTCGGAACCACCACCCACATTGCAATTCTTGTAAATTTACTTTTCTTTATCCATTTTTGTTTGTTTGTTTGTTTTCTTTAGGAACATTTATACGAAAAACATAAAAATATAAGACAATAGCTGTACAAATATATGGAAGTATATGTATGTCTAAGAGCAAGAGCCCTATCGTCACACAACATCAAAAAGGCTGAAACATTCCCAGGCGTATACAACAATAAACTGCTTCACAATGTGATCGAAATTTCATTCAAGATTTATTATGACAAAGATTACCAATGTCAAGAGTAACTACGGTCTCTATAAAAATAAAAATAAAATAAAAAAATAAAACAGAAAGAAAGCCCATGTTAAACAAGTTAAAGACAACAATTTGGATATTGTGCTATAGTCGGGTTAAGGTTTTGGCTTCGAATCTCCATACACGTATTTACGGTCTTAACCTGCCCGCAAGCCAACAATATAACAAAAACACAAGAAATGTAATCCGCAGAATAGGAAAACTAAATTACAAACAATATGGCATTTATTTGTATGAAGATACTATAAACAGGACGGAAAGGAACAGGGCACAATATGTCCTTCCAATATAAATGTCCAATCCAGACTCTTCATATGCATGTTCACTTTTATATTACAACAATTCTCTACCCAGTACCCAACCAACATGGGAACTTTATATACGGAACAAAACAAGGATATGAGAGCAACTATACAGAGAGAGAAGAAATAGAAATCCATTACGTAATGATGATGCTTTAGTTTTTGTAGTAATCCTTGAGGAAACTTCCTGTTTGTGCTTTGATAAAAAAAAAACTCCTCCGACTTTCCCCTTTTGAACTAGGTCAACCATTTGTTTCAACTTTAGTAGAGTCGTCGTCGTTGTCGTCGTCGTCGAGCGTTTATCGCACATACACACATTGCTCCTGGCTTCTCTGTCCCCTCTGCTATAGAAGAACTCTAGAGGTACTTTTACACAGAGAAATAAATTTATGGCAATTTTATTTTCAATCACAGGAATTGTTTTGCACGAGCTAAAAAAATAAAACAACAACAAAAGGATAAAGAGACAAGCACTCTTTAAACTCCACACGTCAATTGATTGAGGTCTTTTTTTTAGTAGTGAATGAATTTCAAAAAGGATTGAAGGGCAAAATACCAATTGTAAATACAGTGATTTAAATTTTCCTAATTTAACGTTTATCCTTAGAACTAAAACTTTTAAAAGAAAGATAAGAATTTGACATACAAATTAGACAAACATTTACAATTTTTTTTAAGCTGAATTGTAGAATCCACTGTCCTTTTGAATCCGCTGTAAAACTTAAATATGAAATTCGCTGGATGAACTGTACACAGTCGTTTCATAAAATAACCTTATCATTTCCGAACTTTCCTATCAACGCTGTAGTTTCTGACATTTAAACGTCATATTATTGTCAAGTGTGGACTAAATGAAATACTTGAATTAATTTGTTTGATGATTTTAAAAATTATATAATAAAAAATGGAGTTGATTGCTTCATATCGATAATTTCAATATTCCTTTTTCTCAAAATAGGGGTGAATATGAATTTCAATTTTTGGATGCAATAAACAAATTAATAATAAACAAAATTAAATTTTTGCTCTAAATAATGTCTACTACATATGTAAAGATTCAAACAAAAATGGGGAGGATGTAATAAAAACGTACGTATACGCAAAAGTGCACAACTGTCATACTCGTAAAATTTGTTATAAATATAATATTTTTAAAAACTCTACGCCTATACCCTAAAAAAACATTAAAAAAAGTTAAAGATTATACCTAATCTCAGTTTATATTTTATTAAAGTACTAACATTTATAGCAGTGAACCCAAAATTTTTTTTATTTTTATTGCAATTTTTTAAATAAAAGTAAGAAGCAAATTGGGCAATAAGTTAGGCAAGAAAAAGTTTTAGTCGAGAAATTAAATATCTCATCGGTTAGTCAATGGATTAACTTTATTTTATTTTGAAAACAAAGACTATAATAATTTTTCTAAAAATAAAGCCCTTAACCAGTTATTTGTGACAAATATTTTCGAAGAAATTGTAATTTTTCGGTATCCGCATCATCGTCAAAACCGTGTTGAGACTTGATCCTGAACAAAATTGATCGCAGTGTTGCCACCACTGCAACACTTCTTAAAAGTAGTGGAATAAAAAATAGAAAAGCAAAACAATGAAATACAGAACAATTCCGTTATTATATGTGAACAATATCAGTTTTTGAAAAACATGATGCGTTTTCTTGCAATTATCTTATCAAATTTTTCAAAAACTGATATTATATAATATGTGATTTAAAAACACACTCTTTTTTGTCATATATTCATATTACATATGTATGAGTTTTTGAAAATTTTAAAGTAAAAACACGTCTATATAGTTTTAATCAAGTAACATGGAGTGTACAAAAGTAAAAAATGAATCCTTACCTTGTACTTGAACAGGCGGATGCTTGTGGATTGCTAAATTTTACTTGCAATCGTACCTACACCGATATGAGTCTATATATGTTCTCTATTCCTTATGTGCGTGAGTTAACCCACAATATTTATGATACTTTGTTTTGAATTCTTTTTTTTTCTGACAGGAATGTATGGCAAATAAAATATATCCTTTTTTGTTCCAAGGATAATGAAAACAACAAGGTATAAGAGAAGGTGTGACATCATATAGTAATGAGTTTATAGCCTTAAGTGACACACTTGATGGTAGAAAGGAAAGATTAATTGTTGTGATTGTTCCGTTTTGTTTATTTCTAGATATAGTAAAAATGGGATTTCTTTTGTTAATCTTCATTATTTTTTAGTAGAAATCAGGCTGAAAGTATATAAATGAAGTTTTCAAAAAAAAAAAACTTAATTTAAAACTCATTTAATATGTACTTACAAAATAAATATTCCAAACAAGGGAAATCCAATAGCAAAATATTTAAAATTAAAAGCTTATGTTTCATCTTCATTAAATAAAGTACCTATAGATAAGTGGGTAAGTACCTACACAAAATTTAAAATAAAAAATAAAATACAAGGCCATCGGTATATATGTACAATTGTACATATACACAGAAGCTCTCAGTACAATGTAGTACTTATGTACAGAAAATTTTGCATTAATATATACGTACATGTATATTAACTATTCACTTAAAATTTTTATTAAAATGTTTACATAGATACTATCTATGTTATGTACAACTCCCCGGTGCCCAACAGAACAGACTCTCCTGATAAAGCCCGCACTCGATTCACCTACCTACAAATGAAAAATATCATCAAAAAAAATATATTATATAGAAACTTATATAGTCCGATGGTTGTTGATATACAAACATATAATATAACATTGGTGCGTATAATGTTGTTTTCAAAGCTTCAGAAGGGAAATAAAAAATTAAATTAAATTTCCGGGTTATTTCATATTTTAACTTCGCGATTTATCGATTTACCTCAAACACAATACATCTGGTGATAATGTGTAATACCTACCAATTGCAATGGCAGCGAGTAAAACATAATAAGTAGATATTGTATTAAACGCACCACACACAATGAATCGTATCCAACCCCTACTGCTATCGCGATTTTCTCCAACCGCCCATCATCAGCTAACTCCCCCTATCACCATCAATATATATACTCGCACTTCGCGATATAATGAATCCCCAAGGCCAACAGCAATTTCCAGTGTTGTGTCATAAATGACACACAGATAATAACGCACATCGCATCACACGATTTTGAGTGCCACAAAAGCGCTATATCCATTTGTTCAAGAGAGCATGCCTATATAAATATATCCATACCTATTACACTATACCTCTATAACCTACCAAGTGCCAACACTAACCAATAACAACAACAAAAAATTATCTGCCTGAATCGAGTGCGTTCGGTAATGTGTACATAATATGATTTCCAAAACTCAAGCTATCCCGAATTGCAAATAAAACCATACTGCCAGGAGCAAGAATCACATTCTCCGAAACAATAGAGCAGGATTAAGACAATTTGACGCCCTTAACACTATTTCAATATGGAGGTTCGCTTTATCCGCATTATTCATATATGTTTTGTATACATAGCTGTATATTATGTCCTAACTGTCTAACTGTATTTAGTAATTTAATGGTTTCAAACAGGATTGTTTTTAAATGTATTTTTTAATAGGGTGAACCGACGTAAATATGCAGCAGTTAAAAACAAGTGGAAGTGACCGAATGAAATAAGACTGCGATTGATTTGTGTGTCGCGAAATTGCGGTCTTATAGTATTTAATTTTGAAAATTAAATACAGTCGTAATTGAAAAATGAAAAAATACCACTCGGCATGATTTCACTTTTCCATCGGGACCTAGTTACATTTTTTTCTGATACAACTTTGAGATGTTCTGTTACAATGTTACAATGAAGTTATTCCAGTTGACAACACAACTCTCATATGGTGTTTTGTCACCTTTAACGTCACTTTCTTTATAACGGGAAAAATTATTTATTAAAAAACGGCATAGCTCCAAAATTAAGTGAAAACGTTTTCTCTAAGAGAACTAAGAAAGCGCACATAAGTTTCAGGGCAAATGGTAAGGTGGTTCGGCGTCCGGTAATACAGTTTCTTTCGCTGAACTTGAATCAGATTTTTACATAAAGTGAATAAGTGAAAACAATGCTTTCAGCTAAAATCTTCACATCTCTTCATGAGGCAATGCGAGATATTTTCTATTTCTAAGGTACTCATTTATGGAAAATACAGGTTTTCAAAATGTTTTATATTTTTTTATAACAAACAAATTTATGATTTGTCTTTCTAATTTCTAATTAATGGTACGTGACTTTGGCACACCCTGTAAGTAAAAAAGTTTTCTTTTATACTCTATTTTCAATTCCACCAGAAGCGTTAAAGTATTCTACAGCTTGCTATTATGTTCAAATCCGACACTGTCACCGTTCCAAAATCCCCATAAACCAACATTTTACCACTGTGAGCAATGAGTATGGGGTGTTGAATCTATATGAAGATTTTCTATAAACATTCTACCTCGCACACATCCGACAATCCAGCATCATCAACCTTATCCCTTGTCTCGGTTCACTTCGACAAAAAGCAAAATAGACAAACACTCGACGCGTTAAAGGTAATGAGGAAATGTGAGAAAAATTGCGAAAACTCAATGAAAATTGGATCACACAAAGGAAAAGAAAAACAATTTATGGAGAAACCCTGATGCCTATCTATAAAAGAAAAAAATACACGACTATTATTTATAGGTTTATATTTTGCGTTTTAGCGCAAAGGCATCGAATTCGCCGACAAGCTATCCGCTTAATGAAGGCAACCATCAAATTTGTTCCTTCATATTTATCGATTTTTTTTTTCTTCAAAACGACAAAGATAAGGATAGAATTGATTGAGGGGTGTATCTGTATACTTCTTGTTGTTTGTATTTTTTTGTCTGTTTTTACAATCTTTGTTTTGAGATGTTTAATCTTAAAAATTAGTATGGCTATATAGATAAGGTACATTGGAGAAAATTCAGTACTTGAGAGGAAAAATTAAATTAAAACTGTGGAAGTTGTTTTTGAAAAATATTTACATGTTTTGAATGAAAATATAATAAATTGGAAATATTGAAAATTTATTAGTACGTGGCTTTTATGATATAAGAGTTAAGAAAAATGCTGCTTGATGATTCTGGCTTATTGTACTCATTGTTGCAATTTTAATCTTCTGATATTAGGGGTTAGATTAACAAATAAATACAAAATGTTATCCTGCATTAATATTTAAAAAAAAATATTGGGGAGGAGCTAAAATGTTAAAACTCAAATCTTGAAAGTATAGAGTTGGTTTCGATTTTTGTCATTGAAAAAAAAAGAAGTTAATGAAAATCTTCAGAGGCAAAAATATTTGTCTTACTCTAATCTTAAAAAGAGTCATGCATTATTACGTGATAATCAATTTTTCATATCTACTACCTATATGCGAGATTTTCTCGTCTTTCTTTTTTTTAGAATCCATAACTTCACCTGATACAATCACAAGTAAAATAATTAACCAGTTTTTCTTCCTCTTAATTACTAAAATTGTATCTAGAACCTGGAACTCACAAGTCACAACACTCTACTGACGTTATCCCTTCTGAAAGGATAAGAGGTTTACTTCAAATAGTTAATATTAATAATTTTCATTTGATTAATTTTAAATGCAATAAAAAAATGCAATTTGTTCGGCAATGTAGTTAAACGTTTTGGGTTTAGTTATTTGATAGCATTTGTTCTAATTTAGCGCATTCAATTTATTCTATAACTTATAACGCATGAATGAAACCACAAGAATATATCTACCATTATTTCTAACGATTTTTCAAGTATATCTACATATGTACCTAAGAGTATTGCAAGGATGAAACTTAAAAAGAAATAATGTGTTTATAATTTTAATCAGCCATCAAATTTTAGTTCTCCATCATTTTATTCTCACAAGTATCGAATAAATTCGATAAGTAACTTCGTAGACCCAACCAATATATTAAAAAAAAACATGCTCCAGGTGAGGCTCGAACTCACAACCCCGGCATAGCTCAAACTAATACTGATTATAAGTACCGTGCGCTAACCAATTGCGCCACTGGAGCTCGGCAACGAGATTGTCCAAGTACTTATATCGAATCCATGCAATCCAATGGGTACTGGATCTTTGAGTGATACCGTACGTTCATAGAAATGATTCAACAAAAACATTTGAATTGGTCAAGGAAGTTCATTTTAAAAGAAGCAATTTGTTTGATTTTATACGAAAACAACTTACTAGCATTCTTAGCAACAACTGAACAATTGAACTACATCATTTTGTTTGACATTTTTTATCTCGTCAATAATTATGATGACAATCTGACAACGTTGAGAATGTCTACATATTATATGGGTAGGTATATCTATGGGTATAGGATGGATTATAAAGCCATTTAGGTTTTCGATATCATAGCTTATATTGTTTCCATTGTTGATACAAATGTTTTGAAATTGTGGGTAACTACGGATGAGATACGATCCCAAGCTCTTATCTACAATTTAAATGCTATCACTATGCATCGGCAGCGAGTGGGTCGTTAGTAATTCTGGAAGCCTGATAATTTCTGTGATAAGGGAGATTTGAAATTTAAGAGCATTGATAAATAAAATGCGATAAAACAAGATGGAAATTCTTTTGAAAATTTGTATAATAACTTAGATATGAGAGTTGTTTTATGTGTCAATAGTTAGGTATATAGGAACAGTATATTTCATACGTAAGTATAGGTACCTACTAATATTGAAAATTAATATTGAAATCTAAATAGGTACGTTGGTAAACAGCATATACAAGAAATCAGATATTTACATTGTACAACATCATCCATTTACAGCCAATACAATACAATAGCTAAAAAGCGATAAAAAAATGATCTTGTATGCTATGCTGTTAAATTTTGAAATGTTAACATTTTTCTATTATTTTGATGATTTTCGACAGGTGAGAACTAGGCTTATAATTTAAAATTATCTAATTAGTTAAAATTTCATGAGAATTTTGAAGTCAGATTCAAAGCGGAATTTTGTCAATATCTCATTGAATTATGCTTGAAATTTAGAGTAAAAACGGTTGCCAAATGTTTGTTCCATTAAATCAGTTGTGGCACGACGCACGAGCTGTGTGACGTGTTGCGCCGCCGTTTTATTGAAACCACAGCTCATGCACATCGTGTTTGTTCAATTGAGCAACTAAAAAGTAATCATTGCTCTATAGCGGTCACAACTGACTGTAATGTTCTGGATAGCATCGTGATTCCACCAGCCCATAAAGCACACCAAACAATCAGTTTTTCTGGTTGTAACGGTGTCTCAATAGTGTATATTAGGATGAGGATTATTTTCACTCCAAATATGGCAATTTTGTTTGTTGAAGTAGGCGAAGTCAACCAAGAGTGAGATTCATCGCTAAACAAAATTCTCTTATGAAAATCAGAATCAACGCCAATTTTTTTTTTTTGGTACATGCACGGAGTTTACGAAGCGTTGTTAGACTTTTCAAACCAAACTTAACACAAATTACCGAAATCACTGTTAAAATGGCCGCCAGTTAAAGAAGTGCTGCCAACTTCAATTTCTATATCTCTTAAAAAACACGCTTTAGAATTAAAATAAATTAAACATTTTTCCACTTGTCGGATATGGAATATTGAAACATTGTACTGTAACTTTTAAACCATAGCAGTAAGCGAAAAAAAAATTATTTAACATTACTATACAAATTGTTTGCTTACCCATATCTTACTATCCTGTATTCCAATGCGCAATACGTACATCCGCCATTTTTAAACATAAAAAAATATTCTATTAAATTGTTGATAAGTTGCCTCTGACGATTGGCCTAAATCCCAACATATACCTACAAGATTAACACGTTCAAATATTTTATTTGTACATAGGTATATAACGGTATGGATGAATATAAAAAAAAATCTACCTAGGTACATATTTATGCAACCATACTGTGTGTATTCGCAGACATTTTTAAACCACAAGGCACAATCAAAAATCAAGGAATTCAAATCATAAACCACAATACTACCTGTTTAATTTTAAATTATCGCACAAAAAAAATCATAATTACTTTCCTGAAGTTGGCATGACAAAAAAAATTAAATCCATAATAAACCAAATGGTGTGCTGTTGAGCATACCATAAAAAAAACCTTTCAAATCTGATGGGAAATTAAAGAAATAATAGAATTTTAATAGATTTTTCATTCATACGAGTATACAATGTAGTTCTTGGTTCTTCTCCCGACATTCACTTCCAAAGCATCAACCGTTCAAAGATACAAAGTCTTGGGATTAGGACGTCTAAAGTCATACCTACTTCCAAACAACCTACATGCATACACACATACATACATACATACATACATTACATAGTTCTTGTTATTTGGACTCGGCATGTTGTGACGAAAAACATATTTTACATTAAAACTCGCAGGTTTACCAGAGCACTTTTATTATCCTTTTCTCCGAGTAGGTAGAAAGCTGCAAAAACACTTAACTAGTCCCATAAAAGCAAACAGCAAACATTACCGATTATTTATTTAAATGCGAAATGGCTGCCAGAGGATATGGCAAGGGATGTGGTTACGTATATGTACGGGACCCGACCTTATTCCCATAACCCATACCTTTGCTTCAGCATCATACCTACTGCATCAGTAAAGCAAGGAGATTCGTGTCCCTCAGCAGGAGGTTTTTTTTTTCTTTTTTGTTAAGACGGGGGGTAATTTCCACTTTCGACAAGGAGCTTGATGGTCACCATTAATCTTCTCTTTCGCCGAAATGCCGTACTTTATTTGTGTTTTGGTGCGTAACAAACTCTTCACGTGAACCCATTTCAAACACCTGTTACCAGTTACAGTGAAAGTATGAGGTTACATAACAAACTGGAATATTATGAACATGGGACGATGACAAAAAAAAAATATAAACAAGGACAACGACAATAGCGCCCTCTTGGTGTGGTGGTGGCCTTAACACTATGAATAATGATATTGAGATTTTTGATTGTTTATTCAGCTAACAATCTCGTGATATATTAATGCGAAAATGGAAATATACTAAAAGCTTTCGTAAAGCACTTTTGGGCTAAATGACACTAAGCCATTTTCTTAAACTGATTATGCTGATTGACTTGATAATGAAAGGATTGGGATTGTTTTTCATGTAGATGAAAAATATGTTGATTGTTGGGAACCAGTGCAAAGTTATCAAACATAGTTTCAAATGAATGGCTTATTATTTAATTAATAAGTAGAAGTACAACACTGCTATTAAAACTAAAGTTTGGATATTGTTTACTTCATCAGAATTTCTACTATCCAAAAAAGCAGAAAAAGTCGTTCTTGGAACAGTCCGGGATATGTGAAACTTTAATGGTTTTCCTTATGAAGCGTGCGTCGCGTCGACAGTAATTAAGGACGTGATTTTTGGGTATATATTAAGATAAAATCCTTGCCCAACTTAAAACGTCAATCCCTTTTTACTGGCGACTATAGGTAATAATATATATGGGAAGTTTTGGATTCGTGAAAAAATTCGAACTCGAGATTTTGATCAAACTTGAAATTATGATAGGGAAGTCGCAAAAAGTGGGTAATCGAAATGTTCTTGGAAAAGCATTTTAAAAAAATTAAATTTATTACTTAAATGACATAACTGTAAAAAAAAAAACAGAAAATGATACCTACCGGCCACAATAGGTAAAAATATAAATATTTACCTTGATAAAAAAAAGTAGGTACTACAAAAACACTTTTGCTTACTAACTTTCAAATATTTAGCCTGAAAGTTATGATTTAAGAAATAAATAAAAAATAGCACTCGTACCAAATACATACTTAAGCTAAAAACATAAATAGAAACATATGTAAAATTTCCCTAAGCCAATTGTTATGATGACGATTAAAACCTTTAGGACGAAAACGAAGCCAAAATGAGAAAATTACTTCTTAAGTTTTTCGACTTGAAATGTCCTCAGAAACTCATGGTTTTCTTTTGTGACGGTGATTTCGGGACACCCTGTATTTTAAAACTTCACTGATATCTTTTATGTTTGCAGTACTTTAGGTTTTAGAGAACAAAAAAGGTAAAAGCTGTTCAAAATTTGGATGTTACTTTACCGTGGTTAGTCTTACCGGTAAATTTTAGAACCCCCCATTCCAGGAACTTACAGTCACATGTAGATCCTATAATATATACCAAATTTTACTATATACTGGTCCAAATAATAGAAAAAAATTGTTTTCTAGAGTATTCCAAGGTTTTCATTTAACATACAAGTGTTTATAACGTATTATGTTATACATATATAGAAATACCTACACATACAAAAAAACAATATACCTATGTACATACAAAAATATTCAAAACATTGGTACTTATATTCACTAAATTAACAACACGGGGCTCAGGTGAAAATTGTAGGATTTGTGGTTATCCAATTGTTATTTTCTTTCGAACCCCCTTAGGGAAAATTCTCCCCAATCCTCATACAGTCGAAAAACACACATAAAATTGAATTATGTTGACGTTGACTTTCAAATTGTTTTTTTTTTTGCCAAAAAGGACGAAAAGTTTCCTTAGCCTACACATTATACAGAACATTTAAATTCAGAAACTGTCGGTATAGTATTATAGCCTCCGGCTTTTATACATCATACATATACTATAGTACATTCTTATACCAGACACAAAATCCCTTAGCTTTTCAATCATTTGAAACAAAAAAATATTCAAACTCGAATGATTTTCACACAAATTGGCTATAGCTTGAGGCTGAGAAAGATAAAAAAAATCCCTGTATTTTATTGAACAATCAATGATGGTGGATGAAAGAGCCACTAAGCTTTTAATCCTTTTTCGTCCTCGAATTGGCTTATATATTCATGTTTAATTCATAGTGTACTTACCTCGAATTACTATTTTTAAATATTGTTGTTCCAAATTGAATAATGCTATATTTTTCTTGAATTATTCACCGAAGCACTGAAATTTTTTTATATGATTTTCGATTATTTTTCTGAATAGCAAAATAGATACCTATGCCTACCAATTTTAACACGAGCTAGTTCAAAAATTATTTATTTGATTTAGAAATTATCGTGGAATAAATTTTTGCTAAGTTCATTTCTCATTAATAATTGTTGAATGTTAAAAGTTTTAAATATTGCCCAATAAACATATTTTATTTGATTTTATTCGATTTGATTACTATGGTAATCAATTTATGATTTTATGTTTAATTATCAACTAAGTTGGCCTCTATCCGGTGCACTTTAAAAAATATAAAGCTAAAAAGAAATGGAAATAATATTTTCAAGTTTCCCAAATCAAAAATGAATTAGGTATGTAGATGAATAATTTTGTATGTTAAAATCAAATATTGACTTAAAGTTTACAGTTGCGTCGGTGGTGTAATGGTTAGCATAGTTGCCTTCCAAGCAGTTGATCCGGGTTCGATTCCCGGCCGACGCACACTTTTTTTTCTGGTTCATTAATTTTCTGTGCTCAAAAAGTTAAAACCAAAAGATTTAAATTATTAATTTATCTTTTTTGTTATGAATAATCATGATTTAGTTTCAAGTTCACTTAGCAGGGTAATGTTTAAGATGAATATGGAGATTATGATTAACTAATTCTTGTTTCATGTTCAAATTATGTATATTTTTACACAAATCTTTATTGATGGCTTTGACATCAAATAAAATTAAAGTGAATTTTTAGGTTTTTTTTAAATGTCGTTTTCAATTGGCAATCTGGAAGTAGAAAAAATGCGTTCAATTGGGCAAAAGTGACAGTTCTAATTCTAAAAAAAAGAGAATTTCTCTTCTGGATTTGAAATCAGAAGCAAAAACAGAATCACTCACACATTCAAAGATTTAATGTCACGCTTGATAATTGTCATATTTTTTTAAATTTACAACTGTGAAGTGATTGCTTGAAATACTAATACTCTCACACCAAACATCAAATTTTTCAGAATCGAAAAAAACTGTTCAATTGGGATTCCGAATCTAAAACCAATTCCGGATTGCCAATTGAAAACGACATAAGTTAAATTGTAGTTAAAAATAAGAATACAAAAATTTAAGATGTCAAAGACACGTCATATAGCTTGTCCCGACTTCAATTGCTTCACGATTTTAGAGCGGTTTCTCATTCCAGCTGGTAAATCTTTTTTTTTAATATCACAACTTTTGATTTATTGAGATTAGTTTTAGTTGTAAGATTCCATGACTGACAAAACAGATGAAGTGGTTTTATCATGAGTTCAATAGTTTTTACGTCATCTGCGAAGGGAAGGGCTTTTTTCAATGTTACTGCAAGCTCTATAGATCCTATTTATAAACGTTGTTCAAAGCCTTGTTTATTGTTGTTCTATAGACAGAAGAGTAGGTTGGCTTAACCATATTGCCATCAATTTGAAAATGAAAATGTCTAATTAGACAAAATAAGCGTTAGTAGAGTTATGAGTCTTATAAACTTTTGCCTTTTTTTTAATTTATTAAAGTGCAAAAAAAAAGAAGACAATGTACAAAAACATAAGATATAAATATATACATATATATATATACAAAAACATAAGAAATAAATATTCTACTTTTGTTAGACAGACAATTGTTACAAACTAGTGAAATTCGCAGGAAATTCCACATTCCCACAACACACAACATTTAAGCGAATGGAATTCCGTGTCTTCAAGTTTTTTATTCCAACTGTACTTTGATTTTGCCCATCATGGCCGTTTTCGTTTGACAGCTATGAATTTAAATGACGTTTCATCTTTGACGTGCACACAAATAATCATTTCATCTCTTTCTCACCCAATGTGTACTTAGGATAAAAACAAAGGCTAAAAAACTTCATACCCGTCGAGCTGAGAAACGAGTCACAAAAATTTTTAGCCTTCGTGTTAGTTTTTTTTTGCTAAATAAAATACTTTTTGTAGGAAAAAGAAAAAAATACAAAAATAATTCACATCAAAATTGCAAAAACTGATTCATTCGTCATCAAGTCCTAAATCCACATCGAATGCAGATCAAATTCAAGTGAGAAATATCTCAAAATAAGAAAGTCAATTTTACGTAAGTACAATAGATACAAAAAAATAAGAAATTACAAATTCCAAAATTCCAAATAAATATCTAAAAGAGCAAAACACGTTACCATCTAAAAAAAATAGAAGTTCGCCGACTAATATTAACCCCGCACACTGATTGGACTATTGAAGGCTATTTTTGTGCTAGAATTAATCAAACTACATACGTTCTCCTAATGATTCAATTAATTCCGACAAATAGGTGTTATTTTTTTTCCAGGGAAGATGATTTGTTGGGATTTTTCCATTTCCAAGATATAGAAAGTGCAATGGAATTTCTGGGATTGAGCATTGTTTACGTTTTGTAGCATCCACTGGTGTCTAATTGGGAACACGTCTTGCTAAATTTCTTTATTTTTCTAGATATGTAGATGGATGAATTATGTGATGTGAGAACCAGTTGCACAAGTTTTGTTGTTTTATTTTGCACTTGTTTTTGTTCCCCTTTTGGGGCACATTATGGTAAGACCTCGCCGCCGCCGTCGTCTCACCAAAATTGTGCAAAAAATTCTTTATTTCTCGAAGTAGGTACGCATTATATTGTAGTGTGTGTTCTTATCGTTACTTGCATTGTTTTAGGTATTCTTGGCTAGTTCAGCTATAAAAAAGGACTTTGAACCGATCGAGTAGCCTTTTGTCATGTCATTGCCAGATAGGTAGATTGGCTAATAAGCTAGGTACTTGGTAAAGGAAATCAGAGAGTTTTATTTTTTGTTCGAAAAGATAAATCATTGAACTTTCCATTTTAGAATCAAGTAACACAGTCAAGCTTCATTGTTTCGATTGATTGTTAGATCGGCATTATTAATGTTTTTTTTTTTGTATTTTGTTTTACATTCCATTTATCCGGGTGTGGAAATGACGACACTGCATTGTAGTTGAGGTCATGTTTTCACGAAACTGCGTAAAATACGGTCAGCAATTGTTTATTCAGCACACTTATGACCTTGAATTGAATTGTTTTCGGCCTCATTGTTTACATATATAAAAGTAATACCAGGTTGTACGAAATGTATTTGGTCTTATTTTTCTTAGAAAGATTTTTAGATATGTAGGTATATTAAAAAATTATTCAATTTATTTGCTTTAAATGAATTTTATGATTCATTTGAATTATATCGTGAACATAATTTATAATGAAGATTAAGAAAATTATACACGATAACACGATTAAAGCTGAAAAATCAAATTTTGATAATTGCGGTAATTTTAGAATTGTAAGTAAATAATAATTATCTCGAAATCTTAGCGCCCCTAATTGTTTTATATCATTTACAGATTGCATGTAAGTTGCATAGCTGTTGCAACTGGCTATTGTCAAATTAAAAAGCAAACAACCCAACATTGTGTATTTTCTTTTGTCTTCTGCAGAAGCTTTTTAAACGAGGAAAAGGAATAAACAATTTCTAATCTTCTCTGTATATGTCCTGCTCCCTAAAAGTGGATCCCACCTGGAAACTTGTTCTTTAAAGATCCAAGTGCCACATCAAAAATATCTCACGCTTAAGTAAAGGAGGGTTCGGCCTTTCAAAAAAAAAGTTGTACGCTCATACCTATGTATTATCAAATTGTGTAAAATTTTGGAATTAATTTAAAAATTACACATTTTTCACGTTTTTTAAGTCTTCGGAGATCGAAGACAATTTTAAACCTTCATTTTTTTTATATGCTTTAACCAACCAAATAAATATTTTTTTTAGATTTAAATTTTTTTGCTTGAAAAATCAATTAAATTGACCAAACAGCTTCTTTTGTTGCATTTAACCCTATAAAATCATTGACTTTCTTTGGAATTATAGTTGATGAATTAAATTTTTAGAACATTTTTTATTGAATAACAACTTATGTTTTGTACCACCTTCTTGCCCTGCATTTGTGTTAATTATACAAAAAATAATACTACAAAAAAACCTCATCAAATTTGGCACTTTTGAAGGTAAGAAAGTATTTAAGTAGGTTTTTAAAACTATTACCTGCCACAGGTGGATGATGGTTGTTGGCAATTTTAATGCAATGTTATTGATTTTTGATTTATTTAATTTTCCGTATGTGAAGCTTATGTGGCACGTAAGACGTACAATGTCAAATGCGATATCAATTGTTATACCATGTATGTCATTTTTAAGTTTGCTAATAAGCCGGTTTTATAAATATGTAGTAAATATTTACTGAATTTAGTGACACGTTTCGTTGCAATATAGAGTATAGTCACTGGAGATACATAATTATATGTTTCTAAATCAAAATACGTAATTTAAACGTTTTTGCCGGTGTTGAAAACTTCAAATGCACTATGATAATCGACGGCGCGGCGGTCATAGAAGTGTGGGTTATAAACGACTAAAACCACCTCTTCTTAGTGATTTCAACCAAATTGAAAAATCTCTAGCACTTTCTTTTCATACAAATAATAAACAACTTGTTACATTAGCGCCGTATTATAGTGAGCAGCACTTTTTTGTGAATTTCAATTTTTGGAATACAATATGGAAAACCATTTTTTAAATTTGAACAACCTTATGAGATTAACAATTAAATGCTTGGCATATATTTAACAGCACATAATAGCAAAAGTTGGGGCTTATGAAAAGATCGCAAGTGGTTTTGTGAAATTTGGAAAACCATTTATTGAATTTGAAAAAGTCTAGTTTTTAAAAGGTCTACCACAATGGAGCTCGCGTGTGTCTTCTTGAAATAAATATGTCTATAACTTATTTTTTCTGTAACTTAATAAATTCTGCAACTTTTATAAAAACATTGACAGTAAAAATCCTGGTTTTTTTCCAAATTCTAAAAATGGTTTTTCAAATATTTCCCAAATTATTTGCATCAAAGAACTGCAACTCGTGACTCGTGATCTGTATATTTGCTTCTTTTATAATATAGTTTTTCTTTTCATTGGTATGCCTTTTTAAATATTTGTTAGTTATTTTTTTTAAAGTCTCAGGCTTCAATCGCTAACCCATTTTTATTTAACAAATTTTGTCAATTATAGATCGACTATCTACAAGCGCCAATGGCGATGTTTTTTTTTTTTTTTTTAAATAATACGAATTTCTTACTTCCAAATTCAGCTCAGAATCCTGGCGAAAAATTGCCTTTAGAAAATATTTTGTCAAAATCGTCAGAGCCGTTTTCGAGATAAATAAATTTTGTGTTAAGCAGTTTAAACAGTAAATGCAGTAACAAACGGATACACAGAATTGTAGTACACATTGTTACCACTTTCTCTATCGTATCTATTCGCAAACCAAAGACTGATGATTAATAGCTGGACTTCGATTTTTTAACGAATCCAAAACTTACCCTAAAGTACCTACCTATGTATAGTCGCAATTAAAAGTTATTCCCTTCAATTTGGAATTGTCAACCATAATATATTTAAATCTTCAGTTTAGAAGCAGATGTTAAAAACCTACGAATCAAAGACCAAACAATAAATTTATACCAAATGTCAATTTTTCGATACACTCTGTCAAAACAATTGTTATTAATTTTTATTTTCTTGCAACTATACCCCACTATGACGTCACTGCTTTGTTGCTGAGGTCATGTTTAGAAGATACTGCGTACAGCGCGACCAACGATAATAATTGTGCTTATCCCCATGCTCAACCTTATATCGGTCATGAAATAGTTAGCGTGACAAACGATCGATGAGCAGAGTCAGACAATACTTGGCTACGTTATGAAATGTTTCATTCTCGTGAGATACGAAGAAAACATCGAAAATATTTTCTAATTGCCGCTAAGACTTTTAATCACTGTAAGTTCATGCGGTTGTTCATAAGACAAATAATATAAATATAAAAATAGTAAATAAGTCAAAACCTTAGGGCAGATAGGCGCAAGCGGAGAGAAATACAGCCGCCGCGGCAGCACAGCTAAAACAAAATCAAAAAAGACCTCAAATTTATTTTTGGAATTGCGCTGCTGTGAAAAATGTGTTTGGCTATCTTCCTTTCCTTCTGCTGGCACGATTTTTCTTCGACAATCTAATAATTGTGGGCAGAAAACAACACAAAAATATTCTTTTGCAATTACGGCGCGGTGATCGTCGTTGTGTGGTGTGTTGTGTACCTACTTACCTTTCTCTCTATATGTCCCTATGTGCGGCGCAAACAGCTGTGTCGATTTTAAATTAGCAAAGTGCACAAACTAAAATTTTTCGAAGAAGGCCATGATATACCCTTTGTTCCAAAGGATTTTTTGGTAATGATTTAAAGTTTAAATTAAGCAGTTAAATTAATTTTTTTTAAACAATTTACAAAAATGTGCTTTTTTCTTTTGTAGATTCACAAATAATTGATCGGTATTTATCGTAATATAATATAACAAAATGCCAGCGGAAGCGCTGCATATAATCACAACAGCAGAAGATCACACATTCATCCTAAACGATGAAGCTCTTGCTGAAGCACTCAACAAGGATGAAATCAAGGATCGTTTTGTATGTGTTGTTTCGGTGGCCGGAGCATTCCGTAAAGGAAAGAGTTTCCTCTTGGATTTCTTCCTAAGATACATGTACTCAAAGGTAAGTAGTCGCAAAAGGTGATTGATGCTTAAAATATTCACATACAAAAACTTCTTAAAGGCAAATATTTTTATGTAACCATTTGGATGCAATGTTGCGTATTTCCTGTTTTTCTTTTTAAAAATATATATTTTTGTATAATGAGTGTACGGTATAGTAAAGAAATAGTTTGCACACCTATTTTTTTTGTTTTGTTATAACAGTGCTGTGATAAAAGTCTTTTTTATATCACTCTGATGTTATGGCTTTGTATTTTTCCATAACGGCCATCTATTCCATTTTATTAATTTGTAATTATTAACAGGGTTTTAGTTGTTTTACAATGACTGTAAAATAAATGAAGTAAAGACTTGATCATAAATTAATGTTAAATTTCGGAAAAACTTTAACATGCCTCCTTGTAAAATTTGTGCGTTAGAGTATAATGAATAACTAGCTGAACACAAGGCATTATCAAAGTTGAAATATACGAAATATTTCAAAAGTGTATAACTGAAACTACAGCAATAGCAGTTACCTAAAGTTGAATCATTTTCAACTTTCTGCTACAAGACGCCCTGCTACCAGATAAATGCATTGTGTTTAAAAACTAAATACAGAAGAAATGACTTCTATTCCGGGGTCATTATTGTCAACAATAATTTCGTGATCGATGCGGTAAATAAAATAAGGAATATACATAGAGGAAAGACTGTGTTCCGGCCTTTATCTCCTATTATATATTGAGTATCGAAAAATCCACGGTTTTAACACGATAAAATATACTAGCTCATGAATTAGGTAAGCGATCATGTCAACGTGACATTTTTGCGCGCAAAGAAGTTCGCTTCAAAAATCGACTTAAATTTTGATTTAAAATTCGCTCGAAGATTTCATTGATATGTTATATGTAAATAATTATTTGAAGCGAATAGTTTGTTTCTGGAAATATTAGACGATTAATAAATTAAAGATCTCAGGTAGACAATCATCAATGCGATACCTTAACAACAACTTCATTTTTGCTGATAAAGTAAATCGAGGCCAGATATATCGTCGTTCTATACTCAGTAATAATAATTTAGACAATACCGGTCTCGGTTCTGAGTAAATAATGCATGTTGAATTTAAATTTAATTGCTCTATTACTCATACATATCCATTACAAAAGAACTGAAACTCATTATTTTGGACTTTGATTCAAATTAAATATTAATCGGCTGTTTATTTAGTTGCTTTATTTGATAAGAAATAGAAATCTAACAGCTGATTGTATATACTTTTGTTTGTAAGGCTCAAATAATTTTTTTTTTTTTTAATTAATTTTTTTTTTTGGAATATACAGTGCTGCTAAAAACATTCGATACATGTTTGGTCAGTTGCACCAATTGTTTTTATTTTTGCTATACAAAAATCATAAAAAAAAATTAAAAATAATATATAATAGGAATACAAATTTAGAAAATCTGATAGACTATTTTGTCTACAAATTTTTAATATTTAGTACAGCTTGGCATGCAGTCCTAATGGTTTGACTTAATGGAAAGAATGTATATTGCCCCATACAAGTAAAGAAACGTTGTTAAAATGATATTTTTTTTTTCTCAAACCGCTATCGGACCTATTATGTCGTGTACGGTACCTTAAAATGAATTTCAGCTCTGGCCAACACTTCCTACCGCTTGGCAAGCAATGCAAAAAGATTTAGTAAGACATATTGCTTGGTCTTTGATCTTCAGTTTAGAAAGCTCGTTGATGCCTTTGTAAAGGGCTGCGTTCTTATTCTGGTCAAAGCATGGCATTCGCAGCGAAAATGAAACACTGTTTCCATTTTTTGTATGTCCCACAACTACGGGAAAAAGTGTTGTGAGGAATGTCAAGCTTTTATAAATAAAATAAACCATTAGCCAGTTCATGTTGCACAATTGTGGCTATGTCTTGTCTGAACCTGTATAAAAGATCATTTTATCAGAGCTACTATAGGTGAGCCATATCTTCCTAAATATAACGCAGTTTGTTAAACTGCTCTACCTGCGATTGAATTTTGTGAGAAAAAAAGAAAACATTTTGCCTTTGATAGTTGACAAATCACAGTAGTAAGAAAAAAGTCAAATTAGTAAAATTTATATTCCATTACCATTTATTTTATATTCAAATAAGTGACATTATGTCTTTTTTCACTAATATCTTTTTTTTGTTAAATTAACTTTTATTCCTTATAGTATGTTAAACACGATATCACAGATTGGCTGGGCGATGAGAATGAACCCCTATCGGGATTCTCATGGCGAGGTGGCTCAGAACGTGATACAACCGGCATTCTTATGTGGTCGGAAATATTTTTACACGACTATCCAAATGGAGAGAAAGTCGCCATTATCTTGCTAGACACCCAGGGTGCATTTGACAGCCAGAGTACAGTTCGTGATTGTGCAACAGTGTTCGCCCTCAGCACAATGGTTTCGTCTGTGCAAATTTACAATCTATCACAAAACATACAAGAAGATGATCTGCAGCATTTGCAATTGTTTACAGAATATGGTCGCTTAGCGTTAGCCGATTCGGGTAAAAAGCCTTTCCAGCGATTGCAATTTCTGGTGCGAGATTGGAGTTTCCCTTATGAAGCCGAATATGGACCAGAGGGTGGAGAAAAAATTTTAAAAAGACGGTTGGAATTGTCAGACAAACAACATCCCGAATTACAATCACTGCGTAGACACATTAGTTCTTGCTTTACCGAAATTGCATGTTTTTTGATGCCACATCCTGGTCTAACAGTGGCCACAAATCCAAACTTTGACGGGAGGCTCAAAGACATAACACCAGAATTTAAACAGTCTTTGAGAAATCTTGTGCCAATGCTTTTGGCTCCAGATAATCTTATTACAAAAGAAATCAGTGGGCAAAAGGTCAGAGCAAGAGATTTGGTCCAGTACTTCAAGTCATATATGACAATTTACAAAGGCAATGAGTTGCCCGAACCGAAGAGTATGCTTGTGGTAAGATTGATTCAATGTTTTGTACATAATTGATTTGTATGTAAATGAAATGTTATTATTTATGAATAGGCAACAGCAGAGGCAAACAACTTGACAGCAGTAGCGGCAGCGAAGGAGCTCTATTCTCAACTGATGGAAGATGTTTGTGGCGGAACAAGGCCATATTTAAGTACTGGTCACTTAGATGCTGAACACTTGAGAATCAAGGACAAAGCATTATTCCACGTAATTTAATTCTCATACAGATCATAAACGTTTGAAGAATAACCTCTTATTTTTTAGTTTGCTGCCAAGAGAAAAATGGGTGGCGAAGAATTCTCTGAGAAATATCGAGAGCAGCTTGATTCCGACCTGGAAGATACGTTTAATAATTTCCGATCGCACAACGAAAGCAAGAATATATTCAAAGCAGCAAGAACGCCAGCCGTTTACTTCGCCATTGCTGTAATAATGTACATTTTAAGTGGAATATTTGGTTTGATTGGCCTTTATACATTTGCTAATTTCTGTAACTTATTGATGGGTGTTTCATTGCTTACACTTGCATTATGGGCATATATAAGGTTAGCAAATAATGACTGTACAATTTACATATAATTTTACAAAAAAAATTATTTACACATTTTATATTATTGAAAATTTATAGATATAGCGGTGAATTTACAGATATCGGATTAAAACTAGATGAATTTGCATCGTTCTTATGGGAGAATGTAAGTTAAATCTTATTTTTGTATGAATTTAGATCACTGACATTGATTTTTAAAGAAAAATTAAATAGAAACTCAAAAAAGATTGAAGACGCAATAAGTATCATAAAAGTAATTATTTAAATTATTCAAAACACAAAAACAAAAAAAGTCATTCCAACGTTGGTTTACATGATGAGTAGTATTTTTAATGTGCTGGCAATGTGTTATATTTAGCGATTTAATAAAAAAAAATGAACATAACTTCTATGACTCTTAAGATATCTATCGTATATTGTTCAAAATGTTGGTTCTTTTTTGGCGCTATATACTATCATTCATTCTTAGATATCGATATCAAGCTTATGTTCTAATATAAACGCAGAAAATATTACGTTCATTGAAATTTAGGCAACATTTTCTGTTTTCATATGTATGTATGTCATTGATCAAGTTTTTTGATAACTTTCAGTTCGCACATTAAAATATTCGATTTTAAATTTTGTTGTACGTTTAACTCTAATAAATTCCTAAAAAGATAAAGGGTAGCACAATTTAAAATCATTTGGCCGATTTATATTTCATGAGATTTCACAAAATGACCCACTTTTGCTGAAGAAAAAATATATACTGAATAGTCAGTTAAATTTGTTGCTGTTTTCGTATTTCTTCTTCGGATAGCCTAGATTGAGGCATGAATAAAATATTTTTAGTAATACCCCAAAGAAGATTCGTTTATTCAAAACAGATGCAAACGAAAAAAATAAAGGGTTACTTTCGAACTTTATAATTTTTTTGTTTTTATTTTTTTTCAATTTCAATAAACTCTTTAAACCCACTTGGAATGACAGAAAAACCATTTCATCAATCCTACTTAAACTAGTTTAATAAAAACATTAAAACACTTTTTTAACAGTTCATGAAGCCAGTTTATCAAGGATGTATGGAAAAGGGTATTCAACATGTGGCCACGCATGCTGCCGAAGCAGCTGTTGGTGGTCGATCAGCTGGTTCAATAAACGGCAAAGTGAAGAAGTCATGAGAATACGCCTATCCAAGGCAAAAAGCAATACAATCACAAAAACAACAGCCGCAACAACCGATTAGAAAACCCAATCAGCAGCCATCCTCGTCGTCGCAGCAGCTAATAACAAAATCACAATTAAAAATAAGCAATAATCATAATAACAACAACTGCAGCAAATTTCCACAAGAAGAATTATCAAATCCTTCATCATCAATGTGGGGTTTATTAGGATTGTTTCAGAGAAATTCTCCAAACATCTCAGCGCCTGCTGCTTCCGCAGTTGCCTCGGCAGTCAACAACAATAACAACAACATAAGTTCTGCAGCTTCGACTCGTAAAGCCAAAAGAAGACAAAACAAAAAGAGCCCACCGTTAAAAAAATAATTAATTGCACTGAATTAAGATTGAAAAAAGAAACGGTTTGCTCGTGTTGTATGTATGCTATCTCCATCCATGTATACAAATCGGCTGCTAATTCTAATTCTTATTGGTTTATTTCTTTTTTAAAACAATATTAGCCTTAAATTAGTAACAAAAAATATATTTAACATTAATTGAAAACCTTTTAAAAATTTCCATTTCTTGTTATTAAACTGTGAAGTTTTTTTTATTAAAAAAAAATATATGTATATGAATTTTTTGTAAAACAAAAGAATGTCCATTGAAAGGAAAAAAAACGAGAATATTGTTGAAATACATACATGGTGTGAAATTTTCTGTTCTATATTTTCATAGATAAAAAGTTTAAAGAAGCAAAAACAAAAACAAAACGAGAATGGATCTTAAAGTGATCCTTGGTCTCAAATTAATTTTTTTAGTATAAACATACTTTCTCACATATCTCGCCCGGTTAAGGTCTGTCATTTTTGTCTCATTAGATTTGTTTCGGTTTATTTTTATTTCTCATAATGATAACTTGTGAATTGATTAAGTTAATGCAAGAATAGAAAAGAGAGTAACTAATTTGTGTAACACAAAAATAATTTAAATTAGAAAGTGATAGCATTCTCTAAGTGTCAATAATCTTCCCATTTTGTTTTTCTTATTTTTTTATACATTTTATTAAGGTTTGGGTTTTCCGCGGTGATAAGAGCGTTCTATGCAATTTTTTTTATAAAAAAAAAATGAATGTCGAATTTGTTTGCTTGTGGTTGCTTCGATTTATTACATAAATATATTAATAAAGGAAAGAAGATAATTAAATTTTCTTTTAATTTTTTATCTTTTTTTTGAAGTTATACAATAAAATAAAATGATAAAAACATTCTCAAAAACTAATTGCTGTCTTTTTAATTTTTTGAAGTACAAACCGTTATCGATTTGGTTTTTTAATATAATATCTATGGGGTTTAAATATAAATATAATAAATTCTATTTTAGCATTTTTTCAGCAAATACATTTTAATTTTTTTTAAATGTTATAAAATTACTTTTAAAAGCAAATAGGTCCATGTGTTTAGGTGTAAGCGCAAAAGATGATTTTTGATTGAGTTATCATGTTCATACCGAACACCACAGACTCCACGATGATGAATACACGACGAAAAATCACTGGTGTCTTTTGTTTTGCCCAAGTCAGTGGCGATGTACAGTCTTTACAGGTTGGTTGACATTATCTCCACTTCCCCTTCAATGTAGAAGGAACCCAAAGTCAACCTGAGAGTTTAAATTTTAAAACAAAAAACATTCAGGAAAAACAATGTACATAGGTACATAGCCTGCCTCATGAGATTGAAAGAAAATTTTACATTAATTAAAAAAAAATTCCTAGTTAATTATAATAAATTAAATTATTTTCAATTCTGTTAGGTTTACGACACCAGAGAATTCCAAAGCAAAAACAAAGTAATATTTGGATAAAATATTTGCCATTGATATTTTCTTAACAGGAGTCTCCTTATTAAAGTTGATTACCTTCCATTTAGTACTTAATTTATTTATTTATTCATTGAAAGTTTTTTAATAAAAATTTCATTCGACGATTGTATTGATTATGAAGAGTTCAATTTATTCCATTAAATTAAGGAACAAAGAATGTTTTTTTTTTTTTAAAGAGGCTCTAGTCGTTGAAGATACCTAAAAAAAATGTAGGAAATTATTTATCAACGATTCTTGTTGAATTCTGCTATGAAACACGAAGGAATGTCAATTAAAAACGTGAGCATCATTCGGGTGTACCTAAACTCTGTACCACTACCCTTCACCATGCGAAAATATAAAAGAATTGAACATTGCATTCCACATAACATCATCAGTCTTGCGCAGTTTCCGTCTGTCTTTAAAATAAAGTGCGTTTTATATTGCCATCATTTAGTTTATCATAGACTTCAGTAGAAAACAGTTCGTGATCCACAATAAAGACCGGTCGACTTGCTATTAAATAGATTTTATTAAATCAATTTATACTAATCTTCACAAATTATATCACAATCAAGATGCCTTGTGGTGGATGCGGTTCGGGTAAGATTGATATTAGAGAAAAAGAATAAGAATACGAACTGTATTCTGTTCCTATTGGCGATTGATTTTTCAAAACTTTTTTTTTACAGATTGTAAGTGCACTTCCGAAAAGTGTGATGAAAGGTGCAAGTGTGACCAAGCTAGTAAGTGTTGTTGCAGCAGCACCGAAAAAAAGGAGCCCTGCTGCAAGGAAAAATCCAAGTGAATTGAATTTCTTCACGACCAATAAATTCTATCTTTGCATAAATATTGTGAAATGAGCAACTTTAGCTGTTATTTTAATTGCATTTCTTTTGAATAAAAATTTATTGGATGAGCTTAAGAATTTAATTATTTTGTTTTGTCTTTATCATCAAGATTATTGATTAGCATGGCAGGGACTACAGCTTTTCTCTCAATATGTACTTATGTAATGACAATGAGACACTCTTTACTCGGAACGATATTTTGACAAATTCAATTGATTTTTTGATGTTCAATCTTCAAAATTCGAAAGAAAGAAGTTCTAATGAAAAGATCAATGGGCGCAAAGCCCGATTAAGGGCCAACCCAAACCGATGCGAAACGGTCATGACGACAAAAAAAAAACAATAACAGAAACAACATCGTCGTATCCGAATGTTTCGAATTGGTCGGGGTTATGTCAAATTCCTCTGAACAATAAACTAGGAATCAAATAAGATAATTGTTTTTAATTTATTAAAATATCAGTCATTATCATAACATAGCAACCGAGACTCGTAAACGCATCTAAAAATTAAACCCCAAAAACTCCAAATCTCTAAGTAAAGTCTTACTATACTATGCATAGGTGGATGAAAACAAAACGATTTAAACAACGTGGGTTATATGATTAGCTTTTAGGCCAGTTTTTATATAAAAAAAAAAACAACTGAAATAATGTCCGGTATTTTTTCCACTACAAAGAAAATAGTTTCGAGAAACCAAAAAACTATTTCAAAATAAAGATCCTGTTTCTGCTCTACAACTTACAGCAGCTTTTTGACTACGTCCCACAATTATGTATGTACGTCAGATATTTATTTTCGGTACATTTTTCTGTTCCATAAGCTCAACTGAAAGTGTTTTATGTGTGGATTATAGGAGAACGTTGTTGTAGGACGTAGTCAAAAAGCTGCTCCAAAAGTGTAGAAACATGCCTCGCCTAGTGTAATTCTCTTCTTCTTTTTCCAAATATTACATAACCTTTTTGATTTATACGTATTGATTGACTTTTATGGGCCTTGATAAATAAATCATAGCTTCTGTACTAATAGTTCAATTTACCAGTTTATTTGTGGAGTTTAGGACCAGAAACATCACTTGTGAGATGTTTCTGATGTAAATTTCAGAGGCTCTTGTTAAAAGGCCTCAATCAACCGAAACTATAGATTCTCTGGAAAATATTTAGTTTACAACAAGCATATTCTAGGATTTACGAATTGGAATAATCAGGGTTTAAATATAACCAACTATGAACAAACTGTGCCCTATTGTATATACATATAGTTCAATTATATATACAGCGCTGGCCCTTAGCCAAAAATTAAACTTTGTGGCATATGAATCTTTGTTGATGCATTTGAATTGTTTTTGTTATTATTATATTTTATCAAGTGCCACCGATACAAAATAAAATCAGAGTTCAATTTAATACAAAGAAAAGTCAAAGATATTTTCTTATCGAGCACTAGAATTTTACGTAAAATTTAACCACATATACATACATATGTTCAAATAAAACTCAAATATAGTTCGAGCAAATCCTTGTTCAGGTGCTAATCAACCAAAATCAATCGGATGGTTAAAGAAATCTTCAATTATATCATCAAATAATGAATTCCTTAATTACAACTTTAGTAATTAATCATTGATTAAGAATAAACCACTGTGTATAAATTGGTCCTAAATGTAAAAAGCCTGTATTCAAAAAAAATTGATTTTAAACTGTAGCTTTTTGAAATTGCTAAAATTTGAGTTAAATAACCAACTGGTTCCGGTTTGTGGCTTTGCTGTGAGGAGAAAAAAAGAAAAGAAGTGCTAGTGTCTTCCGGTCTATCAAAAACACCAACACAAATTTTTGCCGGTTGAACCATTGTATATGAAAACCCTTGTACATGCATTCATCTTTGTATATATACAAAGCATTCATTGTGTATGGAATTGGTGTAGATTATAATATACAAAAGTTATTGTAACAAAAAACTGGTTGACCAGCAAATCAAATAATGATTTATTACTGTAGGAAAAATTATAATTTTTGATTTAGCGTGCGGTAAAGCAGGGGAACATACCCAAGAAAATTTTTGGCGCGTAAACTTCTCCTCACCAGGTGACTATGTGAAGGCAACCCGGGGCTATCCCACTGAAACTTAATCGAAGCCCTTAATCAAACGAACTTTTATTTTTAATAAAAGATCTGAAGGCTTTAATATTGTTTATATTTTACAGTGTTGCCACAAGTGTAGTGAGCTCAACCTCTCAGGTCAAAGTGCAAGGCTTACCAAAATATCGTGCCTTAAAGTCTCTATTATAAACAGGGTTTAAAAATACGTCGAAAAGATAAACAAAGCTAGTTTAAGGATGTGTCGCTTATGGACAGGTAAAAACTGAAAATGAGTTACACATTTTATATACAAATCTTTATTGCGAGTAGCAAAAACTGTGGTAAATAACAAAATGTTTATGGAAAAAATACTCCAAAGGAAGAAATAACAAAAAACGACATCTATTATATTTTGATCTCATAATGTAGATCAAAACATAATAGCATTATTAAAAAAAAAAAAAAACAATTAATGAAGCTGTGCACTTTTTTTGAGATTTATTTCGTTATTCAAATTTTTGTTGCGAAGAGAATATTTTTTTTCGTCTCGGCTGGGGCCACAACTGTCCTACTTTACTGCTTCATCTTAAGGATCAACTTGTTTGGTTCGCCGACAAGAATAATTACTTTTTCTTTACGAACAAATAAATTGTCTATTGGGAACATCGGAAACGATTAATGCATTTTAATGTTTTATTCCTTAAATTATAAATATCTTTACAAAATGTATTAATGTTAAGTACATAATATTCATAACATTTTACATAGTTGAAGAAGTGGTTTCTTTTTCTCTTATACACTTTTTGTTTTAATTATTTCTTTGTATATAATCTTATAAATTTGTTTTATTTAAATAATAATAATTTTTCTTTTGATATAACAAACATATTTTTAAAGCGAGATGCATACGGAAATAACTAAACATATTTTTATTTCTCTTTTTCCAACGCAACAAGGACCAAACAACAAAATAAATAAAAATTGGGTTTGCAAAATAGGAATGCGAAATTCATTTATGTATGTACGAGCATGGGTTAGAATAAGAAAAAGAAATCACAAACTCTGAATATAGGAAACTAATTCTAAACAATAAATTGGGTGAGGGGGTTAGACTTGTTGCGGACGCATTAATCGTAGGTTGCCTCTAATGAAAGCGGCTATGTGACTGGTTCGTGCTTTAAAGGCGCGAGGAAAAGTTCTCATAGAGTGATGAAAGTAGTACAGCTGTCGTGGGATTGTAATACTCTTGTCATTGTGTCAAGTCTTTTCCGTAGGCAAGTGGTGATGTGTTTGCATTGTGATTACTATTCGTAAAAGACGATATGTCGGGAGCAAAGTTGCCAGTTTGTTGCAGTTCCTATATAAAAAAAGAAAAGAAACCAATAAAATTAATATTAAATTTCTTTTACTTATTTATTTCAATTTGTACCTCAAGCTCTTTAAGAGCCTTCATTATTTTATTTACATCTAAGTCCGTGCACTCGAGCGATTTCTTCGGAACAGTTGTGGCAGTCTTAAGTTTGTCATGCAAACCTGGTGAATCGCTTCGACTTCCATGATGGCTTGATTTCTTATATTTGTTTTTATTAACAATGGGCAGTGAGTTCGAACTACTGCGTGCTTGGTAGACACCTACTATTTCAACGCCATCTGATTCGCTACTACTGTCTCGACGAACATATTCAGGCTTCGAGGGAGGATGGCTGTGAGGGTGCATATCAAGGGCAGATGATCGACCTTTTTGACGCTCATTAAGCGAATGGGCTTTACTTGTGTGATTGATGAGCTGGTTGGACGTATTGATTATTTCTGAGGCGGATTTGAAGTTATCAATATTGATCACATGAGTATTGTTGTCCACATTTAGTGAGTTACCCAGAGCACCGGCGGAATGTTGTGGCTGTGGCGTAGTGGATACCGAAGAAGAAGTTGAAGATGGTGATGACATTATACTGTTTATGCTGTGATCAGTTCGTTTGGAGGGAGAAACCAGGTCAATAAGGTTTTTGGAAATATTTACACTACCGGTGGATCTATTGCTATTCAAGTTTTGGTTTGGATTTGCGTTGTTGTTATTATTTATTACGGATCCACTAGCGGATTTATCACTCTTCGCGCCACTTTGGCTTTGACTACTGCAAAGATTCAAAGGACTGCTCGTAGATGAACGATGCAATTTGCTAGAGGACGAGGAATACGCCTTCGATGAATGCAAGTGCTCAGCAGATGCATTACTGTGTGCCGGCAACAGTTTCGTGATATCATTTGGCTTCGGATTTGCGCTTGTGGGTTCACTTGATGATGCCAATGCAGCAGCATGGTTATCAGCTGTAGTATGTGATAACTTACTACCAGCAGTGCTCTTCGATTCTTGACTAAGCAAATTTGATTTTGCGGTCGAACTGTGTGCCGTTAGAGATTCTTCTGGTTTTTTGTTCTCCTTCAATTTTTTGGGTGCGTTTTTCTTCTTTTCGATTTCTCTTTTGAGTTCCTCTAATTTCACCCAACCAGTTGGCCATATATTGATGACTTTGTCTTTTAGAAAATTTGACACAAAATCTTCAAATGATTCCTTTCGAGTGCGCAAAACTGTAAACGACATCCAGCGAACTTGATACAGGTCATACAAAAGAGTCCTACATAAAGTTGTAAGCATATTATTTTACTTATTGCTTTTGCTTTTTCTTAAAATAACTTACCTCAAGGTGTCATTCCAGTGGAATTTCTTTTTAGGCATTTTAGGGGCATTTTCTAATTTATGTGTGTCCACGCCCGGGTTAAGAGACCTAAAGGATGAATAAAATTTGCGATATAAATTTTAATTTTTAAAAATATATCTAGTTTTGTTAGAAAACTAAATAAGACGTATAGAAAGGTTTCATATCACTCTTTTGCATTTTTAAGAGGACAACAACCATTATTTAATTTATGGCTGGGAGTTTTAACCTTTGAATTCTCTAAAATACTATTTAACTAAATAAATTATAAATATATTTTCCTACAAGGTGATTTGCAAAAGGTGTGGCAAAACGCTAGAGCGTGTAGGTTGAGTTGATATAAGAAAAAATCATATGGAGAGAGCTTCTTTCTCAACGTTTCAGTACGAGGAACAATTTATTTATTAAAAAACAGATACGCCCTAAAACAACTTGTTTTAAAAAGCAAAATAAGAAATCGATTTTTTTTTATTTTAAATATTTTTTTTAGAAAACTGCCCATCCTACCTACATAAATGGGGGGAAAAGGCTTACAGGCTTTTATCACAACTTATGCAAATTACTCTGTATACCTCCGAGTTTTACATTTGACTTTCATAAGAAATTAATTTAAAATTTCTTGAAACTAAATTGATTTTAATTTAATTTAATTTCGATTGAAAGTCATTTCATACTAAACAAAAAAAAAATAAAGGTGCTAAAATGTGCAGACAAATAAAAAAAAAACAACCTCGTCTGATTCTTGAAAAAATTCAAACTACACATTGCGGTCAATCTTGACATTACTATGAATGTGAAGATTTGGTTCTCGCAATTCTGTGTTGGCCTTAATGCCCCTAAATTTTTTGAATTTTGTGTCTATTGGTTATTGTTGTTAAGGTTTTAAGTATGCTAAACTCGATTCCGATGTAAGAAATTTTATATACGTTCTCGCAATGAGATATTCCCATTAGAACACTTTACTTTAAATGCAGAAAAAAATATGTACATATTTATTTTTATACAAGGCGGAAAATTAATCAACCTAAAACGATTTTTCCAAATCATTATAATTATTTGAAATACATAAAATGTCAAATACTTACTGAAACTCTTCGTATTTTGTTAAATTTGTCTGATACTGCTGGGTAACACTTTCCATATGTTCAGAGACTGCCTTTCGAAGCTTCACTAAGGCCTTTTTAGTTTTTGTTTTCTCTTGATTGATTCGCAATTGTTTAGCTTTTCGTAGCAGAAAATATTTGGGCAGTGAAAGTTGATATTCCAAATGCGCAAAAATATTATTTCTCATGTTTTTATCCAAACACAAACATTTATCGTCGACTCTTTAAAAACAAAAATACTTTAAATAAACAACATTTTTTGCTAGAAACTCGTATTAGAACCTCAAAAATATTTCAGTAAGTTTTTCATCAAATTGGAATTTTTTGCCAGTCCGATTACTAGCTTTGGCAGTGTCTTTAAAATTTTGTACGTCCCTCATAAGCTCGTCGCTAAGATCCGGTAATGCGGTATCGCTTGGGCGTAGTTCTAAATTGAAAACAAAAAGAAAAGAAACATTACAATACACAGCATCAGAATAATTATGAAGACTCTTACTATCACTATCTTCTTCAGAAGTCTTTTTTAACTTCTTTGCATTGGGTTCTAGATTTGAATCGCTTTCATCACTTGACGAATCAGATCCAGATATATCTTCGGTGGATGTGGTAGCCTTAGCTTCACCATTTGATGTTTTTGTTTTAAGTTCTTCCTCTTGCATTTTAAGGAAACTATCTCTTTTTGCTTTAAGCATATCCTTTACAGTTGTTGTTTTGATCGTTCTATCCACACGGGGTTTGTCTTTTGAGCTTGTTTCTGAAATTATATCTTCATTTTTAGGAGATCCAGAGGCCAATGAATTTACTGAAGATGTTGCTGCTGATGTTGCCGTCGAAGGTTTACTCTTTGTTGATTTCTCTTTATCGCTGCTTTCTTTGTCGGAGCTGATCTTATGGCGTTTTTCCGAAGGAAGGGCAGTCTTTTGCTTACTACTATTAGTGCTTCCTTTGGAAATTGCACTTTGTTGTGTGTTGGCAACTGCGGAAGTTGATGTTGTTGGTATTGTTGTTGGTCCATCAGTTTCTTTTCCACCATCTTTTTCATCATCAGATGATCCAGATTCCTCTGATGATGAAGATAGTGCTCGCTTTCTTGTTTTGTTTGGCATTTTTATAATTTCATCGGTTTTTTCTGTACAAGATAGTTGCTTAAATACCAATGCACCGGAATTTATATAAAAACCTCCTTCTACAGTCTCTACTTCCTCTGGTATTATTTCATCGTACTTAAATCCAAAAAAAAAAGATTATAATTTTCATTTAATGTTCAAGCTTAAAATAAAGTAAGACTTACCGCTTCTGTATTATCAATAAATGAATCATTTTCATCATAACCAAGACCAATGTCACAGAAATCGTCCTTTTTGCTACGGCCTCTTCCACTGGCATAACTTGTTCCATACTTCTTTTCTAATTCCTTAGCTATCCGAGCAACATCATCATCATTTTCTTCAAATGGATCAGAGAAACCATTTTGTTTGTTGCTTTTAAGCTTCTTCAACTTTTTCTGAAATTAAATATCAATGAAAAAACAATTGGATATTTAGAAGCCAGTTATTATCGTTTTATTAAGACTAATTTTTCAAAGCAAAATGAGCTGTTTCGTTCCAAAATTATTAAAATCAATGAATGTTTTTCATTTCGGGTTATCCTAGTCGAAAAGGAAAGAACTTAAATATATTTAGCATATAAAGTTAAGATTAACTGCTTGTATTGAAATTTAATACCTGAACTACAATTACAAATATCAAATCAATCCTATTATACCGCTGGTAATATAAATAAATAAATAGATGTACAACTGGATCGCACGACCTCGTTTGGAATAAAAAAAAGGAAGTATAATAGAGAACATTTTAAAAATTATAATATTTAATATTTCAATTGCTAACGTACATAAGTCAAAAAAAAAAATTTGAGCTCAAAACTGCAGATGCCATGTGATGGATATATGTATGTTAATGGATAATATTTTTTTTATTAATTAAGTAACAAAATATATATGTATGTACTCCAAAAAAATTACTAAAAAAGAAATATGACCAATTATTCTTAAAACCAGTTATTACTTAGCTGTTAAATTATTCCTAATTATTAAAAAAAATGATCCCACTTTTTACGACAAAAAGGAAGAAGTACCTATTACATATGTACATATGTACTTAAAAAAAAAATAACCACAAAAATAGGTAATAGTTATTAAAAATATCTAATTATAATAAAAGTATAAATTTTTTTTTTACACTGGTTGCCAAAAATTCCTGCCACATCCCTTGTTGGATTTGCCGCTATAAGACATTATTATAGAGGAGCTATAATATTGTACATATAACATTATTGTTCGGTGAAAATATAAATATTTTCTCTAATTTTTTTTAATAATATCGAGAATTATTTTTTTTACTAAAAGAAAACAATTTTTTCTAATTTGGTTTCAAATTATTTTTTCAAGACATTAGAATTTTTTTCTTCTAATTTTTAGTTATTCTAACAACACAGTTTACAACCAATATTTTACGAAAAAAAATATTTGTCAAAAAAAATTTGGTTAAAAAAAAAATTCGTCAAAAAATATTTGCCTAAAACAAAATTGTCGGAAAAACCAAGTAAACAGTTTTTGAGTAAATCAAAAAAAAAATTGTCTGGGGGTACATTAGTTCCCCCTATCATCATCAATGACAAAATTATAAATCAGAGGTGAAAAATAGTAATGCCAAAAGGTAAATATATCAAATTCTTTAGAAAAATACCTTACATTACCTGAATATCATTTCGAGCTGTACCGAACCAAGTCAAGTCGGTTTTTTTTTAGAACGATAGCTTAGGCGTCAAAAATAATGATGTTCTCTCGTAGAGAAATAGATACATACATATAATAATAATTTTTTTTTTAAAACTGTTCAAAAACAAAAGCAGTTAAGTTCTTTTATCTATCTGGATGTCAAATATAATTTTTTTTAGATAGAGAGAAAAGACCATAACACAGAAGAACTTCTGTGTTAAAAGAAGTTGCTATAATGACGATATGAAGACGAAAATGTTCATGTTTATTATGGTACTCTTTCACGCATTAGCTTTTTTGGCATGATTTTGTTGAGCTCTAATTTTTTGGTGAAGGTGGTAAATTAAATGTTTGAACGCACTAATTATTTCTAAGAAAAAAGTAGTTTTTAAAGTTTTAATAAAAGTTTTAGAGCCCTATAGTTTCTGCGTTGGACTAAAAATTAATAAAGCGAAAAAAAAAATTTGTAAGAGTTTTTCAAAAACTATTAAACTGAAAGCTCTTTGAAGGTTACAATGAATCAGCAATACTTGGGTGAGATGCGACTGAGATTCAAAAGCTGGAGTTATAGCTATTTTACGATTTCCAGGTCGATCATCAGACTCCTTTTAGTAGTGCAAGGTCTTTGATTGTTCAATTTTAATTAAAAAACTTCTGCCTCAGTGATGACTTGAACCTAGACCAATCTCGATCTCATAGCCATATGAACATTGTACACGCATCTCGAGATCACGTGGTCATATGCATCCAACTCGATTTATAAACCAACAATTTGATGAACACATAACGAGGGAGATTGTAGGTATAAAAGATTTGACACGGGCCAAGAATTAACTTCAATTTACAAAAACACTTTGTTTTGCAATAAAATAAAAGATTTTTAGCATTAATATGTATATGTATTGCAATTATTTCCATTCGTTTATTATTCTTTTTAAATAAAATTTTTTTTAAATAATTTTTTATCCATTTTAGGAAAACATTTTATATTTTTTCTGTGTACACCTAGTTAAATAGAATATAATTTTATTTCCTTTGAAAAAAAAGTTGATATTTTAAAATTGTTTGGCCAATGTCCGTCTACTAGATTAACTATGAAGACAGTGCGTCGTATGTTGTCTTATATTTTTTTAAATACAAATGTTGAAATATTAAATATTCTAAGAACTCTATTTCAATTTCTTATTTCATTTTAATATAAGTTAATGGAAAATCGTGATTTAGAATAATTTATGTAGCTAATGAATTTTTAAATATTTTTAAAGTGCCAAATAAAATAAAATAATATATTATTTATATAACCTTCTTTATAATATTCATCTCTATAACAATATAGGTACCTACAGTTTCATAAATAATTTTCTTCCAAATTCTATTTCTAATCTGCAATACAGAAACGCCACCCGAGCTCATTTATTTTAAATCCACAAAAAAGTCGCATTAATTCAAAAGCTTTTACCTACTAGCAGTAAATAATTAAATCAACAACCCCGAAAAAGGTTTACATAAACAATAAATCATTCCAAAATAATGCATTTAAAAATTGTGTACAGTGTACCTATGTACATTACATCCATAATATATGTACATGCATAAATCAACTCAGTTTTTATTTCTGCCCCACACTCTCACGACGACGCATTATTCATATCATAACAAAATCGGAGTTTGCGAGTTCATAAAACAAAATCAAATAATTTTCATCCACTGCCACTACAAATGCCAGATGACCGTATGCACGAAGAAAAAAACAAAAGAAAAGTACTCCCCATGCTATCATCATTATCGTCGTCACCTTCCTTCCACACATCCAATCTACATCACAACCGCTTGTTTTTTCTTCTTCTTTATGACTATTTGGTTCCCAACCATATTTCAATTCAATTTTAAATTAAAAAAAAAAAATCAAAATTGTCTCCAGCATTGCACACGTATACACAACAAAACGAACCAAAACCACCGATAAACGAGAAAGACAACTCAATACAATACCGAATACCACCGAACCAATCGCAATCATCATCGACCACTTCGGGACCAAGCGACCACCCTCAACCTGAATTCGATCTCTTCTTTCAAATTCGGTTTTCTCCAGCTAAACAACCTATCTCGCTACACCTCCCGCTCCCGGCCATACTACATACCCTGATTATCCAACACGCGAAAACATCAAAAATAAAATGGAACAAGCAACAAGAAGCAGAAGAGTGCATTTAATATCAAATAATAATAAGTAAAAAAAAAAAAACGAAGAGATAGATAACAAAACCGAAAAAACAGAAATAGACGCAGCAATCTCTGCGAGGAGGCGCGCACAAGTCCCAGCACAACACCCAACGAAGACCCAACGAACGACAACCATGCGACCTGACTTCTCTATGAAGCCAACGACTACAAACTCAGTGAAACAAAACGACAAAAAGGAAGACAACAACAAAACAAACCTTTTCCAAATGAATCAACTTGGAGTAGTTGAATTCCGGGAAGGAGTTCGAATTGGAGGCGAACAGTTCCATATTGAGGCGGATGGTCTTGTTTAGCTTTGACGTCGCTGTCGATCCAGCTGCTGTGCTGCTGGACTTCTGTGACCTCACTGGATCGGGCACACCAAAACGATGGAGAGCTGCACTCGAAGTCTCCATCGCCGAGATGGCACCGTTTCCTCCAAATGTTGACATCGAAGATGCACCAGGGCCGCTCCCGCTGCCAATGGTACTGCTGGCACTACTGCTGATGGTGGTGAAGGCGACTCGCTTGATTTCAGACATTTTGCTGTCGTCACTGTTAGTCGACGATGGCGATGATTGTGGCAATCACGAGGTATTTGAGACTGATGCACGCATTGACAAGCGCCCGTTGGAATCAGAGTGAACTGCTGCCCAGAAAGGAGCACCACCACGACTACGACGACAATGTGCAAGATGAGGGAGGAGGGCTGGATGTCAGCAGGCAGAGGCACTCACACGGAAACACAAATCCTCACACACTCGCGACACCAATATAACGACTGTGACTTTCGACTACGACTACGATGAATGCAGAAGAAAATTTTCGCAACAATTTTTCCTTTTCGATAAAAAAAAATTGAATTATAATAAAAATTTTATTAAAACAGGAAATTCGAGTTTTCCCCCCCGGAACGAAAGTAAATTATGAAAAAATAGTTGAATCCGATTTGTTTGGAATTCTCTGCTGCCGAATTGGAGTCCTTTTTCGTGGATTTAAATTTTATTTTCTGTGAATTAATTTTTTTCCATGGAAATTTTATATATGTAAGCTTGATGCCTCTGCCGCCGAGAATTTAACACACAATTTTTTGGTTCGAGTACAAAACGAATGAATCCACGGAGTCAATTTTCTTTCGCGAGACAGACTTTTTTTCGTCTTCGACCACACGATTTGCAAATGGTAATTTTGAAGGTATTTTAATTGGATATTAATTAAATTTAATTGGAGTTGCGGTTTTCATTGAATTATCGTTGGTTTAAAGTAATTTTTGATGATGTTTTGTAGGGGAAAAGAATTAATATTTTTTTGCGAAAAAATAGTATTTTCGTGTTAATTGAAGGGGAGACAAGTAGTTGCAGAACGCAATCTTTTTTTTTTGACAGGCGATTGGCAGCGGCGAAGAAAAATAGCCGCTGGAGCGCGTTTTGTTGGTGTGTGACAGCTGTGTCATTTCATTTCGCATTAGGCGTTTTTCTTTTTTAGCTCCGAGCAGGGTACTGAGCTGTCAAAAAAAAATCAGTATTTCTTTTTTAGCTCAGACACCTCTGAGCACTCAACTTTTGTTTCTTTTTTCGATCAGACCTTGGTCAGAGCGCCCTCCACGAGCTCAGGAAAAAATGACGGAGTAGATGGAGTACAAAGCTGAGCGCGCCCAACTTCATTTACTTTTTTGATGTGACGAGTGAGATGAAAGGAGGTAAAAAATCAAACTAATTGAAATGGCGGGCGAAGCTGTTTGTTCTCCGACTGAAAGTAAGATATAAATTATTTTTATAAAATACAAATACTTTATTTTTTTTTTTAATAAAAGGTGTTAAATAGACGAAGGACATGACTCTGTTTTTAATAAATTCAGTAAAAGAAAACAAATTGTGACTGGAGACTGGGGTAAAAAAAGCTGCATTTACACGAAAATGTTGCTTGAAGTTCTGTCTGAAAATCTCGGCACCACTTCTTCCGCATAATTTTGATTTTTATAATGCGTCTCGTACCACTTTTTTCCACAGATTCATCATCGTCATTCAAGTCAAAAAATAAATTGAATGCTTCCCTTAAAATAATAGCTTTTTCCATTTTTGTTCAACTCAAAATAAAATTGAAGCAAAATCAAAAACCAAAACAAATTTTTGTGAGCTTGTCATTTTTTTTTTATGTTTGACAGTTCCGTGCTCAGGTTTGTTTCTTTAATAAATCGGACAGGTCTAAGCATACTCTGCTCAGACCGAGCTCGATTAGCTCCAGCTCTGCTCGGTGCTCTACTCAGAGCTAAAAAAGAAAAACTCCTATTGGTAGAGTTCAGTGAGGTGGACGGATGTGTTAAGAAATATTGTTTAAAGGAGAAGTGTTGTTCACACTGGAAATGAGTTATTTTTACATCCCAAACCGAAGCGATTATGGTACGTGGCGATGAATACATACAACATTAACAACACTTTGTTGTAAACAGCACTTGTGAGTTGTGAGGTCAAAACTTTTATTTTTAGCAGTTTTATTTGAAATATCGAAATTGTGATCTCCTCCAGAGCAGATCACAGTTTAAGTATTGAAAAAATAAAAACAACTCAAAAAAGTTCTGACCTGCTTTGAAGGAGAATAAAAATTTGCCAAAACAAATGGCAACGTGCTGTTAATGTTGTTTCATCATCGTATCTGAATGTCTCGTATTGGTTTGGGATGGTTTGGGTAAGCCTTAAAAGCTTGCCTAGACCAATGCGAAAAATCTAGCCTTAAAAAATGGTGTATTTAAAAAAAACATCTCTTGTTCATATGGTAACAGCCTTTAAGTCTTAAAATGACGTTTTGTCCATACAAAATACTTACATTTAAAATTTGAAACTCATTTAAATATTGGTGCGAACGACAATCCGACTTCATATTTTATCCAAATAAAACCAAATAATAGGTAATTCTTGGTGAAGCCTCAATGAACATCTCTGGAGGAAGCGAAAAATGCACCTACTGTCAGATCACAGCTCAAGGCGAAGCGAATTCAAATTGACATCTTCTGCCAAAAAAATTAACCCAACTTTTCCAAATCAACAAAAGTTATTTGTATCTGCCGTTGATAACCGCCAAAAATAAGCAAATAAATATTGTTTTAAGTTGTTTTAAATAAATTTAAATCATAACATGGATAAATCACTCCATAATCAATTATTCGGTGGAGTATCCCGAAGTCCATTTGGATCTCGAACTCGCCAAAGCTCAGCAAGTTCCATTGTTTCTGGTCGGAAGTCCATGGGTGGCAACGGCGGCGGCATGAAAAAAGGCTCTATTACTGGGTAAAATGAAGTGAATTCCATAAAAAAAAACTATAATATGAACCCTTGTTCGGAAATCTTAGTCGTTTTAGTGTTTCAGGACGGTCAACGCAATCTCTAGCTGGTATACGATCGGAATGCAATATCGTTGAAAGTTTTGGCTTCCAATTGCCCGTGCTGGTCAATGAAGCACTCACATTTACCGAAAGAAATTGCGGTGTTTCCATTAACTGTTCAAGCAATGGTTGGGCGTGGGTAGGGTTCAGTTAGATTTTGTTTATGTTGTTCATTTCTATTACAATGTTACTTCTTAGGCTCTCCATGGCAGACGTTTGTTGGTTTGGCAATACAAGGACAATCGTCAGGGTTCCCCAAAATACAAAGACCTTTCACGAACTCCTCAGCGTCGCACAACGACAGCTCAATGTCGAGAACTAACCTTGCCGCATTGCGACATCGGTCACAAGGCTTCTTTGGTGACAGTTTTCCAACCAGATGGCCAGCAAATGGCATCATGCCTTGCCGTGTCTCCAACTGGAGATGTACGTTATTGGCCGTCTATTGCACACGATGGTTCTTCTATTGATTCGAATGGAATCCTAGACGGTCAAGAGTTCGACTTCTTACTTCCCATCCCTCCTCAGGGGTATCTTCTGGTTACCACCACATGTAACCTGCTGTTTCTTCAACTGCAAGTAGTCAATGGAAGGCATGTAATTCATCACCGGACCATCAAGGCACCTTCTGGATTCTTTGGTGGAATTGGGAAAAAATTTGCTTCGATCATTATCGGAATGAATAGTGGACATGATAAGGAAAATGTAAGATTGACTTTGAAACACTTTTTTCCATGTTCTTTCAAACTGATTTTGTTAAATACAGAAATTTGTCAAAGTGGATAGCGAAAAAATCTCCGACAACGAATGGAACGTCATCGTTTTGGCTGATCGATGGGTTCAAAAGTGGACTTTTTCCAATAACGGCAACGAGCAACTTCTTTTCGAAGATAACGATGTTATGCGGAAAATCCGAGATGAGTTCCATCAGAAGTTTTGGAATGGAAGGGGTTTGGATTTTTAATTCTCCTAATTTAGAATTTAAAAAAATAAATGTATTTTCATTGTTTGCAGCCGAAAGCACAGAAATCGAAATCAATTTATTGGATATGCAAATATGCGAGGGTAAAGTCTATGTGTTCGCTGGAGCTGTTAATTCATCGCATACTCCTCAAATGCATTATGCCATAGGTAAGTTTTGATTGTTTTATGTAAAAATAAAAACATTCCCAGCATTTTTAAAAGCCTGAACTGGCATTTTATTTTCATACAAATTATTAAGAACGAACACCAAATTTGATATATTCCATTACACAATGATTTAGTTAAGGACTTAAAAAAAATATTAATAAAAAAAATTGAAAGAACCATGGGCATTTTTGTATGGATCGTGGTCCCATTTTCGAACATTGGTCAACAGTGATAAAATAGTGATAATGATAATATATAGCAGTTAATTTGAAATCCATCCCAAAATTGGCGCATTAAATCAATAATCAGTTTAGAATGAATAAAAATATTGAAAAACAACGACAGATGGGCAAAAAAGATTTTTAACTTCTTTGAAACAGCATGGAATTTAATGCCTTTAAAACTGCTGTCTTCTGTCGTTAAAGCGAAAACCAACCATGAGCGGCACCCACATCAAAAAAAACCGTACAGTTATCAGTTCTCGGTATGTGCAGCACAATCCACTTTCTGTGGAATGACTACTTATTAAACATGGTCAAAAATGCTGCTATGTGTTTTGGTGTTGCTCGTCGATGCAAGACAATTTTTCTCCACAATTGTTATACAAAACTTAGTAGAAACATAATTTGGGCAGATGTATCAATTTTGTCCAACCTTTCCCTCTCATTGCAATGTTCAGGCATTCAAAACCAATGTGCATAGGTATCTCATTTTAAGAGCTATCCAAAATTGCATAATTCCTTGCCAAATCTATTAAAATAAAGTATTTTTCTGTGTTTTAATCAGGATCTTTCAATAACGCTTTGTCTTCTTTTTTCTGCAGTTATTTTGGAACAGGAACCCGAGTACCTTCGTCTTGCTTCCTTTATTCCATTGAAGCTCTCTCAATTTTATAGTTCCGGTACGGAACTCAATTGCTTGCAGCTTCGTTTTATTATTTGTCGATCATATGCTTATCTATATTGTGACAAAACAATTTATCCCGTAAATCTACTCAATCCAACTGGTGGTGATTTGGAAGCTGAAAAAATTGAATTCCAACTGCAAGATGATCATATTCTCAGCGCAGCTGTTTGTGGAAATATTCCACTTTTCTTCAGTCGCAATCATGGACTGGTTTGCGTTTCACCATCAGACTTTGATAATAGTGATTTCTTGAATTCTTCATATTCCCCGGATGTCTTCACACCGCCATTCTCCGATTCATTGAATAACACTGCCATCAATCAAAGTGTTCATTTGAATAGTCTTTCGATGTACGAACTGGATCCGGATGAGATTTTCAACGATAACAAAGATGAAGTAAGTCAGCTTAAAGCTGCATTTATCTACCACATCAAACGAAATAACACGATGTGTGTTTCGATATTAAAGGACCTTGTTCCGGCGGATATTGGTTTGGACGAACTCGATGGTCAGCTTGATAAGTAAATAATTTTCTTTTAGATCTCTTTTCAAATTTTTATCAAAAATATTGTTTAATTATGATAGAACTGTAGTGGATATAGCTGAAGATTTAGCTGAAGATATACCAGCTGCTGATCCACGTTGGGAACAAGTGGAAAGAAATCTCAAACATTCTTTAGGGAGTTCGTCATCTCTTCAAATTATAAGTCAGTTGAAAGAGAAGAATTTGGCCTTGAGTCATTTCGTTGATTTCTTGCACTCCACCGGGCTGTGGGATAAGGTAAGATCTGAAAAAAAGAACAAAGATCCATTATAAGTAAACATTCTTTTTTTTTTGTTTTCAGTTAAATGCGGTGTCGTATCGTGGATTGGTTAAACCAACGTGTTATGTTGTTTCCGATATTAATGAAAAAATTATCGCTGCGATCGCATTAAAAATGGCTCACAACAAGTAAAGAAAATGTTTGTTTTTAGAAAAATAATGTATAATGCTTCAATATTTAATATTTGCAGACACAACAAGCTTATCGATGAAGCTTTGGAAATAGTAATTTCCCAGTGGAAAGAGTATCCGTCTGGAAATCTTACCTCGCAAGATCTCTTCTACGTAAAATTAACACGATTTCAGGATGTGATTCAAGCTCTCTGTGAAGTTGCCGACACTAAGATAGAAGCTCATCATCAATCTTCCGCTATTGCAGCATTTCTATGTGACTTGAATGCCGTCATACTATCGATCTTGAATGAAGTGATATCTTTTAGAGAACAAAATATGGCCAAATATATTCTGCCAGCAGACAAAAATAACTCCTATGAGTATTTGCCGTGGACAGCGATGTCAGGCGAAAATGGATTGCGTGATTCACTCACACATTTGATTGCTATAGCAGTGAAGCATGGAGCTAAGTCAACCGGAGAGCCCGAAATAAAATATAAACTTTATCAACAAATAATGGAACTTATTGATTTTGTACTCGACGGAAAAAAGAACTACTTGGAAAGCATCAAAGACAATGAAAAATACGGTGTACTTTTGCAGCAATATGAATCCCAAAGAAGAGAACTAATTCTGATACTCAGTAAGATCAAATTAGCTGACCTTCACTAAAAAATGTGTTTTAATTATTTTTTGTTTGCTTCGCAGTCGACGAAGGCCAATATGAATTGGCAGCTAAGCTAGCTGAAAAATATCTTGATTTCCAGAGTTTGGTTGTAATTTGCGATCAAACTGGAAATCAAAGTCGTTTAGATGGATACATTGAAAAATATCAGGAATATGATTTTTCGCAGTTTGCTATCAATTGGCATTTAAGACAAAATCGACAAGGCGATGTATTTGAGCGTTTTAAGGGAAATCAAGCTGCACTGTCGCAGTTCTTGAGAGATCATCCATCTCTTGGTTGGATTCAATTGATTTTTAATGGAGATTTTGATAGAGCCGCTGGAATTCTGTTTCAATTGGGTCAGGATGAAACGGAATTTGTCCATAGAAAGAAGGTAATTTAATAAAATAGAGATGTTCATCTTCATATAACTTTTTTTTTACAAAAAAAAAAAATGTAATAAATCCATTTTCACCTTATGATGTATACAAAATTAGATAATCGGTACTTATACAGTCATACTGAAATAAGTAATTAATACCTTATGAATTATGCATATGGAGTTAAAAAAAATAAATACTCCATTCCAACGTTTTATTTTTTTAACTTTGGTATTCAACTTTAATATTTATTTCTTTGTTATTTTTTTTGTTCAGTATTCCGTTTTGTAATTCCTTTTAAATTTGACCGTATTTTTTATTAAATTGATTCATAGTCTATACTATCACTGGCTAAATTAGCATCATTAGCCGCCGACTCAGACCTCTCCAATCAAGTTACCGAAATAAATGCAGAATTAAACTTAGTGGACTACCAGGAACAGCTTAATGAACAATTGATGTTATCATTTGGCTATGATGTGGAGAATCCCAAAGTATTAAAAGCAGAAGAAATAATAAATGTAAGTCCTTCAATTTGAACTATTAAAGAACAAATTTAATAAATTATCTACTTTCGATTTAAAGCTTTTTATATCTGAAGAAAATGAGACTGCAAATGAATTTGAATTCCGCAAAGCCATCGAATTGCTTAACTATGTTGACGATCCATGCGATGTCCGGCACAAAATATGGTGTGCAGCAATTTTAAGAGACTCATGGACTCATTATGATATGAATTCAGCATTGGATCATCTGCAAAACACGATTTTCTTTAAGTTGATAGAAGTCTGTTACTTAATGGGTAAGTTTAATTGATTTTATTGTTTTCTTTTCTATGTTGTGATACTCATACATTTATTCTTTTATGTAGATGGAGATTTCGATGAATTCCTACCATCAATTGATGAGTTTTTAAACAGTTCAGATTTGGGCGATTTAACACAATCCAAATCATTCCAATATCTTATGAAGCTTACATACGAACATATAACAGACTCCTTTCAGAAAGGCATGGATCAGGAATGAATTGTAGGAATTTAAGTGTATCTGTGTTGTTATGTCAATCTTCTTTTTTTCTATTAAAAAAAAATTAAAATAACCTACATTTTGTTTTCAATTGAACTCTAATGAACCAGGAAAACAATGTCAATATTTAAGTAGTTGCAACCCCTAAATAAATCTAATACCACCTATGTATGTCTTTTCAAACCACCAAAGTCAATGACTTTGTTCGATATGCATGTGGATAAACTCTAATTTTTTCTTTTAATATTTTCATTTGAATTCTCGCATTCTATATATTTTCGTTTGGAAAATCGGTGTTCGTGTATGAGAGTAATTTTATATTCAATCTTCATATATGCATCACCTTAACCACATATTGCCGAGAGTTAAGGTGGAAGGAAGCCCTAGCAATGATCTAAGACTGATTCAAAAAATATCTTGCTTTGTTATTTTGTATTCATTTAATGCATTTAAGATTGTTACTTGCCGGGATACGGTCGTCGGTTACTGCTTCTACTGAGTTTAACATAATTCGGTTGGTTAGCATTTACATATTTGTGTTTTTTTTTAAAGCAAAACTACCTGTTTAAAATAAAACAAGATTTTTCAATTTAAAAATATTCTTAGTGGATAATAAATAGCAAACTCGTGTGTGTAGAACAAAAAACTGTAGTCCGTGAACCAGATTGGAAACGTAAACACTGGTACATCTTTTAGTAAAAATTATAAGATATCACTTGGTCGAAATTGGGTTGAATGAAAACTGTTGATTCAAAAATTCTATTTTTATGAAAAAAATTGGAGTTAATTTGAATTTTTAAATATATAAAATCACATTCATAAAGTGATCGTTTTAAAAACACATTTTTTTAAATCATCTTAACTTCATACAACATTTTTTTAAATAATTTCTTTCAGCCAAAAGGGCGTTTAAAAAAAGGTCAAACAAAAGAATACAAAAATAAACTCGATACGAAATCACATCATAAAGTGATATAGTGTATGAATATTGTATACCTACCAGTTGTGCAAGTTTGATTATAGGTGGATTGATTCAATTCATTGCATAGACAAATTAATCAACTCAATCGTAACTAACTTTTGTACTTAAAATGACATAGATAAATTTTTTTTTTTATTATTCAATAATAAGAGTATATCTCGAAGTGTTTTTTCAATTTCTACTTATGTTTCAGCCACATACATAATAGAAGGATGTTATGTTTGTAAATTGTGCGGTATCAGGTTTGAACAAAAAAAAAGTCAGTGACTTTAATTACAAACCGAAGAATTTCTATGACGTGAACACAGAGTATACTTTGTAATTTTTATGTGAATGAATTACGGTTTTACTTCAACTTAGTACACACTCCGATGCTTTAGCTTTGTATATAGAGATCATATAAAAAGGTTTTACTTGCTTGGAAATATTTTACGCAAAGTATTTTCTTGCTCATTTCATATTTGAATCTTAAACATATCGAATTGAGTTAATGATGATACAATTTCATTGTGCAGACAATGGTGTACTTAAGAGCAACAACAAATATTTTGTTTGCCATTTTCAAAAATTATGGCGGTGGTTAAAAAAAAATCACGATAAGGTTTTAAAAGTTTCTTATAAGAATTTTACTCTTGCTTTCAAAAATAATGCTTAAAGATAAAACGGTGTTTTTGACTAAAAATCAAACATTTCAATACAAAAAAATTCAACAACAAAGAAATTTTAAATTAGTTCAAAAAAACAATTTATGTGATGAATACATTTGATAATTAAATAAAAATAAAACTGAACGCGTGGAAACCGAAAGCTTATTAAAGTTATATAAGCTTCGCTATATATAAAAAAAAAATAATTTGTTTGTATATTTCTTTTGTATTTCATTTCTTCATTTATCAGGCCACACAACATAAGCAATAATTATTATGTCGACGGAAACCACACCATTGACCGCAGCTGCTGCTATGGCCGCAGTTCCTCCAGCTGGTCCATCTTATGTTTTTCCCGGGGTGTCTCCACGTTCACGTCGAAGTCAAATGCGAAGATTGCAGTGTTGCATGTGGACAGTATTTCTGTATGCAATCTACTTTGATAATCTTATTGCACAAATAATCCATGTTCACCAAATTTAATTTGTATTCTTGCAGCGGGATTATTATCTTAGCACTTATCATAGCAACAAATCTTAGCAGTTTTGAGCCCTATACCAACTCCACAACACTTCATTTAATTGTTGATACAGAAGATATACCATTAAATGCATCGCAACTGTTTCTTTTGCTTATGGATATAACCGATCCTATACCTGATGAAAAAGCATTTGAATGGAAATTGCCTGCTATCAATGCCACCTTGCAAGCTGAAGCTGAGGAATTCGCTGTCAGATCACTTGGAGATCGCGAACTTTGTGAGGAAGCGCTTTCTTTGACACCGGTAAATAGCCCAGCATTTCGTCACTACCGATCGATCAGTACAACCCCGGAATCGAGAAAACTCTCTCGACGTGGTTATGTTGAGTACCATGCGACTTTGTTAATAGCAAGGAAGTTCAACTACACAAAGCGACCAGGTCGGAGTAACATTGGTAATGGACCTTCAATGAATCTCACAGATCCTACACAAGTTGTAAGTTGCAATCCCGCAGAGAAATACCGTCGAGCAAATGGTACATGTAACAATAAACGACATCCAAGACATTATGGAGCAGCCTATATTCCTTATCGAAGGCAAGTTGCTCCGGACTATAGCGATGGTATATCGGCACCGAGAAAATCGCACTCCAAAAAGGAACTTCCATCAGCTCGACAAGTTTCGCTTCAAGTTCACCGAGCCTCATATCCTACGGACTCTAATTTCACAGTCATGCTGGCAGTTTTTGGGCAGTTCTTAGACCACGATATAACGGCTACTGCTTTGACTACATCTCAAGATGGCGAGTCAATAAATTGCTGTACAGTTCCGTTAAGCACCCACCCAGAATGTTTCCCTGTACCGCTAGGACGCGGTGATCCTTTTTTTGCCCTGTACAATGCGACATGTATGAACTTTGTTAGATCTGCCTCGGCACCAACTGGTATCTACGGGCCACGTCAGCAACTAAATCAAGCCACATCATTCATAGATGGCTCTGTAGTATACGGCAACAGTGATCAGAGGCAAATGTCCCTGCGGACAAAAAGAAACGGAACTCTAAGAATGTATATCACCAATGACGGTAGGGAACTCCTTCCCCTATCCACCAATCCAGACGATGGATGCAATCAGGAAGATATGAATTCCATTGGGAAGTATTGTTTCGAGTCGGGGGATGATCGATCTAATGAAAATCTATTACTAACATCCATGCACTTGCTGTTTGCCAGGCATCACAACTATTTAGCTCATGGCTTGCAGGCTGAAAATCCACATTGGAACGATGAGACTGTTTTCCAGGAAACCCGAAAAATCATTGGTGCACAAATGCAACACATAGCATACAATGAGTTCTTGCCGATTCTCCTGGGCAAGGAATTGGCTATTAAAATAGGAATAACTTCTGATCCACGATCGAAAGCGGATACCTATGATCCCAAGGTAGATGCAAGTATTGCTAATAACTTTGCAAGTGCAGCATTCAGATTTGCACATACTCTTTTGCCGGTTAGTTTAGCCTCAAAGTGCTTAATTTATCAATTTTTAAAATATTTAATGAATTTGCAGGGTTTATTTCAAGCAACAAAGGACAATACCACAGAAGGATCAATAGAACTGCACAAGATGCTTTTTAACCCGTACTCTCTGTGGGCTGAGCGTGGTATCGACAAAGCAATTGAACTGAGTGTAAATAACCCTGTGTCACGGGTTGATCGTTTCTTTACTAAAGAACTGACTGAAAAACTCTTCGAAGGCACCACTGCCGAGGATCGTATTCCTATATGTGGCTTAGATTTGGTTTCGTTGAATATTCAAAGGGGTCGCGATCATGGTTTACCTAGTTATCCAGTATTTCGAAAACATTGTGGATTTCCTGCTATCAAAACATGGCAGCATATGGAAGCAGCTATCGAACCAGAATCACTGAAATCAATTCGGGAAATTTATGAGTAATAATATGTTTGCTGAGTTTATTTTTAAATTTTATTCAAAAACTATTTTTTAGCACTCCAGATGATGTTGACTTCTACACTGGAGCTCTTAGTGAACCTCCGATTGAAGGTGCAATATTTGGCCCAGTACTTACTTGTATAGTATCGAATCAATTTCTGCGCATAAAGAAAGGTGATTCACATTGGTACGAGCGTAAAGAAGGCAACCAAACGTTTTCTGCACGTAAGTAAAAAATAGCTTTAAAAATATTCATAACTTTAAATTTATTTCTCTAATTTTCGAAGGTCAATTGAAGGAAATATACAAAACCACATTAGCAGGAATAATTTGCCGCAATTCCGATGCTATAAATCGAACAAGAAGATTTGTAATGGAACGTCATATAACTGAGGAAAATATATTTGCAAATTGTACAGAGTTGAAGAATTTCAACTTTTCACCATGGAAGGAAAAAATCCGATCAACGAATTTGACTAGCGTGGCTTTTTCGAATAGTGAAACTCTTATTAGAATTATGACAGTGTCCAATTCTACAATGCCTCCTAATTTTAAGTTGTAGATTAAATTATTAAAATCAATGTTAAAATTTTAGTTTTCGAGTTTTGTCTTATACTTTTTTTAAAAAAATAAATTGAATGTTATGAAAATGAGTATTACACATTTGAAGATAAAATTGTTTTTTTCTTTTTTCTTAAAATACTGAGTAACAGATTTATGCAATCACAAGAGTGGATAAAAATAGCATTTGCTACCAAAAAATAAGACAAAGAAAGGTAAATTGCCTTCCAAACTTTGATTAATTATGTATGTGTGACCAAAATTTTTGGCATAACTCGAAAACTAAGCGTTTGAGAATTTAACTTTAGAGACATTATGTAGAAAATACGAAATTTTATCAAAAATATTTGATAACATTTTATGAAAATAATTGAGTAGCACACATTAAGAAAAACCAATATCAAAAATACATTTTGAATTTTTTTTACTAAAGTGATCATAGTTTTATTTTGGAAAATAAAATTATTATGAAAGAATTCTAGGTTTTAAATATTTTACATTAAAATTCTCAGAGACTTCTAACATGAAAGTGCAACTTAACTAAGTCATAAAAAAATTTAAACAAAGGCGAATAAGCTACGTTCGTCGTAAAAACCATTCACCTATTATACATCGACTGCCAGGAGACAATTTCACGTTGGTTAGTTCTATAAATAAGCGACAGCAACGCTAATTGAGAAAAAGCGGGCATTACCTTACCTGTAAGTTTTGATATTTGAGTTATGTATGTATGTACGTTAATTTTACTTCAATGCCAAACAGTCGACTGAAAAATTCTTTCGGCGCATCCTCACTGGACTGACACTCTTTTTCAAACAATATTGCACAAATAAAAAGGAAACAGAAAAGTAAAATAAAAAAAAAGTAAAAAACATACGAAAATATTTTTAAAGAAATGATAAAAGATGTCGTTTGTTCCTTTGGAATTTGAGTTTTGCAGGGAAATGAGTCGTAACTAACAGTCCATATTTAATTTGTCTACATGTTAGAAACTATGCTCAAATTTTTATCGTGGACTAATTAGAGAAAAGCTGATTTCATTACTCCAAATCATTTTGTTTCAAGGAAAATGGATTGTTTACTGCATCACCCACATTAATTTTGAAATTATATAAATTATACATTTTGTTGTTTTAAAGTATACATATGTATGTACATTGTTCTTCATTTAATACAAATATTTACAATGTCAATTAAGCTGTTGACCATAAGTAAATATTTTCTGGGTATATTGAAAGATTATTTTCTATTGTAATCACGGATTCTAGAGTATACCTACCTATTATTATCTCTTGAAAGCCTGATAATGCATTTAATGATGCAATAATTTTTGAAATTAGCGAAGATTCCTTTAAAAAAATAACATAACAAGTTAAAAATGATGTCGATGTACGTTGAAAAAAGATTACACTAAAATTAAGCGTTATTAAAAATTCTGAAGGTATAAATGTCAATGTATAATTTATTTCTTAAAATTTAATTTAATCTAATTTTATAAAATTTTATTTATATTACTGTTGAATTAGTATTGATTAATGTTGAAAGAGTTATAATTGGAACCATCATTGTTGTTGATTTTGGGGTTTCATTTTTCATAGTATCACATGAGCCATGTTGGAGAACAGAAAGTACACAAGCGCTAGTAAATATTAGTATTAAAGTTATCCAAAACGAAAAAAAGAATGTTCTACGGACGTTTTGCCACCATGGATCGTCTTGAAATGGCATTAGTTCTTCAAGACTTAAACTTTTCAACTTTCTGAAAATAAAATAAAAAATGAAAATTGAAGAAAAAAATAGGTAAAAATTATAAATATTATTCAATATTTCTGTCAAAAGCTAGAGCAATGTTAAAAAATTTAAACATAGAAAGGTAAAGATGTATTTTTCGAAAGAAAATTATTTTGATTTGTTCAAAAATATTTGTAATTATTTATTATATTTGGTCTACTACTCTTCCTAATTTGCAGTGGACTGATTCTGGAAACAACTTTATTTTAAATAAAATTATTAATGAATAGCTACCTCAATTTAAAAGTATCTTTAGTGTATTATCGTCCAAGTTATATTAACTTCTTGTGTTGTTTAGAGGAATATAAGGGTCACGTTACAGGAAATAATTTATTTTCATTAAGTGCATTTTTGATACAGAGAATAGAACCTACATGTCCTAGCATATTTGTCACATGTTTTTCTTTGATAACAAATTATTTTTGTTCTATTGTTAAATAAATGAAATTCGAACAACAACCTATTCAAAAATAAAATTGGGTTTTCTTACACTCGGGTGATCCTTCAATCTTCATACAATAAACATTCAGAAAACAAAAATAATAAATGTGCAAACATGTAGAAATGCAAAAATAAATGTTCCACATACGCCACAGTGTACATACAAGATAACTTTTTATAAGTTCATTGCTATTGGATTATAATAAGAATATCATTATCAAATTTTATTCCTCGTGCCGTCAAAAGACCCACCGCGGAGAGATTCGGTACTAAAACACCCAAAAGGTTATTTATTAACACAAAAAATATTCTAAAGCAAAGTATTTGAGAAAATTGTTGCTATTACCAACAAATAACTTAGAATCCATTGTTGTGGAAAATTTCATACTAACTAAACCGATTCTACGACAGTTTTTGTTTCAAATTGTAAAAAACATCCGTTATTTTGTTTACATTTCAACGTACCTACGTAGTGGTATGAGGAGGTAGATTCGAACTAGAAATAGGTACAGAAGTAATTTAATTTGTTTATGAAGTTATACTTTTGTTTTTGTATGGGAATCAATTATGAAGCCATTTCTAGCCTTACCTAGAGTTCTTATCTCTTTTAATTAAAAAAATAAAAATAAGCAATTTTTTCCTCATACCTACTCGTATTATCACTTTGTTTCTGTCATAATTTTTGGCATCCATATCGTTCAATTTAAATTTTATTAATGTTTTGAACTAAAAACAAGACTGACGTTTCTGAAGTGATAAGAAAACATAACTCTAACCCAATAGGTAGTGTTGTTAGGTTGATACCATGATCTACCCCAAAGCTAAGTTTGAACTTTTCTCATATAAAAAAAAGTGTAGAAGTACTGATATTTCATACTTCTTTCAACCTTTAACATCTCAACTGATGCTCTAGCTTCAAAAAAGTTTGAATTTTGTCAAATTGGGACAGTATGTCATTTCATAAGTTTTTTTTGACGACTCGACAAGATCGGGGCCCTCTGGCTGATTTTTTCAATCTAAATTTAAGTTGAGGATTTTCTTTGTTAACTCTTGGTTTTATTTTTATTCAGTTGGCGTTCGATTTACAACTCTAGAGTTGATCAAATTCTAATCTTCTCAACTCCCTAAAATAGTACAAGTTAATCGAGCAAACTTGAAATAAAAAGAAGAGTGGGCAAAAATATATGGAATCAGGTTCATCATTTAATTCTTTAAATCAAATAAAAAAGTAGAAAATTCCTAAAAAAATTCACAGAATGAAATGAGTTCCACTTGTTTGAAATATTTCGTTGCACAATATTTTTTGTTGATATCGCGACAAAAAGTTTTTTGTTTAAATAATTAAGCTGCCTCTTTCAGCTATAAGACGATCGAAAAATGAAATTAGTCCTATTTCATTTTATAATAATGAATTTATGCCGAGATTGAATAAAATGTTCTCTTCACAGCGAAAATTGATGATTGATCCGACTGTTTTGATGGTAATGCTTGAGATCTGTGGAAGTGAAAAACTGACTTTTCTTTAAAATTCTTTATTTCATTTTTCTATCGCTGTCTTTTTTTTTCATTTCGAAAGTGAAATAATGAAAACGAAGCCTTATGCTCTGTATTTCAACCCGAAAGTGTTTCTTTAATTTTTTCATGTGTGCAGAGCTCAACAGTATTATTTCTCAGCATTCGAAAAAAAAACTAATCAATCAATCAATAATAAGCAAGTGGAAAAGTATCAAATATTTTAATTTTGCATTCTGAACGGACTCAGGAACCTTTGATTGACTTAGATTGTTCTTAGAGAAATATTGAACTAAACATAAATTAGCTGAGTCTAAGTTATTTACAAATATTTACATATGTAAATGATTCAAGGATATGCTGCATAAAAAAGAAAATGTTTTATAAATAGAATAGATACACAACATATAATAAGTCTGATGAGCAAGGTGTCATTTGTGAAACATGTAATTCTAAACCTTTGTGGTAGCACAATCAAATTGTTGTTGTAATATTCAAACCTCTTATATTCGCATTTTATTTTATTTTAACTAGGCGCTAATTTCACTTAAATTTCTCCTAAGCTACGAATTAATAAATATTTGACAACATTTATTAAAAAATTAATAATAAATTAATATACAATGCATAATATTATGTAGTTTGCATTTAATTTAAAATTTATTGAATGAAAAACTTGATTACGATAAATTTTGGTTATTTAAAGTTTAAGCTATTAGCTTGAATAATTTTGTAACAAAAGGCACGTTCTCATTCATATGGATGGATTTATTATAATTTTTGTATTCCTGGACAAAATTCACTTGAAAATTTTTATTAAATTACCCTACAGGTACCGTTATTTTCTTTGTATGAAACCCATTTTTTAATCACTGAAAACACGACAAATTTTAGGAAATTATCACTGCACTAAAAAGTAAGTTTTTTTTCGACACAATTACATATGCACATTCACAATTTTTTGCATACTTACTGATTTCCATCGAAGGCTTCATAACTATCTCCATCCTTTGGAATATCTACAATAAATCCCGACAGAAGACGAGTGTTCTCAGTTGCCATTTAAATAATTTTTTATACAATTTTATTATGTGAATTAACTAACGTCCACCTTTTTAAAACTGACAACACTGAAATTACACTGAATATTTTTCTTCTAGTAATCCCATATCTCTATATTATAATATTTTTATCTATTTTCAAGATTGTGTTTATTATCTTTAACAGGTAAACGAAAAACTCTTAATATAATATAGAAGTGAAAAGTATATCTTTTTTTTATCTAAAAGCAAACCATATCTATTGCACCCCAAGAAAATGATATTTAAGTATATTCGCAAAAACGTTAGGGCAGGGAACAACTGCTCATCTTTAAGTATTAACTCACACTCGGTATACTGTTGTAGATGATGCTGGCTGTTGCGTCTTCTATTTTAGTTCAGTTTCGGTTGGTGAAAATGTCATTTGGTGATTTTAATTCCTGTAAACAACCTTATCTCCTCGGCATGTCTCTGAATACGTGTTCACCATTAAATTCATCCAGCACAGCACTATATCGTATAGGGTATTATACCAAACCGCTTTGGGTTGATGACAAAACAATGAAGCGCTCTCAGACAGATGTTAACTCAAACCATGTGGCTTCATCATCATGAGTCGGAGTGGTATATGTATATACTATAGTAGGTATAGTTGGAGTGGGATAAAATGAAATTGATAATGTGACTAGGAAATTCCTTGTGCTACATGAACTTGATAATTTGTCTAAGGAACAAAAATGACAAAATATCAAGATTGAAGGATAACGCCCATAAGCGGGCTAACGACTAACTTCAATGGCATAGAGACGTAACTTATGAAATGTTCCCATGGCATGTCCCAGTCCCAGGGAAAACCCATCTGATGTGTGCACCATATTCTGATACTAAACTACCTACCTACTACCGCTGAAATGCTAATTGAAAATTGTAAAGCCTTAAATGGCGTCGTCATCATCACCCAGGATCCCTCGCTTTCGTTATGACTTTGTATTATGAAGACGTTGATTTTTTTTTTGTTGGAAACACATTTCCATTTGCGTTTTGTGTACATTTCATTGTCTAAGGCCAATATGCGTTCAGACTATTTTTGACTTAGGTAAAGGAAGTATTCTTCTTCGTTATTTCTTTTTCTTCTTTAAGGTTGATTTCCATGATTTAGAGTCTATTCTACCACTCTATAGAGTTTCTGAAATCAGGTAGTCGGGAAATTGTGAATTCGTTTGATTGCGAATCTGCCTTTGACTGTATTAAATACACTATTCAGAAATGATGATTATTTCAAGGGGGTTGTTGAATGGAGCAAATGTAAATGTTGACAATTAGTATGGAGTCTGATGGTATAAAAAAAAGGAAAAGGATTTCTGTTTATAGAATGTAAGGATTAACACATTTTGAGTTACATTGTGGCTTCTTTGTGGTTACATATTCAGAATAATTTATTTATATTTTTTTTTGCTGTTTAAATTATTTTTGAGACAAATATATATGTATGCATAGAAAAAAGGATTGTCAGATTTACATTTACAAAACTTTACAATGTACGTATTGTGGTAACAGATTTCATCTATAACCGATATGATTAAACACCGATGTGTATTATGTAGGTACGGATATAAAGAATAAGCCACACATTTATTGTTTCTACTTGTTGCACAATATCAGCCAAATAAAACTTTTGAAAGATATACCTAAATTATGGTTTGCCTCAAAACATCTTAAGATATTATATTAATTAGGTACTTAATGTAGAAGAACATAACCAAATGTATTTGCCTGCATATGTAAATTTGATTAAAATTTAAATAAAATTTGATTTCGTATTAAATTTGTGTCCTTGGATCAATACAATTTTCTTTTTCTGTGTAAATGAAAGTTTTTCTTCCATGTTTATTTTAAATAAAATCAATATTTCTACCGACACTTAAAAATGAAGCAGGTCGAAGATTTGGACATTTCAAGTCCACTCAGTGACGACGAGGCTATTCAAATCTACTAAGACGATGCGTCAATTCATCATCGTAGCTAAAAGCCACCTATTCCTACCACGCAACCGGATAACCCGACTTGAACAATGCAACTAGACGACTTGAACAATGCAAGATGATTCATCAAAAATTATTAATACACTTAGTAAATATAAGTCAAATATGTAGTCACAATGTTCTAGAATATTTTTTTTTATGAAAAGAAACAATGTATGAAATTCGTTTCAAAACAACTTAAAATATCAAATGCCTAAAAATTCTAAACACCAGCGGATTCATGGTTCACAATTTCCATTCATTACTTTTTTTCAATAATTTTAAATTGAATTCTAATTATTCTTTTAATCAATTAGCTGAAATTATTCAAATAGGGGTATTAAATCACATTTTACGATGGATAAAATGTTTTGTATGTAATCGATTGGTTGGGTTGGTCTCCTAATCATAAACACGAGTTTTAAGGATTCTTTAGATCGTTTTGAAAAGTTCATTTGTTCATTGTAGTACAGATAATAACTAGATCCAGCGTTATCACGCATTCTATATTAATCGGAAAATTACCACGATTCCAGAAAATCTATCACAGAATTCATCGTGGTGTCAAGTCTCATACAAATTTTCAAATTTTCAAAATTTTGTTTTGAAAATTTATCTTTTTTAAAACTCTGTTAATATGTAAAAGAGATATCGTTTTGTTTTTAGTAAATTCATTTCAATCTGATTGAAAATTAAAAAAAGTGAGATATCGTTTTTATAATGTAGATAAAAGGTTCTCATTTTTTTGCATAATCAAAACATACAACATATTTAAAGAATTTTTAAAGACAAAAGTGAAAAAATACATATTCATTGTTCTCTCTTGTGTTCTATAATAATCGTTCTGTTCAGGAATTACTTTTCATCATAGGACTTGCTGTTTGGTTGATCTACGATCTTATAAACTTGTTGTTTTTGGTCTTACTGAGTTTTGGGCAAATATAATTTTGACCATGAAAAATTTAAAGAAAAAACAAAAAAAAAAAAATAAAAAAATAGAATTTTGAAAAAAAATACAGAATTTTGCACATGCAGATTTTTGAAATATAGTTTTATGGCAAACAGAACTTTGAAACACACAAAATTTAAAGAAAACTCCCGAATTTTGACCGAACTGAGTTTTTGAAACTAGTAAATCCTTACAATAGTCAATATCTTAGCAGTTAGCATTTATAGGTAAAAAGAAATCATAGAAATATTTAAGAATTTACCGTTTTCGAAAACTTAGATGAACTTGTTGTTTTAAATAAAACTAAACTATTTTCGATTTTAGAAACAAAAACAATTACTTTAATGTAGTACTTCTCATTTCCAGTTATACACGGATTGTGTGTACATTGATACATATGTTTTACTAACTTATTTTAAATATTTTGAAATACATACATACATAATATATTTTATGCAATTTACAAATCAACATGTAAACATGGTATTTATAATAATAACGATAATATATAGGTTTTACTGATCAAAAATATATATATATATATTTAATTTATAAACTGTTTTCCTTATTGTTTACAAAAAAAATTATACAAATATATATATCAATTAAATAATTTCTTTTTAATACAATATCATTACTTATATGGCTGGCTTAGGACGTGTTTTTTTATTTTTTATTAAATTTAATATTTCACTTCATTTAATTGCTTTTTGCTTTTGTTTAAGTTTTTTTTTACAACAAAATCGCAAAAAAAACCAAAGCGCTGCATTGTACGTTGTATCTCTTTTTTTTTTAATTTATATTTTCTTTTTATCTCGAGATTTTGCTTTCATAAAAATATAAAATCAGTGTATTTTTTTATTTAACTTATTTATTTTGTAGTTTTCTTCTCAAATACCAATTATGCTTGAAGTGTTTTAAAAATTTTTAGCGTTGAGGATTTTTTTTTTGTAGAATGATTTATTTAGGATGAAACATATATTTTTACATACATTGATAATAATTTGGAAGCTCTATCTAATAAAATTTAAAATATATATACAAATTTGCTATAATGATATACAATTTTTCATTTATAATTCCGTTTTCAATACATATATATAATTTTGTTTTTCAAACAATCCGGAAATAAAACTTATGCTCGAAGACTTTAACAACTTCTTAAAATTAAGATAAAAATAACTTAAATTTAAAAATTTATGTAATATGTATATTTATCTTAGGTACTTATTGACTAGAATAAACTTATAGGGAAAAATTTAATTAAATTAAATCAAAAAAAAAGGAGATGGGTTTTGCAGTTTTTTAATTGTTTTGAAAATAAAATAATTGAATGCATTTTTATATTTAAATTTATTTTGTTTTCATTTTTGATTTGTATTGTCTTTTCCGTTAAGTTAATTGTTAATGTTAACGTTAAGTTAATGTTGTTTATATTGATTGTGTTATGTACAAAGGGATGTGATTTATTTGTTTTTATATGAGTACCCATGATATTATTTTTTTTGTTCTTATATTTATAATTAAATTTAACATTTATGATTTCAATGAATCAGACTTGAGTGAAAAATTATGTTTTTTTTTAAATTTTTGTCTTAGTTTTTTTATTTTTCCTCAAATAATTGAAATAAAATACTTGGATACAATTTCATAGGTATTATTATAAATGTTATGTATAAATATTTTTTTAAGGAACACACTCACCTTGGATTTTTTTTAACTTTTTTTGTAGGTTTAGATTTAAAATGACATGACATTACAGATAGATTTAAAAGTGTTAACGTTTTTCTTTTTGTTAATTTATTTAATTTTGTTTTTATTTTATTTTTTTAATACTATAGTATGTTTATAAGTGTGATCAACTTTGGCTCATTATAAGTGTACTTGATTATATGTATATAATGATATTTACAAGACAGCTGGAATTTGTTAAACAATAAATTAGCTGAAAAAATATTGGAATATTATTTTTTTTACTTATGTATTTGAAACTCCACTGAGAATTTTTAGTGACATCGAAAACGGTTGGGATAGTCAAATAATTTAACTGTGATTACTAGATAATCCAAATGAAATAAAGTTAACAATTAGGTTCACGGGAATATTTCGAAATGTAACATTATTTTAGTTTTGAAAAACTAGACTTAAGGCTCAAGACATAAATAAAATCTTTTCACCAAAACTGAGTTTTTTTGGATATTTTTTTTTTAATTTGTGTATGACTTCAAATTTAAAAAATGAATTATATACATACAAAAGTAATGGTTAAAATTAATAGTTTAATTAATTGGTCAACTGTCAGATATAGTTTGAATCAATCACAATGCGATAACTTTTATTTTACGAATTTCAAAAACTCACTTATCTAGAGTTATAAAAGTCGTGAAAATATTTGTTGTTTTAATGCTGCATAGTTATTTCAAGTAAGTTTTAATTTTCAAAATTGAATTGTTTCTAAACAAATTTTTGGAGTAGTGAGCGGGTGCGATTAATACGAAAAACTAGTTTTTATTAAATCAACTATTTATTTTTGTATGATTAAAGATTCTGCAATTTATTCACTCATATTTTGTTGGAAAGTCTAAAATGGAATTGGGGGTATCTCTTTGGGTCCTATAGTACATAGTTGTCTTAAGACGGAAGTCGTGATTAGTTGCAGATATTTTTTTCTCAATGTGAATTTTAGCTTGTTTGCACTCTGCAGTATACCAAAAAGTATATATACATATAAATAGAGCTATCCATTATTTTCCAAACTCATTATGTCACAAGAAAAAATATTTGGGAAAAAAAATTGAGGGTCACACTTTTTTCATAGAAATTTGTGTAGGAATTTCACTTTTTTAAGTTTTATTTTTTTTTCTCTCGAATTACAGTAGATATTCCATTTTTTTGTGAGCTGTATTTAAAAATTTATTGAAATCAAAAAAACATACATATTTCAATATTTTAAATATCTTACTTTTTTTATTCTCTCGGCAACAATTTTTTTAATCAAAACTAACAAAACAAAAAGAGGAACAAAAGTAAAACGTTAAGAAAGTGAAATTCCCATAGGAATTTGTATTTATGAGGAAAATATGATCTTAGTATGACCTTGGATCAAATTTTTGGTTAGATAATATTTTTTTCTTAGGACATAATCTTTTGATTTGTATAACTGATATAGGTACCCTGCTGTTACGTGTTCAAAACTCCTTTGCGTAATATGGCCGTTGTATAACTATTTTGGGAATCTCGAAATTTAAGGTAAAACAATTTATCACTAAGTAAAAATGTGTGCGGTTTACAACAGGAAACTGTAAGGCATTCCCCACCTGTTGTATACTGCTTTCAGATTTGATTATTGCATGCTACTTATTGCACTCTAAGTTGGTGAACCATAAATTTTAACTCAAACCATTATGGTGGTAACTGATTTCACTATTCAAAATAAAGTTGAGGGAAAACTAATTTAAAAAATTAAATTTAAATTTTATATTTAAATATGTATAAATAAAATATTAACATTACTGCTAGAAATCTGCAGCATTTTTTTACCAAATGTTAAACATAAAATAAACGTTTAAAACTTAGAAAATGCAAAGAATTATATTAAATTGATTACAGGTTGATATGAATATAAAAATATAATTCATTTAATGAATATTATTATCATTTAATTCATTTAATTCCACTTACTTATTTTTAGCTAATTGATTGTTTAACAATAATATCTTCAGCTTTTCTGATCTAAGTCTATTACATATATCAAAATTTAACAAAAACAAAAATTGTAATTTTAAAATCAAAGACAAAACAAAATACAATTTCTAAATACAAAATCAAATGTTATGACAATTATGTAGGTATATGTTATCAAACTAATGCATTTCTATTGCGTTCAAACTTTTATAATACTTAAGTATTAAAACAGTTTCGTTTCTTTGCCAAGTACAATTTCCGATAATCAACAATTTGTCTTCGATTCGATTATGGATTATAAGTTTTTTTTTTTAAGTTTAAATTTATTTTAACAGATATATATAAAAAAATCTTAAAGTTAAAACTAAATAAGACTTGAGTGGAGGCATTTAAGCTTTCTTTAAATAGTACATCATTATTTTAAGATTTTATTTTAAATTAACTACATAACTAAAAAACATAAGCAAACATAAGAATTATAAACTTAAATTAAAAATTATAAGTTAAGTTATTATTTTTTTCAATAATAATAAAAAAAAACAACTATTATAGTACTTAAAGTATTTTAAATTAAAAATTATATTTAATAATACAAAGTCATAGAGTTGTTGTTGTTGTTGGCAACAATTTCATCATATAATGTATTTCGTTGTTTGTTGCATTATTTTTTTTTTAAATAAATAAAACGACTTAGAATCCTTCAATAATACCGTAAGCCTCTAAACTGCCAAGAACCACATAGATAATCCAAAGAGAGAAAAGTATTCCACTACTTAGGTATTTACAAGTTGATGGTCCACCAAGTTCTCCGCCGAAGGCATTGTTTCGCCTTATCATAAGGATACCAATGGCTATCAATGCTTCTGTGCAGAATAGTGTCACAGAAAATGCTAGACTGAAAGTTATTTTAAAAAAAAAAAAAACAAAGAGACAAATTTTATATCTAATATTTGTTCTTAAAAAAGTAACAAATAGCTAATAACGGCGCGCAGCCATGAACTGAAAACGTTACATATCTAGAAAAGTTTTGTTCAATGATAAGTTTCAGTTTTACGATTCTGATTATTTGCAAACGTGGAAACTTCTGCCAACAATTTATCAGATGGAATTTTATTTATAATAGTAAATTTTTGGGCAGCGAAAATCAACATTTCAGGTGAAATGAAAGGAAATAAAGTAGTTTGAAAAATCGGATGGTTTATATTTATATTTAAAAATATAAAAATTACGTTTAGCAGAAAAATCATCAAAATCGGAGCTGTTCTACAAAAGTTCGAATCGAAAAAGTCCTGATCTACATTAACATATAGTTTTCGAAACACGAAATGAGCAAAACATTTTTGGAAATGAAGCGTTTCAATCCATGGCCTTGACTATATAAATTTTGTTAAAAAAAGGAACGAAATTATAGGAACAGTTAATAAATTGTAATTTTGTTACCTTCCGGGTTGAACGTAAAAGCTGCTTCCATGCGATTCATGGTATATCGCTGCGATTGTCCACGCTACACCGATTCCGAGAAATACGTTCACAGCATTACTTCCGGTTACGTTGCCGACACTAGCGTCGGCATGTTTGTCCTGTATAGCTGCTACTTTACTAGCAAACGTATCTAAAAGAAACACAGTTAAACATTGCAGAAAAAAAAAATACAAAAAGACACAAGAACTCTAGAGTCTAGATGATATTTTAGGTAAATCATAACTATAGCCCATACGAAACAGGTAGTAAAAATATACTTTTTATAGAAGCTATCGTATACTCACCAGGTATACTTGTTCCTAAAGCAACAAAGCATATGGCAGTGACTGCGTCTTTTATACCCAAAGTACAGCCGAAATGTGATGCTACATCACCGATTACGGCTGTAACAACACCTATACACGTAATTGATACGACGAAACATAAATATCCTCCGGCGATATCTGAGAAATTACAAGTAAAGGAATGGTAAAAAAAAAACAAAGTATAAAATATTCTGTCGTTGTACACAAGAAGTCAAAATATATTTTTGTTGATAAAAATAAGGGAAAAACAAACTTAAAGTTGCCATGTAATTATTATCCTGGCAACGTTTCAAGTTTATAAATTTTCTTTGTATAGTCTTCTTACTTTCTATACACTTAAGGATACACAAGAAGTGTTTATCTTACCTGTTGGTGGGATGAATGCAAAAAGGACTTTCCAAAAGACCGTTAGAAAATGCATAATATAATCGCCGCATGTTGGTGAGGGCTCTTCACCATCTTCTCCACCACCACCACCACCTTCACCATCGTCATCGTCTCCTAAATTTTATCAAAAATTAGTTCATGCACTAGGTTAGTTATTTGAAAAAAAAAAAATATGTAGATATACATATATAGTAAAATAAAAACAAGTTTTTTTATTTCCTACCCGCACTGACGGTGAGTGCCTCCGTGAATTGTTCCTTCCAACTGGAGGTCCCCAGGAGTAGCGACGCATTAGCCTTCTGGACAAGTTTATCTACAGTATTCTACAAAAAGAAACAAAAAAAGAAACATCCTTTATAATTCTGTGGAAAACTTTCTATACAGGAAGTACACGGTTGGTGCACTCTATTCAGAACCGTGTAATCTGAGAGGTAGCGTTGCATTGTGGGTCTAACAATTATGATTGTTTTGAAGACAAAAAATTAAGAGGACCCTTTGTTTTTCATTTTGAGAGTATTTATGTTTTGGAAGTATGTATATAAATTCTTTAAATGATAGTGACGCATTTTTACCAAGATTCATGAAGGTACCATTTTTTCCCAAGGTTTTTCCACCTTTTCCCAAACTGAACTTGGCAAAAAAAAATTTTATATCAGATATTTATTTGCTAGTTATTTATTTTGATCACAAATTAACTATTAATAGAGTTTAATAAAGACACCATTTTTTTAACTACTCGTAAATACCTACCTTTTATACTAAAAATATAGTCATCACATATAGTCATTACATATAATGACAATAACTCCTTTCAAGGTAGCTACATATTATATCGAATGTGTCATATTTTTAGATTTTACCAATTTTTCCGTTTGATGCATTAAATCTTCTCTATAATATGTACATATATACTTATTAGATTCTTCAATATCACGATAAATAACACGATTTCACCAATTTTCTTGATGGTGTTAATTATTTTTTAAGGACTTTTTGTAAAGGGTGTTTTTTTAAAGGTATAACATGTATAGCTTTCAGTTGGCAAATTTTTTTTAACAGGCGAGGCGGCCATTTTAAGTGATTTTATGTTTAGCTTGCTTTGGACTAGATTGACGCAAGAAGAACGCTTCCATATTGTGCCAATTGATTTATTGAAGGAAACCTTCGGTAACCGCAAAGTTTCACTTTTCGGACCACTGAATTGGCCTCCAAGATCGTACGATTTAACGCCGTACGATTTAACAAGAGCATTTTCTGTGGGGCTATGTGAAAAATTCATTTTTGTTTTATTCTATTTCAAAGTTCTATGTATACCTCTGACAAAAACATAAATTTCTGTTCAACTCTCCCTCTCAAAATTAGATCAAGTTTCCCGTCCACGTTTTTTAACAGAAAAAATCGATTTTTTTTTTAACAAATGCTAAGAAGATTTTTTATAACGATTTTTACAAATCACAATACGAAACTTACAAAATAACATAATAAGCTTTTCCAATTTTTGTTTGTTGACTTTGGATCACAATAAACACATGTCTTCATCTGGGACAAAAAATTAACAAATTTTATTATTGTTTGCAAATCAACTGGCTAAAGTCTGCACCAGATGTGGTAATGCAAGAAATTTTAAATTTGTAGTAAATATTGAGAGTTTATAATCAAGTCTCCCGGTTTTCCTTTAAACTTTGACAAAATGGCAGATGGCTATGATTTAAAGTCACTAATTTCGTGGCTTGAACTTGGTAGTGCTGGCATCTGACACCTGTCAAACTCAGCTGTCATTTGAAGTGAGGCAAAAAGGAGCGCATTTGAAATAGAACACGCGAGCTTTGGTTATACTTAATTTTTAAAACATTATTTACATAACTATTAAAAAAAAATCTATGGTTACTGTGTCCTTAATCCCTACGCACAAAACACAAATTAAAATTTGTAATTATATATTTATTACGAGTAAGTACTTAAAAATTTTGCAACGCTACCTCCTCTACAATAAACTCCTGAGATATTTCTAATTTTACTTCCCCATAGAACCAACCATAACCATAAACATTATAGAGTGAACGCGTATCCATTTTGCTAATTTTAAAGTGTATATGTGGGAAAACTTTCAAGTAACATTTTACACTAAGAAGGCATTAGAACGTTTGTGAGGGAAATCCCATCCCAATCCCAGGTATATGGTTTAACGTTTGCTGATTAAACTAAGAAAGAAATCCTATTTTGCGAAAGAAGTTACCTTTAAACAGTCCCAAGAGTAGGGATATCTTCTAAGCTACACCAACTAAAGAGAATGGGAATACCTTTTAATATTGTATTGTTTGTGTTATTATAGCAGTTTAACTTGTATGGTTATCTTATAATAGTAGGTATATAAGACTCAAAACCAATTTTGCACCCTTTTGTCATAATAACAAGAGCTCTTGAGAGCTTAGGAATGTAATTTAACAAGTGGGTTTGCTCTGTATTGTTCGCATAAAACCTGTGAAATGAAATTTTAAACTTTAAATTCTCCTGTTGGAGAAGTGGGTGTGTGCATTTTTTTTTAGTTACGGACGAATACTCTGCAGAGGTGCATGCATATGGGAAGATGTTGGTACATAGGTAGTTGTAAAATGAGTGCCGCTTTAGAAATTTAAAATGGATGGAAAAATTTGTAATTCAAGTATACCCAACAGCAAGAGTGATGGTAATGATTATGGTGGGCTTTTCTTGCAAAAAGCGGCAATTAATTCAAGTGTTAGTTTAAAATATTCAAGGAGTATTAGCAAAAATTAAATATGAATTTCACACAGCTATAAATGGTGTTCCTACCGGCGTAAATTATCTGGTGAACGGACATTAAAAAGGTAACTTAAGAGTTTAACAAAAGAAACAAAAAAAAAGTACAATACAAAATGAAGTGTTGGGAAGGAAAATTAATACAGCTGTTTTGATGTTTTTTGTTCTAAAACATTCAGGGATAAAAATTTAAGATTGATAAAATGGAAAATTGCTGAAAAAACAAGAAGCTACTTATTTAAATTCGAATCAGAGAATCGTTTTGAGTCCCTTGATGTGTATTATTTCCATTCAGTTTCAGCTTGAGAATGATGGAACCATCATAAGTGACAATCCTACATCGCAAATCTGCCATCCTGTGTCGAAAAATGTTGCTCAAGCTGAAAGGTAAACTCTACATGGCACAGTTCACAGTGTTAAATAATGTACAAGAAGTGTAAGAGTAAATGGACTGTAGCTGAATATGACATCTAGTTCTAGATCGACAAAGCGTCTTCGTATAAGAAGCAAGAAAATCTGAAAGTCTTTTACAAAAAAAATAGCAGAAGACTCCCTGAGAATCCAGAAAATAGCATACGACGTTCGAACATTATCGGGGAAGAAATGCAGGTGCAAAAACTCCTTGATCATTGCAATGACACCTTCATTGATGTAGTTAGCCTCAGACATAGAACAAAGAACATTCCAAAACCGAGGGACCAGTCGAAAGTGAAGGCTTAGCAGTCGAGTGGGATCTTTTGAAACGTGCAAGGAGTTTTGAGCCTTTAAACATTAAAAAGCACTTATATGAAATTCCTTCATCTTAGAGTTTTTCTTAAATGTTTAATATTTCACTTTGAAATTATCAGATAGAATAAGTACTCACGCTTAACACAAAATTTGCTTTTTAGTGATCCAGGTATGGCGCACACTGGGGGAGAGGACCTCACTCAATGTAGAAGCATCTTGGTTGAGGTCCAATCCGGATCATAAGGCCACCCTTAGTAGAAAGTAGGCAGTAAAAGTGTTTTAGAAACAAACAATCGATAACGAATATAACTATAACAATATTTATTTATTCGTTTTAGGTTTTATGTATATCCTCCAACTTATTGCGTTTCAAGTTCCAAAACTTCAAATTCATCATCCTTAATTATTTATTGCATCAAAACAAAAAAGTGCGAAAATATAATATGCTAAAGCTATTAGCAACAAGTATCTAAATACTTCAGTGTAAGAGTGAAATACTGCAAAATATACTTTGGCCTGGCCGTGCTTTTCTTTTAGGTAGATATTATGTATATATTGCAGGACATTAAAAATTTACACAAAATAAAACACTCCTTTTCCATTTTGCTCACCCTTTTCCGGTTCATCCTTTTTTTATTTATTATTACCTTAATCTCAGAGAACAGAGAGCTCTTTAATTAAAATTGAATTTAAAGTATCTAATGTCTTAAATGCAAATCTTACCTTGAACTCCTTACTTTCTTTGATCCGCAGTTCTGCACGAACACAGTCTCCTGGTTTTGGCCGCCCTAAGAGAGCTAATTTATCCTCTTCTGTCAGCTCCTCGGGGCGTTTAGCTTCTGCTGCTTGTATAAGTCCTGCCAGTTCATCGTCTGATATTGTAATTTGTGTTTTGTTGTTGTTTTTTGTTTTAATGAATATCATGGTGTCATTTGAATTTTGAAATGTTTGTTAAAAAATAATACAAAAAAAAGGAAGAAAAATCTCAATTAATAATACACTTTCAGGTGTAAATTTAATTTTTTTTTTGTTTGTGAAAAGAAAACATCGTGTAATTGCTAATTTTTCAACAAAAAAAGCTGTGAGTTGCACTAATGCTTGAAGCCAAAGGTGATTTGAGATTTTCCGGTCCGCACTAAAGGAGCCTTTAATCCCACATGATTTATATGCTCGTTTTTAAATGAAATTCAAATGTATGCAATTTTGTGCATCACAAAGGTGCGTGCTGCAATCAATATAATTTTTTTTTTTTTCAATTTCAAACAATTCATATCACATCACATCGCACATCAATTAAAAGCCTTTTATAACAAGGACTATTCTAACAACGCCACACATCAACATATAATGGCAAGCACTTAATACCTAGATGAATTGTTTTTGTGTGTTAATTATAAGGAAATGAGTTCTTTGATTGCATGCGGACATTGAATGCTTAACACGATGAGTGAGTGATTTGAGGTGATTCTCTAAATCCTACCAGGTGATGGACTACAATTATTATTATTATTATATACTTAAAGCAAAACACTACAGGTGGGTGGTGGAACTTAACAAAACATTTATCCTTTAAGATTGAGCTCTTTTTGAAAATGGAAATAGGAATAAATTTAGCTATTTGCTGCTACTATTTGGAATATTCATGAGGAATGATTTTCATTCTTGTTCAAAATATATACATACTTTGCTATCTGGGAGAGGTGTATAAAGCAATTGTTATTTTTATGTGTAGGAAGCACATAATCATGTTTTAATTTACATTTAAAAAGCTTTTAAATGAATTTTTAATTTCCCTGCAGAGAAATTTATAAAATCAAAAAAAAAAAAGTGGAGCTTAAAAAAAGAATTTTTTTTTTTAATACGCCTACTCCTCAGTCTCAACAGTGGAAATCGGTTTGAAAAGCTAAGACCAATCTTTTGTTTTGATAGTGAAAAAAGTAAGCATATTTTTTAAAATTTTCAAGACTATTTTTATATTTACAGAATTATAAAGCTAAAACCTATACATAAATTATAACTGTTTTTTGAATTGTAGAAATTTGAATATACCATACAACTTTTTTCTGTGTGGATAACGCAATTCATTATTATCACATTTGATATAATTTTTTTGACATAATTTTTTTTTTTAAACATTTTTCTACGTAAAAATACATTTAAAATTATTAAAAAAGAGGTGCGTGGTATTATTCATTTTAAATAATGAACGATACAATTTTGGAATGTATGCTTCTGTTATTTAGGATCCATATAAAAAATGTGGTTCATTTCAATAAAATAATATATAGTCATTTCTAGATGGTAAGGCCTATCTAGTTTTCAGCTTGTCTTTCTGAAAATATATGTTTATATTTGTAAATAAGCTAAGCAGTGACGTGAAGTACAAATAATAATTATTAACGAAAGGTGATATTAGTATACGCCTATTTTGATTTTTTGGTGCACTAAATTGACTACATTAAACATTGTATATTACTTTTAACTATTTTATCAGTTTTTTTAAATAAATAATCCGCCATGAAACTGAAAACTCAAACCTTAATCTCTGGTGAACTATAAATTATTTTTTTTTGAACAGAAAGCAATATCCTTTACCTTGAGTTTTGAAAATTTTCAATCCACTTGTAAGTTAAACTGAGAATAAGGTTTCATTGTTTTTTTTTTAATATGGCAGTTATGTCTGAACTATGTTTTTACTCGAAATTTGAGATTTGTTGGCAACTTTGATGATCCACCTCTCAAAAATTTGTAGTCCATTTAAAGTTGATGTTTTATTTTGTTAATATAAATTACAAAATTAATATTATCTTTTTATAACTCTAAAGAAAAAAATTATCTATTTATTTCCTCTCTATGGAAATCTATTACAACAACGACGATGTAATGTTAGTTTGATGAGAAGATCCAAAGAAAAACTAAGCCATTAACAATTTACACAACTGTTAATTTAAAAAATCTATTTTATTTATCTACACAATTCATTCAATATAGTTAAGTCACTTAAAAAATTTGTCTAAGTCCATCCACATGTAAGGCAATAAAGCTGAAGATTCATTATAAAAGTCCAGTTGTAAGCGGGAATAGACAATTGAAAGAGTCTTAAATTACAAAAACAAGTCGGGGGTTGACCGCATTTCAAAAAATGTGTTATAATATATTTATGCAACTTCCTTTTGACCAAAGTGGTCCATAAAAATTATTTAATTTTCAGGCTTCTGAAAGCATACAAATTTTTGTAAAAATGTTTCGGTCGGACAACCAACACTGTAAAAAAGCAGTCGACTCAAGGCTTTAAACTTGCTACAAGTTAATTTGCAGGTACAATTTGGTGGCCATTTATACATATCGACGCCATTTTGAAAAAATATTTTATCTTTGCATGTAGGTTTGTAGATACGCACAAAATATTTTCAACACATTTTTCGAAGTGCTGGACAGCATTTTATGTTTTTGCAGGTTAAGACGCTGACAAAATTTTATTTAAGTGACTTAACTATTTTAAGACTTTATTTTTTGTTTTATTTTATTAGAATGAGTGTATAAGAACTGTCTATATGAAATGTTGAACATAATAACATAACATAACATTTTTCAAATATTATCGTAACGATCAACAAAACTCGCTAATTTATTGAAAATTATTTCAATCTATTATGAAATTTACTTACAAATTTGATTTATAGAAGCGAAGATATTGAAAATTACGTTTTATATAGTTTTATTTTTGTGATTTGAGTTGTATTAACAGGAGATTTTTTTTATACAAATTATGTTGGCACGCAATTTATTATACATTAATGTATGCCCAATAGATTCAATAATATTATTTATAAAATAATAAATTATTACGATGAATTTGTTGTCATATTTATACAATACGAATATGTACGAATAGGATTGATTGATATAGTTGGAAGCCCATAGTGAAACAAGCGCAACAAGCATTCATAGTCCGAAAATGTTCCAAAAATGTTAATTTCAGTTAAAAAATTAAATGTTTTTTGGTTTGTGTTTTTTATTTAAAAAATTAATAAAAAATAATTTTTGTTGTGTTCTCTTAAAATTGAAAAATTGAAAAATTTTCTTTTCAATTTTGTAAATGACGAAAAAGCGCAATATATTATATAGAATATTATTTAATGTATATAAAATTAAAACAAATAGGTGTTACGTATGTAAATAAAATAAATAAAAAAGTAAAAATACAAACAAGTTTAAAATATGGGTACATACAAAGCAATTATTATTTTTGTATGTGTGAGTGAGTAGAAACAATTTATATTTAATTATAAATAATTAAAAAATTTTATTAGGTAGATAATTATTGTTTTTTTTTTTGTAAATTTAAATTGTGAAATATACCGTCTCCATTAATATAGACACTTTTTATAAGTGGATTAACGTCAACACACATAAACGACACAGGAATTTTACTTTTGATATTTTTGTAAAACGAACATTGTTACACTACGTACCAAAATACTTAGTCAAAAATTTAAATGGATCCGATTTTTTATCCGTGTCTGTGGGTTTAAAAATTTAGTATATCACTTTATTGTTTTGTATATATGTAAATAAAAATCAATTTCTTAATATTAAACTTAGTTATTTTATTTATTTCTGGTATTTAAATTACCGCCACCAAAATTATTTTTATAGAAAGAAGATGTAATTAGAAAATTTAAAATTTTAAAATATTTCAAAATTTTAAGGTGCGCTAGGAAAAAAAAAACTCAAATATTTTGCCATAAAAAAGCGAAATTCCAGTGTGCATTGCCTAAATCATTTCTTAAAGTAGTTCAACGTGCTCAATTTTGTTTTTCAATTTTTAAATTACCTATTGTTTTAGTATGTATGTATGAAAATTCTAAGAAATCATAAATTGAGACCTTCGATTTCTCATAAACTAAATGTGTTAATTTAGATGTGTCTTTTGAAAAACATTATTCAAAACGGTTTTATGGGTTAACTTAATAAAAGCCAAATTCATTTTATTTACATAAATCGACTTGAACTTTTAGGTTTTTTTTTAAATAAAAAATTTCACGACTAAAACTGAAATCAAAATATAATATTTTTAGTGACTGGGAAAGATAAATAAAAACTCAACTAACCCTACAATTATTTACGTTTCGAAAAAAAAAACTAAAAAGCAATTTTTGGAAAAAATTCAAAATAAAGAAAATCAATCTTTTATACTAAAAGAAATAAAACTCTACACAAAATTATATTATAGCTTTGAAAATAAAACAAAATTATAGGAAACATAAAAAAAATATTTGCACTTTTTGGTCGCACTCTATTTATGGTATATAAATATTTTTGTGAGACTGTTGTGTCATGTTTTTTTTTCAAATAAAAGATATAAAACCAAGTAAACGTTCCTCCAAACATAATTTGTGTTTCAGAAAAAAAATAATAATAAAAATAATTTATAAAAATTTAATTTTTACTGAAATTTGTGGTAGAGACTAGAAGCAAAATATAAGAATAAATGTATTTACTTTAGATAAGAAAGTTATCGAAATTTGTTCTTCAAATTTTACGAATTTCTCTATTATAAATTTATTGAAATGGAATTATTTTTTGTTTACCTGCTGCAATCTGGGGTTCGCCAATATTAACATAGAATACAACATCCTTCTCATAGCTGCCCTCTTCAATGATAGCGAGATTGAGAAATTTTCTGAAATATAAAAAAAAATAATTTAAATACTTTTTTTTTAAATTTATGTATGAAAGCTACAAAGAGTTTCATTTTTTTAAATTTAAGCTATGTTCATCCAAACTGCAATTCAAAAAATAATTTTTGGATAGATAGAGTTCCTAGTGGATTTATTTAAAATTTGTCATGAACGGTTAAGCTAAGCAGCAGTTTTGTTTCTTGTAAGCATTCATCGATCGACATTCAACAAATTTTTGCGAAAATTGTGTTTGGTCTGCCAAATCAATTCAAAATGAGGTACGGATTAAACCAAAGATTTCAGAAGCTTTTTTCTTTGGGGTCAACATTCTGCAGGTTCAAAAATCTGCTTTTCAAAAATCTAATTTTAAATTTCTGATTTTCTAATAGTGGATAGTTCTACTTTTTAAAATTATTTTTGACAAAATCCTGGGAAAGTTTCAAAAATCATTTTGGGTATATTTTTATAATGGTGCAAGCCAAAAAATGATGAAAGATATTACTGTAAGTAATTTCCTAACCGCAGATTTGGATTTAGAGTCCCCAAACACATAGAGAAGGAAAAAATTAAAACTACATCGTTTTTGAGAGAGTAAGATTATTGCACTCGGTACTTAAAATCTTTTGATATCGTTTCAATTGTATTACTAGTGCTTTTAGGAATGCCCATCGGCTTACCCTTGAGCCCATATCCGTACCGTTAAATACAGAGATTCATTTTTTTGCCGCACTACACGAATGTGAAGTAAAAACTCCATTATCAGCAGTTGGTGAATTGAACATTTTATTCACACAAATATGCTGTTGATTCTTTTCAGATCGACAAGTGTATCTTTTATTTTTGAAATCTAATGAGAACATCGAAAACAATAATTTAGAAAGTATTTCCTCATTTAATATTTTTTTACTTTGACCCTATTTTCAGAATTTTTGAGGGACTATAGCTCTCTATTGGATGGTGTGACTTTTACCTTACCTATGATATTTGTACTATGAAAAATCAAGTTTGCCTTCGAAGTGGTGATTGAAAATCTCGGAAAATGAAAAACATTTTGAATTGGATTTGAAAGTTTACAAAGTATATGCCCGACAATTCATAGAGTATAAATGATGTTGGCTTAAATAACTTAGCTGAATTTAAATTGCATTATCCGTAGAGCTATTTTTCAACATATTAAATTTAAACCACAAAAATCCACGATCTTGCCACTTCCTTAAACTTCCCATTAACGCTTTTAAGTACATATAAAAAATAAATTCAAAAAGAAAAAAAGAAAAGAAACATTATTCACAAAACGAGTCATGTTTCTGTCAGTATTATATCGGTTTCGTATTCTTAAGACTGTCAAGCGTAATATAAAAACAAAGAGCATTATTTCTCTTTAAAAGTAACAAAAACAACTACAACGATAACAAACAAAAAAAAAGAACAACATTAGTAATCCAAACCATTTCCAATGACTAAACGGAGATTTTCCTTTCGACAATAATACTCAACTTGCTAACAAGATATTTATACCAAAAAGATATACTCGTAGGACACAAAAGCAAAAGGAACAAGAGCAAATTAACGTTCAGTGGTTCAAAAACAAGGGGTTTCTATCTCTCTGTATCTCCTCATAGATAAATTCATCTGCGTCAATTCGTACAGCCTTTTTATGAACGCTAGAACGGGTATTATAGGCATTTTGTGCTCATCACAATGATATTATATAAAAGAAAATAATAATAATAAAAAAAAAAGAAAAACAACCTTGTCATCTAGTTGTTTCTGGAAAAACCATTTTCGAAAAATAAAGCCTCTGTCTGTCCTAATGGAAATATGGCTATGACTATGACACCGTAAGGAAAAATTTATGCCAAAAAGAAAACAAAAAAAAAACAGAAGAGGCTTTCAGGGAATGCATGAGCGAACATACATGTGGGCCTTAAATCATCTTAAGTTTTGTGGATTGGTTTGGTTAGGTTAGAAACGATGAGGACACGACACACTGCCAAACCAACCAGCCACTCACAATTGAGTTAGCGAATCGTGAACGTGAAGAAAACGTTTTTCGCATTTCAGTATGATTTGTGGGCGTTAAAGGTGCGAGGTGGAAGGTGGCAGTGAATACGGTGGATGGATTCCTGAGTAGGCTTGAAATTGCGACAACTTTGTAAACTAAACGTTTAATAGAATACTCCGGTGGCAAAACGTTTCTACTCCTTTTTGCTGTGTTGTTTTATTGTGGTTTGCGGTTTTTACGATTGGAATAGTTTTTTTTTTTTGTTGGTATTTAGGATATAGCTACCCTATACCCACACGGAATTTCAAGCTTGTGGTTAACAAGGCCAAGGCTGAAGTGGCGAATAAAAAGCATTCACCGCACAACCGCAATTAATTTGCTTAGTATGGATAACGTTTAGTATCATCAAAAACCAACAAAATGATAATCCCTGATGACGATGGCGGCGATGTGTAATTTTTGCTGGAAAATATTGAGGCTTGGCTTCCAATTGTCCTTATAATTTGATGTCATAATTTTGACAGGTCACTAAATACTCCAATTCATACCTCCGACAATAATTTATATAATTATTCCTTAATATAAAAATAACCATACAACACAGAAAGTTAATGCAAATAAAAAACCAGATAAATTCTAAATTGATTCACTGCTACCATATTATTCCTTTAATAAACAAAGCGTGTCGAAATCATTTTAAAAATCTGACTAGCAAAACTAAATTCTTTTGTAATGACTTCTAACACGCGATAAAAACTATTTCTAAATTTGTATTGTTTTAATAAAAACAAAACAAAAAAAAGGTTAAGACTTACAATGTACATGCTGATGTTGAGGAGTGGAACTAATTTGTAAATTTGTTGTCTTTATAATCATTTCAATCAATCAAATACCCATGTCACACGGAAATTAAAAAATTAAACCAAACACAAATATTTTGTTTCGAAAATAGTACCTACCTAAGTATTTTACTAATGGCTGCAAAGTTTATGAAAAAAACCACAAAACTTTTTTGTAAGAAAGGAAGTTTTTTGATCGAATGAATAATATTTGTTGGGGTGCGGTTAGGAACCGAAAAATCAAGTCCAATTAAAATGAGTGCATTGGTACCTATAAATGTTGGGTAAAGTACCTATATTTGCTTTATTTTAGATTTAAGGCATTATAAACGAAATGAGTATGATGAGTAATTTTTGGGATATTTAATGGGAACCCAAAGGAAATTAATTTCACACCATCAAGTTTGTAAGGCTTTTTATAACACCTAAACAATATAATTGTCTTTATATGCAAGTTTCAAGAATTAAAAATATCAAACATCAAGATATTAAAAAACAAATAGCCCAATGGCTGTGAAATGTATTTTTTTAAATTCTTTTTAAATTTTAGTTATCCGTAGAAAGCTAACATGAAGAGGTTAGAAAAAATGTCTGCTCTTCTGAAATAATTCTGTGAAAAGAAATAATTTGTGACGAATTTTTTCGTAAAAGAGATTATAATTTGAAGTAATGCCGTTTTCTCCATGACAGTTTTCCTATTATTAACAGAGTCATTTTATTTTACTTTATGACAAACAAATAACAAAATATGTCATAAATATCATGTGATAAAAATATTCCTAAAATTTATTATTTAAATTGCTAAAAAAGCCAAAAAAGCCAAAAAAGGGTCGAAACTAAAGATGTCACATAAAATATCGTAAGTGTTTTTTTTCCAAAAAATATACGATAAATACGATTTAATAAAAATGTTTTCAACTGCTGTCGTTGAGAGTGAGCTTGAAGTGCTGAGTAGTTGCGTTGTATAAAACGATTATCTTATCAGATTTTTCATTCAACCCCCTGATGGTCACACTTTGGGTGGGAAGTTGAATGTACCCCAAATTCCATAGTGTACCCAAGCGAGGACATGCAGGCGAGGCATGCCTCCCATATATACCGCACTTTTGCAACATTTGTATTTGTCGAAAAATTTAAATTAGTCCACATAATTCGATCATTGTACTAAACTAGAGCGATTTTTCATAATGAAATTCCACCCCAAACTAAAAAACGAAAAAAGGCAACATTTAATTGTTTTCTATTTAAAAATTGGCGCCATTTTTAATCTTGTAACTTGATCGAGGTTAATTTTTGAATCTCATTAAAAAAAAAAAATTTCGTTAATTAACATATTTTCCAAGTCTTTTCGGTTGTTAAATAATGCAGTTTCATTCTCATCGCTCAGAAGAAATACTATGCCAATTAACCACTCAAAATCTTTCTTTGGTATATTCTACAATACCACAGAACCAAGAATTTCGAAATGAATAGCCCCCCTTCTTATTAGAAATTATTAAAAATATACATAAATATATGCCCCAAGGAAAGGACATTTCCACATAACCTTGAAGAACTAATTCAAATATAAGTCAGCAATATTTTAGGACACATGGGTATTTTCCACGCAAAAAACGGTTAATAAAAAAAACATTTACCAATTATTTCAGTATGTACATAGGCCATAAAATGTAAAAAAAAATATATTTCCATGAATGAAAGCCTCTAAGCGTTTTCTAAATTAAAACGAACTAGAATTCCCACAATGGTCATTCCTCATAGACCAACAAAATTATTTTTCTAATTTTCACAAAATGGGAAGAAAGCTTTTAATATTGGCCAAACAAAAAAATAATACCAAAAAATTTGTCCGTGGTTGCTGATGTGAAGTTTTTCCAACAAAACAATCGAATGACTACACTACAGCACACCTTCTTTATGGCGCTCAAAATCGATAACTGATGGCATTGATATCGTTGCTGTTCACTTTTTCAACAAAACATAGACAGATAGGTTTCAAAATTTGTCCAATATTTTTATAAATCATATTCAATAGTTAGCCAACCGGGGAAAATTGATTTGTTCAGAGAGTTTTCCTTTTAACAATGGATGCCCATTTGTATACTCATGGAAGAGGTTTAAATCTTTTATTTGTTTTTGTATATTGTAGACATTAAGGTGGCAAAATTGAATTGCCTTTGATGTGGATGAATACAAAAGTGACATTTCATTTAACGACCATTTGGCAGGCATTTCCATTGTGGCATTGTCGAACGAACGACAAACCATATAAAAAAAAGATTGATGGATGTGATAGGCAATGGCAAGCAAAGCTTGATAAGAGTAGTTAAGCGTTAAGGCAATTGTCGTTGTGAAGTGGGGTGTTATTTTCAAATTAACTTATCGCTATCTAGGATCGCGATAAGGAAAATGGGGGAAAACGCAATGTTGAACGCCACTCCCTAAGGGGTCAATAAACAAACACAAACAAAATACCTGTTGTCGAAATTAGTTGACATTCGTTGAAGTAGGCACTAAGAAAAACATTGGGAAAGGCAAAAGAATATACACTGAGAAAAAAAGTAGCTTTTTAAGAGTTTAATGAATAAATAATGCAATCATAATTATGTTTATACGTAAATTGCAGAGTTGGAAGGGTGCTTAAAGAAGAAATACAAATTTCTATTTGACAGGAACATTTTGTAAACGTATCGATAACATCGGTCACCAAAAATGTATGTAGGTTTTCAAATTGCGGAACATTTAAAAAGATGTGTTTTAGGGTCAAAGGTGAAGTTTTGACTGGCGAGAAAATGAAAATAGCAACAAATGTCACATGTTGGTGAAAATGCTGTGACTCTAAAATTTTATTGATAGATAGATATTTTATTGTTTAAAAGAAAATTACATAGTAAAGAAATATTTTTAAGTCATTGCACAGCACAGAGATATGATAACAAATTGTATCTTACTACTGAAAATTAATATAACATTAATTAAAAAAATTTGCTTTGGGGCTAAAATAATCTAAAATTCTAATAAATTCAATATTAATTCTAAAAAAAGCTATCTATAATAATTGACATAAATAACATAAATAAATAAATAAATAATATAATGGAAGTATTCCATATAAATTAAGTTTTTATTGATTTTATTTTTTGATTCTACCAAAAATATGTAACATAATTGACTCAAGAATAACATTTCTATTATATTATTTGGGATAAAATATGTGGGAATAGATACCTACAAATAGAAAAAAAAAGGAAGAAGATACAAATGTTGAACAAATATTTTCTCAGATGTGATGGTAATAAAGCTTATAAGATAGCCTTGGAATGAATTATTATTGAGTAGGACTTTTTACATCAGAAAAAATGTGTGTATTAAGGTTGACGTGTATTTTGCCAATGGTTTTTTTTTTCAAATCTCTCAGTTGAACTTTTATACTTATGTGCACGTGCAATCTATATCTTTAACACCACTATTTCTTTGACAATCGTGATTTGAGCAATGGTCAAAAAATTCCTAAGATTTGAATTTTCTGAAATAGAATCAGCTTCTTTTATAAGATTGATATTCTATGGAGTTTTGATCAGCCTTTAAATGATTTTGAAGAGAGGTTAAGAAAAATTGGCATTTATTTCAAAGGGACTACCAATGCTGCTGTTTTTTTTTTTAGTTTTAGAATATCAAATAAAAAATTATATTCAAAAAAATTGAAACCATTTCAAAATTAATGTTTTAGAGATATGCTTTTAATTTTATTTCTACATTTCCTAAAAGTTTTAGTTTATTTTTATAAATTGGAAAATTTAAGGAAAACAAAACTTAAAAGTATATAATATAACCATTCGTATAGTAATATGTAAAATGCAAATCGTATAAAACAAATCCTATTCGTAGAATTAATATTAACATAATCTTAACTAATGAAAACTCTGTCCTTTTACTTTGTCAATAATATGTAGATTCATTTGGTTTGATTAAAGTTTTCATTTCATCCAGGCATCTATGGAGCAGATCCGTAAAGGTTTATCATGGAAATAATTCTTGAAATGCATAATTTCTCTTGAATATTTATTTCATTCTTTGGGAGAAAAAGATGAAATAACAGATAAGGTAACACCTTGATGAAAGTTTTTTTTTTTATAAATTATATCAAATTCAGAGAAAGTTTCTTATGAAGGCTTAAAGTTGATTAATTTTTGTAAAAAAGAAATTTATGTATTGTGCAAAAATGAATTCAAAAAGAAATCGAAACGAACAAAAGTTTACGTAACGGATTATGTCAGATTTTATATTTTGCTGTTTTTCTGACTAAAAGTTTTCAGAAAATCAAATTTTTGTTTATTGATTCTTTATGAATTTTTTTAACAAATTATTTAAACAATTCGTTTCCTCAAATTATTTTTCACAATTATTTGGACTACATTTTTTTTACAATTTTTTTTAAGGCTCGAACACAATTTTCAAAAACTAATGATAACTAAATTTCAACAACTTGGTTGTTCCCTGACAATTTTTATTCTGCAGAAATTTTTAAAAGTTTTCTCGATGAATCAATAATTTTTGTTTTTAATTTTTTTGAGAAATTTTTTTATTAGGTCGAATATGTAAATTTTTCGACCAGTTTTATTTTCGCCGTTAAAAAAACTTGGTCTACTGTCAAAGTACGTATAAACAGTATCCAGTACCTTGTGATATAGTTTTAAGTTTATGTCTTACATATATTAAAAAAAAAAAAAAAATTAATTAAAATTGGATATATATCATTTTACATTTTTTTTCCTTTCGGTACCAAAGCAATGGTCAGGTTTTCGGTTATTTGAAAAGTTTTAATAAATTTGCATACAATTCTCATAATTTCAAAAACATAATTTATGCACTCATAACATAATTCAAAAATTAATTTTGTTTAGGTAACTCACATAATGAAAAAAAATTTTCCAGCTGCAGTCAAAGTTTCAGTTGTAGTTTTACTCTCTGAAAAAGATACTCAAAACGAATTGTCAATTTATAATTCTGTGCGTATATCAAACAGCACAGAATTTCTTTAAATGATTTGTTTTTAAACCTAAGCAAACAGTAATTTTCTATCCAATGATTCCCTTGAATTCTCTACCTTATTCCGATAAGAGTATAAAGTTTTTTTTACGCAAAAAAAGTCCATAATCCTAATTTTGTAAATGTTTTTTTTATGATATGTTAAGGTCCCTTTATCATCATATAATCTTTAACCTACCGAACATCATATCATAACTTAAATCATAATAATATTTAAGCAAAAAAGAATACAAAACCCTCTAAACCATTCTATTAAAAAAAAAACCCTAAAGCGGAGTACATCAACATTGTAAAGCTTGTTACAGGTGAAAAAATTGCTATTTACCAAAACAAAACAGAAAAAAAATTCTCTGAGGTATAATTAAAGTGGAAACCCAAATAGGCTTACGATTAACACCGGCAGGGATTTACTTATCTTTGTTTATCTTATTAATATTTCACTTTTATTTCATGGGGCTATAAGATCTTTATCCCAAAGCTTTCTTATATTTACCAAAAGAAAGTGTTAAATCAGTTGGAATAGGGTTTTTTTTTTGATAATAATAAAGCAATTTTAATGGAAATTCTAGTTGTGTTTTTTTTTTGTTTAAGAAAAAACCATTGAAGAAAAACATGACAGAGATTGGTGTGCAGAAGATAGTTATCCCAATAAAATATTTGATTTAATTTTGGCATCTTTCAAATTTGGCTTTGATGTCTTATTATGAAATGTATTTAAGGGTAAAATGGTGATTAAACCTTAAGAGAAATAACATTCTTTAATATTAATCTTTGATAACCAAATGTTCATACATCAGTGCAGGGCAATAAAAACTTGTAAATCATAAATTAATTCGAGGAGACCATAATCAATTAAAAACGTTACAAATTTTGATCTGATGATTAATCTCAACATTTATATGAACACATAATAAAAAAATAAAATTTACTGAAAATTGCTTTGTATGAAATAACAGTTAACAGATATCAAGGACATTAAAACTCTTCCATATACAAAATCATATAAGCTTTGCGCAATGTTTATTTTTTGCAAACAAAATATACAAAAAGAAATTATTTCAAGCTCATTTAACCAATTTTATTTTTCATTTTCCCCATAGCCGTCAATAAAAAGTCAAAATAAAATTACTCCATAAATCAAACAACCAAAAAAAAATAACCCTTAAAAATACGAACATCAAATATAAAATCTTTTCATAATCCCATGCCATAAAATAATACAGCCAAAATATAACCCACAATACAACATCATATAACTAAGAGTTTATATGTCCGGTAATGGCTGGCCGGCAAAGCCTGGCCATCATATTATATCCCCCCGAAAAAGCAATGTTGTTTCAAATTACATCGTTAAATATATAACAATTTGTGTGGGGGGAGAAGAGAGGCCAATGCAAAGTCCATAACCTATCAACGACGATTTGCTATGCTTTCACACTTTTCCAATATAAACTTAACTTCTCTAAAAGGTGCATTATTATTAAGAGCAAATAATATTTATCTATAAAATATTATATACGAGCAAGTTAGAATGGGGTGAGTTCTTTGTTGCTAGGGGGGATATATGTGTATATCTGAAAGGAACTCCCGCCAGTATTGAATATCCTTTTACTACTATTTGTGGGAACACGTGAATATAAAACGTGCTATACAAACGTATACGGACTGCCAGTGCTGCATTATCTATATGCGAAAACTGGCGATGGGCGCAGTATATTCGTGGCTCAGGAATAACATTTAAATTAGGGTGGGTCAAATTTTACGAGGTTGCTCCGAAATCAATAATACAATCAAAAATTGTTTGCTTGGGACAAGCTCAAAGTTTTAACTTTTAGAGGTCGCTCATCGCCATTTTGTTTTTCCATACAAATTGTATGGAGAAAAGTTTGAAAATTTATAACTTTTTAACCGTTTGTACCTAAATGAAATCGAGCACATATGTACATATTTGAAAAGAAAACTTCATGTTCTTAGAAGATATTCAGTGACTTAGTATACATATTTTAACTTTTGTTGATTGAATACATTGGCTTCAATAATCTTTTTGAAAATAATGTAAATAATAAACCAAATAATTCATTATTTTCTAATGCTCAAATGTCTTCTCAAAATAAATTTTGCAAAAAAAAAATAAATTCAAAAAAAAAAATTAAAACAGTCAAAATTTGCAATTAAAAATTTTTCAAGGGACAACTAAGTGGAAATTTTTTCATACCTCTAAAATACAATGTCAAAAAAATGTGGCATAAAAGGATGAAAAGTCAGCTCGCTCCGCTACTCTACCACCTATTGTCTGGCCATCCATCCTAAAGTTTCCTGTCAAGCTTGCTGTCATGTCTTCTTTATTGTCAGGGTAGGAATTATTTTGCCAGACAAGCCTTCATATATCATGTGTTTACCCCAAATACTTTTTTCCATTGAATCAGTATAAATTTTTTGGGTAATATCAAATGCCATAAATCCGTGCACCTTATGGTGGTTTACTAAGATTAGTCCAACCCTGTTCATCAGTCATTCCGAACAAATTGCACGATGTATCGTTTGCGTATAATGGTGTCATTTTTACAATATAATACGAAGAAGTAATTGAGCTGATAAATCGATTAATTAAAATCAAACGCACATTAATGTAGTATATATATAGTTAACATATATAGGCACACACCTGAGCTGAGAGACTCGACACCCAATTAAATTTGTTCCACAGATTTGTTCTTTGTCATCCCCTTTGTGACATAATGCACGGCAATTGGTCATTCAGTACTTTTTTTTATTTCTTGATTTTCTTATAGCTACCAACCATTGCACATGTTAAAAATTATTTTTAGTTTGTAGGTAAATTTACACTTGGGATAAAAAAAAAATTCTGTTCATCCAACATGACGTTGAACTTATAAAGCCTTCAATCGATCACGACCAACAACATGGACTAGGTATATGTACTGTTTTTTTCAATGGCTTCAGAATTACCTACAATTCATTTTACTATATTACAAAATAGTTGCATATAATGGAGGCACTGGTACATGTGCTATGCAGATTTACTAAATTCATATAAAGACATTTTGGTCCTATAATTTTGTCCATTAGCATGCAATGCAAAAATATTAACCTCAGATTTATCCGGAGATAAAATCGATTGGGGTTGAGTGATATTGATTAATGATTAGGTGTATAAGTCCATTATTTTATCAATATTGGAAAAAGCTATGATATTTAAGATTCAATTAAAATGAAACGAAGTAGTCACTACTCGGAGAGGATTAATCTGCAGAAAAACTAACGATCGGAAGGACTAATTCAAGAAATACATTTTTTACATACAACACCAACACCACCCGTCGCGTTGGCTAAACCACCCTACTCATTGTGCTTTCACACCTCGGTGTTTTATTTTCAATATTAATGTTTATTGTATTCCTCTTCATTCTCATTAAATTCACGCAAAAGCCAAAGTTGATTTCTTCTCTTTGATTTGTTTATTGGTGTTGCCTGGTGTTCCACATTTACTGCTGCATGCCGCGCCGAAAGTGTATAGTGAAATAAATGAGATATGAAAACAACGACCGACACGACGACGACGACGAAGTACAGTCATGGGCAGGACAAGCTATTAAGCTTGCTCTCATATTGCTGCCACATTTTTGTTTTGGATCGATAAAGAGGAACATTGGTGCAAATTAATTAATTGCCATTGACACCACATGGGTGATTTAAGCAAGTTTATATTTCGGGGTTGCAAATGGATTTATGGGAGGCTGAAATTACCTACCATCACTATATAACACCAGCCAGCGCTATAAAAAGATCGCGCTGAGTGGTGATAAATTTTAAGGACGTAGAATAGACATGCATACATATAAATGTACGTAGGCACACAGTGGAACAGCCATTCCAAACTTTCGTCTAGGACATATTAGTTCTGATATTAGGGATAAAATAATATGAGGTTATTTTTGTTTACTATAGATTTTCTATGGACTGAAATGTCAATTTTTCTCCCTTTCCTAAGAGCTGAGAGTTTTTAAACAAAAACTCTTCCTATTTCGAGCTCTGAAAACAGAAACACACTCTTAAATGGACAATAATGCATCATTTTCTTATACTATTTAAACATTGTGTTAATACCTACTCAGTACGTGTGAAATAGCTTTTTATAGTGAAGTTTTACATCTCTCATATTGGTATTGCAGTAACATTATTGGTAAAACTTTTCCGTTAAGTTTAAAAAATAAATGATGATATTCAGGGACCCAAAACCTAAGAAGTTTATTAGGCCGATAAATTTAAGCATTTTAGCAAAACTTGGTTTTATTGGACTTTGGTGCAACTGGTCATAAGTCCATTTTTAATTTTTATATAACAAATTTTGTATACATTTTGGTAGCATCGTTAACAATCTAAACGTTTAAAATAAAAAATTCAGGATTCATTGGAAAAGGTAAACATTTCGCACCTAAGAGTGTTTCAGAATGAAATGTCTATTTTATAAATAAAATTGTGAAGATTTTCTAATAAATTGTTGGAACAAAGATGTTGTGCTCTACTATTTGGTAAAATGCCTGAACAACGGGTTTCCCGCAAATTTATTACAAAACACTATTTTTATCAAAAAACCCCTCAAAAATTATTTTAAAAAAGTACATAAATAGAAAAAAGAAAATGTTATTATTCATTCAGTTTTCTAGATTTCTTTTGTTTTTTATTTGTGAATAATTTTAAATGTATTCTTAGATAAAAAATGTTATGAGTTTTTCAGGGAACAAATTGCACTTTCATAACAAAAAAAAAAGTGTCTTAAATAACGTCCAAGTAATATCATAAGGTTTTGGTCTGTACTTAATTTCATTATATTGGAGCTAAGTTCAACTCCAGTCCAAAATTTGTTTTTGGTGCATTTTATAAAAAAAAAATCTTATAACGTGGGAGTGGACCGACGGAGAAGTAATTGGCATCTCCACGATGGCGTAAATGGAAACCTACGAAACAACTCTTACAGAATTTCGTTCCTCTGTTTGCAACAGCCAGCCTATTGTGCGAAATAAAAATGAAACCCCGAAGTTTCTTGTCTGTCTTTTTTTTTCTGCTCTGTGGTGCTAATGTGTACTTGTATATTGTATTTATTATGACTGAGCGATCGTTGTTGATGTTTTGAGCTTTAAAATGGTTCTATTGGGTGTTTCTAAAAGGAAAAAAAAAAGTTGATTCAAAGATTTATGATTTTTTTTCTCCTACCCTTCATACGTACATGCATAAACACTTACATACATACCGATCCATAAACCTATTCGTTGGAGGTAGATTTTTAGAAAGAAAAACTTTTTAATGGATAAAAACCTAAATTGAATTTCAAAAACAGAGAGGACTGTTCGGGAGACGAAGAAGACACGATGTTTTGTAAGTGACTTAACTGAAATATAATATGTACGAGTATATGTTTATACTGTATACATTGTACAAAACCATTATACATATTTATTTTTCAGCTTCAATTTTTGTTTTTATTTTGTTGTTTCTTAAGAGCCCAATAGATATTATTTTTTTTCTAAACTTCAAATAACTAGGGGGCTATTACTGTTAATAGCTTCCGCCTACAAAAAAAAAAGAAAAAAATGAAACAGCCATTTATTTCACTGTGTGTGACTGGAAAGTTTATTTCTTTTATGTTTGTTTTCAAGTTACGTTTTTTTTTCTAACTTTTTTTTTTTAACAAGGACATGATTTGTTAACTGGAATGTGATGAAATCTGTATTTGATTTTGTTTGAAAAGCCTAAAGGGTGAAACAATTGGAATTTCTTCAACAAACGATATTTTTCATCTTTCTTTTTTGTTTTTTTGGTGTAAAGCAGAAGTAAATTTGTATCTTTAAGAGTTTTTAAGTATTTGATATATTTAAGGATGGGATTTAACTTTTATCTAAGACAATTTTCATTGGGTGTATTCGTTTCTCTTTTTTTTTTTTGCTTTGAATTAGAATTTTACTGGCATTAATTTCAGAATAATGGGGCCTTGGGATCTGTTTTTGTGGATTATCCGGGTTTTGAATTGTTAAACGAGAAGAGTTTTGCTATTTCTATACCAAAAATATATTTTAAAGAAAATGAATAATTCATTTAAAGAAAATTACCATTCTATCATGAGTAAAACAGAGTGATTTTAGAAATACATACATAATGTATTTCTGCTACGTTCTAGGTCTATATTATTTTCGTATATTGTAGTAAATAAAATTAAAGTCACTTCCTCTTATATTTCTAAAGAACCAATTAGCGATAACAATCATTTTCGATTAGAACGAATTTGATTGATTTTCTTTTAAAAAGTTTTACAAACTTATAATCAAAAACTAATTTCGGTTTGAAAAAAAAATAATTTCAACAACGTCATGGGACGTGTGTCCAACAAACTTTTAGTTTTTGACATAAATCTATACATATAGCGATAAGCCAACTAAGTCCACACAAACCAAAAAAAAAAACACATAATACTAATCTCAACGTCACTTTAATATTAAAAATTGAAAAGAAAAACGAAAAATAAAAAAAAAAAAACTGACGACCTAACACTAAAGTTCAATTAAGTACGCTCTAAATTCTTAATATAAAATCTCCATTGATTTCTGATTAAAAAGAAATTACGAACCACGTCGTCGGTCGATGTCGTTGTCGTTGTATAGCTGCACATTTTCCATGTATACCTACGGCCTTGCCCCTTTACACTTCACACCATATTATCATTCATTTCCATTCGTCTTCCGGTTCGTTTTGCTCAATTATGGCGCACTTTGCCATTAGAATATAAAATGGAAGTAAGAAAATAGTAAAAAACTTAAAAAAAAAGAAGAAATAAAACTGTATAAGATGAATGAAAAGGGTGGAAGGAACTAAAAAAAAAAGTTAATCCTTCGTCCGAACAACTTCTTCGATTGTGCGTTTACTTTGAAAGCGATATCTTTACACTGAAAGAAAGTATCACAGAAAGAATTAACATAATTCAAAATTAAAATTTATCTTATCTATAGCAAAAAAAAAAAAAAATACATAAATTAACAGAGTTTTGTTATTTTTGAATAAAATAAATCTGAAATTCTTGATTTCGGTCACATATGGTGAATTTGTCGCTAAAAAATGGCTTTTTGACACAAGTTGTGCGGTAGTTTTGATTTTTCCCTGTTTCTTTGTCTCTTCTAAGCAACCAGGAGTTTATGTTATTCATAGACAATTTAGACCCGGGTACAAAAGATAAACTAGAGCTCAATCCTTAAAAACGGTTGACTCATTGACTAAGTTATTTTTTTCTATCTGTGAAAAAATGGATTGTATTTCAATGGATTGACAGGCAATAGTACTAAAATTGTAGTAGAATTATGTTTCTTACTAAACAGAGCTGCCCAATTCTTTATGAATAGCAGCTGTTTCTAACCTATGTGTTAACTTTATACTCGAGGCCAGTTGGACTCGGATCTAAAGTTTGACTATTTATATGCCCCATTAACTTTTTGTAGATGATTATCAGGTGCAAAGTAAAGAAAGATATCGTTTTTTTTGATAATTGTCCTTCTAATACTGAATTCTTTTTCTACTTAAATAATTTAGTTTGAATTTGTTTTTAAAAGTAAACTAACTACCCTCATATATTTCAGGAAAATAAGACTTTGAAAAAAAAAACCATTAAGTCAACTCTTGACCAAAATTAGGGTAATTATAAGGAAAGCTTAGGGCGTCAAAATAAGAGCACTTAAACAAGTTTCAACTTTGTCAGAAATTTTTTGAAGCTTGGGTCATTTTTGTCTAATTTTAGTGGGAAAAAAATTCTGATTCTTTTCACTTGATATGAAGTTAAAACACTATTTTACTATCAGCAAAGAGAAATTGTCACGAAGAAAATAAACAAATACATTTTAAATACGACTGGCCACGAAACAAGACTTCCTCCATCTCAGATGACCGTTTTTTTATCACAAAATTTTTCCAAGAGTCGAAAATTATGTTTTTTAAACATAAAATATGGGGTCGAGCAAACATGGACTCCAACAGAAAAAAATGCAAGCAAATTTAAAAATATTTTCCAAACGTGGTATTTTTGCGCGCCTAGGGTGAGCAAGTGATCACCCTTGCCCCAACCTTTGGATGCCAATGTTCACAAAAAAATTTCATCTGGTTTGGTTTTTGAGAAATCACCAGGAAAGCTTGTTAAAAATTCAATAAAAACTTTGAAAGAAATTTTTGCCTCAAAATTCTCTCTAGAATTTTCATGAATCGTTGAATTTTGTGGAATCGTTGAAACTTTGTTCTGTACATAACCTCAAACATACAATTGCCAAAACTGAATATTTCCATGACCACCTGAGGTAATGGAAAGAATTTGAATTCGGTTGGATTTTGTGGGCCAGTCTTATCGGTTATTGTCAAGTTGCCTTTTTTTTTTTGAGTGTATGAATTAAATTCTAAATTTAGTGAGCCATCAAGTTGTCTGAACGACCAACCAGCAAAGTTCGCAAAAGAACTTGTTCCTCTTTTGTTTTGTTTTTTTGACTTTCCTCAGTGAGGCTCTCCTCCGAGTTTGGGGCTTTAGGGTATGTAGCCTCTGGTGGGTAGGTTATGTAAAAAGTGGCTCATCGAAAACTAAAATCGATGTCTTTCGCTCGCGTGTGAGATTAGCTAGTATTGGTGATGTTATAAATGTATAGCATAAGAGTTAGACGTGGTAGTGTGGTTTTGTTATTGATTGTCACACCCCGGAAATTTTGCAAAAATTACAGAAAAATTATCCAATGTGGCTTGGTTGACGTCTTCGACATGGTTGGTTGGTCGATCGGGCAGATAGAAAAAAAGTATAACATTTTGCAAAAGCACCAAATCATGAAAACCACACCTAAACGGAGATAGAGCGAGTGATGGATATTCATGGATCCTACTGATGGTGTATAGTTCCATAGCGTTTCTATCGAAAAAACTTAAAGAATTCCCAAGTGCCTCGAGAAACTTTCATGATTTTAACAAGCTAACTGTAATTTGAAAAGTCCTACGCTGATGTGATGAGAGGGAGGTTCATCAAATATAGCGGGTGGTTAAATATTTATTCAACATTGTATACATACGAATAAAAATGTAGGAGGGATAAAAATCAATATGAATGGCTCGACATCGAGCAAGAGCAACGGAACAAGGGTTTTATTATTCTTGTTTGTTTGCCTTTCCGGGCTTAAGAAGGATATTAGGTCCTCTGCGATAAACGAAAAGTCAGACGGCTGATGAGATGGGCTGTGCCTGAGGGCGAATAGGGCTGGGGTTGGAGGTTGGGGTGTATTGGCATGTTTCTCATAAACATTCTACAGGTTGAAAACAAAACATCTCCCTGGGTTTTGTTTGCATGTCGTTGCTATAAAATGAACAATCGAATGTTCAATTTAATTTTGTTTCCTTGAAATCCTTTTTTTTTTTTGATAAATTTCGCCCTGTGTAATAAAAGAATATAAAATTGTTATTGTTTATTTTTATAACTTTCGGAGGATAGAAAAGAGGATGTCGGAATTGACAGTAATTATTGTTTTAATTTCAGTAACTCTACAGAATAAGGTCTCTTTTGCATCCCATCATCGCTTTTGACATTTAAATTTAAGATAAAGTCAGTATAATTGACTTTATTTGACTTTCAAGTTATCAATGGTTTATTTTTGGTTTTCATTTGAGTTTAATTGTATATAGACATGATAATGACACCATTCGGAAATGTATAATAAGAAAATGTAGGTAACAAAAAGTTTATTACGTTGAAGATTTTCTTTATGATATTTGGGTTTGAAATGCTCGTATATACTTAAAGGTGGGTGTTATGTGTATATACGATTTTAAATTTAATGACGGTGGATCGGGAACTTAATTTAATGGAACGATGTTTGTTGTTTTGGTTACAAGATAAATATACATACTTTATGAGTTCATCAGAGTAAATTATAAGTGGATTGACGTATGTAAGTACACAAAGGGGCAGAGAAAACATTACATTGCACTTTAAGATTATTTGGGATGGATAAGTGTAAAATGTAATTGCTTTACTAATAAAACAGAACTTCCATAAAATAACTAAGAGACAATTTTGTGAAGGACTCCATTTACAGTTTATTGAATAAATGTTTGAAATTGTGTACAGTGTGTACACACGCAACTGCAAATTTTGACAAGAACATGAAAACACAAGAAAATATAGATCCATCGTTCGAGCAATCAAATATCGTGAGCGACAAAAAGTTAAAGACGGCACTAAAAGAAAGGTCTGATATTGCTTTAAGTTTTTCAAAAAAAAATTTGATTAAAATAATTGATTTTCTTTGAAATAGTTTGCTTAAACTTCCAATACAGGTCCCCAGGGGAAAAAATTACATTTATTTTTTATATGATAGCATTTCATTAATAATGACATTCATCAATCAAACTTGACATTACTATGATAGGGAAGTCGAAAAAAGTAAGTCTCGCAATACCGTATGTGTTTCCGTTGAGCTACAGCCTTAACGTGTGGGGATTTTCTCAAAATTAAGCTTTATCTCCAATCATACTTTGATTGTTTTTTGAAGACCTTTTTTGACGTTTTGGGAAATCAGCTCCGAGCATTTTTTTCGAAAAAAAAATTCAATAATTTTAGATAAATATTGGCTCACTTTTAATGAAAAAAAAGTAAGAAATACCATTATCTGGTGTTTTTGGTTTTCGATTTTCTCAAAAACGGTGCATTATGAAAATTTGTTGGCAAGAACAGAGCAACTAAAAAGTATTCAGTAGTTAAATTTTCAAGTTTTAGAGGAAAGTGTAGTGTGCTGTTTCGTTCTATTTACAACTCAAAACAAATAAGACTACCCAACCTTTCGTGATGGATTTAAAGAGATAAAAAAACTTAATTTATCCCCTTTGTCAACAAAAATTTATCCTTCACATTGAACATCCCTTTTCCCTGGACTTCTATTGCCCTCAAGCCTATAATTTTATCAACATGGAATGCAGCTGAGAGTTTCGCTAACCTCAATCAAAAAACAAAATCAAAACCAATAAAGTTTTTTATTGAATAAGGTTAGGGTAGCGGATAACTGACGTTTAATAACAAAATGAGTTCTTTTTTTTTTCATTTTCAATAAATGTCCATGAAGGTTTGTCTGAATCCTCGTCAAATAAACGTCACGATTGCTGATGTGAAAAATCAAAGTAAATCATTTTCTGTTGTTTCGTATTACTACGAGTACCCTCCTCCGATAAAGAATAAAATCAATTTAAAAGTGATAGATAATAAGGAATACTAATTTTTATAATATCAAATATTGACAATTGAATCAATCTAACAAGAACCAAACCATAGGGTAGGTAGGAACCAAAGACGGCTGCTTTTTCGATAATAATAATAATGATGGCGATTAATAAATGTCATTCTCGAATATTAATATTGAAACCTCCTGCTGAAATCGAAGGTGGAGCAATATGTATGTTATAACCTGTAGGAATATATGAGTATGTATATGTACAGAAAATAGATATATCCTTCGGTGGAAGTAGACACTATAGGCTTGAAAATATGATGAATTCACTCACTTTCCTTATTTATTTAAAAAAAAAAATAGCTATATATAAAGTTGGATCTATCATACGCTTATAAATAATAAATAAAATACCTAATAGACTAACATACCAGGGGCGTTAATACATAATTGTTAAGTTAAGGAAAGTTAAGGAATCTAGATTTGTAATAGCTATTCGTTCGTACAACTTCTTCAATCAATCCTATGATTTTTAAAACTTCATCCAAGGAATTTCCGCAAACAAAAATTCTTAACAAAGAAACCACCACACAAATTTGACCAGACTTTATAGAACTTCATTCCGATTGTCATGACGACTTATCAAGAAGATTAATTTTATATTTTTTTTTCGTTTGCTATTTAACATGAACTTAAAGAGGTCTATTGCTTTGAGTTTTATTTCTTTCCCTTAAAATATTGTTCTTACCACAATACCTTGGCCATTCTTTCATTCAATTCTTCTATATTTGTATCTGACCTTATGCCACTAGAACTTTATGAACTCTGTAATCACCCAGGGTATATTCTTCTTCATAACACAATCACCATCGGATCCCTCATTATGAATTGTGTTGAAGTTTCACAACGTAGGTATATTGGCCCACAATGAATGTTGGAACGATATAAAATCCCAAAAAGCATCTTGTCATTTTTGGGTTGGTAATGACAGAGATAATTCCCCTAACGCACGCACCAGACCATTTTTGATAGGCCAATTTAAAATAAGTATATAGCATAACGAATAACAATGAACTTTCTAACTTTGAACAATTGATTAGGATGACATGTAGTAAGAGGGTACGAGCATAAGAAAGGACTTCCAAATTGAAAGGATATAAGCTGAGTTTATATGAGTAGGTGATGTGTGAGAGTGCTTTTTTGCTGTAGGTATGAATAGAAAAACCACAAGTTTTTCTTTGTTCTGATGTTGTATTAATTCTGAATTTATATATTTTTTCAATTGATGACACAAGAACGGTACTTTTTTTTGGGAATATAATATTCTTATAAGTATAATTATTTTTTCTATTATATGTAGAAATATAAATAAAATGTACTCAAGTCTTATATAAATAAGTAGCGTTATCATCAGAGATGAAATTTATTTTCTTATGTAAATCTGATGGTAAGCCAAGTGTGCAGATATTTTTTCTCCTTAATCACTGTCAGGTTTCGGTTTCTTTTATTAATCAAAGCCATCAATCATGTTGATGACGTTAATCTGAATTTCGGATGAAGACGAAGACAAAGAAATCCAATTGAGGACGAAGATGAAGACGACGACGACGGACGTAAATAATCTCCTTTCGACAAAAAAAAAAAAAAAATACATATATTTAAGTGTCGATCTGTGGGTAAGGATTTGGCACTGGCTGGCATGGCAATTGAATTAGGCAATAAGAAGTATGATAATTTAATGTTTAGCGATAAATGTGAATGTAGGTACCTACTTACAAAATGTTTATCCTTAGATGCAATCAATATTGTTGAAGTTGTTGATTTGTTTTTATTAATTATATGGGCTTACCGTTTTATTTTTTTTATTCGAATTTTGATTTGAACATTTAATTTGTGTAAGTTGGATACCAAATAATGTGATAAGGACACCAAATATTGATTTTTTATTGTTGTTTGAGAAAAAATCATGTAAGGTTAATATTTCAAAGGTTCGATATTGCTTTTAATAAAATGAGTAGGGGTCGTTTGGCGAAATTTTCTTGGTTTTTTTTCATTTCGCATTGATTATTTCGCAATTTTAAGTATATTGAATTTAATTTTTTTGGCCAAATTTAGTTTGGAAAGTTTTTATTTCACAATGTTATGGTTTCTTAAAATCAACATTTTGCTAATATCACATCGCACAAATTTTATCGCATTTCATTATTTCGCATTCAGTAACTTCTAAATATGATATCTCGCTGACTGTTTTCTCATTTTTTATTTATTCGCATATCTCCACATTATCATTTTATCATTTTGCATTAGAAAAAAATATTGCAAATAGAGATTTATTTTGTAGTAAGATTTGATAGTTAAAATGGCTTTCGCTACGTCAAATATTTATTATTATTCATATATGGTTTTTTTTTTATACATAACCAAAAATGTAGTAAAACACAGAGAAAGTGCCTATTAAGAGAATACACTTTAAAAACCGTTTTTTTTGTTATATTTGAAATGATTTTACACCGTTGGGGAATTTTTTCAATAACATTTTATAAAGCTCTGGTAGATGCTAACCTGGAATACAGAATCGCTTTATCAGGTCAGCTTTTTGAGATAATCACATTTGAATATTAAAAAAAAAACTTAATTGCTCATCATTTATACAAAGCTTCAAAAATAGCAAAAACTGTTTTTAATTTTCTGACTGTATCCCGTGTCAAAAGCCTGACTTGATGTAATGGTTCTGAGTTTGAATTCGAATTTAGTGCTCCAAACCTTTGGTAAAGTATGTATATTTTTTGGTTTCTGTAATAAAAACCTAGGAAGCCAGTGTCATATCTTTTTCGCAGGCTATAGGTCGTTTTTGTATTTTTTTGTTGAGTTTTTTATGTTATTGATTTTAATTTATTGTAATATTAAAAATCAAATTACACAAACAAATGCTTCGTAATAGCAAAAAAAAAAACAATTAAAAAATTAATCCTTTAAACATAATGAATCCAGTTTAATTTCAGTTATGCAATAATATTTCCTGAATTATTAATTTCCAAAAAAAAAAACCATAAAAATCCACTTTGAATTTTAAATGCTTCCAAATTTATTCTGTATTTATAAAAAGAGAAAACAGCATAGCATTAATAATAATCCCACCTATGTGTAAATTAAATTGTTATTCAACGTTAAACAAAAAAAGATTAACAAATACTTAAGTACGTACAAGTACATATTAAAAAAAAAGACCAAACACACTCCCCCACTTATGCCAGCGTGTGTTTTAATTAAGAGCATCAAATTAAAATCCTCGCGTACACACAACGAAGTAAGTTAATAAAAGCCAACAATTCGCCCACTCGCGACAACAATACTTTTGCTGCAAATATAAAAGACTTTCAGCATCAGCAACACTATTCCTGGTATGGTGTCTACTCTGACTGCGTTTGCTTCCGAGGGAAAATTTATTTAAATGCACAAGTTTTTATTTTGTTTAAATTCCAAGAATAAATTTACATTCACCTTCACATTGCAATTAGTAAAATTTATAATTATTCCACTTGCAATTGCCCAAAATTGAGGGTCAGTTGAGCGTGATGATGATGCAAGGAAGAAGAAAATATTATCAAAGAGTTTATTTTGATTTTGAGAATGCAAGAAATAAGTAATCGCCCGCTAAATGATATAGAGGGATAAATTTTAATTATTTTTCAGATCTGCAACAGCGATGCAAAAGTATGGTGGTGGTGTTCCAAAATATTGATTTATCTATTGAGATAGATCGAGGTCTAATGGCTTCCATCGTCATGTTGTACCAAATGTTTGGTCGTAAAATAAGTTAATAATTTTTTTCAAAAACAATAAACAAGATAGTGATACTTTTAAATATTGAAATAAGGAAAAATGACTGCACAGGATATTTAATTTTGAGTAATTACCGGAAATTGAATATTAAAAAAACATATTGCACGTATTTAAAAAGTCGCATTTTATATCGAAAACATCGACTTTAAGACCAAAAAAAAACTCTAAAAACAACTTCAATAAGCGGAATAAATTAACCGGAAACCTGGATTTTGCTTTACATTTAATAATTGTATAAAATTCCCACCGAAATCAGCAGCACTTAAGATATTAAGAAAAGTAAATGGCTCCCAAAAAATCATAGTATTCGAAATTTGACGATTTTTCTTGTAAAATCATATCATTTAAAAATTTTATTAGAATTACAAAATTAGCTCACAAAAAGTTAAACAAAAATATTTGTTATTAATATTTTAGCTGAAAGTCAAAAATCAAAAATAGGCAGTCTTGCCATTTGCAAAAAAGTTAAAGCTCCATCAAACTACAGTTCTTGTAATAATGAAACTTGAATTTCGTGGCTAATTAAGATGATTAAAAGAAAATTTATTTTTATGTCCATATTCAACCTGAAGACATCAAAGCGCCGAATACACTGAAGACGCCGAAGACACCAAAGATGCCGAAAACATCCAGAACTTTGTCATCGCAATGCTATCATTTTTTCAAAGATAAAACTCAAATAAAATATACCAATGAAACAATCCAAAATATAAAGTAATGCATCACAAAATGAAAGTACTATTCTGTTTAAATACCTGTTGAAAGTATTTCAATAATATTACTTGATGCATTTATGAAAATTTTTATTTTGAAACACACCAAATTTTTTTTTTATAAAATTCGAAATTTCTATGACTGTTTACTTTTTTTTTCTATGAATTCCTTTTCGAACAAAATTGTACTGGAGCCAATTATTTTGAAACACCCTGTACAAATACAAATCTTTTTTTATAGAGACATTTTGTTTTTGCGTTTTTTGAAACGAAAAAAGGTAATAGTAAGCCATATCGATGAGGACTTTTACAGTTTCTTATTAAAAAACTTATTAAAGTTTTCTTTATTTTCACTTCTGAAATATGTTGGTTACTCTTGCTTTGCAAGCAACTTATTTGCTAAAATCAGTTTTAGAAATTTGTTCATCTAATTTTTTTTTAATTTTGGAAGAAGGTTAGGTAAAGAAAACTTCTGTAAACCTTTAAAACACTTTTTTTTTTAAATAACTGTGTTACTATGCCAATCAACTGGTATCTGCTCATTTCCTTTTAGTTTTTTCTAAAGTCAAATATGTAGAGTAGATAGAGCACCACCAAGGTTTGAGTCAAATTTAAATATGCTGCCAAGAACATGACGTGAATAATTTTATTCGAGTATAGCGACGACGACTAGCGAGGGGAGGAAAAAGGCGAAGAAAATAGAAAAAAAAACGAAAACATCAACCCACCTGGTTCTCATGATCTTTGCTGAGGTTGAGATGAGATATATTCCGACAAAATTACCTCACACAGCTGAGCTAAGTTATAAATTGCATTTTATTTATAACGCATTCAAGATGTTCACATCGGGCCTGCTACCATATATACATACATATGTACCTACTCATGGATGCAGTTCTCTAGTTCTATGCGGCATATTGGTTTGGTTCATGCATTAGAATTCTTGTTTCGAAATTATATAGCACGTGATATGAGGTTTATAACACATTATGACATCAGGGAATATAATAAAACAAGAAAACTTTCATTGCACACGATTTACGTTTTCACACTCAATTTTAGAATAATGGTTTGCCCTCTTTGTTTAAAGTCCAATCCAACATATGTCCCAACCCCAACCCCAACCCCAACCCCAAGTCAATCTTTAAGTCAAAAAGCTCATCCATGGAATGAATCTAATTAAGTTATCACTTTCATTCTATGTATAGCTATTTTAAAGTGGCGCGCTGAAACTATAAGGCAAAGGCAGATTGCTTGTGATTTAATTTACACAATGCAATATGTATGTATGTATATAGTGCATCTGTCCATCTGTGAAGTGTGACTGACTGAGAAAGGAGGGTAGACGGGATGGATGTCGGTATATCGGTCTCGGTTGGTATTCGAAGCGTTTAACCCTTCTCTTGCCTTTTGATATACCACAAATAGCTCAGAGTAGTCCGATATAATATACCGAATAGGAAAAATACCAATGTATCGAGATTGGAAGAAGACACTGCCTCGTTTTTCACCCTTGCAAACATCATCATCATCAGCATCAACAAGCTGGCTAATGATAAAAATAACATTTTAATTTAATTTTCTTAATATAAAGTGAAGTGTTTTCTCGTGTTTGGATCGAATTAAATATTAAGAGTTGTTGAATTTGAAGAGATCTTGTATTTGTATTTAATACAAGGAAGGAAATTATATCGATATTATGAAGTTTCGCATGATTGAATTGTTGTCAAGGCGAAAAAAAATGATACATACGTTATTTTATCAGAAAGAAGATATTTTATGAATATATTGAATTAGCTGTAAAGAACGAATTGAAATTACGACAATTGGACTTTTAACAAGTGTTAAAAAGTCGATATATAAATGATATCGATATCTTTCATTTTTTTTTTTTAGATTTGAAATTCAAATTTTTTTGGCTTGAAGTTTCTTATACTTTAGCACTCATATAAAATTTTTAACAGTTGACTGTTTTTTTGTTTTTCATTACATACGAGTACATAATATGTTCCAGTAATTATTATGCAATTCAAAAAGAAATCCAAAAATCTGAATTTCAATAAGAAGCTTTGTTTGTATGTCCCAAAATGTTTTTGAAAAATAGCGTATTTTTGGATCATACCCTTGATTTTAAAGGGTTTAAAAAGAGGAAATTTCAGTTTGTTTAAAATTTCTCTAAAACCGTTATAATTTTTTTTTTTGAAAAAAAAATACAGTTTGAAAATACACAATTTTCTACAAAAGATTCTTTTATTGTTATAAATTTATTTAAAAAAAAAAGTATGCACAGGCATGGTATGGAAAGCTTTACATAAAAGAAAACCATTATTTGTTGTACCCAGTATTTGTTTTTTAAGTCTATACAGCTCAAACCAAAAAAAAGTATTTTAAATGAACTTACAAGTTTATTATGGTTGTTTTCAATTTATGAGCAAAGTATGACATCTCTTAAGATAAAGCTGATAAATGAAAATGGGGTTTATTTTCAAGAGAAAAATGACCAAATTTTTTTTTTCAAAAATCGAAATGAAAAAAAAAACGTTATTCAAGATATTTTTTCAATTGCAATATAAGTTTTTTTTTGACATAAAAACACCAAATTTTTTAGAAATTTCTCCTACAGTTCAAAACGTATAAATAAATTCTATGCAATTTGAAAAAAAAACTTACAAATCTTACAATTGTGTACTAGTGGTTAGAAAATGAACTGCGTGTATTAGCACATACATAGATCTAACACAAAAATCACCACCAAAATATGTTTGACTATGAACTTAAAAAAAAATACAAAAAGTACACATACGCACGAGTGTACACGACTGTACAGTGGTCCTTTGTTGCCTTATTATTAAGTAAAGTCCACTTACGATTTTGATGAAATTCAAAGTTATATCTCCTTTTATGAAAATTATTGCACAATTTTAACATTGTTAAAAATTTTATTGTGTTCTCAGACAATTTTTTAAATAAAAATTTGTTTACATTTAAAAATTTTTCCAAAATCAAAACTAAGATACATACCTATTGTTAACATTTATTTGGCATGAATGACGCCATTTTATTCTAGGTTTGAAAATAGTATCCAAGAAATATATCATACTGAGCATTAACATATTTAGGTACCAATTTATCCCAAAACCTTGATAAAAACAAAAACAATCAAAAATAAATAATAATTTACCTACCCCGCCATCATGTCAAATAAACCTTCAGTCTATTAAATTATGAAAGTTTTCAACAAAATCAAAATTCGTTTTAATGCAAACATTCAAAATCATGATCCTGTGACAGACTGAATGCTATAAAAAAAATTCAATTTAAACCGAAAAATTGACATAGCTTTCATCTTCATTCCGCATGAAGTATGTATACACTGCAGTTGCGTTTCATTTTAAAATCAACAAACAATCTGGTTTCCAATTGACTGTATATGGAGGGATATTTCTGAAAAAAAAACTGTCCTTTCCACTGCATTGTACAAACAGTCAAAGGGAATCAAAAAAAATATAGCCTCAAAATTGATGCAACAAATCGTCCCTTTTTTGGTTTTTTTTTCGAACGTGCCTATACAAATAAATGGCGTTCCCCCAAAAGCCATCTCAAAGAAGTAGGTAACTTTAAAGTATTTGATATTTTGTGTGCATTTCTCTTATATCTAGTAGTAGTACTATACGGAACTACTTGGGTAAACGTATACCTACTCTTGGCAGTTGGCACACAGCCATTTTCCCTATTCCAGGGGACTTTGACCCGGTTGTTGCTGAATTTTCGCTTTTTTTTCTTCGAATTCGGGCTGGTCTATTCTGTTTGGGGATGCGGCTTGGTTGGACAAAAACTTTAAAGATACTTTTATTTTCCATTAGCTATGTAGAGATAGCTCTCTTGCCAAACGGTACAAGCTCAATAAAAATACCTAAGGCTTATAGAAGAAATTATGAACAAAAAGTTATTTGCTCATTGTGTCGTCACGGATTGTGATTGTCACTATGCAAAAAAAAAACGAAAACACAATTTAACATTTGTGTCCTCTTTTTTGTGCATCTAATTGTCTGTCTAGCACTAGCGCCACACATTTTGGATAAGTGGAAACTTGTAGACCTCGAGCATCTTTTGCCAAGAGATTTTTATTTTATATTTTTTTTTGCTTTCTTGATTAGATATTCTGCAACAAACAAAAATTCTTTTCTCTTATTTTGCCCGCAAAATGTAGACAATATTCAAGATGCCTTAGATATATTTTTTCTATACCTATATACATAAATATATTTTTTTAAAATTTTTGCATTCTGCACTTTTCGATGAAAAAGTCACGAATAATTATGTCAGAGAGGTTTTCGTTTTTCCCAAGTCTTCTGTTATTCAAAAGCTTAGTATAGATGATGTTATTTTAAAATTTATATATTTTTATTTTGCCACGATAATCATTTGTCTAATAAAACCCGACATGTCGGGGTAGAGTTGTAAGATTGTGTGCGTGTTTGCATATTCTGTCAATTGAGTAATTGCAAACATCTACAATTACACAATTAAGTCAACAAAAATAAACACAAGTTGCAGAAAGGGGTTGTTGGAGGTGGAGGACAGGCGGTATGGTGATGCTGACTGAAGCTAATACTATAGTACGTGCTCATCAGTTTTGTTAGAAATGATATACCCAAAATTCAATTATTTCATTGAAATACCTAAATAATATATATTTGTTCATATGTGTTCGTGTAGGTATCTTTTGAAAACGAGTTTTCGAGAGATTATTTTATTCAGGGACTTTTGTCTGGCACAAAGCTTAATTATTTTTAATGTAAGTAAGGAAATCCCTAGATATAACAAATTTCAATTTTTGCGATCACTGACCAGAAAATTGATGTTCTTCAACGATAAGAAATTGAGTTAAAAAGCGCCAAATTTCATTTTTTATCAATTATCAATTGATTGGTGCAACTCCTAATAAGTTTGACTGTTTTCTTCAAGTTTCTTTAAATTTAATTTAGTTTCACGATTTATAAAAAAATGTCAAGGCTGAGCATTCTACCGAAATCATTGTTTTAAAATAATTATTTAAAAACAATAGAAATGCAACAGGTTCTACATATTTTTTGTGTGATAACTTGTCGAACCTTCGGTCCATCATATTAATATCTATTGAAGGTTATGAATGACACATTAACACTTGGATGAGCTACCACGAAGACTTTTTATAGATTGGAGTTAAAGCTATTTCAAGACTGCCAAACCGATCATCAGACTGCTTTTAGTTATAAGGAGATGAGGCACTTTTGGGCGTGCAGGGACAAGAGTGGTACCAAAAGAAAGGTTAATACTTTTGCATCAAAACTGTTAAGTTTTAGGAAAATTGTGGGTGGGGATTTCGAGATTTTCACGTTGGAAGTTCATTGATCGGATGCACTTTTTGTGCATATATCACAGGAACCATAAGTAGTAAATATAAAATTAAAAAAAAGAGTATTTGAATGAAAGTGAAAAACCCGGTCTTATAAATGCAAAATAAAATGTTAGTAAATAACTGGTCTTGGCAGTTCGCAACACTCCTGAAAAATAGTTTTGATGTATGATCACTTTTCACTTAGGAAAAAAAAAAATTTAACAGATAAATTTGAAAATTCACATAAAGTAATTAGCAAAGTCTCATACCAGAATTAAGCATTTTATCAACATTTAAAAAGCACTTTCACTAACCATTATTATTTTATGTATATATAAGTGTCAAACATATATGTATACCTAAGCATGTAAATAAAGCCCAGCTACGTATTAAGTCCAAAATAGAAGAACTTATACTAGGTCTAAATTATGCAAAAATGCCATTAATTCACCCACTCTGCCCTCCTTTTCTTTTTGTGTAAATATTTTACACCCGTTCACCTTACCTACCCAATCCACAAAAAAACTTCCCATTTTACTTTTCGCTGGTGCCAGATGAGTACTTTAAATTTTGTATCTTGTAAGATTAAATTCGTTCATTTGGCTTCTTAATAATATCTCCCTAATGGAATGTTATTTAGTGTTATAGTGTACAAGTGCTTCTGAAAGATAATAATAATAACAATAAGCAAATTTCAGCACAAATTTCAGCCTAGGGTGCGGTATGCAAATATTAAAACAAAACAAAAAATTCAATAATCTTGATAAAAAAACTTAATTAAATAAAATTCTTGATACCTATTTAATTAGTAAAAGCTAATTGTAATTGAATTAAATTTGATAATACTGTGTACTGTTGTAAATGTATCAGTGAACATACAGTAATCTAGGAGTAGTGATTTTTTAGGTATTCTTTTTTGAAAAGTTAATTTTAAATTAACACTACCTCTATATTGAGGTTCAAATTTTTTCCAGAAAAAAGAAAAAAGTTTTGAGAAAGAACAAAATTACACTTATTGCAAAAAAAAAGAAATAACTCCCAAAATGTAGATGAAAACGCCACAGTTAAAATTTTGGCATTCATAATCCTTAAAAAAATAAGATTTTTAAAGTGGGAATATGTGATTTTGAAAATTAATAAAAACTTAACATAATCGCAAAATAGCGATTAAAAATTCAAATTGTCAATATTAGTTGAAAAATCTTAAAAAAATCATTTTTTATAATTAAAAGTGTTTTGTTTGCAAAGACGATGTTTGTCAAGAAAATTCGTTGATATTCTGGTCTATCACGACATCACTATAGAGACTTCATTTTCAACGTTTAAGGAACTTTCAACAGAAAACCGACACTTGTAACAATGTTGCTGCACAGTTTGAAATTGTATAAGCCATTTTGGCCACATTTTCAACATTGTTCAACAATGATGGAACTTATGTTGCATAAATGGTCAAGTTCTTCATTTAATTGCATCGCATCGAAGTTGAAATCTAGCGCGAAATCGGTAAAAATGTTTTTGGTAACTATTTAAAAAAAAATGCTTTTTCATTTTAAATGCACCAAAACAACAATTTCTCGCTCGATTTCAACTTAGCTGCGATGTAATGACTTAAATTTTAGCACTGTTAAACAATTTTTAAAAGTGGGGCAAGAGTCCATACAGAAGTGCCCGTGGTCTTTTTAAATTTTTTTTCGGTGTCTAATGATAACAAATATACTTATAAATATAGAAATTTCGAGATCTTAGCAAAAAATAATAAAATTCTTTCTTTAAAAATTCCTATTACAACCCCTTAAAAATCACTTAAGCGTATTTCTGCATAGAAATGAAATTTTTATAAATTATAAAACATCTCCAATCATTGAATGGAATCAAATTGGGTTGAACACACAAAAAAATACCGAAGATTAAAAATGGGATGGCCAGTAAAATTTTTTCATCTAAATATAAAATGTGCATACCCATACCCAGTCTTTATAATGATTTTTAACCAACTGGCTTTACTGCCACTGGATTGCATATGACGTTCCACAAAGAGAAAACTTTCAAAGCAAATGCAACAGTTTTAACATTTCTATAGAACATAAAGTATCCTTTCTTTACATTCTTCCATGCGATAACAATTAAATTGAATTTATTTTTGAATTCAACAATTTATGAGTTCACTATCTCTTTTCCATTTATAAAATTTTCTCTATTCACTCGAATAGTTTTGAAATGATTTTATTTTCAGATCGATATCCTTAAAGTTATTCTGTTTTTGTGTGTTAAAGTAAAAAAAAAAATAAATGGAAATATTATGTCTTAAGGAACATCACCCACAGCTTTACAATTAAAAGTATATGGACAAAAATACTATATGTACTTTGTTGGATTACCATCAGATGAAATCTTAACTTTTTTTTTCAATAAATCAAGATTTCAATAAATAAGACGAAGATTTTGAATGATTTACATATTTTTTTTTTCTTGTTCAAACTAAAAATGCACTGCATTGTGTAGAATAAATTTCAAAGTCTGTTCGTTATTTGAGAAGAGAAAGAAGGCATCCTGAAAAAATATCCTAAAGGATTATATTTTTGTTTAAAAAAGGAAGGGATTAATTTCATGGATACGATATCGGTCCATGGAATTTTTCATCATCTCTTGTAAGTTTTGGACAGGTCCTTTTTGTGTTAGGTAGGGATTATATGAAAGTAACTTTATACCAGTCCAATGAGCAATTAATATAATTGATCAGATCCTTATTCTAAAGCCAGTTGATAATGATAGAGAAAGGTGCCTAAATACTAACTATATTTAGATTTAAAGTCTGCCAGGGTGCACAAATAAAATAGGTATAGGTTAGGTTGGAAGAGGTGATGATAGATAGTTTTTTGTGATTTCATGGAAGGATAGACGGATATAAAGGGGTGATGGGAAGAAAAGGGATATGTGGAAGTTAAAGGTGAAGGGGGCCTTATAAACGAGATTTAGCCATCACAGACGCTTCAATTCGTCGGAAAAGGTTCTACGAGTTATGTTTTTCTGGTCGAACCTAGCCAAAAGCTGAGTAGGACTTCCGATGAGTTGATAGTCAGATTATTGATGTTGGCCCCCATTAAACTGTTATCGGTCGAGATTTTAACCAAAAAGGAAATAGTTTAGACCTACTAAGCTTGTTTGCTTACTCACCACAAACGCTGCACCTAATGACAAATAGACTTAGTGAGTATTGCAGGACGTGGAAATTAGTGCTATTCTAGAGAAGTCGAAGATTACGGTTTTTCGAAAAAGTGGAAATTTAATAATTTAATCGAATAAACATTTAGGTGTATCTATATCACGAAAAATATCAGAACGGAAAGACATTTTGAGGAAAAATTACCAAAAAGCTACAACTACAGTTAATGTTCCGATGAGAAAAATCGTTGACAGTAGACATTTTTGCAACCGCTTCTGACTTGACTTTGTGATGGTTGAGGAAATAAATAAATGTGAACATTGCTGAATGCAAAAACGTTTTGGACTCTCTGCAACGAATTTGACTTCAGAAAGGTGTATCATACTGCTAGGAACTGCTAGGACACTACCGTAAGGAAAACGTAGTGGGGAATGATAAGGCCAAAGCTGGTCATAACTAGGAAAAAAAAACAAACTCATTATATCAATGAAAACGCACCCTTGGTAGTGGTTTACAGACGTTACAAGAAAGAATCAAAGGAGAAGTGTGACCAACTTCAAGCGGAGAGTAGGTGGGAGAAATATATAATCAGGTATAATAGATTACCCTTAAGGCTCTCCCGAGTGATTTTCGAATGATTTTTTTTTTGCCAGAAGAACAAGCGGGACTCTTGGTAAGTCTCGGTTTCATCTGGAATGTCTCGGAGTTAGTCTTGTTGCTATATCATAGCCAGTTCCAGCAAATTTTTCACCAGTGTTACCTTTGGGACTCTTTAGAGCCCTTTCTGACTCTTATCGAACGCTGGCGCCGCCGGGACTCCAGGACTTTTATGATGGAATACGTCACTCCAGGCAGAATTTTCCGCTAGGTTATCAATCCTCATATAGCAAAACGGAGAAATCTAAGTTGAATTGCTTCGATTCTTTTAATATGAACATACGATCGTTTCGGTCGTAATATTGTTTTCGGGATGATTATTTTTTTCCATTTGAAAAGGGAATGCAACCCCAAGGTTATATTTAATTTTATTTATGAAATCAGATTCGTGGAGGTATTTCTAGTTGTTTCCTCATATCTATTAAACCATAATCGCATTGCTAATAATGCATATCAGTTTAACCTTGAACTTTTTTTTCTAATTTAGGGCGCACTCAAGGGGATTTTTGTACTCTTTATATGTCAGACACACTACGAGCTTTAGGTAAGTGGGAGGAGATTTGAAAGGAGATGTCAGTGAACATTAGTCTTGAATTTCAGTTCATCACAATGAGAGGGAAAGACAGACCGTGGAAGGGTATTCCACATTCACGTAGTACGGCTAAGAAAAGAATCCCTGTACTTGACAGTACGACCGAAATTGGGTTCAAGATTTAACTGATGAGCATTCCTGGAAGCACGAATATTACCGTTAAGTCGTTTGAGAGGAAGAAATGCAATATGCAACTGGCTATTTAACTGGAGCATTTACCGTAAAAGTAACGATAAAATAGTGAGAGACAGAAAACCTTACGCCGGAGCAATTTACAGGGATTCTTCCTTTAGTCGCACTGCGAGATTGTAGAGAGCTATACCAGATTATATCTTTCTTACTGATTTTAACATTTAACTTCAAAACCAATGTTCATCGGTACATCCTTTCAAATCCTTCCATATTTTCCTAACGCTCGTTTTGTGTTTAAAAATATTAAGTGTTGTCAAAACCACTTTAGTGCGCGCAAACTATACAAAAAAATATGTTTTTCCCTTAAATGAATTCAAACCATTCTTAAAAACATAAAAAAACCAAAACTAATTTGTTAAATGTTATTCAATTAAATCAACAAAAGCATGATGATATCATCTGTTGCTCTTCTGTCAAATTTCAATTGTTAATTTTTTTTTTTAAATTACATTAGCGAGGAAACAAAATATAAAAAAAAAACAAATATTAACCCAAAAAGAATTGGTCTGTCTCAACTTAAATGTGTTCTTGAAATGGAAATTTTTATCTTTCAAATGATTATTGCAAAAGCTATTTACTCTTATACCCCAGCAAGCACTTATGTAAATGATGTTAAAGTGTTTTTTAGGACTGCGATGACGAGAAGTTTGCACACACAAATGAGATTTTCGTCCTTGGGACAGAAGGTGTGAACTTTTGTGTGGGGAAATTTATATAAAAAAAGAAAAGGAAAACAAGACAAGACACCCACATGTTGCACGCTGTATTAAGCTTGACGAGGGTATCAAACTGTCATGATTGGAACACAATCATTTTTCAATTCAATATACCCAAACTTGAATAAGATGTCCCTACATTCCTTGTGAGAAATATTTGAAAAAGATCAGAGCAACTCATGCCCATCAGTTAAAAAAAGGGAAAGAATTTTATGTCTTTTGCTTTTGGGTAGCCCAAAAATGTTTAGTCCCAGTGGAATTTTTTAAAATTTTGGTATGGTTTTATTTATTTGATTTTTTTTTTGTGGAAATATAAACTAGGTAAAATTAATAGGTTGCTGTGGGAAATACAAACGAAGACGATGATTCTTCAACAAACCTATCCTCAATTATTATTTACCCAAAAAAACCCAGCCTGTTGTTGAGTAATAAAATTCACTGGAACCTACAGAAAACTTTTTAATGAATTGGTTTCCCTTTGCCTATAGCTAAAAACACCTATACTGAAGAAGATGTTGATTCATTTGCTGTTAAGAAAGTGAAATGTTTTTTGTTCATGTTTAGTGCTGAAAAGAGAGTCCTTGAATCCTTCATTAAATTAAAAACTAATCTTATCTGAATATCTAATTATTTATTTCACCATCATCATCGTCATGATGAAGAAGAAAGTAGAATCTAACGTTTTTGAAAAGTTAAAATTTATTTCGTTATTTGGGTAGCTCTGGTGGCATAAAGTTTTGCGGTAGGTATAGTTACTCTCTGTGGAATTGTAATTAGGATAGGAAGTTAAGTATACTATATATGTGGTAGTTTTCTATTTAAATGTGACTGAATGTTCTCATTTTCAATTTTCCTTTTACTTGAACTATGAACTAGGGATTTTGAGAAGTACGTGTCCGTATATAATATGTTTAATGGAAAAAGTTAATTTTATATAAATAGCCACTAAATATATCTATAGGTACTTGTAAAGCTTACAAAACCAAGGTGGGTATATTGGTTTATATTATGGGTATTTTGGGCATTCAACTTAAAATTATAACATTTATTCGGATGTATTCAAAGCATGTTCATTCATAGCCTTCATCCAAAATAGATAAGAAAGTTAGGAATGTTTTTTGGTTTACTCAAAAAAAAAAAAAAAATAGAATATCCTAGTAGTAACGTACTTTTAAAACAGCAAAAATTTAGGGGAAACATTTTCTTTCACCTATTTGGCGAACCATAAAAGGGGAGTGTATATTATATTTTATTCGGATTTAAGTCCGTTCGCTTTAGGAGCACTTGAAGTCAAATTTATTTTTATAGGCGCACTGATGTTTAACTTCAGACTAGAAGTGCACTGGGAAAAATGTTGTTGGAAATTTAATTTTCTGCAATTTTAAAAATGCCAACTTTTTGAATACGATTGAATTTAATTTTGAAAACTAATATTCTTTTCCAAAACTATCATTTGTCTCAAGTATTTTCATGATTTTTTGAAAATAAAATGTTATATAAGTTTTGTAGTATATGTAAAGATGTTACTTTTTGGTCTGAATGAAAAATATGGACTTAAGACCAAAAATAACAGTTCTTGACATCGTTGCCTGTTAACACGATTTGAACAGTCAGCTAGAGCTGAAGAAAGAATCCGATTTGAGATATGATTAAACTTTTAAATTATAGAAATTGGATCATAAACGGATGTAGGTATCTAATGATTTTCACATACGTTATCCCCGAAAACGGAGCTAGACAAGTTCCTTTTAACTAAAATTCAATTTAATCGTTTCGAAAAATTGCAGTGCATGAATTCACCGAATTCTAGATCCATATTAACATTGAAACAATGCAAATAATGCAATAAAGTTAAGGCATAAAAAAAGTTGTTTCTCTGCAAAAAAAATAACGGTAACTGGTAATTTTTTTTTGCCTTTTTTGAAAGCCAGAAGTCTAACTACTAATCGAGTTCTGAAAGTCAAATGGTTTCATCTCTCCTTGGTTTTGAATAAATTGAAGAATGAATGAATGAAAGATGGATAGATTAAGGTCCAGATTTAAGTTATTTTCTATTTTTTCAATTCTTAGAAAAAATAAAACCACCCAGTTTTCAGCGTTTTTCTGGCCTTAAAAAAGGCTTTTTATTTCAATAATTTAATTAAAGCTACAAAAGCGCGCTACTTATTAAAATATTATTTCTATGTTGGATCGATTTTGCCTGTTGGTACCTACTCATAAAACAAAAAATATTTAATTTAAAACGTCGTCATCACATAGGACCTTTCGAAAGTCAAGGACTGTTATAATAAAAGGACTAAAGATGTAACCCTGGTGCATACCAACATTGATTGGGAACTCTTCCTTGACTCCTGTGGGGATTTATCTTACTTGACTTGATTACAAAAATCTTTAATCATCTGCATATAGTATCTCGAAACTTCTCTCAAAGATCTCTAGGTTATCTATCGAAAGTTTTATTCAGAAGCAACCAATACAATATGCATATCTCGTCAGGAATTTCGATTGCATTTTTAAGCTAATTTACCAAAAACAAAAAAAAAATAGTATCATACTTTCTCTTGGAAAAATAAAGAATATTCAACAAATGTTGTAATCAATTTTGAATTTTATCTTAAGAAAAGTTTGAGAATCTTGTTCCACAACCCGAATGATCTAAATCTGTTTAAGAAATCAATATTCTTAAATTTAAAATATTCACGATTTAAATTTAATACCAGCAAGATTTAGCTCTCAATATATTTTCCCATAATATAAGAAGGATATCGTTTCGTATTTATTAGATATGCAAGGCACCTGAAATAAGATTATTTTTTGTGGTTTCTTTCTGCATACAAAACAGATACATTCCAAAAGCCTAACAATCATTTTTCGTGTGAAAGAGAAAAATTTATAAATCTTTTCTCGGAAGGTTTAACCTCAATTCCATAACACTTTTGGTTCATATATTATCCATTTATATTGAATTCTTTTTTTTTTTTTTTTCTTTTTCCCTAGAACAAAACCGAACCCAAATCCATTAACAGTTTTTTTTTTTTTTTTTGTTTATTATTCTGAGAAAGTTACAAATAAGAGGCTAACTTTAAATGAAAATGATGATCCCTCCTCATATCTCCATTTATAATAAATCATGGAACACCCTCATGTAACTGGCGCCCAATTTATCTATTGTCCTTCCGTTTACATCGTGGAAAATTTCATATCACATTTTCCGCAAATAACCTGCCACACTATTTTCGGGTAGGTATATGAAAATGTATTCAGAGAGTTATAAATGACATGGTGATGTAGCTGTTAAAATACCTTGAAAAAAAACCAGTTGAGCTGTCAGGAATGTATATCTACATGTCTTTTTCGGTCGACCATGAAGGGTTTTCTTGAATAAAGATGAACACAGGATATGCAGAGTTAACCAAAAAAAAAAAAGCAAGACAGGAACGAATCAAGAAATCAACCCCCACATCCCCAATAAAATCTATTGGGTGTGTACGTCTTCTGTGTTAAAGTTTAGAAGAAAAAGCAGAAGCAGAAACAGAGGCAGAATGGCACGTTATCATCGATTTCTCGTGTTGTTGATGATGATGATGGCATCTTCTTCCTCTATCTTCCAAAATAACGAGGTCGAATCGAACAAACCCTGAAAATACGAGTTTCTATATACATATATTCCAGTATTTTTCTTGAACATCCTTTAATCAAATTCAAATGTTCTGTTCATCCCCGAGACGTATCACAGTCATAGTCGTTTTGTTGCTTCTCATTCCATATGAAATCGTTGTTGTTTTGAAATGCCAGAAGAAGCGCCAGCGCCAACGAAGAAGAAATCTCAAGGCATGACGCAATCTTTTAAGAACAACGCCAGCCGTCCGCCGCCGTCACTGCCACCCGCCAAGACAAAAAGTGGCTGATGAGGCCGAGAACTAGAACGAGAGCTGAAAGTCTTAGTCATGTTTCAGGGAATTTGAATCTGAGTGGGTGGGTGGCATGATGAGATGAGTGTTACAGCTAAACGAACTGAACAGACATCTTGTATGGGCGCAGCGAGATGACGGAATCCGAGCTAGTTGGTCGATTAATCTGCTTGTGCTGTGATAGCTCGTTGTTTTCGTGGAATGCGTCTACATGTGATTTCAATTGATATACATATATATACACTACACTATACACAAATTCTGTGATAGAGAACTTGAATTCTCGAAAAAGGCACAACACCAGAAGAGGCACTCATGTATAAATCTACACTATATACAGCAATACGAATTGTCATGTTAATTGCTCCATGCATATTCGGTGTTGAAAGGAATTAATTGGAACTGACCCCTGACACTCTTCTTGCCCTATACACATACATAAATACATCGAACGAAAATCAGAGTTGCCATTTTGAAAAAATTTAACTTCGAGTTTGCGAAACTGTGATTTAAAAAAATATTTTTATTGTATTTAGTCAACAAAGGAGTTTTCACTGAGTCTTTTTATGTGGAGAAAAAATATCTAGCTCCAAAGGTGATATAATTGTTTATCAGATTACATGAATAAAAGGGGTCCCAAGTGTCTCCCCTGAGATGCTTAAAGAGTAGTTAATAACAAGTTTCAAATATTGTGATTAATATATTTTAAGAGATAAATGTGTTTCTACGAAAGCTAGTAATTTTATTTGTTTTTTTTTTTGATTTAGTTTCATTAAAATGAAAAAAGAGTTTCAATGAAAAATATAACTAGAATTAATGCAATAAAAATAGTATCCGAGTATAAACTAATTTTAATAGGGATATGGACTGGCAATCCTGGTTGCCATTATCCAACTTTTCGTAGTATCTACAGAGAGACTATACTGAGAACTCATTATGGTAACCTTCAGTCCTTATGTGTTGTGTCAGCACTTAGTAAACTGAATTATCATCTTGTTAATAAAAGTTTTATTTTTTTCTTTCTTTCGGTGTTTTTCTGATATACATACACTTACCTACTTGTTAGTGAAGATAGCCAGGAAGTCAAAATGGATAAGCGAATAGCTACTTTGATTTATTTACTTACTTAGTTAATTGAATCAGCTAGCGCACCAGCATTATTAAAACTTTTAATCAATACATAATTTGTATAACTTCAAGAAGATTTCTTTATTTAATTGAATTCGATTCGAAAAGTATAATGTTTAATAAGTAATGACTTCAAACTTATTGAGTTAATTAAATTAGGAAAAATCTATTAATATTTAATGTTTGGAAGAATTCTTCTTTTTAACTTCCCATAGGGAGTTATTGTAATCGGTCCGATTTGTCAAATTGAAATTTTTGACATTTCTCGACGTTTCAAGGTCCCTAGAGCCTATATCAATCATTTTTAGAGAGATGTCTGTGTGTGCGTGTGTACGTACGTTCGTACGTTCGTACGTTCTGGTACCATTTTTCGTCGTCGATATCTCAAGAACAAGTAGAGATATCGACTTGAAATAAATTTTGTTTTACAGATAATAACTTCGAAAGAAGCTGAAAGGGCGTTTATTAATATTCAATGAGTCGTTTTTTTACTATAGCAGTTTAAAAAAGAAGTGAAATTTTTGGTTGGGCTCAAATATCTCACGAACAAATAATGCTATTGACTTGAAATAAATTTTATTCGACACATTATGACGTCATACAAATTTGATATGAATTTGGAAAAAAATCAATATACCGTTATTTTTTAAAATCAATAAAACTAAAAAAAAAAAATTTATAACTGGAATATCCTTAGATGGAAAAACGATATTAACTTAAAAATAATTTTATTTTACGAAAAATGTTGTTTTTGACTACTGGTGAAAATTTCAAAAAAATTCAATGGACAGTTTTCTTACAAAAAATTAAAAACTACAAAAAATTCTACCTAAAATTGGTATAAATTGTCTTTCGACTCAAATTTCTCAAAAACGGGTAACGATATTGACTTCTTGTTTGTTTTATTTTCTACATAACATAATTGTTCGCAATTGATAAAATTTTGACAAATATTGAATGGGCAGTTTTTTAACAAAAAATCAAAAACTGTTAAAAATTCTAAAGAAAAGTAGTTACAATTGTATTTCAGCTCGAATATCCTGAGAACGAACAACAATTGTGTCTTCTAAAATATTTTAAATTTTGATAAATATCTAATTGACAGTTTTTGACAAAAAATATAAAAAAAAAATAAACTAAAAAGTCGTAAAATTGGTTTTTGACTCGAATATCTTGAGAACGAGCAATGATACTGACTTTGCCAATAGGTATTTAATTTTATACATAATAAAATTTCTTACAGCGGATATATATTTGACATATAGCTAACTGACATTTTAAACAAAAATTTAAACAGAACTAAGAAAATTCCACATTCGTTAAAAAAACGCGTGGGTCAAGTGGAAACAACTTATACATCAACAATCTCTATAATATATGTGCATTTCGTAAATCTCTTCAAATAATTAAAATGCTTTTCAATCTTAAAATAATGATTGTTTGAATTTAACAGCTAAAGTTTGTTTCGCAGAAAATTTGGTTATTTGAAAAAAACTAAATATAAAGTTTTCAAGATCACAAATGGGAAGTTATCAGTGTGGGTCGCGCCCAGCCTCTTTTTTTTTGTATTTTGTAAAGCAATTAACTGTCCATGACTAGAGTTCATTGAGGTAGACGATTTTTAGTGTAGTTAAAATGAAAATATATACCTATTATTATTTCTAGCGAAACAATTATTCAGTCTAGTCAACAGTACCTAGTGGAACAAACCTTTTGAAGTGTACTTTTGACTTTAATGATTGATAAATGTTTATTTTTTTCATTTTTATTTTGAATAACAATTTTTCAATAGATGGAAATCAATTTAAAAAAATCTATAAAATAAGGAAAAAAACAAATAAGTGTGTGTAAAACTTCTTTGTTTTTCAAAATTTTATTGTTTAACTTATATTTATGCAAGAACTTTATGTTAAAAAAATTTAAAACACTTATAAAAAGCAAAATTATATGTGGTTTTAATTCCAAGCTGAAGATTTTAAGAAATTTGAACTTTTTTTGTAGAAATTTATTTTGCTCATGCAATAAATAGTTTGGTTTTAACAGACCAAACTATTTATTGTGCCTTGCGTCCGAAAAATTAGATTTTAATTTTATTTGCATTTTTCTAAAATGCTTACGAAAATATTTTACTGGAGACCTATCATATAGAACTTTCCTTAATGTTTTCTTAAGACATTCTATTATTTAAAAACTAAATTATATTTTACTGGATAAAGAAAGAATTTTTTCCGTAATTTCAATTTTTTAAAAACGGAGTTCATTCTTAAATTTTGTCTTCATATCCACATCAAACAAATAGTTTTTACATGGATTTAGGTCTCAAAGTTGAGTTGTACACAGAAAAAAAGAACTTCTTTGAAGGTCGTATTAAAACAATGGAGAAAATCTTATTGACAAAATAAAAATGGTAGCCGAAAAGAAATAAAAATTATGTCACTTTTATTTTTCTATTATTTTTTAATTTAAAAAACTTCTATAAATCAAGCCTAACAAATTGAATATAATATGCTGAGATTGCAATTGAAGTTCCCACACACATAATTATGTATATACCTGGAAACAGAATTCCCGATGGGAACGCAATGTGCGGGGCGTCCGTTAACTATACGGGTGGCGATTCAAGGAAGCAAACAGCCATATTATAACAAAAAGATAGTGGAACGACGCCGACGATGAAAATTAAATGCAAGCTAAATAAAATTGAGCAAAATAATAAAATGCCACGACGCATGCAATATAAAAAGCAGAAGGGAACTTTTGCGAAATTATCGCTTTGAAGTTTCAACAAAAAAGGATAGCAGGAGAAAATTGTCTTAGTCTTTGCTTGAGAATACGTAATTAGTCAAACAAAGTTGATTTTTTTTAAAGAAAAACTGTCAAAATATTTTTAGTTTTCGTATAGCAGAAAAAAGAAAAATAAAGAGGTCCAGCAAAATTTTAGTTAACCTCGATGACAGCTGCAGATGTACGCATAATTTTACGTTTTTGAATTTATTCTAGATCGTTCAGAAATATCTCTTTTATTTTAATATTTTTTAATAATTTTACTTTGTTATTATTTTTTTTTTTTGTGTAAAAACCAATTATAGTGTAAATATTTCTTTAGATTTATCATACAACAAATTTGTTTTTTTTTTTCGGAATACTATTAAGACTTTTGTGGCCCTCGCTATAATTTTCTGACATAACAGTACTCCATGAAATAATTTAAAATTTTTATCAATAAACAAAAAATATAACGTGTGCAAAATTATGAATCCTGTTTACTTAAAATTTCACGCAAGGTGTGTTACTTAGAAGTAATAAATTTAAAAAGATTAAAAATAAAACTTATCCTTTTTTTCTTAAACCGCATCTAATGTTTATCACTATGAACAACAATTGTTCTTTTTTTTATTTATTTTTCAAATTATTTCAGAAAATTGTTTCAATTATTTTCTTTCACCTGGATGCCACATGTGGTCCCCAAGAGAAACGTTGGACTGATATCTTTTGCTTGTTTTGAGTAAATCGTAGAAAAGGTGTTTTGTGTTTACGTCGTCTTATATGCAATGTACATTGTACATACCTATGGACTAATCCTTTTACTTAAGGCATGACATACCCATGCATTTTATTCTTCTATTGTATCATATGAGATAGATGGATAAACATAAATATGTATGTATGTATTTTTACTTATAAAATAATTATTTGAAGCTAACGCTAGAAGCAAAATGTATATAAGTAATGTTTGTACTACATACAGATACAATATACAAAATGGTTATACTAAATACAAAACTCGATTGGTACACGAGACTTATGGAATAAAGGTAAGTCCTCACCTTGAAAACGATTTTATTCGATTAAAACGAAGCATGTACCGTGTATACATTTATACAAGTCTATTTGGAATGAAAACAGAAGAAACAACCAAAGCCAAGAAGCTTGCGAAATGAACATTATTTATCAAAAGAAATGTAGGTACTGTACTGTACCTATACCTACATAGGTATAAATACATAAATATGCCTTCATTGCAAAGAGTTTACTTTACAGGCGCGGTTCTAGTTTATTGATCAGGAGGGTTAGGGAGTATGTCCAATTTTTTTTTATTATTTCTGTGCTCTTATGCCTATTTTCATAGTAGATGTTTAACCTTAAATCTTTTTTTTTTAATGTAAGGGGGATTTGAAGATAAAATTTTCATTATTTTCGTCTTTATACAATTAGTTGTTTGCAGGGCACCGTTAACTCACACTTTGAAAAAATAATTTTTGTCAAAAAACGGAAAAAAATCGGCACGGAACATCGAAGTGGAAATGATTTGAACCACGAGAATAAAAATTGGCTAGCAATTAAATATTAAGAAATAATTTTTATGCATAAAAAATGTCAAAAAATGTGTCGAAAATACTGACAAAAAAATTTTGCGAGATTAAAAATGGGTCAATAAATTTAATTGTAAGAAAAGGGTTATCAAAAAGAAATTGCCCAAGTCAATTTTTGTCGGAACAACAAAGTGAAAATCGATGCCCATACGGAGTCATTCAGTCCATAGTGCTAGCAGAAACATTCCTGATTTTTCGGTCAGTTTTATTCGTAATTGTTGTTTTGTTGCACAATAATGGGCAGTAAATTTATTTATATTTGCGGTATTTTGTATTGAGCCACTTAATCATTAAAAGAAAAAGAAAAAAAAATCACCCATCAACAAGGTTGTAAGTCAAAAATTGAAGAGATTCAGAAATCCCTTAAAATTTGCCTTAAACGTGGTTTGCTAGAGCACTTTTCCTTCAACATTTTGGTAAAACATGTTGAATCAACATTTATCAATTTAGACGTTCCTGATACTCATGAATGTTGAATTTAATTCGTTCATACCCTATTTTTGTACCGGTCCTAGGTTTGAAATACAAAGTGTTGACTTCACCTGCACATTTAGACTTTTTGAAATAAACCATCCATCTCAGATATCACCTTTGACCTTTAGTTCAGCATTTCCTCCATAGTTATTATAGATAACACATCCAACCAACCAAGCAATCTACACTACAATCTCTAGATATCTACATATTTTAATTGTAGACTCTTACTCCTCCACACTCATCGATCAAAATGTAAATAAATATATTTTTGCTGCAAAAAAAAAGTAAAAGCTAACAGATATAAAATAATGGAACTTAATCCAAAAATCCACTCAGGTCGTTAAGGCTTAACTTTACAGGTAGTAGAAACTAGGAAGGAACAACAAACTACATGGGTGGACGGACATGGACGTATAAACTTTTGTACCTCACCTCCACAATGTTTGTAGATTTTTGTTGTGGAACTGAGATTGTTAGACTGATTCAACCCGCAGGATTTGTGTGTGATTTTATGTGAGCTTAACATCCTGCGGGGACATATTTGAAAATTCGTGTTTGTGAATTTTGCTACACTTTATATACTAGAGAATTAACATGTGTTGTATAGTAAATCATACAAGTTCTGGAAAAGTGGGTGTTTTGTGTAGACCAACTGCGATTAGAGAGGCAACAGTGACATACATAATATAATATATGCTCACACGTCAAAAGTTTTCATGCAACTAAAACTTTTTAATATCTCTTGAAGTGCTTTTGAATATTGTATCTCTGCTACATATATGTAGGGTATGTATTTACTGTTGCTTCGAGTTAAATATTTCCAATTTATGGGATTTTATCGTATAGCAGCTGTTCGTGTGTTGTTTTTGTTCTTTTCTAACATGAACAAAGTGTTGTATCGAATAGACGATGATGCTGGATGATGATGATGGGCGGGATAGCTATTGGTAATCACAGCACGTACAACGCTTACATCATTTTCATATAAAACAAGACAAGTTCAATAAAAATAGACAAAAGACAGACAGTCGGACATTTATTGATAAGAGAAAGAGATAATTTTCAGGGATCTCTTTAATGAATACTAATGGCTACTAAAATTATGAATTTTATGTATTGTGCGCACTATTCAAGGAAATAAAAGTGTAATACAACTTTCATTACAACCAATCTGTTTTAAAATATAAATCAACGGTTTTAAAAAAAACATCACCAGTGAGCTGTAAATATGTATGTCCCATTATAGATGAACTCATTTTATTAGTTGCATCATCAATAGAGTGAATCACAAAAGCCATAGAGATATGCAGATGAGTGTGGAAAGTCGGAATTTTTTTCCTTAAATTGAAATCAACAATGCAATTGGCGGCATATATATGATCTTTTCATGAATTTCAGAAGTCCGAGAAGAAAATCGAAGTCGAGATATATTTATTCGAATTTAAAATACGATGAGATTTTTTTCAGTTTTTTTTTTCCTAACGATTTTTGATTTTACGTATTAAATCTAAAGATTTTATGAGATTTGGACATAAATTTGGAATACAAATTGAAAAAAGAAAAAACACGTTTTTTTTGGTTCCGTGGCCTCATTTAAAAATTTTCTTTAAGAAATAGTTCATTCCAATATTTAATTTAGAGAAGTTTCAAGCTCAAATGTTTTTTTCTGTTCAATTTAACGATTACTAACTTTCAGCTTTTGAAAATGTTTGTAAGTTATTTTAAAAAGCGTTTGATAAGGCCTAGATCTAAACGAAATATTTGAAGTCTCGTCTCAATCCTGTCAAAAACGAACATTCTGAATCTCATCTCAAACTCATGAAAATTACCTACTCATACTCAGTGACTTTACGGCCTCAGGAATAGTAATTTCAATTTGGAGGCTGCCTTGGGTATTAAAATATTCAAAATGAATGCTTTAAACACAAAAGATTGGTTCAAAAGTCTCATCTCAGTCTCTAAGCCAGCTCTATTTTTGATTTTTAAATGATTTATGCGTCTTCAGCTCGATTTTTTAAGAAAACTGTCATTTAAATCTATCTATTAGATTTAAAGTTGGTAAATTGCTGGTTGTTTATAGTTAAGCAAAACTATCAGTGGGTATACTTAAAAGCATAAGAAAAAGAATTCACTATATATTTGACGTCACAGCTCCCCCGCACTTCTCTTTCTAGTACCATTGACCACGTTTTTGTTTGTGGATATAGACTATATAAATTTTTGAATACAATTTCTTTTTACTATTCTTGAAAGAATGAATATTGAAGACGGAATTCTATTCAATCGGAAAAGGATATGAATGGAAGAAATCAATATCAAAAGTAGCACTTGTTGCAATAGCATTTTTACCAAGTGTTAATTGCTAATCAAAAGAATTGTGTTTAGTTACGACAATAAAAATATCTGTAGGTAAGGTAGTAATAAAATAATACACATTTACTTTAATAGAAGACAAAATTGGCAATATTCTAAAGATTTAAAATAGGTAAACGGAATATCGAGTTTGACGTCACGCAAGTTAAATATGAAATAAAACGCAAATATAATTTAATACGCATTTCCAGAAAACGTTCGATATAGAAGTTTACAGGAGAACTTTGCTCTTAGCGGTAGGTATCCATTTTCTTCTAAAACATCCAATACATCAAGTTTAGTTAGATTTAGGATCTTTAATGGCGTCATCGTCAGCAAAAAATAAAAGGCTACTCCGTATAAAATTAATTAAATTTTCAGGTTGTTCTTTTCAAGATTTTGAACACGAAATATTTCAAAAACTGTTGTTTCAAAAATACAATAGATGGTTGAATTTTTCGTAAATTTTAAAATATTATTTAAATATTGCTGTTATTATTGTAAATAGTAAATCAGTAATTTTGTGTGTGTGTTTTACCCCAATCGATAAACAGATAGGTACTCTACTATGATGTTTATATGTGGAACTGAATTTTTTAGCCGCGAAAATACCGGTCATATAATGTTACGACAAACATTTTGTAAGTCGAAAGTGGCTCTAACAATTTTAATCATTTGTATTTGGTAAAGAAATTAATTAATTATTTGAAGAAAAAAAACCGTTATTAAAGGTTCATAGAAAAGACACAAGACAAGGAAATAGTATCGATTCTTTTACATAAATTCCATACAATGTTTCTAATAAATCAATAAGCGAAGAATGATTCTTTTATCGAAGAAAAATGGTAAGTCATTTTGCACTAATGACTAGGTCGAAAACATGACGATGCGATGCTATTATGAAAACTTTATGTTGGGTTAATTTGTTGCATAAAAAGAAGGAAACTTTTTGAAAAATTGGATGCTGCTGGTCCTGTTTTCTTTTTGGGTCTAATTTGACCATCAATAAACATGGGTTCATATAATTAAGCAGGATTTATTGCAAGAAATTAAGGTAACAATAAGTACACAATATAAATCTTCATTTGCACTAATATTATACAACGATGTTTTACAAAGAAAAAAAAAATAAGTGATGCTGTAATGATGACAGACTATACCTTAAAAATGATGATACAAAAATTCGATACTTTGTTTTAATGCAACTTAGTTTTTGTAGGGTATTCATGGTGATGAGCTTTTTTTCATCGAACCATTACTGATTATTCATGGATGGAGTCATGAGTGCGCGATAACTGATGCTTATGCAAATGACTTATATACGAATAAAAGTTGGATAGAAACTTCAATTATAATCTAAGAATATAAAATATAAATATTTTATAAAAACCGATTCGACTTAAAGTTCTTATTTTAATTTCAAAGCAATCATGTTATACAAATTTCTGAAGTCAACGCATAAACTGTCAAGACTTGACATTATTATTTATTATACCTATGGTTATAGTAAAAAGTTATTAAATTCCACCCACTTGTCACTTATCGAAAACACCATAATATTTATTTAAATTCCGTCTCATGTATCAAAGTCACATACATACGTACGTTCATGTACATACATACATACGTAACTGTAAATATACAAAACATATTTTACTGTTATTATGTTGAGAACCACTTAACGAAATTACAAAAGACATTATTCGCATACTATCGCTTCAATGAAAAATCATAACATAATATTATTGCTTTGAATTCCGGCAAAACATTAATCAAAGCGCCTCCGTTACGGTAAATCAAAAGTGTCAAAGGTCGCTGGGCCAAAATATCATCTTACAATCGTTCGATTCAGCGTTGTTTGCTTTATAAAGACGTAGCCAGCTGCTATAACTTTAATATGGGTTGCCATGTGATATTTTTGTGGCAAAGAAGCACTCATAGTCTCGTATGTGCTAAATTACTAAATGACAAGTGTTGTTGATTTTGATAAAATTTTAAATTGCTACAATGGGGAAGATGAAAAAGTGAGCTTCACAATTCTCCATGTCTGATAGTCCGTCTGTCTAGTCAACTTCAGCTTAAACGGGTGATTGGATTTACCTGTATCTTGGTATACAAGTTTATCGTTTTTTTTTTTTTTGGGAAGTAAGAAATAACTACCTACCTATGCCATAGAATTTTGTTGGTATTTTTGGATAATCTCAATGTTCTAAAAGAACAACATATCTTTTTTTTCAAAAAATTCAATAATTTAGCCTTTTTATGAAATATTTGTTTCCAAAAACTTGGGGGTGCCATTATCTCACATAGAACCATTTTTTTTAAATTTATACGTTTTTTAATGCTAAATATTTTGAAGAAAAAATAATTTTAGATTCAAAAATTATGGCAAAATTTAAAAAAAAATCTTTAAACAAATCTTACATTTCTCGAAAATGCCAAGAATACAAAATTTTGGAAAATATATTTTTGGAACTTTAATATTTTTAATACTTATGTACATTATTCGAGACGAATATAAAATTTTAATAAGTAATTTTTCAGATTTTTTTTAAATATACAGTTCAATTCAAGAAACTGTTGACTAAAGGGTTTACCCTTTAAACATACTCTAGGCGAAGCTGCGTGAGTGTTCCTTAAAAAATGGAATTAGAATATTCTTTGGTTTAATAAATTACTCATTACATTCCGGATTCCAGTTTTTTTTTTATATATTCAAGATTTTGAAATTCGAAATTTGAAATGTCTGCTCGAGATTTACATTTCTAGATTTTGGCATTTCGAGACCAAATTCTTGAATGCTGTACAACTAACGCACTTCGTTACATAACTTTTGCGAGTTCAAAACCAATGTCATCTTCAAGAAATTTTATACATCATGTTAAATCCATATGCATATCTAATCTTTCTAGCTTAGTACGGCAACTATGATTTTAAGATATTGAAAGTTAAAATAATTTGAAAAAAAAAAATTTGAATTCCCGCAAATTTGGAGAAACAACCAAACAATGAAACAATTCTCTATAAACAGCACGTTTACATGGCAACCCTGTCTGTTTTCGAATATCTGTCATGTGACACCAGGAAAATGCTTTAGAAATTTAAAATCAATCCCGTAATACCTGCACAAAGTTTGAATAATGAATTTAAAGATTTATGTATCTTTTTCAAAGGTTGCCTTCTTCTCATTTCCATTTTCCAAAATAAAATTCAATTCAATTCAACTCAATTTTAGATAAAACAATTCAATATGCGTTAAGATATTAAATTGTTTTTGTGATTATGTTTTACAATCAATATTTTGTAATTGCATTCAAAAATACTACAAAACTCACACATAACTGTAGGTAGAAGGTACACCTCTGATGGAAAAATTTTCAAAAAAATACAACACACATCAGCATTCCCCATCAGTATCGAACAACCTTTTTGATAGCTTGATCCAACAATTGCTGGGGTATATAGTGTCATCGCTTGACCACCAACAACATTGCATCACATCAGGTATAGAAGGACACCTATACCTACCAAAGTATTCCAAACCTCCCGCCACAGTCACACAGCTGCTGCACCAACAACATCGACAACAAAGCACCACGTGCCCATGATAGGCTAGGTTTGCAGTGCTCGCATGTGAAAGTCGTCCGTATAGAAAACTAGGGCTGCTGCTGGGGGGAGTTGAGGGAAATTCCCATGAAATTACACAATTTGCATGCAAATTTGATTTGATTTCATTTTATATAAGGCAAATGGGTGAGTTTGGGAAGAGTCCTATGGGTCTCTCTCTGGCAGAGACACCAGAAGAAGGAAATTAGAAAAAAGCAACAACAAAAATAAAAATTGCATGCATCACCATAAACGCACTTGTACACGTATTTCCTGATAAATAAGGGATATTCATGGGTTTGCCAGGCCCGGAAATGCGCTGGTAGTCTATACATTCAAAATCAATTTCATTTATATTTCCCCAATTATATTGGTATTGTGATACACGAAATAGGTTTTAAAAGAACTTTAATGTGGTTCATGGTGAATGCGAAGTAGTCCTCCGGATATGTCAGGGTGCTTTATACTCAAAATCAAATGAAAACCTACGGGCGTTACGCATCCATTTTAATCGACGCCGCGCCGATACTAACGACTTCGGTAATAAGTTCATTGTAGCTTCGTAATTAAAAGAATTTGATCCGCTAAGAATTCCAAAATAGAATTCAAGCACCATTCATACTAAATGTTCGCTTACACTCGAGTTTGATATTGAACTCGATATAGTTTAAAATAAATGCTGGTTTGAGGGGCGAAGATATTTTTCTGGTGTCATGTGTTATATATTATCGTCTTTGACTTCACAAAGTATGGGTCAGCATAAGGTTATTGGAATGGCTTTTTGACACCACACCTGATAAAGCTATGAACGGTGTCTCTTGATGGAAAGAAGTTTAGACAGCTCATTAAAAAGAGAGGTTTTAAATTAAATTCGCATTTGTCACGATTTCTTTTGGGATTCCAAACCAGGAGATCCAACCGGAAACAAAAGCTGTTGCAACTGCTTCGGTTTCGGCTTTTTTGAAAACTTTCCCATTGCGACTTGGAAGGCCGTATTTGACTCATAAAAATAATAGCCCAGTTCCACCAGAATAAACGTCTATTCCCAATGCCAATACATTTCAACAGTCAATTTGAGCATAATTCAAGCTCCCAATGTTCGAAGAAGGCAGAAATTACGGGGTTAATTTGTTTACGATACCCTGATTATCCTTGGTTTAGTTGCTTTCAATTAAAGACATCGTAAGAATTGTACGAAGTATAAGCTATCCGTCAGTTTTGCTATAACATCGATTCTTACTTTCCCTTATGTTATGACTGTCCATAAGTTAAACCATGGTGATAGAAGAAAATCTATCTCCGACACTCATAAAATTACCTCATCGAAAGTACTCTCAGAATCATAATTTATTTGTTTTCGCTTTTTATACATTAATCATGAACTTAGTTGAGTTCCATATCAAAATACTTCATAATATTTTTTTTATCTGTATATTTTTTTCCACATTCCTTTTGAAGTTTGTTTTTACTATTTCTTTATATTATGGAGCTCTAGAATCTATTAAATTTCTAATATCGATTTTAAAAGTTAAAGTACAAAAAAAAAACACAAAATAAAATTATATTCTTCATGGTTTTGGTCTGAATTTTGTTGACATTATAAAAGCACGTTCTATGGTTTCCTACGAAAGAGGTTGAATGTGGTGGGATATTGTAGGTAGGTTTATTTATATACATAGATAAAAACAAACTTAAAGAGAAGGAGGAAATATAGAAAATTATAACATTTGTATGTAGCTACTGTAGGTACAATGTACATTGCACATATTATAGGGGTAATGTTTCTTGCATGAACCATGTTATATTTCCAATAAATCGGTGAAAAAAAAATAAAATCATTTTTAAAGGTTCTAAGGTAAGTAAATAATTGGTTTAGAAGGTTTTGAAATCTAAAATCCGTAAATTAATATAAAAAAATGAGTTGAGGTAATAACAGCATATGTGACGACATCTTCAATGTTGCCTTTCCGCAGCCGATTCTCATTTTGTAAATGTTCTAATGTTTTGAAATAAGTGTTTGTGCTTTGTGGCAATTCCGAAATCCAAAATCCAGAAAACCCTAAAAGACTGCTATAGACCCAACATGTTGTAGCAGAAAACCTCAGATCCCACAAGAGCAAAGTCCCGCAAACCAATTGCATACAACTCTCAGTTTAAATATTTTTTTTAAGCATTTCGGCTTTCGAGTTTTTGGGATTATGAGTTTTTGTCTGTTTCGAGATTTCGGTTTTTTGGGATTTAGAGTTTTTGGAGTTTCGGGGTTTTCGATATTCTATATTTTATGATGTCAACCTGAATGTTTATCGTTGCTGAATTCTGAGAGGTTATAGATAGTGGCTATTCACATTGTTTTAATTGGTGTAATCTGGAGGCTTCCTTTTAAAGTTTTTTTTTTTGCTGGTATCCCAAAATCATAAATTCAGGAAACCTAAAATAGAGACAACCCAGAGTCCCGAATTCTATAATACAAAAAACCCAAGAGCTAAGGTAGCAAAACTCATAAAACCCCTAAAGGTCAAAACCCCTCAGCTGATTCTTCGATTTCGGTCCTACATATTTTTGGGTTTTCAGGACATTAGAGTATTTTGATATCCTCCATAATAACTTTAAAGTTTCGGTTTCATAGCAGTAACAGCAAAAGGTAATATGTGAAGATATTTATTTCGTTCAAACGAATGTGTTTTGTTCTCGAATTTATGATTTAGATTTTTTTATGATCGTGAGTTTTCGGGTGTTTTTGGATTTTAAATATCGGGATTTTGCATTCAATAATTTAAGCAACCTTATCTGTCTGATAATATTTTTATTTATACATGGTCTAAAGCAAATAATCATATCCAAACAGTAAAAAGATCCCAAAATTCGTCTTAAATATTATAAGAAAACAACAATTATGTAATATAGTTTAAAATATTATTAAATGCAAATCATTACTCACTCGCTTTGATTATTTTCGAAAACCAGTTCTCCTTGCAACGGCTCGTAATCCTTGCCGGCTCTTGCTGTACCATCTTCTGTCCAATAGGGCACCACCACTTTTCCTCGCGCGCCCGAAAACCTTTGAACTTTCATATCATACGTTCCCACTGATTCAACAACTTCATGTTCCTTATTCGCAAATGCAAATATACCGCAATGATCATCATCGAGAATCATTACGGTTGCCACTTTTGGTGTCACCAACACACCTGGTTCCGATGGATTACTTAATCTCACATAAAAATGCTCATCTTGTTCAAAGACTTCATCGTCAATAACTTCGATTCGGAAACGTTGCTCATCAACCCCCGGCATAAAATTCAAAACCCCTTTTTTGCCAATATAATCCGACCCAGCTTCCGCTGAACCATCTTCTGTTTCATATTCAACTGTCATGTATGTTGAAATGTCTCCACGACGTACAACACGCACCTCAAACGAACCACAACTCTCCATGACGGTGTAGTGTCCGGGTTCGAAGTAGAATCTACACACTGAATCATCTGTATCGCCTTGAACATCGACTTTATGCAATTCAGCTTTAACTTCGCTCAGATCACTCTGCGCACGCTCTTGAATCTTTCTCACAATATTGCCACTGCCCATCATTTTACGTGTAGCTTGCACCCTATAAAAGGCCCTCGTCTTGGGACCCTTATTTATTAATTGTTCCTGAGCCATTAGTTCTAATTGCTCCAGATCACTTTGTGGGTGCTTTTTGCGCAGGTCTCTAAGCGTTGAAATGTACTCACGTCGCGCCATTTCGAATTCCTTTGTCTCTTCATTGACAACACCACCATTCTCTTCTAAAATCTTTATACTACTTGCGCGGTTATTCATCTCCAGGACGGCATCGCCCTCAGCACTGACAATAACGCCACGTTTATTCATTCTATAATTTTTATCTAGATACTTGTAGATCAGCATACGTCTGTCGGCAATGTAGGCGGTGAGTACGGTAGCTGGGAAGAACATGAATGTCAACAGGCCTTCCCAAACCTCGACCCGTCCTGGTGAGATCTGCGACAAAATTAAGTACAACCAAATGTAGGCAAATACCGACCATGTAGCCGTTACAAAGAACACTCGCAAATGCTTGATCTTTCGAACCTCTCCATCTGGAATCACAGCAACACAAAGTGCAATGATCACAAATAAATTATAGGCAGCCGATCCAACAATTGTCCCAGGCCCTAAGTCACCGGCTTCAAAATTTTTCGCAAACATTTCAATTACCGACAGTAAAATCTCTGGTGCACTCGAACCAAGTGCCATCAATGTAAGATTAGCAACCGTTTCATTCCATACGCGCACAACAATCACTTGTGTTTCGCCACTGGGCTTCTTGATGATAACCTCCTTCTCTTTGGACGTGATCACTTCAATCGCTGCCATAAAGCGATCGGAGACAATTGAAACACCAATAAACAGGTAGATCATAGCAAATGCATAAGCTAATCCCCTAGCAAATCGATCGCCAAATGTTAGATTTTCCTGTGGCTGCCAAACGCTCAGCATTAAGCCATCTTGACAATGCAGGGTTGTGCCGCTCTCTTGGCGTTCAGCTATTGTCGTATTTGATGGTGTTGATTCAGTGGAATTTGTTTCTTCCGATTGACAGTAGCCATGTGGGGCATGAACAGCCATCAGGACTGCAACCATGCCAAATGCCAAAGCCGTCGTTGAAATGGTAAACTTTCTAATTTTTCTATTTGATTTGCAGTATATTGATCCCATTTTGGTGGTGTCGGTATCAGTGCAGCTGTAAGCTTTCGTTGTATTTTTAATTATGGGAAGCATCTTGTTGGCATAGACTAGAGACTATATTATGCTTATACTTCTTTTGTGTAGTTTGAAAATGGTGATGGCATTCAGTCCAAAGTTTGTTTGTAAACGTTCAAAGTGTGGTGTGGTTCTACTTTAGTAAAAGAGGGTGGGGGCGATGATAGATAGATGACAGTTGTTGTTACTTTCGTTAAGTTCAGCAGCTTTTTGCTATCTCATGTTTAAATCGTTAAAGAATTTCAATATTTGTATGACGATGTCAAAGTTCAAGTTGATCAAAAGGGATTTACAAATCTAAAAAGAAAAATTACGGAATAAAAGGACCCGCGCACTTTTGAAACTTTCACTTTTGACAGCTATAAATTAGATTCATAGCATTCAAATTGTTTCGTTAAAATTTGAAAAAAAAAAAAATAAATAAAAACAAAAAGATGATATCATATGCAAGCCGTAAACATATTTTATGTGCAGCCGAAAAGCGCGAGGGACAAGTTATTCATAATAGACATTTACGCAAATATAACAGATACAGATTAAGATGACAGTTGTTGTTCAGGTATAACTTTTATGGTTTGAATTCACTTCTTAATATTTAAAAACAAAAATTAAATTTATGTGCGCACTATTAACAGCTCAAGATCGACTTTAAAATTGTTTTGATTGAAATTGGACATAGATTCCGATGTTGGTCGAAAATCGAAAAGATAAAGACCACAGTTATTGTTATTACTTTAATGGTTCGATATAATTTTTACGTTAGAATATCAAAAATCACTTTACAAATTGTTTCGATTAAAATATAAGGTAGGAATATGAAAATATGACAGATAGATATTAAGGTGACCAGTTGTTGTTATTCAATTTATGGTTCGATTACACTTCTTAACACTTAAAAATAAAAATATTCAACATCCGTGTGCACTTTTAACTGACACTACCATCGAACGCCATTGAAATTGATTCGATTGATTTAACCAACAAACAAAAACAAAAAAAAGAAACGAAAACCGAACGAAAAAATCAAAAAAAAAAAATGAAAAGAATCTAGCCTTGTCTGATTATTTCAGGTGCAAGTCATAAACATTCATAATAGATATGTGCAACTGAAACAAAAAGAGGAAAGGCAGAGGGCCAAATTATCCATATTTAGTTTGCAGCAAAGTTTACGTTGGTTATTATAAATAGAATTTTTATTCAGAGATGAGATCTAGCGTCGAAGTCGGCTAGAATATTTGACGTACAGGCAGGCGTGCCGATCTGTTCCTGTTCCCCCGGCAACGACGCACGGAGACGGAGGCGGAGACAACACGACCATTTACACAACAGCCCGTCTGACTGATCACCGGGTACACCGACCGAACTAGATGAACACTGCTTCCGAATTACACATGCATCTACAACTGTGTTTTTTGCTTTATTTTTGTTTCTTTCTTAAGATTTATTTATTTATGTTGGCAACCGAAAAAGTTATATTTTTATAAACTACTATATTTCTACTTTAATTTTGACATTTAAGACTGAAATTTGAATTTTTTGTTCTTCCTTAACAACCGAACTATTTGAATTAACTTAATTTTACAGTACTGGTGAAAATTGATCTGCAGTAAAAGTAGTTTCTATTTTCCAATAGGCTCCTCAGAAGAGGAAGTATAACAAAACAATAATAATTCAAGTTCACATTATTATTATTTAAACGTGCAGTTTTTTTTTTTGTTGTGGTTATTTTTCGCGACTATGTTGATCTACCGCCGCCACCGTACACAACTACTGCTGGGAACACTAATCGATCGTTTCTGGGTTTCTAGCGATGCGCGGTGGAATCTAATCATCGCAATATTATGCATCACTTGTGTGCAGTTTGGGACAGTTTTTCATTCTGCTACTTTTGCTGCTATTTTGCCTCCATGGTATGCGTCAGCGAAATGTGAAGGAAAACAATTTTAAAATATAATTTTTGTACCAGGGTTGCCAACTTTATAATAATATCAATTGAGACTAGTTAAGTCAAATGCCACTAAGACTTAGTATTTCCTCCTTGGGAACCTTTATTTTGACCTATCACTTCGTGGATTTTTCAGAATCTTCAAGACGCATTGCACACTACACCGGGGATGCTGAGGTGTCTTCTCAGCCTGTAATGGCCTGTGATAAGTCGTGTTATTTTCCTGAGGTTATTTTTACCTAAACTGTTGCAGCTTATAGAAAACGCTCTGAGTTTTAGTCTCCGAGTTGATGTTTTACCTGCCTTAAATTAGAGAGTTCATAACAGATCATTGATCTTTTTACTTCCTCCTCCTCTCCTCTTCTATTTTGATTTTATTTTTAATCACGTTTTCTCCTATGTCGCTATATGGCGCTGGCCCAGTAAGGGCCTTATTTTTGGTAAGGAGTCGGCCCTTGACATGCATCGGCGTGTCCTGTTACTCAACAACGTATGGCAATGTTGAACGTTTGTGATACTTTAACTTCTAAATTATGTTGCTTATAGAGATTACCTTCTAATATAATATAAATTTTTTTGGTGAAATGGAAGAAAAAACGTGAAATATGATTAATTTAACTTTACTTCTGACAGTTTCCGGCTATTAGAAGAGTTCTACTTTTAGCAGTGGATATTAAGTAAGACGTCATAATTTCTTTTATACGATAAAAGTAAATAGTTAAATATGTACATTTTTTTCTTTTCAAATAAGGTATATTTTATAATAATTACAATATGTTTCTTGTTGAAATATTTTAAAAACTGGCAACACTAACCAAAACATATGTAGTTCAGGTACAAGCAAACAAGTATCCGGTAATAGTTGTATCTCTATGTGTAATACTAGCGGTGCTTTTTTGAAATTGTCGATATAAAATATTTGAAATTTGAAGAATTTAATTTCATATTTTAGTTGTTAGTTTGTTGTTCACGAGAATATCTGCGTTTACTTGTTTATACGAGTAAAAATGAGGTACCTTACTTATAGAAAACTGAATTGAATACAAATGTCTATATGTACTGCACATAATATTAAATAATATCTAAGCCGAATAGTTGATGATAAAGGGGAGGCTCTATTTTGTGTTGAATGTCATTTTATTATGCGGTAATAAGTTTGTTTATGATCGATTCAGTTTTTGTTTTTGAATACAGAGCAGTTTATTTGCTTAGTTGCCTATAGACAATGCATTTTTGTTTTTAATTATACAAATGTTGGCAGATATAATGTGCAATAAAACAAATCTGAGAATTAACTACATTTAGTATTTGTATAGTTTGTAATAAATATATGTAGATATTAAGATTTAAAAAAGGAAAATATTATATTAGAGCCTTATTTATAAAAAAAAAACTCTGCAGTGATTTTCTGCACTTCAAGACAGACTAAGGTTTTAAGGAAGAAATAACTCAACCTTATCCATTAAAGAAGGAATAGTTCATCTTAAAAACGGCTTCAACGATGTTGATTTTTTCTGTGGGCTAGTTAAACCATCCCAACTTTTTTTAGCTAAGTGCATTTAATCAACTGAACTGCACTGTTTGCTTAGAATTAATACAAAACAGTCTCTTTGCACCAATAAACTTGATAAGAGTGCATTATGCTTTGACGAGTATTGACTTTGTTCAGCAATAGGTTTATAATATTTGTGTTTTATTATCCCCATGATAATCTTGATTTAATTTTAACACATATGTATATAGTAAAAAATAAGGCATACCTACATTTTCTGGAAACATAAAAAAAATGTATTCTTTTTCTGTTTTAGCTCAAAATGTTTGGTTAAGTTGACTGCATTGACCGGAAAATAATAAATTTCTGCACATTATAGGCCAGTCGGCAGATTTTTTTTTTTCAAAAACACCCATCTTAAATTTTATGAAAAGAATGGAAAGAAAATAATAGAAACATTAATTTTTCACTTGACATTTCCTTAAAGTTTTTTCGTTCGGTAAAGTTTCGCTGTGGAAAACTTTTTAGTTCAGTAATATTATCAAAGCAAAAAAAATTTTCTAAATAATAAACGTAAAGATAAAGTGGTTAGAAATTGAAACTTTTAGAAAGTGGCAAGAGTTTTTTTTTTGGATAGGATCTGAGATTAATTAATCCATACCTTTTAAAATGTAGTTTAATAAGAGTTAAGGAAGTTACTATTATTTTACCCCCATTAATTTGACACATTTGAAGAAGTTTATTGTACCTACAATTACCTATACACTCCTATGTTCCAGCAAACAATCGGTAAGTTAATACGTACATATGTAGGTACATTATTTTGTTTTATAGACGTTTAAACTTGTAATTCGTTATACCTTATATCTGACCCAAAATAAAGTTAAAATTTATATTTTAAAAACTTTAATCTTTATGAGCAAGCAGAGGTACCCACAAGTCATGACCCATGTCATTCACACTATTTTACTATACATATATGATTGAACAAAAAACACCTTCTTTTTATTCCTTCAGGTTTCCCCTTTCTTATCGCATTTTATTGGCAAATTATTGTGAAAAGATCCCTTTTCTATTCATTGAATGGGTATATCCTTTTTTTTTCAATTTCATCTCAATACAACCTTTTATAGGAAAGTAAATATTGCAAAGCTCTCATTTTATCATTGTCATCATCACGTTCTTTTAGATCAATCGGTATAGTTTCTTTTTTTTTTAAAGGTAGGTACCTACTTGTAATCTGTTTTGTGTCTTAAAGCAATAAATTACTTTTTAATGGTTTGAAATTTATAACATTAAAGGTCAAATTGAATATGAATGAAAATAGCTAACGTTGAATTAAATTCTATCTTTCTTCTTCAGAATGGTAGATTCAATTCAATTCAAATAGTTTTTTTTTTTTTAGTTTTGACTAGACAAAATTGATTACTTGTTTAACTTGAATGCATTTAATGTGAAAGCTTGTGGCACAGATAATAGATTTAAATTCCATCTTCTACGATAAAATAAAACTTTTGGGGAAAAAAATGCATACTCCTTCCGAACCGCCGAATACAAAATACGTTTTTATTTAATAATTTTATCATAGATACTATGATAATTGTAATCGCCCAAAGAATAAAAAGTTTCACTTTTTTTATATTTATGCGTAACACCTTGTAGAAAATATTTTTTGTTTCATAATTTTATCTTAGCTTTTACTTGTGTCAATGTGGTTTAAATCAGCCAAAGAAAAATGAAGTTGGCATTTTGTGCCATTTTTGCGGGTCATAATTTCACTCATATTTGGAACTTTAACAAAACTGAAAGTAAAACCAACATCAAATATGTACAAAAAAGACGAACAAACCAATAAATTAACAAAAAATGAAAAATGGTCATTTTGTTTTCCTCCGAGTGGGATATCTATGGAATTAAAGTATCTGTAGTGGAAGGTTATATTTATTATTCATATTTTCAATACTTTGTATGGATAATAATTTTTTTTACTAAAAACTGGATCTCTTAAAGACATACTCGTACAATTCGGATACGACGCCATAATGTTATTTTTACAAAATAACATTATGATGATAATGATTGTTCTTTTCAAGATAAGACTTGAGACCCCTGATTCTATTTTATTTTGAAAGATTGAACTTTTCTTAATTATAAAAGACTTTGCTCAAAATGTAGGTATTATCTTTTTGTATAGATGGATACATGTAGCTATTCAATTGTCCTTTCGGCTTCTTCAATACATCACAAAGTTATATTTATCTGTATCCTCAACCCATAGATTCCGTTGTCGTTGTTGAATGAAACAACATCTCAGTTTATCTTATAGAATCGGAGAGTGAACAAAAAACTAAAAATAAATTAACGAACGTAAAAAAAAACGGTTTATCTCAAAAGAAACCTGCATACTTTTGTACTTTTGTAACTGAAATCATGTACGCGTGTGTGCTTCAAAAATATTCCTCTATGAGTTTCTTTTGTGACAGCTAGGATAAGAAAAAAAAATGAGGAAGATGTACTGTACATTGTAAATATATGTGAATATACCGTCATATGTATGAATATACCCACATAATATATTTCTCTAACAGTTTTTTTTTATTTAAAAAAAAAAAAATCTGAATAACAATTCCAATTTCTTTAAGTAAAAATTTAAGACGCAGCGCAGTTTAAAGAAATTTTGCACATTACGATCCATTCTGGATTTATTACAGATTATGTTAGTTATATGGACACACAAACAATATACGGTCAGTAAAGCTTTCTTACTTCTATGTTTAGATACAAAAAATGTTAGAATTGTGAGACCCCAGGGATGTACATTATGTAAATAATTTCATTTTGCAATTGGACCTTTTTCAAAACTGAGCAAATTACAATGTTCTTCGTTTGAGATATGGGTAGCAATATTTTTAATTCAATAAGTACATAATATGGTAAAACAAACTGCGATACCACTTAAAAATGCTCGTTCTTGGTCTCAGCCCAAAAAAGAAGTTTGGATAAAAAATTTTTTGTAAAAATAATTTAGGAGTTAGTACTAGCTATTGCCTTTCCTATAAGATCCCTATAAGGTCGCTGTAAAATAATATTGTTTTCAAATTTTTTATTGTTCCGTTTCATATATATTTAACATGTTTTTAAATTTAAAAATGACATAAAGGCCTTAAAACATTTTTAATTCTTAAAAGCATTTGGTGTAACCGGCGTGCGGCGGGCGCAGAGTGGCCCATATTGCCTCTCACAAAATCCCTATCAAAAGGTGGGATATAACTTCACACAATTTTCATTGAAATTATTTCCTATGTTTATTTATTTCCCGTGGAGCCAAATTGGCTTTGATGCAAAACAATATGATTGGCTACTGATCAATACTTAGGTGCATTAATTCAGGAAACGCTAAATCAATATTTTTAGACAGGGACTGAGTTTCCATATCAGGAGTAAAAAGTTATTATAATGAATATAAACGCATTATGCCTACGAAATGGGATAATTTCATAGATAATTTCTAAATTAGCTCCCAAATTATCTCATTTCAAGGAAAAATTCACATTTCCAAATGGAATAATTTCAACCAAATTTGAACGAAATTATCTCGGAAATAAGGTGAACGCATTCAGACAAACATAAATTTGGATTCAATTATAAACCAGCCTTTTTTTTGTTTTTTTATAATTTCGGATCTAGTGAAAACCTGTATAAGTAATTAAGTGTGGTATTGACTTTATTTTTTGATATTTCCTGGCCGGTGAACTTGTCTTTTTCAAATACCAGACAGACGGAAAAAATTTGGAAGTAATTTTGTTTCATGCAAATATTTCTACAAAACATTTGATTAAAATAAAATAAGTAAACCTTTATGATTTTGTTATCACAAGTTGTAACTAAATTCTTAGAATAAATGGGCTTGCAAAATACAATTCACTTCAAAAATAAATAAAAAGAATAATACAAACATAATCATCATCAGCGTAGCAATAAATTTATTCACTTGCACTTTATGTGCTCATCTTTACTCTTATGAGCTATTGAATGAAGACATTCTTAGCTTGTTTGATGGTTTGCAATAGAAAAAGATACGTTCAAAGAAATGGTCTTCTTCTACATACTCAACTCTTATCAATGCCTTTACAATATAATAAAAAAAAATAACCATAGCTCATTAATTTATAAGTCCATTAATAAAATATACATTATATGTACAAATGTATGTATGTACAATGTAAATATTTACGATTAGAAGTCATTTTTATTTAATAAAACAATGTACGTATGAAGGCGAAAAAACGCTTCTGATGAGTTCTGACATATGTAAAAGATAATTAGTATCTATGTATCATGAAATGCATGAAGTATCTTTTTATCTTAAAAATTACACGAACAGTAAACATTGATAGACGTCGATTTCAATAATAAAATATAGGTGCAAAAAAAGTGACACTGACAAGCCAACGTCGATAAAATGAGAGTGAGAGGGTTTTAATTGAAAGTTGAGTACCTACTGTCGTCATAGCCATGTTTTTTTGCATTATACAATTTCGTCATTTATGGTTCAAGGACCGGCGGCGCCGCCGACGCCGCGCCGAACTACGAAAAGAAGCAATCTAATAGTTACGTATGCATGTACATGTACACACTAACCAAACATTTAATAATAAAGTGATATAAAAATTTGTAGGTAATTCAAAGAACCAACGAAACCAGGTTAAATGTTTTGACCTCTGGATCATTTTGAGCTGCAGAATATTTAAATAAGAAATAAGCAAATCACGTTTTTCAAAAACATCGCCCAACCTGACAAGATTCCTGTAAGGTTCTTAAGAGACAAAACATTAATGGCTATCCTAAAAGTCCGGTTCCTTCTCACCGGCTCTTTGGAAGGAGGAAGGAAAAAATATTATTAGGAAACGAGGGGAAATTGTACAGTAATGTGCTGTTGTAAAAAAATATTTTAAAAGTAAAAAAATTACAAAAAAAACCATTGCCTACAAAAAACGCTTTTAATTTTTTTTTATTATAGGTAAACAACGTTTTAAATATTTTTTTTTTTAAATAATGGAATTGTTAATGAGAAACAATTTCTACTTCTCCTCTGGAAAGTCACCTTCAATCGAGTGCAGGTTGAGGTTCAGGTAGATAGACGGCCAAGCATACTGAATTCCCGGACCTACTTTTTTCAAAATGTTTTGTGGAGTAAAATGTTCTTTTTCAGAAAAGAAGAGTATCGAAAAAAATTCGGTCAGAAAAAACAACCTGTAAAAAAATAAATGTCGGGGAAAAACTAATAAGTGGAAATGTTCTTAAACGGTCAAAAAGTTACTGTCTTCTACAAAATACGTCAACAATTAAGACTGTGTAATGCAATGGCATTAAATATTATTTACTAAACAAGATAACGCAATCATTTTAACAAAAAAAAAAAAAACAGGCCCACAAATGTCAACATAGCCTGAACAAAAAATTTATTTCTAATGGGGTTTTTCATTGGAAAAATGTAATAAAAATGTAATAAAAGCTAAATTTATTTGTTTTATTTCTTTTTTATTCTACTTTAAATTATTGTTAAAAACTTTTCAAATAAAAACAAATTTGATTGCTGATTTGACAGCTGCACCGACAAGAACAAGACAAGAATTATTAACTGTGTTCCATTCAAAAATCAAATTTTATTAAGAAATCTTTATTTACCAATGAAAAACCCCATACAATTTGGTATAGAAGTTATCAACTAGACGTTTGATATTGAAATTTGTTCTTTGAAAGGAATACAAAATAATGAATATATGTACCTTTGCAAATATGGTATCATTTATCCATTTTATTTAAAAAAATGAATAACTGGAAGAAGCTTTATTTCATTTTATTAATTAATTTCAAAATAAAAAAAGCGTTTCATTAAGAAATTTTTTTTTTAAAACATTCCACATTTTGTTGGCTTTAAATTTTTAGGAAATATACAAAGTTTTCAGTTTACGATTTTTATTTTTAAGAGATTCGATTAAAATCCGAAAAAAATATTTCTAAGTTAATTTGGCAAACTTAGAAAAAAAAATTGAGAATCAATCTTTCCAATTTGTTTGTTTTAGGCAGAAGAATTTTTTTTTGTTCTTTGACAGAAAAACGACGATATTTTGAATAAAATTTTAAAATATAAAAATATTCTTCAATTTTTTACTTCATACGGACATGGACATGAAAGGAGATACATTTTGACGACGATTTTCCTCTATCAGACTTTTATCTATCTCCCAAGTTCATGGTTTATCACTTTTTTTATTTATTTTTCTTTTATATCTGTAGTTTTATTGACAAGCTTTATTTTTATAGATAAAATGCTATATCATTTTTTTTTTTAAGTCACAAGAGAAATATGTATTATTTTTCTGAAACATAAAAAAGAGCGTTTCTCTTATACATACATACATAGGTATATGTATTTTGACTGTTTGACAGTAACATAATATTTCAAAATCATATTAAAGCCTACCAGAAGCTGCAATTATAATATATGATATCTATCAACGCTTCTTTATGACGTGTGACACATAAGCTTAGGATATCAAAACTTAACCTGATTTCCAAAGACTTTTTGGGTGTTATGAGTTATATAGACACCCTTTCTCTCCCATATAAATGGGTTAGTGCTCGGATCTGACTGCCACCCTTTAGGTATATTTTATTTTGTTTTTGGAAATGAACAAGAACATTCTATCTAGGTTTATCCATTAAATTTGATTGTTTTATGTGAAATAAGGTAGATAAAACAACGACTACGAGACTACGATTATACGATATGACGCGGCGGATATACATAGGTACATAGGAAAATTGTATGTCGTTCGTTCCGGCGGATAAGATATTCGCGTATCTCGGTGCTTCACTATCCACGGTGGTGATATAAAATTAGAATTAGAATCCTTTTTTTATTTTCATTTTTCTATTTGCAATTACATTCGGCACGCATATAAACAAGAACATAGACTACGGCACTAAGAAGTTACAACAATTGGTGACAGCAACAAAAGTAGCAAACAACAAAATTCAAAAAAAAAAAATAGGTAAATGCTTTCGAAAGATTAGGAACCACAACGAAAGGGGCTTCTTGCTTCTTTTTTTTGCTGGCTTGTGTGTGCACATAACGTCCTTCGTAAAATCTATTTGTTTTCTTTTTCTTTTACTATTTTTTTTTGTCTTCGTTTGCACATAAACATATGTTTGCGGGCGGAACGAAATATAATTCGAATTGCAAACATAATATAACACTAATGCAAGTTTAAAATTAGAACAACTTTTTTCCATCATTAAAAATTGTAGATAGGTAGGTAGGTATCTAACAACAATTTTGTAAACTCACGAAAAGAAAAATTAAAAAAAAAAAAATTACAAAAAAAAAGAAAACGGTGTTGAAAGTATCAAACAGGATTAGCGGTTGCACTTCTTACGAATGGACGATCGGACATACTGCATCATGGTGTTAATCCAAATTGTTGTTGTTTAAAAAAAAAATAATGGAAAATACCGAGTTACTCTATATATGCATTAAAATGCAGACAAAGAGAAACAATATACATATAATGTAGAGAGAAAAAAGACCGAGAAAAAAGTAAGTATTTATTTTTTTTTATCAAAAAAATAAATTCCACCGAACCGTCGCGCGTGATACGATACGTTCTCACCGACTGAGGAAGGATATACTGAATTCTATTCTAACGGTACGTTACCGCAAGCCAAAAGTTGCTTTATTCACCACCAGCAGCAAAAACACTACAAGAAGACTTACCCACCGATAAATGAAGATAGACAAAAAAAAAAAAGAACACACAAAACTAACCCCGAAAGTGAAATAGAAAAGAAAATTAAAGGAAAATATGAATGAAGAGCGTATGTAGAAGTGCAAAAGAAAATTTTGCCCTGGCATTGGAAAATGTTAACAAAAACATCAACATAAACAGTACAAAAAAAAACATCAACAACAACAACATCGGGGGCAATTGCAAATTGTTAACAAGCGATTCAGTTAAATGATAAAAGGAAACTTAGGGAAATTTGCAAGAAGTGGGTTATTCTTTATCACACATTCCGATACCATATCCATCGCTCTGAGAATGAAAACTCAGAGTATAAATTTTACTTTCTTTTGTTCTCTGAGATATACTTTCAAATGCGCATGTTCTTTATCCGATATCCGAAAACCGAAAGGTACTAACTACTAAATTTCAGAAAACTCAATTTGTAGGGAAACAAATCATCAATGAACTATTTAATTATGTTGGTTTCCTAAATTCAAAAAAAAAAAAAATGCTTTATATATCGAAAATAAATTAAATTCATAAAGCTATAAAACAAAAATGTAAAAAGACTCGTGGACTAATAAACCGACAATAAGGTCTGTTATCAATCATCAAGTTTAACACCAGTGAGGCATGTCATACAAGTAAGATAAATACAAAACACTTTCATTGCACTAAAGTAGTGAATAAAATTGAGAGGGAAATAAGGCTTTCAAGTCAAATGATAACAGAGCTTTTACGAATTGATGAGCTTTTACACATCCTTAAGTGTTCCCACATTGTAGTTTTATGTGTAAGTTAAATTGTATTAAATTTTACTTTTTTTTTATTTTATTGAATAGTTTAAGTTACTTGGTAGGAAGTTTTAGGTTTGCAATAGAGTATTGAGAATTTAGTTTTACACTTTCATCCTTACATATAAACTCGTTTTAGTAACAGAGTGAAGTTAAATTTTTTACAACGCCGCTAATCATGAATAAGCAAAAATTGCTAGGTGAAATTAAAATATAAGGTAGATATGAATAAACTTGGTAGGTATCTAGAAATAATTTGACATTTGCTATTTTGTTTTGTTTGAAATTATTGAATGGTACGTACATATGTAATATGTACCTTTTTATCTATAAAAAATCAAAGGTCACTCCTCGATACTAAAAAATTTTTGACCAAGCCATTGATATTATTTTTAGATTTTCGACTTTTAATCAACTCAGAAAGTTATGATTTTCTTCTTGGTTTCAAAGATTCCCAAAGGAACCTGGTTCGCTTTTTTTGTTTAATATTTCGTTATTTCGCATTGCACGTTTTCCTAATAATCTTCAGTTTTGAATTAATGAATTGACAAAAATATTCGTTCCGTAATTTTTATTTAGCATATTGTTGTTTATCTCCCTTTTTTATATATTATTTATTAACGCTTAGGAATGTTCAAACGATTAAAATAACTTTTGGGAAACCCTATTTGATTCTAAGACATCGAAAAAGGGAAAATATATCAAAATGAATCGCTAGCAAAATGAAGCATTTGAAGAAGTTATTAAAAAATTGAAGGTAATGCTTTTTTTCAATTTTCAAACAGAATTATCACAATAACAAATCTTATAGAATTTCTCAAACTAAAAGGCAACTAAGTTTACAATTCGACAATTATTTAATAATGCAGATTTAACTATAGGTAATTAAATAAGAGTTAATTATTGTTAAGTCTTTTAAATAATTGTATCAGGAAAAAAGTAAACTATTGTTAAAATGTCCCTTTTTTTACAATTCATTGAAACAATAACTTATTAGACCAATCACTATCCGTTTAAATTCTGTACAAAAAAAACTAAAACAATTACATCGGACCTACGAGCTACGGTTCCTGGAGACGTTTTCCGCCAAGTGTTTGAGTCTAATCAGTGGACCCAATGACGTATGATTGCAGATCATACATACCTCAATCTGCAATAATACATACGTTTTTGAGTCCAGTGATTGGTAACATTATACTGAACCCACTTTGAATTTCAAATTTCTCTGACAATCTTTCTTTTTACAGAACGTGATACTTTGGGTGCATCAAATTAAATATTTAAACTTAATTATTCTTAAACTGAATTTAGTAAAATACAGTCTATTTTATTATTATTGATAACAGCTATCAAACAGTCCTTTCTGTTCAAAGTAAGCCAGATTACCCAATTTTAACAATTGGTACATGAGATTTATCAGATCCTGTACCACAAGGCTACAAGTGTTCACAGAGTTATTAATTAATTAAGCAAATCTCAACCAACTTATATACATATATGTATACAAGTAACACATAATCCAAATTTTTACAAGAAAATATTACGGTAGCTGTCTGAAATTCATCATTTATATCAACTGCCTCTGTTTTAACTCCCAGATGTAGGATAACTTACTATTACGTCATACAAGATTACTAATGCTATTATACCTACGAGTACACAGAATGTCTTTGTTTATAACTAAAAAAAATATCGTGTTATTTTTTTTTAATTTTCCACTCATATTTTAATTGTATGCGTGCTGGTATGAACTGAAAATTCAAATCTAAGCTCTAATCGTACTTAAATTATAAAGCCAACTTATAAAAGATTCAGTCAAACCTCATCCCCATCAACAGCATTAAATTAAATTGCAAGCATAAGTGTAGTAAGTTATTATTTTGTATATATTAACCCAACCGAAGTCCTTAATTCCGTAAACTAAAACCCTATAGATTTCCATAACTCTCCTACAAAGTAGAGCTACTTGCATTGTTAAATGCGTTACGGTTACGGTTTGCTGTAGAGATCGTTGGACTATGGTCAAAACTTAGGCAATAGTTTATAGACACTTCCGTGACGCTTGTTGACTTTTATTATTAAAAAAAAAAAACATAAGAGTTTAACCTCATTTATTCTGAACCCTGCAATAAGCTTTTATTATCAAAACATGCCATCTAAACGATTAACTTTAATTAAGTCTGTTCTCTACACACGAAGTTTTTACAATCATTTTAGGTACCTATATGAAGAAACATTTATGTGATTTCAAATAATCCCCGCCGCCAGCCGCCGCCGCCGGGCCACGCCGAGTAGGAAGGTATACCATATGAAAAAGGAAACGATAAGTCCTTATAAATTTCCTTCCACATATAAAGATTCCTTCATTTTCATCATAAAACGAAGCAACATAGTAGTAGTTGATTTAAAGCACTTAAAACTCTCAAAGGCTCCCAAGAATGAAATAAGAATGCGAGTTGAATGATAAATTTACCCCAGAGAAAGTTCAGTGAGGACTTAATATCGCAGATAAATAAATCAGTGACCTTGGGGAGGAATCATCTTAAATGACTTTAGACGAACCCAACTCAGTTTTGTTTAAGTTTGTTTTTTTCTTTTTTTTTTTTTGGTAAATAAAAGTGTAAGTTTCAATCTAAGAAAAGGAAAACGTAGGTATACTTCGGTAATCTGAAGGAAATTGAGATTTGGGTTTAAATGAAAATATTTGCATGCAAAAAAGAGTTCGTTTGATTGGAATACAATGCAAATATCTCAAACTAGTAGAAGAAGTATGTAAAGAGTATATAAAAAAATCAAGTTTATTCATACATATATTAATTTGATCAAATACGGTCAAAACGTTTGTGGGAAAATCGAAAACCAAAAATCTGGTTGTTGGAGGCACCCTTAATAAAGGTTTTATGAAAAATGAGAATTTTGTTTAGCGATGAAGCTCACTTTTGGTTGAATGGCTACGTCAATAATAAAAATTGCCGTATTTGGAGACAGCGTTATATCTAGAAAAACTGACCTGTTTTGTGTGCTTTATGGGATTTTAAAATCACGTTGATGCACCAAAGATGTTTGGTGTGTTTTATGGGCTGGCAGAACGTAGAATTACGTTGATGCCCAAACTATTTTCTGTGCGGATCTATGAAGTTGCTATTCTACGCCGATAAGCCCGAAGCGAGCAACTATTTGGAGTGCAACATTCGAAACGTTATTGCCGATATACGGCCACAAATGTTGGAAAAAGTGATGGAAAATTTGACCTCCAAACTAAATTACATATGTACGTCCGAGCCAGCCGTGGGGATCATATGCCCGAAATTGTATTTAAGTTATGATGGCAAAAGATTATCTTTCAAATAAATTCAATTTCATGTCAATTTAAAAAAAAAATCATCATTCATCCACTTCAATGTTCTATACCTCCGAAAAAATACCTTATACTTACAAAACCACACTTAAAATATTATGAAGGTAATCAAAAGCGTTACAACTGTTTTATTGGCAAAAATTAGATTTTTCAAAATCTAGAGTAGATGTTTCTATTTTTATAGAGTAGAATTTTGAAGGTAAGATAAGGTACCTAAAGCAAAACTTAGTCATTAGACCGGTCGCGGACTAAGTGTGAAATGGACCTCATTCGGTCAGTTTTCATATATTTGTCTTACCTCTTAAAGCTTCGACGTTTCAGCTGCTCGTCACTTAAGTGTTGACATTTGGAACTTTATAAGGAAAAGCGAAGTTAAAGTATGTCGTACAAAGTACTCTCAAACTAATGTCGATTTCCATGCAACAAAAAAAGCGCTACTTTTTTACAAAAAAAGCGCTCCTTCTGAAAAAAGGAGCGATTTGTTTAGAATTGTTCAGAAGAAAAAAGCGCTTCTTTTAATAGAAATGAAATCTTTCAAATTAGAGAGATTTACACAGACTTGTACAAATACTATGAAGATTATACTGAATACACACACACAATCACAAAAAAAAATCGATTTCATTTTGACAAGTTCCATGCAACGAAAAAAGGAGCGATCTTTTTTGTAAAAAGTAGCGCTTTTTTTTGTTGGATGGAAATCGACATAAGCCATACGTTTATTTTTTGTTTTTTTTTTAAGCTTACGACGTGACACAACGCGACGTGTGTCCTATTTTTAAATTGAAAATTTTTATTTCCATGCACCTGGGAGGTGGGATCCAAAGTAATTTCTTATCTGCATTGGAGTGATGAATGTGCAATAGAGATACAAACATAGTTTTTCTTAGACACATACATAACACACATAATTTTTTTTTTGAAACAAAACAATAGTTCTCAGGCGACTTGCTGTCCGGTTGATTGTGCCACACAATTTTGGTTAATCTTCCACACTATTAATTTATTAGATTTTTGTCTACTTTTTTTTCCAATTTTTTTGAAATTTGCTGAATTTAAAATATCACTATCACTTTATTCATGTTTGACACAACCTACTCTGTGTCTATTGTCTCAGTTAGAAAATAGACAACAATAAACAAGTAGTTATTATTTATTTTTTAAATTAAGGACACTCAGAAATATGCATGATGATTTACATTAGGTACGGCAAAAGGCTATGGCATGAAGGTTTTACCAAGACATGATTAACTCTAATGGAGGGTCTAGTTCCCAATATTTAGGTGGGAGCGTCAATCTTCTAAAAGAAAGACTAAAAACAACGGCAATACATACACATTTTTTTAAAAGTCAAACCTCCATTATTGAATTCGCTTTCTAGATGTATAGTTGATTCGACGAAAATTTTTTGAAATACTAATTTTAAACTCGAAGTTTTGAAATAACATCTTATTTTCTTTTTTTAAATTTATTCTTATTGGGTATTAGGTATTTGTATTTCTTAAATCCAATGTTTTCAAAACCAATCTTATAAAAAAAGAAATACGTACATAAATTGAATAAAATAAGTTTATTTGATGAACATCCAATTCTTTCAACCTTCATCTATAAGGCCTCTTTAATACGATGCAGACTGTAGTTGTTTGTGTTTTATGTGTAATTTGTTTTGTTTATTGAAATGTATATGAAAATATGTAATTTATTGTGTTTTGTATAATGTGATACCTAATTGTAATAATTGTAATGATACTTAATGTGTGATGAGGCTCGTTGCTGCTGCATGGTGTTGGTCTGCTGGTTATCTTCAAAGTGAACGAGAGATGGTAATTTTATAGATTTCCAAACAGAAGCAACAGTTATTTAAAAAAAAAAAAAAATTAGCAATTTATAGGGTATTACATTTGGTGTTTGGTAGGTTGCAATTAAATTAAATTCAAACTGTTATACAAAATATAATAATTAAATTCAATGTAAAATAATGTTGATTGTAGATCATAACAGGGCCCATGAGAAAGAAGACAAAATGTAACGCGAGTTACGAAGTGTTTTCTCCATGTATCTCTTTTTTGTCTTAGTTTTAAAATTAGAATTGCAAAATATTCTGCAATACCTATCCATTAAATGACTGAAAAAAGTTATGAATTAAAAGAGGCATAATTCCAAATTTTTGAATTTAAATACGTGAAGTACATACTCGTAACGTGAGTTGCCAAATTTTTGTAACGGTGGTTACCACGAATTTCATTAATTTTGCATTAAATATTCCCAATAATGCAAATTTTTTATAAAATTATAAATAGAAAAAAATGTTCTTGATTGCATTTCAGCAAAGCGATTAGGTTATTTTAATTTTTAAAAATTGATTAAGGATTAAAATTGTGTACGAAAATCTTAAAGTGAGTTATCGATATACATATGTACATACATATTTCACTTTTTTTTAAAGAAGATATAAAGTTTAACATACGTAATCATATCAAATATGTAGGTAAGCATATTAAAATTTAAGAACAATTATTGTAAGTAAGTTTGGCATAAATGTAATGGAGTGAAATTACTCATTCGCTTTCAGAAGGCATACCTATAGGTATTCCTCGCTTGAAATTATTCCCTGCAGGCACATAAAATTAATTTAATTTCGAAGCAAATATCTTATTCGATAATTTTGTTTTAATTAAATTTGTTAATAATTAATATTTACATTTTCTTACAATCCGCCAAGTATTTACACTTTTTTACAGAAGGCGAAAGTAATGGGAATCGCTTTTAAGAATACGAAAACACAAATCATTCCCAAAGTCCGGACAATGACAACTTACACCTACCTCAAGCCGAAAGTCTTAACGCAGCTTAAAGGGTAAACGTCATAGCTACATCCAAAAATACGACGAAAACCATTTTAAAAAATTATTTTTTTTTTCAAATTTCGATTTTACTTTTTCTTGTGTGTAATTAAGATTATTTTCCTTTCATCAAATCTGTGATGTACTTTTCCGATTTTTCATAATAGCCTTTCATCTCTCCAGGAAAACTTTCCAGATGTCCTTTTAGAAACTCTTTAGACTTGTTTATTTTGTCAAAAAAATCCGCTTTCAAATTGTTCGATATCATTTTCTAAAACGATGTAAAAATTTGTATTGAATTACCAAAAAGCCCGCATTATAAGACAAACCTCATTGTCAATTTGGGTGATAGCTTCTTTAAGTCTAGAATACATTTTAGTACTTTCCTCCGCTTCGGCCCATACTCCCAATAATGCAGTAAAATAGATAGCCCCACCACCAATCAGGGCTTTGATGAAAAATACTCTCAATCCTCCTGAGGCTGAAGGTTTTTTCTTGATATTCTCTGGACATGCTCTATACTGAATTGAAGAAGTTTGAGTTTTTAATATTCTTGAGAGTGTTGATAAGCTGGTCCTTCGTTTGTCTGCTGGATTGTTATTGAGAGCCGTTTCACTGCAATTTTGTTTATCTGCCATTAATGCTAAGATTGATATTTTTTATTTTTTTTTTTAAATTATTTCCGAAACAATTTTTTAAATGAAAAGTCTATTTCTCAGAATTTAACTTTAATTTTTAGGTATAAAAATAATTACGAAGTATAAAGTCAAACATAATTATTATTTTGTTTGTTTTATTGGTCGTTCGGGTTTCTTAGACTAAATTTTATATTAAATTACCCCATCCCTCTTTCCTCTCTTTTTCACAGACCACGACGACAACTACCTACGATTGGGGGTTGTATCGGCACTAGTTACACATTTTTTGGGTTCCGGCATCATAGCAACGCATATTTGGGATATTCGTAAAAAAATTATATATTTTCTCTTAGCTCAGTAATATTTCGACAAAGGTTCAGAAATTGGTCAGCCATGTTTTTTTAATAAATTTTGAAAGTTTTTCAAGGTCAGTTGGGTGTCCACGGACAGACAAGCAACTTCCAATCGAATTTATCACTTCGAAATCAGCCAGCTATTTTTTTTCAAGGCGAAATAGAACAGGCAGGCATGGGAATGGCTCGAGATGATGGTTGCTGTAGTTATCCAACAACTAGGGCAGCACGTTTCAAAAAGGATTGAGAACAATCAGCAATCAGTAGAACAGAACCCACCTCTATCGAATACCATTGGTGTGCTGTGCAAAAATATTTTCCGTTGCTTAAAGTATAATAGTTCGTCGCTTTCCGAAGAAACTTGGGCAGAGACCGAACTAAAGAAACACCTTAAACCAACTGCAGCTCCATGAAGATGAGGGAAGTTCACCGTAGTGAAGGTATGACAGTAGAACTTTCAAAAGAATTACCAAAGAGCTTACTGGTGTTCAGAACTATAAAGAACAACTGGTAAAAGACACGGATCTCTGCCAGTGTCGGGTGATGATCACTATTCAACTTATTTGGCTTACTTTACAGGATATTGTATATGATGGATCCAAATGTCACGTTCTGAATAATGGAAGGTTAACAGTGGAGGTTTCCCCCAGAAAAATATAATTTACAGTGTGCAGATGTTCAGAAAGTCAAATTCATATCCCTAATTGTTTTTATAAAGCTAAGTGATGGTTAGATGCAGTTGGCTCGAGAATCTAAAAGGAATCACTGGTTTTTTCTTAAGTTGAGTGTTAAAACGGTGACTTTATTTCGATTTGGATTCCAAAAGCTTACTTCCTGTAGATACCAATCTTAACTACATATGTATTTAATAAAGATATTTTACTATATAATTCATGCTCCTAAATATTGAAATATTATGAAGAAATAAAATACATAGATAGAAATATAAATGTTTATGTCAACATTTCTAGCAGACAAGATTTCTGATCAATAAATTGTCCAAAAAAAATAATGATCGCCTTCTTAATAAAACTCAAATATTTTACTAATAATAATTTGTTTTTATTGAAGAACAAAGTAAATTTGAACAGTTCGTCCTATTGATATTTTCTATTGATCCCATTGGACCCTATTTTGAAAAATGTCTTAAAAGTGATGCTTCTTTTGCCGAATTAAATTTAAAAATATAAATAAAAAAGGATAAAGTAATAAGACATATTTATATTAATAATTTGTCGTTGATACCAGATTATTGTAATGTGTGTGTATTAATATTTTGTCTTGCTATTTTTCATTACTTAATTTCGTTTAAGAAGTACTTACGAAAAATTGTATTTTTATTATTTACACGTTATACATATATTTTAGACGTAAACATCAGGCAGTAGTATTTTATTTTTATTAAAAAAATAAAATTAAAACAAATTATTATCATTTGGTTCTCGGCTGCATTTCTTTTTTTTTTCTCCGTGTATGTTTTTTTATAATTTACTACCGATTCAATTGATTAAGCGTGCTCTGAGAGATTAATGATAAATGAGGACAAAATGCGAACAGAAAAATAATATCAAATGCATTTAGAAAAGCAAATAGTGCAGGTCAATAAGAAGTTAAGAGAATATGTCAAACGTTTTTAACTCAAAGTTAAAGTTCTCATCATTTCCATTTGCCTAACACTTTCATAGTTTATGAACAAGAATCGGTTTTCATTACTCCACGTATATATTGTCTATTAAAGTGTTTTCTTTACGTTTTATTAAAACTGTGCCGTGCATTAATTATTGCGTCAGTTCCGACTGTGGCATCTAAAACGAATATCTTTCTCATTTTTGATTCGCTTCCATGAGTTCCTCTTGGCTTGCCGCCAGTTATATTCACAAATCGAAATTCAAATTGCATCATGTATTTAATTCATTAATCTGTAATACAAATCAAATGATTTGTCAAATAATACTCGCTGAGCAACTCTACAATCAGACTCACAAAATAATCATGTACTAAATGCAAGATTTGCAAAACAAATCACATACTAGGAGACACATCAGAGCAGCTCCAAGGGAACTGCGCAACAGGATTCTATTATATTTTGGGACACTTCTGGTTAGTGTAATTTGGGCAAGTATTGCGTTAAGGTATTTGATCTTATAATGACGATCTTCAACACGATTTCTGAAGGAACTACTGTTCATGATTGGTTTAAGGATATCTAGATATATAGGACTGAAAATGATAATGATGAGCAATATCAATTTTAAGCTTTGAATTAGGAATAAACCATGAGTTACATTTTACTGAAGTGAGACCTATAAAATGCATGTCCAAATAATCATGATTTACATATTTTCAACAAAGCTCTAGTGACTTGAGCAACAACTGTTATTGCATATGATTAATCATAAACAATCTTTTACACAATGAGTAAATAAAAAATTAAATGTTTAGTTTTTTTTGTTGTTTTTTTACCTTATTTTTATTTATTTTTTTATTTAATTCTACAATACATTTACAGCGGAGGGCGAAAGAACAAAAATGTATTCTCTATTAATTTTAAAATACAATTAAAATAATTAATATTAATTATTTTAATTCTCTCTCTCATTTAGATGTTTTTTTATAATTAAAAAAAAAAACAAATAATACAAAATAAAAAATTAATAATGCCGTTGCGTAACTTTATAGCATCTGCGTTTTGATTTTATAATTATAGATAAATACAATATAAAATAATAAATCGTTAGCAACAGTATTGAGAAATAATATAATAGAACAAAATAAAATAGATACAAATGAAAATGAAATGACGGAGGAATACAATGTTATTGTATTTTTTTTTATTAACAAATCTAATGTATATTTAAGAAAACGAAACAAAATGACAAATAAAACATTGCATATAAAAATTTAAAGGAATATCATCGTGTTAACATCGTAATTATATAATAATATATCGCTATCAATGAGAAAGAAATAGGTTTTAACACTTTTTTCGATTAATTAATTAATTAAAAAAAATGCAACTGAAGCCAAATAAAATTGGTGGTGGTTGTGGTGGTAGTGTTTTTTTTTTCTTCTTTGTATTACATATTTTGGAACCAAACAAAAGTACAAAATAACGTGTGAACTTGTTGTTCCATTTTTTTTCTTATTTTTCATTTTTATATAAACAATTATTTATTTTATATTATTTTTTGTTTTTTTCTTTTCATTAACTACACTATAATTTTCATTTTTCTGTAATTTTTCTAAAATTATATTCATGCTCTCTTAAAATTTAAAATCGTTTAATGATTTTTTTTATTTATTAATTAAAAGTTGTTTTTTTTGCACTCTTTAAGCTTGCATTTATCTTCACAAATTATTTTTATTTAGCTTATTTGTTTTTTTTTTGTTGTTTTAAATATTTAAATTTTTACTCACTAAAAATGTATTAATTTATTTTATTTTTTTTTGTTTTTTGCTTATTGTGTGTTTGGGGTTGGTTTATTTTTTGTTTATAATTTATGTTTTTTTGTATTTTTTTCTTAAACGTTTAAATAATGATCTTTTTCTGTTTTATTAAATATTTAAAAATAAAAAATAATATAATTTTTGTTTGTCTGTTTAATAATATGTTTCCTGTTCCAACCAGCCACCTGGGTTGCGACGCAAGTAGAATCGACGTGTTTCATCATAGATGAAGATGGACAACATGAATGGAATTGCTGGCAACCACCAGACGAATCTGCAAGAAAAAATAATAATGCAAATTAAGTATAAGATTAAAGTTTCAGTTATCAATGACAAAACAAGAGAGAAATGTCTGACAAAGTTAGCCTTTCAAAAGATATATTCGTACAAGTTTTCAAAAGTAAAATACGAGCATCGAATTTTGGTAATCGTATAGAAAAAGCTAAATTAACAGCCGTTTGTGTAAAGTTTTGAACCATATTACTTACTTGAGTGGGTACATACGAAGACCCTTGTCCATACCAGGACAGTAAGATAGGAATGCAGCTAACAATGTTTCGAATACTAGACCAAAGTTAAGAGCCCAATTCCTCATGCCTTGATGTACGAGTGAGTTTCGGCGGGTCTTGCAAATAATTAAATCAGCCCATTGTACTACCACAATTGATATGAAGAAGGCGGTATGGCAGGTGAATTCAAGTGTTTTACGATCGCGATAAGTCTATACAAAACAAAAAACACATTTGGTTAATATAAATAAAATTTTGCATTAAAGTAATAAATTTACCCATTCTTGACCATAAGAATCAGTTAAATCGTTAACAGCCTTGGAATCCCACATCTTACGGATGCCAAACAGTTTCATTGGTAAGAAACCATTCTCAGCCATAATCACAAAGTACACAAAGAATCCAGCAGCTGCCTGAATCATACCGATTTGTCCATATGCCATGGAAATCAATCTGTATTAATTTAAACAAATTAAGTAAAAGAGAAAAAGAAGAAATGCATGAGTAAAATTTACATGATGATTTGTATCAAAAAAAAAAAAGTTGTAACGAACAAGCGATAGTATATAAGTCTTTGAAGAACATTTTGTTAAGAAGCGAAACTATACCATTATTTATACGGTTTCGAATTCACTCTTCAAAGCCTCATATGACAATCATTTATAAGGAGGAATTTTATTTTTATATACACAAAATGTTAGTATTTTTAAAAAATTATTTTAGTTTTTTTTTTGATTTTTTTTTAATACACAAAACCATCTAGAGGTATTAAATGAAGCAAGATTGTTAAAAGCCCGCAAAGCATGATGCGCACGCAATTGCCATATGATTGCATGTTATTAAATCACACAAACATACATACATATATGTTACATTTAAATAAAAGCAAAGCACTTTAGACCAGAAACAGTTAGAAATAAAGCGTATAGCATGCAAATAGTTGTAAATTAGTGTTTGATAGATGTTTTACATAGGGTTTTTCTACAAATTTGGATATTATTGTACTGAAAGTGAATCTCGGCTCAACTAAGCGGGAGTTTTTTTTTTTTAATATTACATTATTTCAAATTACTGACGAATACATATCCATACCATGGAAAACTTCGTTATCGGAATATTTTACGAACTTCGAAGAAAATGTAAAAAAAACTTGAACGCATGTGATTTTTAAGTTTTTTTTTTGTGAAATCCATTGCAAGGTTGTACATATTTTAGATTTTTTTTCACTTCGCAGTTTTTACGATTTGAAGAATATTTTGATATCAATTTCTGTCATTCTATTAACGAATAGGTGAAACGAATCTGTGAAATATAAACAAGTTTTTCTTTTAGCTCTTATATCTTTTTATATCAGACCAAGAGAACTCTCCTTCTGCTTGTATGAGAGCCAGGTTTCAGAAAAAAAAACGACTAAGTGGTTTTAACGATAATTTCACAAATTTCTTGTCAAAGAGCGTTTTATTACTAATCAGCTCAGAGCGTGTTGAGTCTTTGCTTAGTGCGTTCTGCCTCTTTCAATGATTCAAGACAGCAAACAGTTTGTATTTGTAAATAAATCAGTTCGAAGAAATGATATCTCGAATGTTTTTCTTATTTTCGCACAAATTTTCATTTTCCTTGGTATTCTGATGTTTTAGTTCTAAGCATAATTCCGATTCAATTGTACTCTGTAATAGGTTTTTTCTACCGTTTATGCTTGCCGAGATTTACCCTCTGATACTAATCGTACTTACTTGTTTCGATGTTCATCAAATGGAATTTTAATTCTTAAATGTCATTTTAATAAAATAAAGCAAGGGATATTGTGTTGGTAAGTAGGATGTTTGTAGAAAAAAAAATAATATTTAAGAAGAGAAAAAGAAATTAACATTTAACCGTACCTCTCATCAAATAGTCATATTACTATTTAAACCGAACATCATGATGACCATTATTGTGCCATCTTACAAGAATAGTCTTGTTCTCTTCAAAGAATTAAATTATATTTATTCAGTATAGGTTTAACTTCGAGGGAAAGGAAACATTAAAAGGATTCGGACGATGAAGGATGGTTTTAATTTTTTTTTTTTTTTTAACATTCGTGTCACATGGGAGATAGAGTACAAATATTGAAACAAATAGAAATTTTGCTACCTCCTTTAAAGTGTTGTTTAGACATTTAAATCGATACCAATTATATTATAGGAGAGAAATAGAGAGAAAAGAGTACATTCCGACCATGTGACATTTATTTTTGTTTTAACTGAAATTCTATCTAATACAAAAAAAAAAATGTAGTAGTATAACAACTATACAAAAATAAACTACTCATTCAAGATTGATTTGCAAACAAAACTACCAAAACTAAAATTGTTAACTAATAATAATTTAACAATATTGAAAGCTGTCTGTTTTTGAATGAGTTTTATAGTTGTAGTAGATAGTATATTTTGTTTAATTATTATTATTTAATATATTTTCTTCTGTTTCTGTGTGTATGGTTTTCTGTAATAATTGTGGGTATTTTGTATATTTTTGTAATATCCGCATAACAGCGTCTGCGCTTTTGCTAATATGCTTACTACTTTGCAGATTATTCTATGCTCTGTGTTTTTTTTTAAGCTAAATATTTTTTCTATTATTTTAATATAACATTTTAACAAGTGTTAGTTGAGTTATAATTTAATGGTAAGGTATTTTCTTTTAAATTGACAGAACTCTGTAGTCAATTTAATGTGTTTTTTTTTTGTGACATGAGGGATGCAGTTACTAATTTTATTTTTATATTTGTCTTTCTAATTTAACACAAACAAAATTAATATGTAATTTTAAAAAAAATTACTTATTTGGTTGTTGTTTTTTTTTTTTAATTTTAATTTAATTGATTTTCTTAAGTCAAATACATTATAAAAAATAATAATGCATAGTTAAGAGAAATTAAAACATTTAAAATTTAATAAAATAAATAAATTTGTTGAAAAGACGGCTTTTGAATAGAATATTCTTAGGAAATAGTTCAAATTTGATATTTTAAGAGTTCATCAGCAGAAACAACTTCCTTTTAAAAAAATATTAAGCGAGGATGATCGGAAAAGATGCCTGATCCGATCAGGTCAATTTCTTTTAAGCTTATGCTTCTTTCTTAAGTTCAAAATTTCATGTGTCATCATGTGCCATTTCAACAAAATATAAGCGAGATTATATTCAGTATAATATCAGAACTTTATTTTTAAGTCCATAAGAACGACATTCAGTTAGAGCTTTTTTATTACATTTTTCGAGTGTACCTTTGTCATATGCATGGTTGACATTTCTTTATGTAACGCCAAGTACATCTGCTTTGTCCAGGGATCAGAAAAAAGTTTTGACATTCAAATATAAGATTTTTTTAGTTTTTTATGTATATTCGTATGTTAATAAAATGTTATTAGCTGATCATTTCAACAACAATAAAAATTGTCGCAGTATTATTATTAGTTCGTTTAATTGCGGTGTCATACCTGAGTACCATTTCGATAGTTTAAAATGTCCTTAAAAATCGTTAGATATTTTTTGAATAAAATATAAAATTAATTTTTTTACGAAAGTAAGTCTTTATGGGCAAGGGAACAATTTTCGAATGAACACAAATTATGTTTTGTGGAATATTAAGAGGGAATTTTTGTTTGCAACCTTAAACCAAAACGTCTGGAAATTGCTTCACCTAAGAAAACCCAATTTGGGTATTGTGCATTTTCGGTGGTTTGGAAGAAATTCCCCGTCGCGTCGTGTTGTTGAAAAAAAAATTCTTAAAACTATTTTGGAATTGGACATGCAAACGAATAAAAATGACAAAGAATGAAAAGTTAAATTTTAGAAATATTTTTTTTTTGTTCAAACATTTACGAAATCAGTGAACAATCATAACTAACATAATAATAATTATTTGTTTTCCTGTTGGAAACTACGTTGTGATCAAGTTTTCAACTTGATGAAGTCTGAGAAATAGATTTAAAATGTTTGCAATGGATATATTGAGTGACAATGACATGCATTCTTTAATTTTATAATGAATTCTTTTCAAATCAAACTCCACAACAACCATTTAAGTGTTTTTTTTTTGTAAATTAATTTTTTTAAGATTTAATATTTCTATAAAATATTAAATAACACTACGCCTGCAAAACTAAAAACAAGAAACCAAACAAACGATTCTAGGTTTTGGGTATTTGAAACAAGTGTGTATATTTGTTTTCTTCAAAAAAAAAGGTGTTTTTCTGTATATATAGGGTAATTCTGAAATTGTTACATGTTATTTTTTTTTTTAAATGTATTTTATTTCATTTTGTGTGTTAAACATTCGATAATGTCAAATAACAACAACGAGACATTAGGTATATTAAAAATTTGTGTGTGTTTATAAACATGTATAATAGGAAAGTCAATTTAAAATGAAGAAAAAGAAAACAAAATAAATAAATAATTTTGTTTCAACATCGAATATTGGTTTCAAAAACGAAAAGATTTTGATTTTAGTTTAAAAAAAATGGAACATTAAATTTTGGAATGAATATATTTTTTTTTTCGTTTTAATGCAAATTTTTAAATAATAATTTTTTTTTTTCAAATTTTTGCAATCTAATTTTTGTGTTTTCCTGACCTGCGATTCACCAAGTTGTCGCGATAGGGATCTCTGGGCTGGCGTTTCATAATGTCACTCTCTGGTGCTTCGTATGCCAATGAAATGGCTGGTACCTTTTCAGAGGATTAATGATGATTAAAACAGAGTTACGCTATTGGACTTGTTTGTTTTGTTTTTTATAGTTTTGGATTTGTTTAAAAATAAACAAATGTATAAAAAAAATAATATTTATGTATATACTAAAATTTACAAAGTTTTTTTTTGTTAAATTTATTTCGGTAAGAGGAGAGTTATTGTTTTTTACGATGTTATATACTTAAACATATATTGGTACTCGTGTTTTATATAGTTTGCTGGTTTGATTGTGTTTTGTAATTTTTGTATATTTAAATGTAAAAATATTTAGTTTATTCTACAACTACTTAAAGAAATATTACTAAAATTTATTGTAAACTATCGAATATTACTGAAAGAGAAAAATATATATATATTCATATTCATAATGTTCAGTCTTTTAAAACTATGTTTGTATGTAAATTGATAGAATAGTCAGCTAATGGATTAACATTTTCGTTTTTTTTTTTTAAAGAGGTCGTGTTCAAGCACATTCACGAGATAATTTTTGTTTTTAGAATAAAGTCAACTCCCGGCATTCACACACACTCGCATATACATATGTAGTAGTACTAGAGTTCAAAAAGGAGGTTATAAATTGTTTTTGTTTTTTTTTTAATATGATCTAAAACATGGAATTTTGGCTGCATGAAAATATTTTTTTTTTGTGTTCCTTGTAAAAATGCAAGATTTTCTTTCAATAAAGAAAATAGAGTTAAAATAGTCATCAACAAAAATGACCTGAACTAAAAAACATGTTGACCTGAAGAAATAACGGTTTACCAAATCAAATTTGAAATTAATAATTATGAACGATTGATTTGAATAATGATAATTGATATGAATGAGGAGTGAACCTTATAATAATTATTCTTTATATATTATATAGTAATATGTGTAGCAATAGGTAGTATGTAAAAGTTAAAATTACGAAACGTAACCACAAAACAATAGCTACTAACTAAAGAAGAAAAGTTTGCTAACACGATATGAGTCAGGTATTTTTTTTTTTTGGTGAAAATTAATAGAAGTAGGTCAAAGTTTTGAATAATCATTCCATGAACAAAGCCTTGAAACGGGCAACAAGTTGGACTGGAAGTTCCATCTTAAGGAAATAATGGGCTTCTGTTGGCAATTCAGATTTCCATTAAAAATTCCATATTGAATTATTTTTTCGTTGTTCGTAATATTTTGTGTTTTCACAGAAAAATCAAAGTTGTGAACTAACAGCTGAAAATTGTATTCTTATTAGTTCATATTTAATTTAAAAGTTTTTCCGTGAATAAAAGAGCCCATTTAAATATTTAATGATTTTTTTAGAATATATTTTGCTATTAGTTTCATACCTCAGTACTTAAATACTGTAACAAAAATAATGGAATGTTTGAACAGATTGAGATCTATCGTCTATTTATTTTCACACTAAGGTTCTCTTTTGTTTTGAAAGTCTCTTTTAAATACTATGATTTTGTAAATCCATTAAAAAAAAGAATCTCAATCACTAGCAAAGAGGATATGTATATAATCATATAGTAGGAATATATAAAGAAAATTCACACACACAAAAACTATTTGTTTATATTATATAAGATTAAAAATTAAATTAAGTACCATAGTCGAGCACAAATCCTACTATTTTTGGGACATTCAAGGATATTACAATAATTTTTAAAGAATATTATTCAGGCATATATTAGAATTACTTTTTTTTTAATTAAAGGAGGAGCACAATTTTTATGGATAAAACCATAATGCAACAATAACAGGACGAATAATCCCATTTTTTTTTTGTTTAAATAGACACTTAACTTACCTTTTTTTCTAATTATTTTATAAAAATAATGTTAATACACACAAGTGCAAATTGTATTTATACATAAGATAATACGTATATAGTAACATAAGAAAAAAGGAATTATTTAGTTGCAAGAATAAGAAATATTTCTTAGAAAATTATTTGTTAATAAACAAAAGTAAGTGTTTAAAGGATGTTTTTTATTTTATTATTAGAAAAAAACAAAAGAAAAGAGGTTTTAAAAAAGTTTAAAATCAAAAGGAGAGAAAAATCGGAGATTTTAAAAGAGCATTATTATTTTTTTGTCGATTGGTTTGAGAAAAGAAGAAGAAAATTTCGCGGGGCCGAAAGTTTTTTCGTCTAAGTTTTTTTTTGGTTGATATACAATTCAATGAAAGAAAAAGAAAGCAAATCTAAAAAAAATATCAACAATGTGAACGTTGTGGTTTTGAATATTTCATTTTGGATTAAAAAATGGAAAATCTATTAGTTTATGTACCGCGAAATACTTATCTACAAAACAACAATTCCAGAGGAAACAAAAATAAAGTTTTTTGCCCAAAACAAAATTTTGTTTTTGTTTTCTTCATAGCACTTATTTTCAGACAAATTATATGCTTTATTAAAAAAATGTTACATAAATCACTATATCTTTTTTGTAACTACCAATTTTTGTTAACTCTTGTATAGATTTTGTCCTGAGGTCACATTGGGTATGTTCAGGAGATATAATGGCTGCAATCAACTGTGTATATTGTTAACTTATATTTTGACACAAAGTACCAGAAATAACGATGGATTTGAAATCAAGGAAAGTTTTCTTTTATTTACTTCGCAATCACTTTTCTTAATTTGCTGATGGCGAGAGAATCCACCTGCACCAGCAAAACCACGTATAAAGAAATCCACTATTGAAATGCAAAGGAGAATTTTCCGAAAAAGGTACCATTTGTTTTAATGATAATTCAAACTTGAATTAAACGGTCGGATTTTGACTAACAAACTTGTTTTTTACAATCAAAATTATCTTCAAAACCACTCCACCACCATAGTTGATAAAAGTATCTTATAAATAAACTAAATGCTTTCTTCAGAATAAAGAATTAAAAATATTAAAGCTAGGCTCACATTAAACTAAAACAATAATACAAAACTTTTGCAATAAAAATAACTAAAACTAAAATTAAACAAATAGTATTTTACTTAAGGCAAACTAGGAATATAGAACATGAGAGGAGGAAACATCGTACAGACTCCATTATATGTATATTATATTTTAAAGACAACAAAAATCACACAATCTCTTTATATCATAAAATAAGTTTTGTTTTGGCTATAAAACACTGTAAGCTACAGTTAAAAATCAAATTAAAAATATATAATTCAAAATAGAATAACATTAAAATAAACAAATCAATAAAACATTGTCTGGCTTTTTTCTTATTATCTTGCGTTAAGTAATTAAAAAAAATTAGAGAAAGAGGGAGGAAGAAGACAAAAACTTCATACTAAAATTATTTATTATTGTTTTTTTTTTTTATTCGAATCAGCAATAAGGAATTTCGCATAAATATAGTTATGTGAAAAAAATACAATTTTGAATTTTGAAACTACATACAAAATTATATATAGTTTAAAATGTATATAAATCAATTATATATATTTTGAAGAAAAGTTAAATATTATATTTTGCTGGAAAGTCAAAGCAGTTTTATATAAAAATTCAAAATTATACTGTGAGGCAAGAAAAATCTTTGTTGAATAAGAATTTATCAAGATTACTTAAGATTTTATAATTAAAAAAATACTATAATTTATGTAAGATTGAAAAAAATCTATAAACAAAAAAGATTCAAAAAGTGTTGTACTTTGCTTTTGAGATATAACGAAGGCAGTTATTAAAAAAAATCTTTCTCATATTTTATCATATTATATTAGAGAAAGTAAGAAATAGCAATATAAGTTTTTTTTTTTTAAATCCAAAAAAAAGATATTCCTTTTGCGTTCGAGATTTTTGTATTGAAGTAGAAGTAGTAGCAGTAGAATATCGTAGAGCAAAAAAACGATAACTTTACCTTTCATTGACCAGTTTGTCGCAAAAAGGATTCCTTGGCTGACGTTTCATAATATCGGATTCAGCTTCCTCATAGGCTAATGAAATAGCTGGTACCTATATTTGTTTTTTTTTTTTTTTTTTTATTTTGCAAGGATGGACAAAAATTACACACGCTCAAATGTTAGTTAAAAAGTAAATAAAAGTTAATTGAAAACAGAAAATCAAAAATAAATGTGATCTTTTGATTTTTAATAAATATTAATAATATAATAGATACATACATACATATATGCATAATTCATTGTAATTTTTTTGTGGTAATAATAAATATATAAAGGTAGGTCGCTCAATAAAATACATTTAAAACCCTATGGACGACAAAAATAATGCTCTCTTTGATTTTTTGTTGTTAAATTTGACACAATATTCATTTAAAACAACAACACATACAATAATTATGCCAAAGAGGAATTACACACATGGGCGTGTTCTGCAAAATGCCAGTGAAAGAGATATTTTATATATAAATATTTTACATAATGCTTGATATTGATAAATATACTAGGTATCTACGCTTTTTTTATTTTAAAGGGCGGGGGATTGACTCTATTAAATCGATTTAATTCTCTCAGAACGCGATATTAGGGTAAAAAACTTTAAAAAAAAAAAAATAAGAAAAATAACAAAAGAAAATGTAATACGGAGAAAAGAAAGGAGGAAAATAAGAGGTTGGAAGAAATTAAGAAAACACAAGAGGTTGGTTATAAACATACATAGTTCAATCAATTGTATTGTTACATACAAATTTAGGTTGTATTTTTAATTTGGTTTTAATTCAAAATGTGACGACACGTATTACACCACTTAAAACTTCACATATCGTTTTGTGTATGATACACAGTGATTTTTTTAAAAATATAAATGGATGAATGTAAAATAAAAGGATTAATTTATGATTGAGCGTTTGACAAAAATGAAATGAATATAAATTGCTTCGATGAATCGATAAAACTTTCAATATTTGTATGGAAAGAGGAAAAGATAGGTTTATGGATAATGGATATAAAGAAACATGCTTTGAAGAAGCATTCAATAGTCTCATAGAAGTTCCAAGATATTTGAATGAAATCAATTTTAAAAAGAATATAAATGTAAATTGTCACTTGATTCGAGACAGAAAGCATTGTATATGAAATGGATTATATATTCAATGCAGAAAGTTAAACTTTTTATGTCCAACAGATCTCATAACGTAGATTCGTCCTTAAAACAATATTTAGTTCAGAAAAGCTAAGTAGCAAAACAATTTTTGGATACAATTGATCAATCACATCGTTTTATAATGAAATGCATCTTTTGTAATTCTTGTACATATTAACTTTGCACAAAAGTGAAGAAAAATAAACAAAACGTGCGAAAATGAAGAATTAAATTTACAAATATAAATTTAGTGAAAAAAATTAGAAGGCTTTTAGCTTATCAACTGCAACATTTCATTTTTCTTAACGAATTTTTATCGATGCGATACAAAATATGGCCCAAATTGTAAATTGGGTTGTCTGAAATCTTACGACTAATATAGATCAATTTATTGATCTCAAATCCAAAATCTAGTTTAAAGAAAAGGAAGTATGTAATTATCCATTTCAATATGTGTTCCTTTTAATATCCATACAATATTTTAGTTATAAATCAATAAATGAAAAAAAAATTGATGAACCATAACAACAATACCCACTCCATAAACAAAAATGTGTTTTGTAAAATTCACACACGTTGACTGTGAGAAGATAACAAATTTAGAACAAAAAAAAATTAATAAAACCATTCAAATCTAGTTAAGCATCCTTTCCTCCAGCGCACTTGTAAATGTGAATGTAAGAGGAAGATTAATGATAAAATGAATAAAGATGAGGGTTAGTATGTTGTATGAATGAAATTCATGAAAAACGTTTAAAAAAAATAATAAAAATGGAAAACAAAAAAATACAATAAATGTTTCTTTCAAAAAACCACACTCTAAACGTTTAAAAATGTGAATAAATGTATAAGTGTTAGTTCCAAAAAAAATCTTAAAAACTAAATTAGGTTCGTTAACGAGAATTTTAAATCAATTAAATTTTACGATTTGACTTTAATCGTGAATTTTGAGTGCACCTTGAATTTACTAATTTATCGTTGAATGGATCTCTGGGTGGTCGTTTCATGATATCGGCTTCGGCGGCTTCATAGGCCAAGGAAATGGCGGGCACCTAGATTGTGTTTTTTTTTTTGAAAAATAACTTTTTAATATTTCTTCTTTTTTTTAATGTTTGTTTTTGTTAGTTGTTTCCAATCAATTTGGTTGTTCCTTAGGACTATTTTTATGTTTTTGTGTACTTAATTTTAGCATATTACTGAAAATGATATGATATATCTATCTCTAAAGTTATAATATAATGTAATACCTGAGTTTCAAATTATACTATTGAAATATACTTTCAAATATAATGGGAACTGTTGTCTCTAGCATGACAAAATAGGATATATAAATAAATGCCTAATTAAGAATGTACTTGTTTTTTTTTTTATTTTTTTTTTATCGATCTAGCTTGATATATCTTCTTTACTTGATTCTACCATACTTGCGTATGGTTTACCTTGAATTCACGAGATTATCGTAGTTTGAATTTCTAGGTTTTCGCTTCATAATATCAGCCTCGGGACCTTCGTAGGCAAGTGATATAGCTGGTATCTATCGATCGATTTTATAAGTATGTATACAATCTATTTTTTTTTGTTTGTTTTTCACTTTTTTTTTATAAAAATAAATTCTTAAGAATATTCAAAAAAATGTTCAATTATGATCCATTTATGATTATTAATTCAAAATAAAAATTAATCATATTCTTTATGACCTAGTGAATCTGATCGTCTTATAAAACTAATACTTACCATGTCAGTTCCCAAATCAATGCAAAGAATTGTAACGGTTCCCAATGGCAATGGGATATCACACAAGATGAAAGCCAAGAAGGGAGAAATTTCGGGAATGTTTGAGGTTAAGGTGTAGGCAATAGATTTCTTCAAGTTATCGAAAATAAGACGACCTTCTTCGACACCAGTTACAATTGAAGCGAAGTTATCATCAAGCAAGATCATGTCAGCAGCCTATGCAGATGCAATTTTGGTAAAATTATTTCTAAATTTCGTTTGTAAAATTTAATTCATACCTGTTTGGATACATCAGAACCAGCAATACCCATAGCAACACCAATATCGGCCTTCTTCAAAGCAGGTGAATCGTTTACACCATCACCAGTTACAGCTACTATAGCACCCATACGTTGGCAACCTTCGACAATGATCAGCTTCTGTTGGGGTGAGGTACGGGCAAATACGATTTCAGTGTGATATCTCAAGATTTCATCTAGTTGATCAGACGATACATCCCTCAATTCTCCACCGTGAACAACAGCGGCCTTGGCTTCACGTGGGTTAACTTCAGATACAGGGATATTCAAACGCTGGGCAATGTCTTCAACAGTCTCGTTTCCTTCGGAGATAATACCCACACTCTTTGCAATAGCCTTGGCTGTAATTGGATGATCACCAGTAACCATGATGACTTTGATACCAGCAGATCGGCACTTGGCGACGGCATCAGGTACAGCAGCACGTGGAGGATCAATCATAGACATAAGGCCAACGAATCGGAGATTGTCAATTTGGAAGTTGCATTCGTCAGAGTTGAATTTGAAACCAGTTGGGTATTTATCGGATGGCAGCATGAAGTCACAGAATCCCAACACACGTTCGCCCAAACCTCCCAATTCCAAATAGGCATTGTTGAAAGCTTCCTTCATTTCTTCGTCCAAAACCTTTTCCTTGCCGTTGATGAAGATGCTGGAGCAACGTTCCAAGATTCTTTCGGGTGCACCCTTCATGACCAAGAGGTATCGTGGATCAGCGGGATCTTCAGTTTCATGAATGGATACTTGGTATTTGTTGGTCGAGTTGAATGGGATTTCAGCAATTTTCTTGTTCCTCTTACGGATGTTCATGACATCTCCCAAAGCCAATTCCATACATTTCAACAAAGCAGCTTCAGAGGCATCACCACTAACTTCTTTTTTCAAAATTGGAACACCTTCTTGACCTCCCTTGAATTCGGCACGGTTGCAGAGGGTCGCAATGCGGGATAGAGCCTTGAATCCGGGGCTAGTTCTGTCGTATTGCACACCAGACTGATCTTCTGTGGTATCGGCTTCAATGATCTGGTTATCGAACCACATGTGAGCGACTGTCATTCGATTCTGGGTGAGTGTACCAGTCTTGTCAGAGCAAATAGTCGATGTTGATCCCAAAGTTTCTACAGCTTCCAGATTCTTAACCAAACAATTCTTTGAAGCCATACGCTTGGCAGTCAAAGTCAAGCACACAGTGACGGTGGCCAATAGACCTTCGGGTACGTTGGCAACAATAATACCAATCAAGAAAATAACAGCATCCAACCAATGGTAACCCAAGATGAAAGCAATAACGAAGAAAGTCACACCCAAGAATACAGCCACTCCGGTAATCAAATGAATGAAATGGTGAATTTCCTTAGCAATGGGGGTCTCACCAGTGTCCAAACCAGAAGCTAAACCAGCAATACGTCCCATGACAGTGTGATCACCACAACTGATGACAACACCCTTGGCAGTACCTTCAACAGCGTTAGTAGAGAAAAAGGCCAAATTCTTAGTTTCCAAGGGATTTTCATGTGTAAATTCAGGTCCTCTTGACTGAGGTTCAGATTCACCAGTCAACGAAGAGTTATCCACCTTAAAGTTACGCGCTTCAATAACACGAATATCAGCGGGAATACGATCACCAAATTTAACTTCAACAACATCACCCAATACAAGATCTTCAGCACGCAGTGTTAGTTTTTCGCCTTCGCGGATTACAGTAGCGAATTGCGGCACCATGTTCTTGAAAGATTCCATAATTTTGGAACTTTTTGATTCCTATTTTGAATGATAAAACAATTAAGTTATGCAAATGTGTGAAAGATAAAGTTTTTACCTGATAGTAAGAGAAAATGCCAGTAACTATAACTACAGCAGCAAGTACAATACCCAAATACAAATTATCATCTGATGGTTCTTCACTCGTACTTGCTTGGATTGAATATGCGACAAAACAAAGAACAGCACCAATCCACAATAGCAAGGCGAAACCACCGAACAGATTTTTACAAAACTTAACCCATTCTGGTGTTTGTTTTGGCGGTGTTAAAGCATTAGGTCCGTCTCGTTCGAGATTTTCCTTGGCCTTGGCGTGACTGAGACCCTGAAAAAATAAACGAGAATACAAAATGTGAGTTTAGTAAAAATTCTTTGAAAATAAAAGAAAATCGGTATAAATAAATTTGATGCAAATAATTTTGAGTGATAAGATTGAGGGTCAAGATATTAAAAAATTGATTTTGAGCTTCGTGTTCAAAATGGTATACCGAAAAGGTTAACAAAGTTTCCTTTCAAATTAATTTCTCTAAAAAGCCTACATAATTATTTGATTTTGATAATGAATATAATGTTTCTAGACAAAAATATAACGTACAGTGACAGGTGCAATGTTTAAGTTTGTGGTTATTTATATTTAAGGAGATTTTTAAGTTTTAAATTCTTGTTAATGGCCAATTTACAGGAAATCATCATGTATAAAATTTTAGTCTGGTAGCTTATAATATTTTTTTCTAAATAATCCGCCGAAAAGGCGATTAGCACACACAAACTCTGTTTAGAAGATTACACCTCGAACTGGATTTTAGGCAAAAAATATGCTCAAGAGTTGTTTATGGGAAACGGATGTTTTTATTTGATTTGAATACGGCTTGTTGTTTTATTATATCTTTCTATTTAACTCTCTCGCAATGTATACAAATTCAACTTTTTAACCGTAAGGTGCATTAAAACATAGTCATTGTTAAAAAGACAAATTGTAAACCTTTATTGAAAGAAGATCATGTTTCACTATCAGAAATCAACTTTTATAAAGTGGAATCATCATTTTGCAACTGTATTTTCTTCGAAGGTAGTTTGCCTTTGTTGCCAATCAAATATTTTTATGCGGTTGGATAGAGTTGGAAAAATGAAATATGATACTTGTGTTGAGGGTTCGGTTGTTAAGTGCTTATGCAATATAAATAATTCTTTGATGTCTAATGTTACAAGTCAGTGACAAATTTTATTTTTTTCGATTATGATTTATTTCTTCGAATCATTTATGCCACCGAATCAATAGACTCTATTTTCTTAATTTTTTTTTCCTTTAAATTGTAGCTACACAAGAGTTTGTTATTGACTGAAAAGAACAAAATGTATTATTTTCATTCAAATTCTTTCAAATCGCCTTCATGACATAATACGGTTCAGTTGAACGGTGTGAAGACTTAGAATAACGTTTACGTTCTTAGAACCAAACATTTCACGATTTCAAAAGGTAGTTTTTTTTCTTCAGTTTAAATGCTTCCAATATCTTATTTTTTTAATTTCCGACGAATCACATATTGAAAGTTACGTGATTTTTCACATTTAAAAAACACGGCTCATTTTTGAAGAAGATTAATACTTTAAGAACGCAAAATTTTCCCGCTTGTTCAAAATTAGCGACATTTTCTTTAATTTTCAAATGCAAATATTTTAAAAGCCCGATGTGATCCTTCGATTTCTGTAACGAAAACTTTGTTGACCAGTATTAGAAATGCACAAATTATTATGTATTCCATGTTTATTTTACATTGAACATTATTTTTATTTATGTGACACATTTGTCGGTCGAAAGAATTCGCATTATTTTGAAATCTTTTTGCTGAACATTTTCAAAGGTGGAGTTTGAAGTAAAGAAAGAAGATTATTTCGTCCATTTGGTAACTTTGTTTTTAATTATATCAACAAAAAAAAATATACTTACATTTTCGGGGTGCGTCGAAAATCGTTGATACAGTTCCTCAGGTGAGATTTTATGATAATCAATATCTAACTCCTGTTTTAAGTCATCCAAGTTTTCCTTCTTGGCAGCTCCTTGTTTTTTAGGTGGCATTTTGCGTTTTGACTATAATTTTTATTGAAATGAAAGAATTAAATAAAATAAGTATTAATTTTAAAATTTAGAAAAAAAAAAACAAAAATATAAAAATAGAAATCTAAATCACAATCCTCTTGTAAAACTCATAATTTATATTATTAATATTTCCAAGTAAACGCGTAAAATCATTAAAATCCCATGTTATCTAAGACATCATCAACTTGATCTTCTACGATTATTTTAGTAATCTTATCATGACGGAGGTGCCATATTTTGATCGTAAAAGTTTTTATGAGTTAAACAATTTGGATAATGTAATTTGTTTAAATATTATTTTAATTGTTTTAATATACTTAACCACACCATCATGCCATTTGACTTTGTTTAATTATTGCATTTTGTTTACTTTTTTTTTAAGTTTAGGAGAATACTACATGTTAATAAATTTTTTTCAAAAATTTAAGCTCTTATACTAATAAATACCGTGTTGCCGGTGTTTAATGTCTTTTTTACCACTTGTGCATACGTTACCTTTTTTATTGTTGTTTATTTTTTAAATTTAAGTATGCATGATATTTCGATCAAAAAAATAAAAATAATAACCAAAACACAAAGAAGCTATGAACAAATGAATGAAAGAATATATCTGATATATGTATATGAATGTACATATAGAACTTAAAATGATGGATACAGATGCGTAAAATGAGACACTTTTCGTGTGTTAAATCTTAAAATGAAAATTCCATTGAGAAAATATAGATTGTTTATTTTCAGTATTTTTTTTTTGACCTCGAGGACGTTGTCGTAGTTTGTGATCGTCATACGTAATTTATCTACATATATTTTAAATGTGTGATTTTTTCAACGTCTGACTCTAAATATAGATCACAAACAAAAACATTGGGAAATAGTGTTTAATTGAAATAAAAACATATATTTGAAAATTTCATTAATGGCAAAAAGAGAGTATTATTCTTTTTTTAAGAGATCACTCTTCACTTTTTGTTTATAGTGAAAGCGAACAAATAAAAAAAAAATACACAAAAAAAAATAGTGTTTGAAACTTGATTGACATAAAATTGGCAAGATATTCTAATTTTAATTTTTTTTTGTTTTGTTTAAATTTTTTTTGAGAATTAAAAAAGAGTTTTCCAAAGTTCATTGGACTTAGAATAAAAATAATGTCGTTGCATTTTAGCAATGCATGTTCATTGATCGATTGCGTGTTTCTAGAGAAGACGAAGGGCGAGAAAAAAGTGTTGAATTGCAGTTGTTTTTTTTTTTTTTGAATTTGTATTTCACACCTCCACAGAAATTCAATGTATGATGTACATAAGTAAATTGCGAGTTACATCGAATATCAATTAGCATTTATTAATGGAAAAAAACAAAAAAAAAATAAGTAAATGAAACGAATAATAACCAATCGAGCAAGAATTCCAGTTAAATGTTTGTATTTATTATGAATGACTTGACACTTACACTGCGGTTCAATCGGTTTAATACAGTTTGAGTGAGTTGAGAAATTTAAAAATGTGTTGCAATTTCTTGGAAACTAACTTCAGGAAAGAGAAAAGTATCGGGAGTAAATATTTCAGATGAACTGGTTTTTATTTTATTTTAATGGGCCAAGTTCGAGCTCATAGGGTGCATTGAAAAAATTTGGGCGCTTTCAATTTTTGATGACATTCTTTGAATTTCTTTCTATGATTTCGATTATAGCTATATCATTGAATTTTTCAATGTTAATTTTTAGGTGCTTGCAATGCAAAAATAATTAATATTAAAACAAAAGTACAGCTTTCCCAGTGTAATAGGCCAATGTGATTATAACTTTCCCATCAAGTGCTTTTAACTAAATGAACCGCAGTGTAATCGGCGATATGGATTTCCTATTTAAATTTCTAATGGAATCATGTACATACATACATTATAATATAAAATTTTTAATAAATGATGTTGCATAATATTTATAATGAAACATGTAGATGTAATACAAATAATATTATTATGAAAATGAACAAATTAAAATTTAAAAAAAAAAAACGAATATATTACCTTGTACTGACCATCCGCTGTGATATTATCATCTTCAGTTGCTATGACTGTAGCGACTCTATAAGAGTCAGCTCTCCCATGCTAATGAAAAAATATGAATGAAGATAAAAAAAATAACAAAACACAAACAAAAATATAACAAAATGAAAAAAATAAAACAACAAAAAAATTTAAATATAAAAAATCATAACAAACTGCACAACAACACAACAAGAACAACAAGCAAACAAACAAAAAAATTTCAATCGAAAAAAAAAACAAAATGTTCCACATTATAGTTCACGGTTTGGGAACAAACAAAAACCGTACAACGGACAAAATGAAAAATTCTCCTCTTCAAAAGGATTGATTATTATTTGAAAAAGGGGAAAAAATAAACAAGAATTAGGGTGAGTGATATGCAAGGGTATTACAATGAAAATCATAATAAAAACAAGGTTACATAACTCAACTGCGAAATAAGTCTTGTTTTGTATACGATGATGCTGCTGGTATGTGAAGGGTTATTTTTGCAGATATCGTGGTAAATGAACTTGTGATGATGTCAGAAAAAAGTTCTGGTTTCTATTTTTCCTAAAAAGATTCTTTTTTTTTTCTCTTAACAAAAATTGAAATTTCAGGAGAAACGCATGATATGTAGTTGTCATTAAACAAATCTTAAAAGGTATTGTCAAACTGTAACAAGGTATACAGTCTGTTCGACAATTCAGGGGGATTGCGCATACTTCTCCTACTATATTATCTTTACTTTCTGGGAAGAATATACCAAATTCATGCCTAAGGTAAATGTCTCTGAAATTAATAGACGATTTTTCTATGTTCAGTTAAATCTTGGTCCGGTTCCATCATAAACAAAATACATTTTTTTAATGCAAAGTCCCGATTTGCGATTCTGGTTCTGTGTAAACATGAAAGTTTCTTCAACCTTTTTTAATATAAAATGCTATTTTTACATTTTATTTGTGTTGTGCAATGAGATTTAACACAAAATGAAAGACACAAAGTACTGTTAAGAATAAGATAGTAAAAAAAAATTATGATTTCATTTTATCATAGAACCGAAATAGGAACCCAGAAAAATGATATTTTAATATCAACTGAAATAATATTTCGGGCTACCTGCTGGTATGTCGAACATTCGAACATTAAATGTCAAATTTCTTATGACAGTTTTTTAATGGCAATATTGCCAAAATCCTCATTAAAAATGAGAAATTTACAAAAGTTTTATGAAATATGATAAACATAATGACCATTTTTACTTTAAAAGAGGTTAAATAAATTCAGATTTAGAGCGTTATATTAAAACAGCGTATTTCAGCGAAATAATACCAACTTATTATTTTTTTTTAAATCTGATTTTATTGCAAAAATACTGTGCTTCCCAATTTTCGGTATAGTGAATTCGTACTGTTATGATAAATAAAAATCATTGCAGCGGCGCATGTCTTAAATATGCCTTCCTTATGCAAAATTCTGAATATTTTTTTTTTTCAAAAATTTAAATTCACTGGTTTTGCTTTCTATGCCAAAATGGAAAGTATGACATTGTAAAGTCGAAATTTAGATTCAACTAAAATATTAATTAAGAATAAAAAATATGTTTATTTGTGACAGAAGAACATTTAAGAATGTGCTTTTCATTAAGTTGGTTGGTACTCGCCTCGCCTTTTTTTCTTTTCAAACACTTTTTACACTTGAATTTTGTGAGCATACAAAATACATAATGTATCTACCTTCTGAGTTTTCTACGGACCTACTCATACTCATTTCCTTAAAGTTTTCCGACAGAGAGAGAAAGAGAGCGAGAAAATTTCTTGCGAAGACGTTGTCCAACATTTCTATTGATTTTTTCTTTGCGGCCTAATTTTAGAATTCTCTTATTAAAAGAAAAGAGGTATAGTAAAAACGTTTTTTTTTGTTCTCTGTTGGGATAAAGAAAAATGTAAAAGGAAAACAGGTGTAGAGGGAGGGTGGTGGTTAGGATTAACAACATCGTCATCATTATCATCATCAAAATGTAATGGCGAGCATGTGTTTGTGTGTAAAAATGTCAAGTGTATACGTTATGTAACACTTTTTCTTTCTTCCTTTCTTTTTTTTTTTTTTGTAAATGATAATTTTAAACTTAAAATCAATAAGACTAAACAACAAAAATAAAAGAATTATGATTTGTAAATGAAGCAGGAAGTAATTTACAAATAGGATATTTATAAATTATAAATGTAAAGACATTTCAAACCTGGATGATAATAATACCCTCAAATAGCGGCACATCATCAGGACTTGATTTCTATTTTATTTAATTCTAATTAGATTTTTGTTGTTGTTTTTAGTTTTCTTACATTTCCTTTTTTGTTAGCCCTCGATGAATTTTATACGCAGTTGCGATAGAATAATCTATCGATTTAATTTTAAGTGACGGATCACAAAATAAAACTAGAATTATTTTCTTGTCTTTTTTCTATATAATTTGTCTTCTCTCTAAACAACCTGTGTACATAAATAGTAAAATATAATAAACAATCATTTTTTTATAACACACATTCAATCCAATAATAATTTAGTTAAACAAAATATAAAATACAAATACGTATAATTAAATTCATAACTATAAGTGCAATTCGATTAAGTATATTGATTAATTAATATTTCCGATTTGTTTAATCAACAACAGATGAAAACGTGATTTGTAAAAAAATCTAAGCCTGGCATCAGACTTTCCAACACGAAATGAATGGCAAGTCGTAAGGTTCTACTTTCTTATAAGCCGTAAGTAATAGTATAGCGATAGAATTGACAAAATACTTCAAGAGATTGACTGAAAGGTATCAAATAGAATAGGCTGAGCATGCATCAAAATATTTTTGATTAATAAGGCAAGAATATTTTTTAATTGATCTCTGGTGTATTTCGGCCTAAGTCTGCTTCTTTGGCATGTTACAGAATGAAGATGAGCACTTGGTTAGTCTGAAACAAGGCTATAAGGGTTTTGTAATAATCGTCAATGAAACAGTTACATTGGATAGTTGGTGTAATACAAAGCCATACATTTTTGACACCATTAAAAATAGCCAAACAAAAAAAAAAATGTACAGATTTTTACTTCAAGTTTATGAATGTAAATGGAAAATTACTAACAATTTTGATAGATGGTAAAAATAAATAATTTTTTTTAATCGTTTTACAATTTATTTTAGGTTGCCAAAGTATATTTTAATTGTTTATGAACCACATCTCTTCATAAAATCAATTCGATTTTATTATAGAAAAATTTGGAAATACTCTTTTAATAAGATTTCGTAGCAAAGTAGACCAAAAATATTATTGTTATTTTTTCATTGTTTTTGAACAAAACTGGCCATTTAGGTTAAGATAACATTTTCTAGATAAATGTTCGTACTTATAGTTAGCTTTTGAAACATCAACTATGACAAGCAACAGCTTTTTGCTTAATGCAAAAATAAAATGATCTCGGCTTTTTTCTCGAAACCCAATAAAGCATTTAAGTCTTTATAAAATCGTTTATAAATTCAACTCCAGCAACAGAAACAATCTTGATTTTATAAAATAAAAAAAAAAAAAATAAAAATAGGTAACATCAGCACGCCGGCTGCCGATTCTACTGCTGCCGCCATAAAGAATTACACTCAATTTAATTGTTAGATATTGATAGATAGATTGAATAAGTTAGGGTAACAACACATTAATTAAACTCACTGTCTATGTTTGAGCTTGGGCTATTTAAATTCTTTTTTGTTCCATCATACATGACCCCTCTTATATAGAATTATGTAGAATGGATATATCTTTATGACAATATATACAATTTATATAAAAAACAAACAAATAAATACAAAAAGTGTGCCTCTGCTTATTGTATAGCTTCTATAAGCTTAGTGATGCGAATCAAGTAGAACTTTTTAATGGTAATCATTATCATCATAATATGATGTGTGTGGGGGTTTAACAGCCAGATTGCAAAATTAACAAATATAAAGGACAAGTTCTCACTTCCTCTCTAATTACAAACAAAAAAATACAAAATGTGCTAGGTTACCTAACCCCTAGCCTTTGAGGAATAATAGTATAGGTATAGTCCCCGGTTCCTAATTTAATCTTCACAATGAGATTCTTCTTCGTGAAAAAAAGCACACATTTTAAGGCAGTGTTGGATTTGTCATGGATTCTAGGCTCAGAGCATGACGTATCTAGGGGCACATTTAAGTGAGCAAATTCAGGGCTAGTTTGATCAAGGTGAGTTATGTTTAATTCATGGACTATTTTAATTGCAGAATACGCATGTTAACCAAAAAACTCGTAGTTTGAGTGTTGATTAAGTTAATCAGCCAATTTCGGATGATTATGACCACTAAACGAGAACCTCTGATACTTGTGTCGGAAAATGTACCCACTGTGAACAAGATGTACATTATAATTTATCGTTTGTGAAATGTTTTTGAAACATCAAAGGTCAAATGTGTGACTAATATGTACACGTGGCAGTTATTTTTGAATGGAAAATCTCTCTCAATCCGAAAAAAATCAGAGCAAAGCATTCGGAACGATAAAAAAAGATGCGAAACTGTGGTATTTTTGTTTAAACCGAGGGGGAAATGGATGAAACCACATCAGTGTTCATAATTTACAAAAAGCAACTTTCCTAATAGCTAACTAATTTCGACACGACATAATACAGAACAAAAAAACGATTTTAAGTTCTTTGAAATATTTACCATCAAGTTATAACTTTTGAGCACGTCTGGTTCTACGTCACAATGATGTTAAGTTTAAAAGACAAATATGGTTAATTTTCGCAGCAACTTTTGAAAATTAATTCGATTTGTGTAAACCATTTCCCATAACAAATCTCTCCACAAGATTAACCAAATGTTAAACTTACGCAGATTGTTAACTGTCAGTTTTGTACATCATTACATGAATACTCTCAGTAAATATTGAATAGTTGATAGGATATGCACTATAATTTGGAAAGCATTTGCACTATGAATTATCTTTGAAAGCTGTTCTAGAAACCAAATCACAACTTGATTAAGTATGGCTGGAGCCAATGGTATCACTATTTTAAGTACATATAGGAATTGGCCGCACCCTTATAAAATTAAATTGCATTTCAAAGCGCACAATTCAAAGGAATTCTTTTGCATAGCTTGGGAAAAAGAGTAGACATCAAAAAACTTCAAGAAAATTGAAAAAAGGATACAGTTGAAGAGGATACTCAAAATGCTATATGGCATGTTGCACTTTGCAAAAAAAACTAATAAGATTTCGGACTGATAATTGCCGCCCTACAATCTCAAGAAATACGAAAAAGTAATAGATTCATAAGATATAAAAAAACTTATACAAAGTGTAAGTTTAGTAAAAAAATTACTATAGATTTGTCTAAAACATCGGTAAAACCAGAATTTTTAAGATCTTCGTAGTTTAACAGTTCAACTCAAATTAACACATTTCCTTCAGTCAATTATTATCTTCACTTTATCTGAATTAATTGACAGATTCTTGTCAAAAAACTATCGACATCGATGAAAAAACTGTGTACACATTGGCAATATCTTGATTTTTAAAAACGAAGAGATTTCCATAGTATTAACCTTGAATTTACTAAGCTTCTAGGATTTACTCAACACTAGCTTTCAAAGAGGGCCCATAGCATTCTTTTTTTTACTAGTCCGGACCTGTCCAAAGGTGTATGTATATATGTTCAAAGTAAATTATGTTCCACTGGAACTACTATACTACATACCTACTCTCGTATTATGTTCACAATCAATCTCTTTGCACATTTTATTTTTGTCGACCCCGAAGTAGTTTCCTACCCCTCTCTATTAAACAAAAGAACAACCGATATTATAGTTTTGTATTATGCTTCTATTATTCTCTATTGCTGATCTTGATATTCATGGTTCAGTAGATTCGCTTTTTGAAAATACACATAATCTCATCTGTTAGGTAGGCATTATGTATCTCATTTTATGTGTAGATACCTACCCAAACATTTTTTTTTTTTTTTCAAATACCTCTCAACTATGTACTTAGTTGTGCGTATGATGGCAATTTGGCAAGTTTGCAAATTGCATTGAACTTGAATTTTTCGAATTGGCCACAAAGGCAAGATTATTTATGAACAACAAAAATAAAATGAGATAGTAAATTGTTTATTGTCGTCATACTTGTTTTTTTTTTCTATCTTCTGTAAATGCCGTACTTAGGTAATTGTGTCCATATAAAATATTACATATTATAAAAAGGGTTTTCGCGAGAATTGTTTTGTTTAATGCAAACAAACACCTTGCGGTTATATTTCTAAGTACTTAATTATTAGGTCTTTACTATAAATGACTTATCCATCACAATGCAGCACCCCTTCAAATGTAGGTAAAGCCCTGAATAATACCAACAGACAAGTTAGCACGCTTTAGAATAAAAATTCTTCGTGATCAAGAAAAATTTCAACTGGTTTTCCAACCAACAACAATTTTTTTCCCTTGCACAGTTCAAAAATATATAAAACTACTATAAACTATAGGAATCCCCTTTAGGTTTTTTGTCGTCATAGCAAAAAAAAAAAACTTTTAAATTTGTAGGTTAACCGCAGAGCATATGTTATCATGCGCAAAGGACGTTCTAGTATACCTACTTCTATTGCATATCTACTGGATAGTGTGTGATTGACAAAAAAAAAAGTAAGAAAAAAAATCCTCAAGACGTAGTAGATATAGAAATGATGGTAGGTACATACGAAGTACTATTAGTACCTAAAAATTTTAATAATTTTATTTCATTAATAAATTAAACAAATGAATGTTGAGTTCTTTGAAAATCAAGTAATATATATGAATAAAAAAGGATATAAATAATTGAAAAGGAAAGAAATATTTCCAATTCGTCGCCGCACCTACTTTTCTTCTTCTACTAAGAGAGAGGGATGTATTATAAAACGAATAACACCGCACCTCCTCCTTTCTCTAATTTATATAGAGGAACTGCTGATTATTGATTTAATTCATTTTTTCAATTTTTTGCTTTTTGAAAATTTGTTGTTGCATTTTGTTGTTAAGTTGCACCCCTAACACAGAAGTCGAATTTAACAAAATAAAAAAAACATAACACGATTCATTAGTTAAGGAAAATATTAAAAAAAAAAATATATCCTTACAATTTGATCCCGAGGTATGTTTTCTTCGAAAGTTCTGATTTTCTGTGCTTCGATTTAAAGTTAAGTAATACAATAAAAAAATACACTGTTAGAAAACACAACCCACCTGGTTACTCATATTCCAATAACTTTAATTTGTCTAATTAGCTTCTATGGATTATTAAAAAAAAAACAGTTAAATTAAAACAAGCTAAAACAGGGAGAAAAAAAATGTGAAATTGTTAAAAGGAAAAAAAAATATTGGTTCATGTCTTGGATAACATAACTAGTATATCAAGGAAAAACCGTTATTACGCAACTTATGTGCATTTTAGATTTTCGTTTTTCTTCAAACAAAAAGTATATTCTGTACATATATAGAGAATAGAATATATACAATAAAAACTAACAAGAAAAAAATGTCTGTTGAGCTTTGTGTGTATCTACTTGTAAAATAAGTAGGTACCAACTAATAACATTTTAGTATGTACAGTTTTTCAAAAGTTATATAGGTTGAAAACCCATCTCAACTTTTCAAAAACTCCAAAAAAAAGTTGTTTAAAAAAAATCACACAGAAAAAAGTTGAAATCCTTGGCGTTTTTTTCTTTCTTCTTCGTTAAGGCACAAAACACTTTTCTTTTTAAAAAATTGTTCACTTCACAACAATTTAGTATTCATATTATTTAAAGAAAAAAAAACATATATATTAACAAATCAAATGGCATGTGTATTTTATTTTTAAGTTATCAAACAAAATAAAAATTATAAGAAATATTTTTTTTTTTCTCTTTTAAGGCTTGTATAATGTCAGGAGAGGAGGATATACCTTTAATACTACTTTGCACTGTTACACAATAAGTTCACAGAAGATTCTATTATATTAGGGGTAAAACACCCCTTTTAGATTATATTCACGGAAATACGGAATTCTATTTGGTTTTGTGGTTGCTTTTCGAATCTTTTCTAAAATAGAAATGAATTTTTTTTTAATAAATAGTTTGTAAGTTTGAAAAATAAAAGAAATAAGCTTTGTTACTAAAGCTTAAAACTAATATTAATTTTTTTTCTTCTTCCTTTTTATTTTTCTTGTTATAAGAGTTGAAAGAAGAATTATTATATGTGATGAACTGAATGAACTAACCGTATCAACGAACACAACGCGCGACCTTTTCACTTCGGGATCAGCGCTCGACTAACTAAACTTCTAGATGCCGTTCGTACCAAGCTTTTCGCCGTGAAATATTTTACAAGTTACGAAGAGCTTTTTCTTGTTCGAAGAAAAAAATTCCACAACCAAACCAACCAATCAATTGGGAAAAGCTTGGCGAGAAAGAGATGGATAGAGAAAAGCTTAAACTAGGGTATAGAGAGAACCGGTGTTTAAGAGGCCCTACGTCTACCAGACCACTGATAACGGTGTCAACTTGTATCTTGTCTAACTTACCCTCCATGCGTACTGAATTCATGGAGCTTTTTTAGTTTGTTCTGTTCGTCTAATATAGGGGTGAGATTTTTTACACAAATTGTGTAATACAGAGAGAGAGACAGAGAGAGAAAAAAGCGAATTTGCAAAGCTTTCCTTTTTGTATTATTATTTTTTGTTTTTTTGTTGTAGCCGTGTATCCAAGGGGGGTTTGTGGTTTAATGGCATTTGATCGAAAAATTACAGCAAATGTGCAATGTGGGATGTTTTATTTTGTTCTTCTTATGTTATTATTTTATACTAAAAACAAAAAAATTGCTCCAAGTTTTTTTGTTTATAGTCATGTTTTATGCAAAATGTGGATATTGTTATTTTTTTGTTTAAATAATATTAAACAAAAATTGTTTTTTTTTTTGTGTTTTTGTTATTGGGGTTTTGATTTTATGCATATTATATGCGGTTGCGCTGAACAAAAAAAATGACGTCACAATGCGTCATAATTGTCAATATTGGGAAAGGGAGAAAAGGAAAGCACATTTTATAAAAATATAAAGGAAAACTTGAAAATCTGCTAAAACCTATTAAAAATTTGGCAAGGTCTTTCCTAAAAAAAAAACAAATTGTCAGTCATAAATTGAAATATTCTTTATGGGATTTGTATAATTGTTTTGATTTTATAATACGAAATAAAAAACGTAGTGGGGAGTTAGGGGTGTTGGGAGTGGGATTTGTAACACATACATACATCTTGCATTTCAAAAATACAACAAAAAAAGGAATTAGGGCAAAATGTTATATGGATTTTCTCCTGTCAGAAAAAAGCTTTTACCCAATCCTTCTTACTTAGGTTCAACGAAAAACGTAGCAGTACAATAAAAAAAAGGACTTATATTCCCAAAAGAATAAAATGCACTTTTCTTTTTGTTAATTAAAAACCAATTTCGTCTATTTATATGTAAAAAAATATAAATCATCATTAGTTTGTTCTATTTTGTGTATTTTTGTTGTTGAGTGTCCTTAAAGTTCATTTTCTTTTGTATCTAAATTACATAATTTATATTTGAAATTGCGCATATCACGATATCTTCTATACCCTGAAAGCTTGTTAATGTGAGAAAAGGATATGTGTACTATATAGAAAGAGGTATCTCTGGTAAAATACCTAACCTGTATTTGGCACAAATTTTCTTTATATATGTAGGTAGATACGAAAAAAAAAAAATTCCAACACAGTGAAGGAAAATAATTAGAAACCCCGTTTTGGAATTGTCACCAAAAATGACAAAGAATTTTTTGAAAATACCTTTATTTCGAGAGGAGAATGTATAGGTAGAGATGTAGAGCTAGACCCATATACAAACAAAATTCTTCTCCTTATGTGTGTTTCTTATTTTTTTTTTTTTGGCAAGGATAACGACTTTGGAGGCAAAGCGAAAAAAAGGAAATTCGTGTTACGTAAAACGTGGGCCGGCCTCGACGTTGCCCTTATATAATACAACTTAACGACAAACTCTTGTTGGAAAAAAGTATTTACATGGAAACGAGCGACAGGGTTGGCGAACTGTGTACTAGCTCAAAAGTAGGTATATTTTTTTCTCTATTGCATGTTGGTTCATATATTGATTTTAGGGCGAAGAACTAGCAAAAATGTCTCCAAAAAGTCTGGTTTATGTATAAAATATTCGAATACATGTATTACCTATAAATATATAAATTTACACGAAAGAGTTGCATAATTTATATTCACTACAGGATAAAAGTTTTTGTGTTATTTCTTTTTTTTTTTGTATAAAGTTTTACATTATCATGAAATACAATTTGTAATAAAGAAAAAGATTGGCAAAACACATAAATGAAAGAGCAAAACCCACCCAACCCCCATCAGAGTTGAAGGATTTTTACGGAGTTAACATACTGACGTTTGTATAGGTCATGCGAAAATTTATTGATTTTTTTTTTAACTTATGATGGTACCTGAATTAAGTTTAAAATTAGAATGATAAAGGACAATGCGGTTTGCGAAAATGCATTTTATTAAATTTTCTATTGCATATTTGTGCATAAAGTACTTTATAAGGGATTACCTATTGTATATTTGGAGTTTGGTTTTACTTTGGTATTAAGGATTTCGATGATTCATTCTTTTTTACTTTTTGTATCTATGAAGGTATGTACATATATTACCTAGCAGTTGTCAATAAATTGTCATTACTTGTTTCTTCGAGTTTTAAGAGTACCTAAATGATTTTTTTTGTTAGTGTCTTGAAATAAGAAGCAGTGAGGACAGATATAACATCCGTCTATTTTTTTAATTTGAATTATGAATGAATCCAGAGATTTAAGAAATATGTTGCTATTAGGGTACACCAACATATATTTTCGTTTGATTTAGCCTTTCTCTGGTGTCACAAAAGGCTAAAGAAAAAAAAAACTAAACTAAACGTTCTGTTGTTTAGTTCGGAGGAGCAATTTTCTAAAATAATTGCTTAAAGTAAATAAAAAAATTATTTAAAAAAAGAACATAATTCAAATCAACTATATTCCCTATTTTTAGGAAGGTTATAGGTATAGTTTTTATTAAAAAAAAAAATCGTATAGAAACAATGCCACGCCCGAAAAAACGTCAAATTAAATTTAATCGTGTTGGTTAAACCCGTAATTCACAGTAAATTTTTCTCATAAAATCCATGTAAGATGAAATGAATTTATAAAAGTTGCGCTTAGCGTTGAAAGCTAACTATTTTAAAACTTTACTTTATTAAGGGCAAACGGCTCTAGGTAATATTTTTATTTAATATAAAGTCAAGCACTGGACACCATTGCGTACGACGCGACGTATACTTTGGAATATATACGCAAATATATACAACAACTTCGTTTGTAAGTAGACATCCTAAATAATTACTTTTTGTCACATCTTCTACAAATCTCTTTGTATAAATAAATCAAGTGTTAATCCTTTAATACGAATAATATGTATGTAGGTACAAGAGTGGACCAAGATATTCTTTTTTCGTTCTATTTGACTTTTTTTGTCTCTAATTTTAAAAGTTAAAAATACAAAAGCTGATTTTTTTAATTAATCTATGACATAACAGGAACATCTTTTTTTCCATTAAAATATTTGTTATTCATAAATTATTGAATATATTTTATGATTCATTATTTTTTAACAATTTTAATACATATTTGTATGGATTTAAAAGAAGAATGTTCCACCTTTTTTTTAAATAAACTTATTTTTTTCTGGGGCTGCAAAAATAAGCTGAAATATAAAATAATTTTCAAACTGATTGCTAAAAAAACAAGGATTTTGCTGAATTTTTAAGCTGCATAATCTTATTAAACTTGTGTATTATGTAGTATCTTTCTCATTAAATCAAAGCTATTTTTGTAAATACTAAAAGTAATATTTAAGTTAATAAATTAATTTCATCAACAAAAAATTCGTTTCTTTTAAATAAAGAAATGATAAGCAAAATAAAAGCACAATAATAGAACAATAAAATAAACCGCGATAAGTCCCCAAAATAAAAAAAATGATTTTTTTTATATAATCTGGCATGAACTGGAGTCGAATAGACATAGGAATTTAATCATTTGCACTTCTTTAAATAACACAAAATTTGCTTATTTGCTTTTGCGAATTATTTTTAATCTCTTTATGTCTCGAATATATTTGTTATCAAGACATCATGTCACAAATAACAATAAACATATTAAAGTAATTGGCACTTCAAAAAGGTTAAGTGCGAGAAGTGGATATAACTGCTTTTTATTAAAAATTTTGGTTGGGATATTTACTATTATTGGAGATTTTGATTAGTTTATATCAAGTTTGTGTGCTATCTTATAAAACTGAGATTTTTAAGTAAATATGAAGGGCTCACACCTGTACCGAGTCAAGCGTAAATTTTTTTTTTTAAATTACGTTAAAACAGCAATTCTAGTTACTAAGCCAGTTAATGGCATTTTTTTATTACTTAGGTATGTACTTATAAATCAAAATTTTGAAGAAAGTCGATGAACCAATTTGTTTACAAGTGACCTTCAAATATAACGTATACGCCACAGTGGATTATGCATTCTTATTAATTTAAAAAAAAATGTATGTACCATCATAGCTTTACAAGGAAAGAAAAATCACGTAAAGCGTACAAATTGAGGGAAAGACAATCCAGATAAGACTCTAGTCTGCTGACTATTAAACATTAATGAGCTTCAAAATTGTATTAATGTAATGTCATATGCAGGCAGTTCATAATGTTTAAAATAAATTTCATTTTCTATTTTAGTTTCTTGATTTGTCTTTACCTAACTATTGAATCAGAAAAGTTTTCCTGTTTTACCTTAGGAGAACTGGTTAGGTGTACAGCAATACCTACTTATTCAAACAAATAAAACAAAGCCCAAAAGACTGAGTCTAATGGAGATGACATTTTCCACTTACATCATAACTAGAACAAAACCAATTTTGAGTGCTGAGCTGGAGACTGCTAGGGATCCAACAAATCGTTAAGCACTTTATAGTTTTTACCTTTATAAATAAAAAAGTACGCATACGCCACAGTGTTAAACACCATTTCCGTTCAAGAGGTTTGAAAATGAATCATTTTCCCAAATTTAATTATAATTTCAGACAACAGAATAATTCTCTACAAACTGGTATGTTCACAATTTAAAAGCGGCAAGAGTGAGCAAAATTTTAAAGAAGCAGATATATGTAGTTGCACCCTTTCAAATAAGAGGAAGTCTTTAAAAAAAAAAACAATTTTTTTTTTCGTAAAATTGTGCAATTTAGGAAGTTTAGGACGACAAATTTATGCAGTTTGGAAACACTGTTCTACATTATAATAATCTTCCCTTACCCCACAAAAGTTATCAATAAACTCAAAGTTAACCAAAATTCAACTAAATTTTCCTGACTATATGTAGAAGCAAGTAAAATTTTTCGACTATTTAGTTTTAGTTTAATATTAATTTTGAAAGCCCATAAGAACACCCAACAAATTATTATATAAACGATAAAATTATGTACATACATATGAATAAATTGAGTAAAGTTTCGATTTAATTATTGTGTAATCATCTTCAGTGATATAATCAAAAGCGTGATCTGATCACCTTTTAACAAATTAGTATCTTTATTGTCTGGTGTTCGAAAACCTATATTTTCTGCACGAATAGAATCAAATAGGTAATAAATACATTCGAGTGTTAATACTAAGTATTCACTTTACATGTTTTTTTTTATTTATTTGTGACAATGTCCCACGGGGTGTGAATCTATCATGTACTATATAACACCAAACCTTTTGTTAACATTTATATTGAACATTTAGTAAAAGTAAAGCAGAATAGTTAATAGATTTTTCATATCAGTTTACATACGTCAAAATAGAAAAGTGATATCATTTTGATGTTTTTGTTTGTTGTTATGTAATTGAAATTACAAGTAGGTATATACATATACAACTATAATAGTTGTAAGCTTTTTCCGCTGTCCGTAACGTAACCATAACCATATCAAACGTCATATTATTGTTGTTGGATTTGTCATCATCAAAGTTACTTATCTTAACTACGGCAACAAGTTATATACTTATTGATATAACCCTAACTAACTAACTAAAAGTAGCCGTGAATTAAAATTGTTTATGATTTTTATTAATTAACACCAATTGAGTCTGAAGGAAGAAATCTTATGTCTGCCTGTTCTGGTAATTATCAGATTTCTTCTAGATGACCGAACAAACAAAAAAAAAAAAAGCACAAACGACATAATAGATATCGGCCTAACAGACATTTTAAAGGCAAAAAAGTCATAGCAACAATATTATTTATTTGATGTTCGTGGGAGGTGGCGGTAGGTTGAGCAACAGTAACCATCAGTTGAAAAGGCTAAAAACACATGCTACTATTTAGTCGGTAGTTGTATATAAATCTATAAACTTAGCTTTAGCTAACCTACTGATGATGCTGATGAGCGTTGCCATGATGGTAACCATCCAATGTCGGCCGTTTAGAGACCAACCAGCAAAACTAGAATGAATTTCAGCCCGGAAAAAACCAATTGTAGTGCGTTTAATTTGCTTTCCCCACATCATTATTAGGAATTATAATTCACAGTTTCACTTCTCTGCTTTACAAATTGTTTCTGCGGTCCTACCTCGCCGATTCCATACATCCATCCATCCCCAGATTCGTATTTTTTGTGTGAGCTTTTTTTCACTCGTTTATTGTGTCACAAAGAAAATAGCAGTTATGTAATCAGTAAAATTTGCAAAGAATACACAACTTAGAAACCAGAGATAGAGAGACGAAGAGAGAGAAAGAGAGTGAGTGAGAAAAAGCAAACAAAAAATTTAATATAAATGAGAGAAATCGATAGTGTAGTATTATACTGGATCTGGAGTACATTGCAAGTGCACTTTGTTACATGCACCTATGAATGTAAAAAAAAGCCCACCCAGGATAAAGTTGGGAGGTTAAGTAAGAGGCGGCAAGCGAATGTATGTATTTTTTTATTTATTAGAACTACTACTATATAGTCTCCACATGTTGGATTATTCCTATTGCCTTGTCATATATAGAGCCATCAAGACAATAAATTTGTCTTGATAGCTTGTTAAATAGTGGAGCGCAAAGATTTCAAAGATTATCATAAGATTGCTTAGAGAATGTCTCTGTCCGTGTCGGACTGAACTATCATTCTGATTGTCACCCCTTAGTTATTTCTGTTTGGCGATTTTGACACTTGATTTGAGCGATAGTTTCGCCGCAGTTGAAATCATTGTTGTAATAAAAAATATGTTTGATATTATTTTTCTTAGAAATCATTCCGAAAGTTTTTTTTTTTATAACACCTATCAAATTTAAATACATACAAGAAAATAATTGGGAAACAAAATTGCTACAATTGAATCACAATATTATTATTTTTTGACTATAACAGCATAATAAAGTCCAGGAACAACAAAGACATTAACTGTCAGAATCAATTAAGCGCAAAGTTGCTAGCTGTCAATTCAAATACTCAGATTTAAATGAGTACTTAATGTAGATTCTTTCTGTGAATAAAAAAATGTATACCTTTATTATGTTCATACGTCATAAGTATGAAAGAAATTTAAGTAAAGGGTGTTTTAGTTTTTACCCAACAAATGTAGGTAGCTAACTGACTATTCTCTATATTTAAATATTTTACATCAGCGGTACTGTCTCTTGATAAGAAGTGATAAACACTCCAAGAGTAGTCTTATGCCCAGCCCAGCGTTGAAGAATTTGACAGAATTCAAAAATATCTGATTTAAAATTTTAAGCATGTATCAAGTTGTAGATATTAAGTTTAGAATCCACCACTTGATAGATTAGTGTGGATATTAAATGATCTCCTTTGTTTGCACACACAAATTTTTTTCATAGGGCTTAAATTTTAGAGGTATTGCACTTGAAAATTTACTTTTTTTTCCATATCTTTAACGGTTAGTATTATGAAGAAAAATAAGAGAAAACTATACTTTGTGTTTTTACTTTGCATAAGCATAAGTCCTATGAGAAAAATGTTCTATACAGAATGAAAGAAAGCCAAAGAATTTTGTTCTTACAGAAAGTGGTAAGATTTTATAAAATCTGCCACCTGTGATATCATTATTTTGACCGATCCACCTTCAGAAATGTTGAGTAAATGATGTCATACAAAACCGCTACCCCATTAGAATATTAAAGATACATCTCCCAATCTAATAGATACTTAAAAACCTATATTCCCATACATAATGAAAATTTAACATGATACAATTTTGTAACGATGCATGTTAAAGTATACCAGCACTCTTTTCGCAAAGTGCGGTCAAGTTGCACTTAAATACAGCTCTCACTCATTTTTGTTTCAATTTACGTTCGAAAGAGTGTGAAAATCTTTGCTGGATTATTGACGCAATCCGACAAGTGCGTTTTTTCTGTACTCTGTTTGTTGTTGTTATTGTACTCTGGCTTCTTATTGTGTTTATTTATTGAATTAGGAACTCTATACAAATTTTTTTTTATCTTTCATTTAACATGAATATGTGGGTTTTTTTCTTTCTACCGCACAAATAAAATGAAAAATTAAAAAAAAAATAACCCTGCTCTCAATTTGAGTATAGAAATTTATAGAGGTATTTGCACAGATTTAAGCAATGACTGGAATTTAAAAAGATGAACTTTATACGCTTACATATAGGTATGAGTTTATGTACGAGAGTATGTTGTATGTTGTATGTATACAATTCTTTATAGCGAGTCTCGTTTCTTTTTACTTTTGAATGTCTACAAGTTAATTAATGCATCCTGTGGTTTGCGGTGCGTATTTCGTATACGTGAAATGTGAATCATATACGCATGTTCTTCACGCGCAAGCAACGTGAAAGTAATCTACACCGAACAACGACCGACAACGGATTATGTATGCCTTTTTTCTTCTTGATTTAAAAAGAAGTAGACATATAACCAATTATATAATTAAAATTTTACAAATATGATTGTTTGGCATTAAGGAATTTTTCACTTTTGTTCTTCCTACGTTTAGATTTTGAGTAAAGATTGATTAATCGGAAATATTTAATTTAAAATATTAAATAGAAATTATGAAGGAAGGATGATGATGCAAAGAAAGCGTATCCAAATGCGAGAAATAGAATACAAGCCAAGTTTGTCAAGGTCATTTGCCATGACATTAGTTAAAGACAGTAGGCGTTATGTAATTACGCCAACACATGACACAGAAAGTCAAATTATGTAAGTATATGTCTTATTAATCTATTCTAATTTCTTTTTCTTTAAAGGATGATTTTGTCTATTTTCCTATTAAATCATTTAAATAGAGTTCTGATGTGGTAGTCAAAAATAACATATCGTTAAAATCAAGTTGATTGATAGATTTAATTAAATTCTAAGAACAAAAAAACCTAAGCCATATATTTTTGATGTGAACCCATTGCCCTACTTATGATGCACACTCATGTTATTTTAATCAGCTACATATATGTATGTAGGTATTATTTACCTATCTTTAACTATCTACTGACATTTGGAATTATATGTTACTTCAATCAATCAGCTTTGCAGCCCAGAAACAGCGAACTATCATGCGGTTTGGTAATGTCTAGTCAGCTGAACTGTCTATAGAAGATAGTTTGACTTAATTTTTATATATTGAAACTTCGCATGTCACTGCTTATTAAAAAAAAATTAAATGCATAATGGAAACTTAGTTCCATAAAAATTTAAAAACATTAATGCAAAACGATACACGTAATTGATGAAATACAAAGTGTGAAATGCAGACTCAAAAAGTTCTACCTAAGTCAGCTCTCATTGAAAATATGTATTTTTTTGTTTCAACGTGTAAGTTTGTTAGGTTGACACTAAATGATATTGTCTGGGAAAAAATACTGCGTGGGATATTTTGATTCCGTAATAAGCTAACTCTGTTTTAACTACCATTGAAGAACTGGATTTAACTGATTGGAAACTATCAAACAAGAACTTCTACTCTGGCTGGATTTTGAAAAGTTGGGGATTTATTAGCAAAATTTTGAATACATTCAAATTCTGTGAAAATTAGTTATAGATAAATTCTATACCCTACCATCTTGTTCACAAAGTAGAACAATTTGTGGTATTGTTGTCAAGGTTGTGGTAAATGTGCAGTTCCAACTCTCCCTGTACTTCGAAATAAAACGATGCATCACATTTAAGTTTGTATCTATAAATATCATCGCAACGCACGCATTTAAGTTTTAACACAAAAAGCCTTGAACACTTCCAATGTGTATGTAAATTGTTATATGAATATATTTACCAATTAATAATCTATCTTCATAATTCTGTAAGTCTCGAAGAAGAAACAGTTTCCAGGATCCGTTTACAATGCAAAATATTATTCAAAGGTTGGTGGACAATTTATTACATTTGATCCATAGTGTAGAATTGTGATGACTATTTAGGAATAGAAACATCCAACAAAATGGATACACAGTATTCTTTAGAAATTCAAAGAGAGCATAAGCCAGTCATTTAGAAAATCGACATACACACAAACGTGTGTACTAAAAAAGTTCCGCACCAAACAAATTAACTACATTTTATTCCAATTCATTATGAACATGAGGGTAAGCACTAGAACAGAAGCTTTCGTTTCGTGCGCTCATTAACATAAACATTGCAATTATTCAAAAAAAGGTATTATGCAAACGTTAATTAAGCCACTGATGTGTAAATTAATTAGCAAAAGCTAAGTAATCAATAGCGTTTTGATACGTAAACGCAAATAAACTTCTCGTGTGGCCTCGTGTGGCTGATGTTGTTGATGATGATGATGATTTATGTAGTTCGAACGCATCATCAAATTCAAGTGTTGATATTGACACGAACAGGTGCATAACTACTTTTTACCTGTCAAATCTGAATGCTCCTCATTTTTTGTTTGTTAATCAAGAGGTATCTGGATATAGCAAGCTTTTACCCGACAAAATATTAATTATCAAACGGTAGCCAGTTGCAATTTTGTTTTGAAGTTGAGATTGCAATAGCAACAAAAAATTGATGAGTTACCAAAAGTGCTTCACTTATCTTCTTAATTGTAGTCATTAAAGCACGTGTTATGTTTGTTTTTAATATACAAAAATTCAAATAAAGAGACACTTCTCTTTCCTGATGAGAATGTTTGTATGTATAAAGTTTCTTTTCAAGTGCAGTGGTTTAGTGGTATATTTTGTATCCAATTATTTTAAGATTGTTGCAATATAGGTCGACCATAGTTGAAATTAAGCACTGTCAGCAGTGCTGGCCTCAATGTTCTTTGTAGACTACGACTGTGATTATTCACAGTATTCAAATGGAGAAATTGCAAAATGAGTGTTAAGGAAAACATTACAATATTTATAAAAAATTAAAGTCTCATCTTTTTCTTTCTTTGAAGCATAAGCAGAATTAATCTAGTAAAATTTACTTTTTCTTATCAAGGATTGAAGTAAAAACTAAGCTCATCCGCTTAAGCAATTTGTACAATTGAAATACGGGTTTCTGACATAAAAATGACAAGATAGAATTATCCTTTGTCCGATAAATTTAAATTTCAAACTAATAGTACAGTCACAATTTAATTCAAAGCTACATTACAATCCTTTGATATAAAAGTGCATTGCGGCTTTAAGATCTATTGTTCCATCATCCAAAGCCAGACGAGATGGATGATCTTGGTCATTGGTCATTGAAAGTTTATAATACGTTTTTTTTTCGAATTCCAACCATAGAATTCAAAAATCACACCTTGGTAATGCTGACTAGGCCAAGACTATTGGTTAATTATTAGAATCTGAAGTTGTTTTTATGAATCTCCAGGATTCTTTCCATCTGAAGGACAAGAAACGTTTTTTGTTGTAAATTTCAAGTAAAAGTTTGGTTTGTGTGAGCTTAGGGAGCTCATTCCATATTTTTTAACTTTGCAACCTCTTCTTTTTTTATTTTGTTCTTATCAGGTTTTGACTGATTCCATTTTCTGCGTTTTAATTGCGGTTTTTATTGTGGTTACTTATTTTTTTTTTGCTGACAAAATTCAACAGGGGAAGATAGTATTTCCCGAAGGATTCCATACTCTTAAAATTTGATATTTCAGGAACGTAAAATTGCTGGTTTTAAGAAGGAACCATTACTTCTTTTTAACATTGTTAGAGATTCGATTGATGGTGATTTGAGTATTTAAGATCTTTCGTTAGCAGGTCTTGAAAATTCAGAAGATGAATTTCAGCAAACAACTCAATTTATGCCAATAAACTCTTAAGATAATTTTTTCCAAACTCTGTTGCTATAGAATACAAAAAAATATTTATTAGAGAGTAGGTTCTCGGTAAAGAATGAAATAATTAATTACTTACTAGTAAATGTTCCAGAAGTGTGAGTTATTGAGCCAAGATTATTTATTCAAGGCGCACTTCCCACAAAATGCGGTATGCACTTTCAAATGAATGTTATCTCGTATCTTTTAAGTTGTGTAAAAGGCATGTGTTGGGGTTCTTCTTGGCAAATTTTTCTTAATAAACATTTAAAAATATTTTCATCAAACAAACCAATTCATGCGACCTCACTTGTGTACTTAACTATTTCGTTAGCAATCAAATTATATTATTTTATTCTCCCGACCTTGATTACTACTATTCGCGTTCCCGACACTATGATGTCCCACATTCGGTTATGTTTAGTTTGCCTGTTGCCACCACCAACACCACCAACTACGACTACCTACTCGCAGAAGATTCAATTCATTTTGTGTGAGAAGCATGCTTCCCATATGGAATAAGCGTTTGCACAGCATGTTACAGCATTATTGTGTAGCTTGTGACAAGGTTTGATTTGATTTCATTTCAAATAGGTACTATAATATGAATACATAGGGACCAAGCTGACAACGATATGGACGGCTCAAGCCTTAAATGAAGAAAAAAAAAAATAATAAAACACAAACAAATTCTACAATTGAAAAATTGAACGCCTCGAGAAAATGACTCTGATTGTCGTCACAAAACTTAAGCTTGGGCCAAAGAAATACATGTGATTGTACAGTATATTGCTCGACTCCGGTAGAAATGAAGGCTATTATCATATTTACGGGAAAAGTATTTCCTCTTTTTAAATAAAAAGCTTCACACATGCAAAAAGCGTTATTAGAAGCGTCAAGTATTTTATATAGATCAATTCAGCATATAACTTTCGAAATCACGTCTCTAATCAGCGAAGAGTTTCCTCCCGGTGTGTAGCAAAATATTGAGACGTAATTTTTTTTTAATATTTAAGGGAATTTTCGGTTTCGAAAATTGTAATCGGGTATCATTTTGATCAGCTGAATTCTAGCAAAGTAGCCCAATTTTCGAAGATAGGAAATGTTATTATGTGTTTAAAAAGTCTATTAAGCCAAGTCATTATCTTTTATCTTACAGCTTAATGTTTTCACTATCAACTGCACAATATTCATATTTATATGAATTTTCCGGTTTGCATGCAATTTGTTTAAATGAATTTTACAGCACGTGTTGCAACTTTTGTTTGCTCAGAAGTTTATTATTTCATTTGCTTTGATAGAGACTTAATTGCCACAGTCTGTCTACCTGATGTTCCCGCCTCGTGTCAGAAAGAATATTCTATTTAGAATTGTACTATGTTTTCAAATACAATCTTGAACGAAAGTATTCAACTCTGAATGTTATATTTTTTTTTTAGAGAATACAAAAGTTAGGTTTGTTTTTTAACACATCTTTAAATATCTAACAGATATATTTACTTTTACGTTACGTCTCTACATAATATACTTGTATTTAAGGGTATTTTATCTTTTAAGGTACAAGTAAATCCTCAATGAGTAACTCATGTCGAGAAAATTATCATTTGGATTCGACAGGCAGTGTTTAATTCAACGCCAAATTTTCATCATGTTCACGAAAAGAAAATATTACCAAAAAATTCTGAACCAATGTTCACAACTTAATGCCTGAAAAAAAAACATGAATTTTTCATTTGCATTTTAGGCTTAATGTCATTTGTGAAAACCAGAATTATTATTGGCTTGGCAGCTATCAACAAACTCACATAACTTCAAGAGACTCCATTGCGTCCAAAAAAGTATATATTGGTTGAGGATTTGATGCCGGAGGTATGATCAAACCCTATTTATGTGTTGGACTAACTCGTCGTCGTTATATGGAAGTTATCGATTCTTCAATGTAACATGTACATATATTGCACTTGAAATAATTTTCAACTCGATATCTTAATTATAATTATAATTCTTATTCTTTGTTTTATTTAGACACTTAATTTGTTTGCCTCTTAAAAAAAAGGTGTATAATTGAAATAAAGGTTCTTACAGATTCCAAACAAATACAAAAATAATTTTTGATTAGTGTTTTTATCTTTCAACCTAGACTGTTTTTTTGTTAGAGTTTTATGATGCACAACAATATATTGCTTAGAATATCTTAAATATAGATGGAAAAACGTAGATATTTTTATGACGTTCAATACATGATGCGCTATAGGAAAATCCCCCAAAAGTTCACATTGAGAGCTTTTTATAAGAAATTTATTTTAAATCAAATTTCGGCGAATTCACTTTTTTTTAAAGGCACTATGTGTATTTTATAAATACGAGTAGGCATTATATATGAAATAAAAATGATTGACGTTTTAATGTATAGAATTTGGATGACGCACTTTCGTTTGTTACCATGTAACCACCCTCTATCGCATATAAATCTGTTCATCTCTTTGCATATTTATTTCTCGAAACTAATGTATGTACAAACAAAAAAAAAAACTAAAGGGTTTGGTGAGTATAAAGTTCATCCCTTACTAAGTGACAGACAAATTTACGAAGTTGTGATATGTTCAAAATGACGCATGATTTTATGAATTCTGAGAATACAGAAAAGAATGACATTAACAGATAACATTTGAAAGTTTTTCATTGATATTATTGAAAGTTTTGAGAAGGTCTCATTTTCATTTTCAAATAGAAAATTTGTAAGGCGCCCACAATTAAAAATTGTAAAATGTTTTAATGATAATTATGCTTTTTTGTTTGTGTTACTTCTACTACACTTATTTATCACATCCGAGTTCCAAAAGGAATTTCTTGAGTCATTTTAATCAGCGCGACATTTTTAGTAGTCTGCAGGGCAAACTTACCAAGAGGTTGTAATGTGATGATGTAAACAACTAAAACACATGTTTTATTTATACTTAACTCATGTTTATCTCGGAAGCTTTTTAAATTAAATATGTTTGTTGTCATAGGAGAAACAATATAAATATTAATGATAACTTAATAAATAATATTTTGTCGTTATTTAACGCAAGCGTTGTGCATTACCTACACCTACCTACAATTATATTACTCAAAGTATTCTTTTTTTCTGTTAAAAACTTATCGTTGTACATTGAAAAATAAAAATCATCGTGTAGATATAACTACAAAAAAAACCTTAATGTACGAAGTCGATCAAGAAACAATTTTCATATTTTATTATACATTTTTTCCTAAACGTACACGAGCATCAAAAGAAAAAAAAAACCAGAACATACTCAATGCAGCATGTACTCAGTTGATTATTTGAACATTATTTCCGAAAATAAACTTTGAAAAGTTTTGGAAAAGAAGGTACAAGTATATTGACCTCGGTTTGACTGATGTACAACGTACATATTTTTAAATATGTTTATTTGCCATGTTTCACTTTCACGAATCAATAAAGATACACTCCAGCTAAACGTAAATGATTAGCTTCCATATAATACTCCGTCTCTAGAATAATTTTTTTTGATGTTCATGTCGAGTCTAGAATAGACTCATGCATTAAGCACATGTCAGCCAAATCTGCCACACCCGAAATATATAATTCGCGCAATGCATAGATGTTTTTTCTCTTGGCTATATTTATTGATGTACAATCGATTTTAATCGACATGAAATTTCCGTAAAAATTAGACACCCACGCTTCGAAATATTTACTTTTGAATTGCAAGCGTCTTTAAATATAATGATGAATTTGTATGTAAATAGTTTGAATTATTTTTAAAGTCAATTTAAAGAGGTGTTTATTTCTTTTGTTGATCTGTTGAAACATTTCCAGCAATGTATTAACAAAATCTTATGCATTAAGTTCAGTTATTGATAATTTAATGACGGATCCTGTTGTTCATTTATTTTTGAAACAAATTGGCTTGACTGAAATTACGTTTTAAATTTAAAATTTAAAATACAACTGCAAGTAAATAAATTATTGATGGTTTGAATTTACAACAAGAACTCGATTGTGCTGCCAAAAAGGCTAGCGTTACATGTTCACGAGCTCCACCTCGACCATCAGACTCATTACTTGTGGTACTTCACATTTTTATGTACCTAAAAGAAAACTACCAATCTTAACATAAAATTAAGATTGTTCTTTTCTATACATTTTCTTTCTCTCTATACCTCCATATATCTTTTTTTTATTTATTCTAACCATATCTTCTATTCACTAAGTATGTATCTATTTTTCTGTATAATATTATTTCAAATTCTAACAGTTTTTATATTATTTCTTTCTTATATTATTAAAATAATATATTTTATTATTTTATTCTAAGCTCTGTTTGTAAATTTTTTCTTTATTTATTAAATTAAATTTTCAAATAACCTTTTCATGTAATAATTTAAGCTTGTACATCCTTTTAAAAGATATTTATCTTACGTGTACTACGAACTATAATAATCAATAAACAAATACAAATACTTTGTGTTTAAGTTCATTCATTTCAAAAGAAAAACTTTTTTTGCCCTCTTATAAATTATTATAAATTTGATTTTATGCTCGTGGATATTTGGAGACACAACTATCAATCGTGTTTTAGTTTTGTAATTTTGCCTTTAGTTTAAAAACAACAATCATATTTTGTCTTTGTCTCACATCTGCAACCTCAAAGCCTTTTCAAACTCATCTAAGAAATCTTGGCAAGTTTCTTTTTCTTACCTTCATAGTCATAAACTGATAACGGAAGTTTTAGTTTCAGCCAGTTCTTTGAGGACTTTTCATGCCATTTACGTAGAAATGCAACATACTACGGCCGAAATTTGAAATTTTTTTTTTTTTTAAACTTAAAATCTATATAATGTACATCTTTTCATTGACTTAGTTTTTTCTTTCATAAGTTGCATTTATTATATTTATTTCCTGGAAAATTTGATACTATTCCATAAGTATGAAAACTTTGAAGAAGTTCAAAAATTAATGCATTGGTTTATTAAATTCCATTTAATTTACTTTTTTCAATGACATTATTCATTCTGGCCATTTCTTAAAATTTCAATGAGACTTTCAACTGTGGATTTGAAAACCAAGCCTTACACTTTATTTATTGATGAATATCTTTATGGCTTCTTAAGTAGAACTACGGAATGAGGTTATTGTTAGTTAATTAATTTAATTGTTTCATAGTATTTAATTATAAGTACACTACACAAACCATTGATTTACTTATCGTACTAAAAGCGGGAATAATCGATTAACGCAGAGTGTAGTTGAACAAAATTAAAAGAAAAACTCTTTATTAAACCAGGCACCAACCAAAGGAAATCATATTAATATCCATATTGAACGACCATGGGTTTGGCATAATTATAGGTATGTCGTGATAACGCTACATAAAAGAATATTTAGCTTCAAAAACCATATTTTTATTTTGAGGGAGAAATACTGTACTTTAGATAGGAGGTGAACGGGAGAATATGTCATCAAATGGGTCACGTCGCCGCGCCGGTGTTTGTTTAATGTATAACAGTTATTCAAAAAAAGAAGCATGACTTGACACTACATATTATATTGAAGACCTTAATCTAGTTATTGTATTTATTAATGAGAAAATGCAATCAATATTCTTAAAGCCCAACTATAATAGACCGACCTAAATTCAACTTTTAAATAGAAACGATACTAGTTGCAGAATTATTTAGGAAATTATTAAATAAAGATATAATATTTAATATTTATCGTACATATGTATATTGCACAAATGCTTTCTCTCATAAATTTCATTTATTTAAGATCAAAACTAAAAAGTCCAAACATACGAATGAAAAAAGCTGGACGATCAGCTAAATTTGATTCTACAGACGTGTAAATAAACTGTGCACCATCGTAACTAATATCCAATTTTATTAAGAATTCTAAGCTTAGCTATGTATAGTAAAAAAATATATTCCATTCATTGCGTAACCGGTTTTAAGCTTACACCATGTACTAACTTATTATTACATTTTTTATTTCCCATTTTTTATTTGTTTTCATAATGCATTTGCAAGACGTTACTCATATTTGAATTATCGATTGAGAGACGGACGACACGTGTACATAATATGATGTGTCATAAGAACAAAGTATGGAATTCATAATAATGTTTCCCACGAGAATTAAGAGTTGAGAATGTGATCAATGTGTGTTTATGCTGAAGCAATAGAAACTTTTTCGAAAATAAAAGGCTCCGTATACTAGATTCTAATAAATTATTAGTTAGTTATTAAGATTTACAACCAAGTTTTATCTTGGGCGGGAAAAATACATTTAGTTAAAATTGCTGAACTGTATCAGAAATTATGTTCTGTGTAAGCTGGAATATAACTCGCTAAGCTTCAGTTCTCACTGCGAAATCACTAGGGTCTGAGAGTAAGCTTCATTCATTTGACTCACTAACTCGATTTTAACTTCAAAAATTGGACCACACATCGAAAAACTTACTGTTGCCATCCAGTTATTGAAATCGACTTAACTACGATTCTCTTGGTAGTCACTATGCAAACAAAATTCTATGCTTCTATTCCTTCAAGTTGCATTACTGGCGCATATGATAGAATGTACATAGCATGCTCAAATTCAAATATGCTGAAATTCATTTTTCAGAGTTTTTTTTTCATAAAACCCAAAAATCAGAACAGAAATTAAAATCAAATCTTGATGTTATCTTAATCATTACCATGAAAAAATTGAAGCGAGTGCTTGATTCAGTTGTGGTTTATCTAAGATTGGATTGAATATCAAATTAAAATATATATAAGACTTCTTATAATAAATATCAATTATTATGAAGAAAGCTGTATTTTGTGATTCAAACATAATCTCTTTTCTGATTACTTAAATATGAGGCAATTTCAAATAACAAGAATGATTCATTATAAAATTCGATAGGCATATTATTTTGTATAGAAAATAATACGTATGACTTGATCGCATGATTAAAAATTCTTTTGAGATTCTATCCGAAATAACTACAACTTACTCACTTACGTTTACAAATATTGGTGATCGACCGTAGTACTGGACCAAGTTAGCTTTTTCACTTCAAGCTTTGCAAGAAGTGTTTGCTTTCTCTATAGAAGCATAATTTATTTTCAAAAGTTTGTGTCTTTAATTTTGTAGTCATAGACATTGCTTATCAAAATAAAAAGCTTTAATTTGTTCGTTTTCGTTAATAGATGTCGGTGGGTAGATAGCTTTCATACATTGTCTTTTTACATTTTTTTTATTTGGCAGTTGATATTTTTATTCTTTGAAATAGGACACATAAAATGTGAAGTAAAAAGTGAGTAAGAGTCATAAAAATCTTAAGGCGAGTTAAGGATCGGTTCTGCAACTTGTTGTTTGAATTTTGAGGTAAATGATAAAATTCAGTCAAAAATCAAATTGAAATCTTCTTTTAATAATTCTCTGTGGAACAGTTTATCGATGCAGAACCAAGGCCAAGTTGACAACTATTAAATACCGAATCCGATGGCTATGGTAAGTGGCACTCTATTGCTGAAAAAACTGTAACTTTTTACACGGGCTACAGCCCGTGGCACAGAATGGAGTTGAACCCAGTTACTTCAAGAATCTAGAAAATTCTCAAGAATTTTTTCATCTTTAATAATGTACTTAAACTGTGATATTATTTTTTCTAGATTTTATTTACTATTTCTTGTGTACAGCAAAGAAATCATATTCCGTTTCGCTCCTATATCAACAAATCACTTCATCAACCTATTTAGTAATGTAAGTAGTAAGCTTTTTATCAAATTAAAACTTAGACGCTAGGGTATAGTAACAAATCCTTAAAATCTAAAACTTCATTGCCATTAAGGTAAGTAGTTAATTTATTTTGACAATTTAATTATCTTTCCAACTTAAATAGACAAATGATACGGCAAAAATTCCCACTGGAAAACTAAACAGTTAAATGGTTTTGGGACTACTTGTTCTACTTTTTTTTAATTTTGGAGTATTTTGTTTTCATTTTTATTTTTTGTATATGTAATATCGTCGTGTCGGTTTATATTGAAACATGAAAGACATTTTATATACACCTTTTTTATATTTACCTTTTACTCCAAAAAAAAAAAGAAAAAGGCAAACTTGTGTATCTAAATGCTTTAATAGATTTAAAAAAGAAGATAAAACATTGAAATAATTTGTTATATAACTTATTTCGCAATCAGAAGTAATTTTCCATTATTAATTGGGATATCAGCAGCTAGATTTAATAGTTTATGGGCAGTTGATTCATACCGTAGTACTCTACGTAGTGGCATGCCCATAGTAAACATTTTTAATATTTGATAAAATCCAAAACAACATTTTTGGAAAATTTTCAAAATTATTTCATTTAGAAAAAAAGTATTTTCGAAATTTTTTAGTTTATTTAGTAGATAATTTCAAATATGTTTTTCCTAAAGTTTGTACAATGATAAGTTGGAGCTGAATCACATAACGCTGCTATTGATTTTGTTTGGTTTAAAATCGTGACCTTATATCATTTTGAAAACTGAAATAAGTCCGCAGCACAGATGCTTAGCATTACAGTCACAATAATCACATCAGTAATCGAAGACCGCGCTGCCTACTATTTCATTTCGAAATATGAAACAATATTGAACAGCCTAGTTTTCTTTCTAATATCTTTACATTATTCACATCACTCACCGTGAAAACCGAAAGTACATAATGTGTTTGGTATTTATGTATGTATTTGATTGACCTTTAGGTCAAAAAAACCAGGTTCACCTAGATAGTACAACAGGAATCGTCACTTAGGCGTTGGCATTTGGTATTTTTGTGCTATGCAATTTTGTTTGTAGGTATGAAGTCAATTCAAGCTTTTAAGGATTGTATGCACCGATATAAATTAAAGAGAAACTGAAAAGAATGTTTAACCGAAATTTAAAGGTGTATAGGTATTTACAGGAATTGTTATTTTTTTAAACTGGAAAAACGGAAAAAATTACAAAATTTTGCGTTCTGAGTAGAATTAACCACACCAAAAACTAGGGAAATTTTTTTCTAACAAAACCTAAGGCGCTTACTCATAATCTTAAATTAGAATTTGTCCATAAACCCAAAATTCATTTTTTTGACACATTTAGTGGTATCTTCAGTTTTGAGCTCAAATTTCTTTTTTGGATTATTTTAGAAAAAGGAATTTCAATTTATTTAATGATATATTTTTGTAATGAAGTTCTTGTTTTCACAGTTTTTTTTTACACATCAAATACTTGCCCCTAAGACTAGATCAAGTAAAACATCAATCAAACAATAAATCTCTTCGTTTTATCTTACATTACTTTTACCTACTATTCTTTGACAAATCTAATCGTACTAGGTATTATAACCCATACCCATTCTACTTGAATGATAAAAGTACCTAACTATTAACCTAGCAAATACGTGGTTGGTATTGGTACGAGTTAGAAAAGGGCTTAAAAAGGTAGAGATAAACAGAAAATAAAAACATAGAACCGGTTCTAGTTTAATTGAAGACAGCTCAGAACGAGTGGCAGCTGGCTAGCAATAGGTAAGTATTACCTGCGACTTGTTCCTGCTTTTCAAGAGGTAGCTAGTGCTGTAAATAATCAAACACAAACAATTTTCTAAGACCTAATTGTATCAAAATTCGTTCTAGAGGAAGAGGAATTTCACTTTTTTTTGTAGTAATAAACTCAATAATATCAACAACACTTTTAATTGTAGAAAAACAACAATAAAAAATATGATAAATCACAAGGGGAAACAAGTTAAAATGCGGATTCTGGAGAAACTGGATTATGAATTAGAATAGGAAACAACAATTTCATCAAGTTCATATTTGAATTTCTAATCAGATAAATACAAATCAAAGGGCTTGGATTGGTTTATTTTTACAGAATAAACTTATTTGGAATCGAATGAAATTTAATCGATAATTTCAAAAACCCATACAAAAAAAAAAAACATTTTATTTATTTCATCAGAAGAGTTTATCGAAACCAGGAGTAGGTACTAGCGAATCTGGGTTACGTAACAATGTAACACGGAATATTGTGCTTTCGATGCAAATTTTGAATTAAGTAAATTCTTAGCATGGCACCCAATAGAATTATCTGAATCAATAAAAAAAAGCAATTAATTCATCATTAAAATAAAGAAATTATCAAGAGAACCATTAGTCTTATTTCTTAATGACCTTGGTTCTATTCTACATTAGAGAAATTATTTTCAAGGGGTAGGTATTCAGTGTGTCATGTCCTTGTCCAAATAGAAATCTTGTCACTAATTACGAAACTAAAAATCACATAAACAATTAACCCGAAGAACCCTATAAAAGCCGATGGTGACTAAAACGACGACAGATGATGATGGGTGGCTCAAAATCAAAATCGGTGGAAAAAGATTCTCTTCTAGATTATTGATCATGAGCACTACCCATACACAACACCTCCTCCCCAAAGTCATTGGTGCCAGTGGGGAAAAATCGATGGAAAATCGGATTCGGTTGGGACTTCGATTTTTCCTCCTACTTTTTTTCACTCACTCACTTATCTATAGCAATTTTATTTTTTTTTTGTTCTAATCCCGATATTAGATTTTGTCGTCCATTTAATTGCTGGAAATAGCAATAAACCAACTGCAATGCAGTAAATGTTTAATTAACTGTTGTTTCTCCTTCGTTTAATACTAGAGCACCAGAACCCAGGGAAATGATTATAACAGCTTTGAAAGGGCGTCGCCGTTTGTTGGGAAAAAGATTTTTTTCTTTCTCGCCGCACTTAAAAATTGACACATAACTTCACATAATATTTGGGTACTTAATCTAATTGCACTTTAGTTAGTTATTGAATTTAAATATATATATTTAATATATTAAAATAGTAATTTAATTTTAAAGAAGAAGAACTTACCTCGTATTCTGACCTTAACGCCATATTCCAAAAAACTCGAATGCGTATGCCAACACAAAATACAACAACTATGAGCAGGTTGCTGTTGTTTTTTTCAATTTTCCTTTTTTCACCATTTTCTTCGATATCTATTAGGGTGTGGTACCAACATTGAGAATACAAATAATATGACATTAACAACAATTTTAGTTTGAGAGATGTCAAATTGCAGAGTGGTAGATTTGTTTGTGTGGTAAGTATTATAGTTCAGTGTGCTTCGAAAGAGATGGCGCTTGGACTACAGTGAGCCACAAAAAAAAGGTTATTATATTTTATTTTTTATATAACGTCGCCTGATTTGTATCTTGTTTTTTGTTATTATTATTAAAATTTACTTAAGGCAGCTCATTCAACTTCATTTCGACAAAACTGATCAAAATGGAAAAAGTGACAGTAAAAAATGCACTAGAGGTCTCTGGATGCTAAAAAGATGTATGTCCTGTTAAATCAATCAGAATTTGTCAAACATTTTTAACACAGGCATATCTATCACATATTTTATTCTCTTTTGCACTTTTGGCGACTTTAAGACTTTATAATAAGATGTTAATATTTATAAAACACTTACTGTTCATAAACCTCAGTCTACCGTTATTTGGGTGCAGAAAAATGTTTGAGAAAATTTTTTAAAACTCAAAAAAGAATAGTATAATGGTCGGTTGCACCAAATGCTTTTAAAATTTTAACAGGCTTTTAAATCGTAAAATATGATAAGAGAACAGGCTTTTACCACCCACAAAGTTCCACTTTCACATACATATGTAAATCGTTTGAACTGAATTATATCGATGTGGATTGTGGATATACCTTCCTTTTCGTTATTGGTACGCGAGAAATAAACAAATTACGTCATTTTAAAATTAAAAAGCCAGTTAAATTTTGGCGCAAACGAACATAAATAATTATTTATGTGACATATTGACTCTTACATTGGATATTTTGTACCAACAGAAATTGAAGCTACTTTTTGAGATGGGACTGCATACGAGAAGATGGCCGACAAGGTACTTTAAATACGTTCTTCGTATTGTAATTTTAGTCGAATGCCACATAATTTCAATTAATTTTTATGTATTGGTTCAAAAAGATTTCCACATACTTGTAATAAGATTCCCTTATTGTTTTCAATCGTATGGTATTCTTGTTGAGTTCGAACTCGAGTATGAGTTTCCCATAGATTTCCTCATTGTTGTACATACTACATATGTAGTTGAAATACGTTTTTCATTTTGACTCGAAGGGATTTTTATTTTAAGCTAGTAAAAAAAGTGAATGATTTTCTGTTTTGTTGTAAACGTTTTTGTTTCTTTCATTTGTTTTCTCTGTCTTACTCATTTCTTTCAAATGCTCGAACATAAATTCGGACTTATCCACTTATGTATATCACTGAATAGCTAAATCGCTTTTGCGATTGAAGTGAGATGATTTGGCGAATAACTTGAACCATTTTATTTTACACGTGAAAATAGCTAAATATCGACACAGAAATCCGAAAGTGTACTCAAAAGTAGTAAGAGATAACAAAAAGGCTACAATTAAGGTTATTAAGGGCCATTTGCTGTAACGAATCTTAAATATTTACATATGTTCAACCTAAGCGCTTATGTTCTACTTTTTCCTCTGCGCAAACTGTCACATAAGAGTTTATGTGGAAAATAAATATTTATGTTCTGTATCAGCAAATGGGCCTAAATAACCTAAATCCTTTTTTTTTTACTTTGAGGATATTGGCTCCACACCTACGGGCTAACGCTAACTATTCACCAACCATTTCAACAATATTTAAAAAAAATATATCTAAGATTTATGTGTTTGCTTACTATATTAACATTTATTATAACAATAATTCTAAGCCACTTTATCGAGCTCATGCCACAAAGTCGCTTCAAGAACCTTAAGTTGAATTCTAGGGAGTTATTAAATATATTAAGTTATAACATGATACCGACAAATTTATTGTTCTACCGTATTAAAACAAAACAAAAAATTCGGTTTGCGTTTACCAATTTATCTCTTGAAACATTGCAATACAAAATAGATTCTTTTAGAATTGAATAATTCATTTATGAACCTATACAGTGTACATGTTCTTCATCGATTAAAATTTGCATAATTATTCAATTTCTAAACAATTCACATTTCGTTTGTTTTTGTTTTGTTAAATTTAAACATTATATTAAATGTTCCCAAAAATTATTATGAGCTAAGTATGTAGTTTAAGTTTTACTGACAAAAATTATTATCACAATACTTTATATATACCTATACATACACTTAAACTTATTTCGAGAATATTTTTATCAGTACAATTTTTGTCTTTACTTAATTCTAGCTGGAATCTGGAAACATGCCGCATCTCCCTGGCCGTCTCCCAATCCACAATGAATCTCAAGTGTTACCGTTGGATAAACGGGTAAAATATCGAAGCTATTTTTATATGTATAAGTTTGTCCAGCTTTCAGCGGGCAACCGACCATTTTTTCACCCGCTGCATCGTAAATATGAGGGCAAGCACTTGTCCCATAAATACCGGGGAATGGAAGTGGCACATCGAGGATGATGCCTGAGATGTCATTGTTTAATTCTTTGAAATCTCTGGTGGGTGTCACCTTCATTTCAATGCTCACTTTTGTATTTCTTTTTAATGTACACTTGTTCTTTGGACAATTTGATATGGTAACTTCATTTGGTTCGAGTTGTCTTGCTGAATCTGCGGAAAAGAGAGAGAACATTATTTAAGGTGAATATTTTATTTGTTGTTTAAAGAAGACCTTCTGCTGCTAGCTAACTTAAGGTAAGGTCAAACTACGAAAACAGTGAAGATAAAACACCGGGGCGTATACTTACTTTTCTTGTCTTATTTTATTTTATATTATTTTTTTTTTTGAAACATTTTCTCCATTATTGTTTGTGCACTTTACGTGTTAGTTAATGTCAATTGAAATTATATTATTGTGAGTCAGAACTTCATCTTCTTTAATATAATAACAAATTTTTGAAAAATTCTTTGTGGAGCGAGTGTGAGTATGTTAAAAGTAAACAACAAAAAATATGGACCCACTAGCTGTCGCTGTGGTCTAATATTAATTAATGACAGATTCAAGGGGCATTTGGGACTGTTAAAAAATAAAACTTTTCAGATTAAAAAATAACTAACCAATTGTTTACCAAATATTTAAAAGTGGAAATTATTTGAAATGCTTCAAATAAAATACACCACTGTGTTGCACGTAGCTGCGACGTTTAAATTAGGCTTAAGGTTTGACACCCGCATTGTGTTGAGACTTAAGTTAATTTTGAAAAACAAAATAAAATCGAAAGTAATTAGATCGGACATTGTTTTCTTTAATAAATATTATTAATTGAGAAACAAATCGTAAGAACGGTTACGTCTAGCTATTGTTAGGGAGAAAATTATTTTCACTTTTATAGGAAAATAAATTTGGAATTTCAATTAATATACCTCTTTTTTGAAATATTTTAAATTAAAATTTAATTTTTTAAATCTTCTGTATAAAAAAACTAATCAAAAAATCAGAAAATGTACATAGGTATACATTTTTTAAAAAAAATTTCAAGGGGTGGAAAAGGTGCCAAAAAATTACTGTAAAAAATGACAGGAGCTTCGAGAAAAACCTACCTGCGGTCGTTATTCGTGAAAACTGAGTTATTTAATTCGAGATAGTAACAACTCTGCAAGGGGTGGCTTGCCCAAAATACAAATAAAAGATTGTTATTTTGTATATTAACGATATTAAATAAAAATTGTCTTCCTTATTTGACTTCAAACCGGGAGAAAATAGCATAATAAGTAGGTACATATTGGGTACATCTAAAATCTTAAGTAAGCTGTTATTGAAAATCTTTCTTTTTAAAACGTCTTCAAATTTTTCTGCGTAAAATTATTACAATAGTGGCAATAAAATATAAGGCTTACCAACGCCTATATTAATTTTGTTCAAGTTTCAATTCATGTCACAATGTTGCAATAAATACTTTTAAAAATACAAGTCGCGTTATGTAATTTAGTTATTTTCCGCCATAAAATAAATGCAACGTATTATATTATTTATGAATCAGGTAGATATATTATTAAGAACAATAATTATAAAATAGGAGTTAAAGCTGGTTTTAATTGACCTTTATAACCAAGATGAAATAATTTTGTTTATTATAAAATTAATTAATAGACTTAATATAGAATATAACTCACTTTTTGGACATTTTTTCACTTGTGTTGCTTGAATTGATGCAATAAGAGCTAAAAGACAAATGCTTTTCCAGAAATACATCTTTGATACTGAAAATATAAACGCAAACGAAATATATACATAATTATTATTTTTTAACTGCCGGGCAACATTTCAAATGGGAAGTTTCATTAAGAATAGTTTTTTTTTTCTTCAAAATTGACTCGTTTTACTGGCTATTTCCTTAACGACTTTTCAATGCAAATTTGTTTTAACAAATTGTTTTATATTTTAAGCACGCAACTTTAAGGTATATGTAATTTAGGTACGAACAATCTTATTATTATTTAAAATTATCTGTACACTAATAGGTTGATGCACTTCTCTTTAGATTGTTGTATGTAATTCCATGGTAGGTTGTATTATCATGCAAGTTCACACCTTAAGAGTAAACACAAAATCTAGCTAAACCAGTTTTACCGTGTCCCACTGACAATGTCAAAATATTTTTAAATAAAAAGATAGATTATGCAAGATGTTCAGTGAACATTGTTCACAGATGAGTTTTTAATTTAAATTAACTAAGTCAGTAAAGGGAAACAAAATTTTTTATATTGTTTTAATTGTCACGTACCGAGGGTCAAGTATTATGACAAATGTATATGAAAAGACTTCAAACAAAATTTTATTTGACTCAAAGTATAGGAGGAATTATTATTATTAATTTAATTGGGCGCGTTTGACTGATACTTCACGACTGAGCAAGTATAACAAAAGTGGCAAGACGGTTGAATAGTGCCTCAACTTTATATAGGAACTTTTAGTTTGAACGTTAACTGTATACTGGTGGGAATGGAGTATAATATCTGTGTAGGGGAGAATGGGTATGTGCGTAGTTTCTTATTTGTAATTCTTATGGCTATTGTTTTAAACTTTAGTTTGCTCATAAGAAATTAATCACTTAGATGATTTAGCCGACAGCTTGAATCAGTTATGACGACTTAAACAAATTGAACCAATTTGTTTCAAATTTGACCTCCGACCGTTATGAATAAGATGGTACTTCAATTTGCTAGTAAAAAAAAAAAACCACTTGGCTAAACAATTGACGGTTATATGAAACATCAACAACCAAGGTGATCGCTTTTCCTTGAGATTTCTCAGAGCTTCATCTTACCCGGATAGATATGAGTCACCAGCGATATTTTCATAGTTGTTATCGATAGTTTGTATGGAAACTTCATTTTTTCCAAGATGGCCGTGCGTTGGCATATTCAAATAAATTTAGGTATTGTAAATTTGACATTCAACACACGATATATCAGTTCATAAAGTCTTTGCGGGCCAACCACAAGTGTCGCAATAATAGATGAATGGCAATCGATAAATCAATAGAAAAACACACTTTTACATGATAAGTGTATTGTAGACAGCTTTTGATCTATTTTCATAAGAAAAACCACTTGACTGCTCGAACTTATACGTTTCCTTGGTTTATTACATTAGGTTCCGACCATTTAGAATGATTATAGAAGTTGTTGATTGCTCGAAGTGCTGTGTGCGTCGGTCGTTGTGAAAATTCATAGGAAAATTAATAAGTAAGGATGTCAAATCTATACTTATATCATGTCTCTGGCTTGAATCATGTATGACAGCACCAATCACAGGCGTATCAAAACAAACGGACGCTGTTGGTAGTTAATATCAAAAACCAACGAAAAGTAACTTTTCGATAAATCAACTGGAGAAATGGACCATAGTAAAATGATGCACCCTGGTAAAATGATTCATGTTTTTCTTTTTCTCGTTCTTAGTTCACCAAATGCTAACGAAAGTTAACGAAACTCAACGAAATGCAAGGATTTTCATTGTATTTTCTTATATTCGCCCGGTTAGCGGTCTAGTTTGCACGTTCATGTTTGTGATGAATGATTTAAGCTTTGATATTAAATCACGGATAAAATTTTTACATTCATTGTTCAATGAGTGTTTACAATGAAGTAGCGATTTGAACAACAAAAGTCAATGTAAAACTTTTTAAGCTTTAGTCACATTGCCGCGCAAATCGTTTATCATATTTACAGCTTCAAGATGTGTAAATAATATAAATGAAGCAGAAGGGATGGAGATAGCTCCAAGTATTTATGCAACGGTGGGAAGCCCGAGAAAACTTGATAAACGATATAATTTTATCTCCGCAGAAAAGTTATGTCAAATCTATGTACACTAAATTATGGAAGGCCCAATGGACTGATTATTTCAAAAGCTTTTTTTAAACATTTCCAAGAAAATAAAATTCATGTTTCCAAGAAATACTAATGACGATATTTTACACAAGCTCGTCTAAGGATGAAAATTTTTGGATCAAACAATTTTTGCATTTTTTAAATAAATAACAGTATAGGAGTATTATAGTAACAAAGAAAAGAAAAATGCAAAACATTCATCATTCATTCGATTTTAGAAATATGATAAAAATGTTTCAGTTATAATACCTTATTTAATTTTGAGAAGCAGAATTATGAAACCATTTGTCTATTCTCAGATTTCTTCTTCTCAGAAGAAGAACTGTCACTCTGATACTAATCGAAAATCATTAATAATTAGATATACGGATGCAAATTACATAAAATTTATGGAAAATGGTGGATTGACCATATTTCTGTGAATTAATTGGTCACTTCTCGCGGACTTCAAGTTTTTTTTATAGAATTAATTAAAATAAACGGACCAGTTCAAATTTTCAATACATGCATGATCATGCAGGTTGGAATGAAAATTACTTTTAATTGACTAAAAAAAATTGAATTTTCCCTTCAAGCTGCATGAAAATGCTCAGGTATATTGTAAATTTGAACTGTTCCATCAATTTCAATTTTTCCTCTTCCCCCAAAATACAACCTTTCTAACAATTTGTATCCATTCGGTAACATTCCAAAGTTTTTATATTACAAAACTAAATAATTTATGGTTTATACTAAGGGTGTTCCTGTTCATAGTTGTAAATAGAAGTTGGTTAGTGCGTAATCTCAACCTAGCCTTTCGGAGTAAGTCACATATAGGCCCTTGTTGTTAAATTAGCCGTTTCCACTGGAAGTAGAAAAGTGCTTTATATGCTTTCCTTTTTGAATGGAAGTAAATTGTCACCATTTATTTATATGTATATGTGAATTTTTTTTTTCAAAAAAAAAAATCGACACAAATTCATGTTGTCGTTATTATTTTGTCGTCGTTGCATTGGTTTGGGGCCTTCAAAGTGCCAATTAAAAAAAAATATATGTAAATAAATTATTTTATTCAGCTGTGTTTAAGGCCATGAATTATACACAATGTTAGAAAGCTTAAGATTTTTCTTATAATTTGAGTTCTAGCGATAAAATGTTTTTAGAAAGCTTAAGCTTGTTTCCTGGGAAGAAACAGGCATCTGTCACAATTGCCCCAGTTTAACCTACGGCAGTTTAAGGTATCAGAAAGATTACAACTATTTTAAATTCTATTAAAGGCAAGACAAATTGCGTTAGAACAAAGTTTTTTGTTTGTAATTACGGATCAGTCTTCTGATGTCTATACCTACTAAATTAAGTTGTTTTCTTTATTTCCGATTATCTACTGCAGTTTTTATACTTATTATGTAAAGTATAAAAACTGCACTTGGTGTAAATATAGACACACATACATAAGTTATTTGGTGACATTTTTTTATACTATCTATTATCACACTTCAAGGTTAATGTTCAAGGTAAATTAAAACTAATTAACTAACAGGGAAATGTGATGTTTTCTTTTACAGTGATGTTAGCTATTTAACAATAATTCAAATCTAATATTTGAATTGTATGTATGTACTTAAAATTATTATATTTCATTCGTTAGAAGTGATCAGTAATAATTTAAATACAATGAAAAGCCAAATCAAAGTCAGTTTTCTTAATTAATTTTGATTTTTATCGATTTGTTTGCACTTTCAGATGTTCTCATTGTATTATAAGCCTTGGGAATAATACCAATTGGTCAACTTTTTGATAAAATTTTCATTAAAAGCATAGTTTTACAATGTTGGGTTTGAAATTTTGTATAGGAATGGAGTTCTGTTTTTAGAATTCTACAAGTCAAAATTCTGTTTTTTTTTTTAATTCGGGCTGTACGATCAAATTTCTGTGCTTAAAAATCTTAATTTTTAAAATTTTCTCTATATTTATTTATTTACAGGATTTTGATATACAGCTTTGAGCGAACAGTATTGATTTAAAAAAAAGACGAATTTCGACCAAAGGGAGTTGTGTTTAGTTTCTCTTATTACATTTTTGTTTTAATCGTATACACATGTAAATCTATGCCTCCCTTGATATTTGCTTCCCAAGTACGTCATAGGGCACAAATGGTCACTAGACTTTCCATTTTTTTTTTTGTAAACACCACACACTAAAAATTTCTAATTGTCAACTACGCAATACTTTATTTTTTTGTTATATTTGATGCCGGCCGGCCGTTACCTAAAATTAATGATTACATGTTTTGCATTATAATTAACGATATTGCCAAATAAACTTATACTTAATAAAAAAAAATATAACAATCACGTTTAGTTTTCATGTTAATGCATACCAATTAGCAGAGAAATAAAAATATTAAAAGTATTTGAATGAGTGTAGTCTTTAAACCCTGCCACCTTTATTTGCTACCAAAACATCTATAGCTACTTACCTTTCAAGAACTTAAAACTCACTTCGAAGAAGGGTATTATTATTCGAAACAAATAAATCGTCTTTATGGATTTTTTTTTATTTCAAGAGCTACAGTCTTTAAGTTTTAGTGAAGCAAACTACTTACAATTAATATTAAATAAAACATTTATTAGCTTACTTCGTTTTTAATATTAATTTTTATCCATAGCAAAAAGCATTTAGGTATAAGTTAAGTATGTATATTAGTACATCCAGCCTTGTACCAACAAATTTAATTTATATAAACAAAAAACAACAAAATATTCATCATTTATAATACGTAATGATATATCTAACAAAACAAAACCATTAAATTTTGAAATAATTTTATCATGATAAAAATATTATCCTTCTGCTCAGTGTTTATCTTGTTATCTATGTATATATGTAGGTGCGTGTTTTTGTTTTTTCTTCAAGTTTAGTTAATTTATTTTATTTTTGTTTATTTACTGTGCATTTTTAATAGTTTATCATTACAGTTGAGGGTCATTTGGTTGGATTTATAGTTTCCCCGTTCATTTTAACTCCAAATACTCCATATCCAGGTTGAGCAATGGGTAGTTTTCAAGTTGATTATCTTCATTGGTGGTGTCATATTCTGATGGTCTTAGATGACGTGTCAATTTGCTGGATTCTTCTTGATGGCTTTTTTGAATATTTTTTTCCTCAGCATCTGATGGTGAATAATGGAAAATTATACCTTTTCGGAATGCATTCCTCAGTTTTCTTTTAAAACGCTGTTCCGATGCGTCGAATAATTTTGAATCGTCGGCGTTTTGTCTATTATTGAAATCGTGTAAATTTGTAGTTTCATCTGAGTTCAGTCTCACGTTCTGAAATAAAGTTAAAAGGTTAAAAGTTAGAATGAGTATCGTATTAAATTAAATTTGTTTCTAGAAGAAGTAGACTAATAGAAGAAGACTTTTTTAAAGTGTTCTACCATTCCAAATTTTGTGGATATACTTTTTTTATTTCATCAAGCCTTTTTATTCGAGAACAGACATATCATGGATCAGGTCTTCTATTACCTATCTTAATTTTTAAAAACCCCAAGCTTGTGTCTATACCATAAAGGGTCTTTAAATCCTATCTGTCTATCTTTTTGTCAGTCTGTCTGTTTTGCCACACCCTAAGCGAATGGGTGGATTTTTCAAATCTTTCCACAGGTCAGTTTAGAAGAAATCCCCTCAGATGTTATTTGATTTAAAAAATAAAATTACGTTACCTTTTCTAGGCTATTTTGGAAAATTTTAATTTTCACAAACACAGTTCCACAGGGTCTTATGAAAAATTCACAGTTATTTTAATTTAATGTTTTTCTTAAAAACTAATTTATTTCACAAGTAGCCTTATACAAATGTAGAATTTAAAATGTTCGTTTACCTACATATGTAGAAACAAAGCCATGCACGGGCAAAAACAACATCCAATTTTAAATATTAATAATTATATTCTTGTTGGATGTATGTATGTATGTAGTTCACATTAGATTTTATTCACAGAATCTATGTAAGCTGAACTTAATTAAACATAAGACTGATTGTATGAAAGAATGACTGATTTATGTAGGCAGTTAAAAAAAAATGTATTCTTGGTTTTCCCTGACAGTTTGTCTCCGATTTTTTTTACAATTTTTTTTTTGATCAATATTATTATTTATTTATATATTTATTAAGCGGGCCAAAAATGGATGAAAAATTTTACTGACAAATATATTTTTTTGCAATATTTTAAAATGTTATTTATTTTAGTAGACATTCAATAATGACTACTTTTTAAGTAATTGCAGATAAGTACCATTTCTCAATTAAAAATATGCCTCATGTGGAGAAAATGTTAGAATTTAGACTTAAGAAAAAATGAAAAAAGGCAAAGACGTTTGTTCAAGACGAAGGTTTATTAACGAGTAAAAACGAAATGAAAAAGAATACATGATTGTAGCAAGATTTGACATTAAGAAAGATATTGTAAATGAAACAGGAACTGACAAATTAAAGAATGAACAAATGTTTGTGTTGTTGTTTAAGTGAAAAATACAAATATAGTTTTAACAGAAAAATATTTAAGTTAGTAAAAAATATGTCTTTTTTTAAGTTTCGCAGAGTCCAAAATTTTCGTTTTATTGGTGACACTTACAAAACAGCCGTTATTTAAAAAAATATAGCATCTAAAAATCAGTTACCTATTTTCTTATGATAGTTCAATTCTTGTTTATCAGAATGCATAATTAGATTTTTTAAAGAACTTTTTTGGCAAGATGTAGCTATTCATTTAAATACATAAATAAATACAGTGTTTCTTTTAACAATAATTTGTACTATAATTTTTAAATCTTTATTTGTGAAAATATTAATTTTTACCTACATATTTTTTTGTTGTAGGATCAAAACTACACAATTATGTGCGAAAATTTAAACTACGATTCAAAACAAAGTTCAAAGTTCAAAATATAGTTTTCAGTTCCTTTGAATACCGATGCCAAAATTCAGTGAAAATTTTTCCCAGCAAGTCTTATATTTTCTATTGTATTCTTTTATTATCTGTTAGCTTATTATTTTTATTCTGATGCATTCAGAATTCTAGTTAGTAATTAGTAAAATATAAATGTTCTAAATGCATTTCAAAGTGCATTTCGATTATTGAATTCAAAATCAATCTAAATTCTCTGTAACTCAAATATGTTTACTCAATTGTCATGAATAACATGACAACATCAATATCATCCGCAATAAATCCACTTAAGAATACAGCAATCGACATGTTTTACTTATTAACACAGATTTTTTTTTTGCTCTGCTAATGACAAGGTTTCTATAAAATAGCTTGTGCTGAAATTTACAAGAAGAAGTGTATAAATTATTACAAAACTTTTGTTGTTTAAAACAACAAAGAGGTGTTTTATTTACAATGAAAATATTAATTTTAATATATTTTCCCCTAATCACTTGTTTCAATTGATTTATAAGTTGCTTCGAAGCTTATATTTACTACAACGTTTCCTTAATAGTTTCTAATTTAGGGTATATTCTAACATATTTCGATGTTCCAAACTTTTAACATCCTAAGGGATTTGTTTCGAAAATACATTATGTACCTACATAGTTTAATTTTTCTTTCAAAATATCTTAAACTTAACATCTTACATAAAAACAAAAACTTATTTTAAAAGTCATACGACTTATCTTTGTAATTTGAAACCAACCGCGGGTGTTGATTTATGTGATTCATGCGTAATTTTATATTTCGCTTATTTTATTTTTGGTACAAAAACCCCCTGATTTTATTAATGGACCCAATACGAACATACATCACTCACCCTTTCTAGTAACATATTAAGAAGTTCACTTGGTTTAACTTCGTCCTGTGTTAACTGTTGTATATTTCTTTTTCCTTCTGATTGTTGACTTTCACTGCCATCTATTGAGCGATATATTTTCCCAGTGGATCTTTTGCCGTGTGCTATATTAATACAAAACAAAAATATATACATACATAAATATTCCCCAACGGCAGATCTAAAACTTTAATGATTACCTCCCCAGCATGAATGACCATATTCCAGACAGGAACCTGTAAGAAAAAAAAAAGAAATAAAAGGATGCAAATTGCAATTAATTACGTTTTCTTTATTATTGGTATTGTGAAGAATTATCTATGCTATAGACTGTGCTAAGGCTATATCTGTGTAGTACATTAATATTAATAAACGTTAAAAACCGAAAGGTGTGAAAAAATCTAATTGCGTTTTTAAGCACGATGAAGTCTTCAGAGGTTAGAAAGCAAAGGAGAAGGGGTGGGGGAGGTAATACATTATAAGAAACATTTTCTCAAATTATAAAGTAATATCTAATTTTTTCTTCCTGATTAAAAAAAATACGAAGTAAATATAAATACAGCATTTTCGATAAATTTTTCAAAGTTATTTCTTTCAGCGAGAAGCTACATACATCGGAATTCTGGTTTCCTAAATGCTGCTGCTGATCAAAGTTTAAATTATTTTTAGTTATACAATACATATATGGTCAAAATTCTGTTTCCCCAAAGTTTTGTAATTCAAAATTTTCGTAATTTATCCAAATTCTGTTTTTCAAAATTCTGGGAAGATATTACAAAATTTTATAAATGCCAAACATTTTTGAAAATCGTTAGATCCATTAAATAATTTTTATAAATGTATAATTTTTTTTTTAAATATTTTTAGAAATAAAATTGATATGTAAGCTTTTTTTTCCAAACGTATTCGTAAATTGTTAAACTTTAAGCGCTTAATGAGAAATGATGTGAAATCTTAGAATTAACTTTTTTCGAAATAAAAACGTAAATGCAAAGTTTTTTCTATGAAGTCACGAATCTTCGACAGTCAACTCGTTTCCTGGTTTATAACTCAATTTTTATAAAAATATCTCAATGTGGAAACTTTTTCCTTTGATGGTTTTTCTAATCCATGTAAACGCATTTTGTTCTCTTTCCCAAGAAAAAAAAAATAAATCTAAAAGACTCTTTGCAAAAGACATAAGGAAGAATAATGTTCGCGGTTCTTCCAGAGAATATTTTGTTTATGTGTCCTAGTTCTAGCCCCATCAAGACAATGTGAACAAAAATTATGATAAATTGTACTTTTAGGATAATCACAGGAGTAGTTTCACACCCTCGAACCATGTGAGAACAAAAAAACAATTATTTTCATTTTCAATCTAATATTTTTTTTAAATTGTAACAAAAAAACAGAATCTCGTTTTAAAATGCAATAATAATAATGTGCCTTTGTTTGGTTGCTCCAATATAGAAAGGAAAAGTAAAAGAAGTTCTTTAAAAATTGGATGGGACAAGATTTTTATTTTTATATTTTGTAACAATGAAGGGTTAACAGGTCAACACCTGCGTTATCTTTCCATCCTTGAGTTTGAATCATTGCTACAAAACATTTATGTATACATATATAGAGAGTGGGCTTTTAAGGGTTGAAAATAATGTCTGCCATCAGTGGAAACGAGCGAGTGGCTATCAGTCATAGAAGGTAAAGTATATTTCTTAAAAGGATTTTTTTAACAATTTTCACATTGTTTGAAACGTTACCGTTGGCACGTTTTTGAGTAGGTGCATACTTATAGTTCTTTTAAAGCTCATCAAATTAAAAAGGAGACAAAATTTTTTCTTAGAACCAATTGTGGTGATTTTGTATAGAAGGGGATGATATATAATTAATTGAATTAATAATAATAAATTGACGAAAATATCGGATTGGTAATTTTCCTCTTAGTATTCAGTAGAAAATGAACTGTGGCAATGATATGAAGGGAAGTATTCATATGCAGTACTCGAACCGTACATATTTTTCTATAGGAAGGCAAAGTTGGAGATTTTTTAAGGGAACGTAAAACGGGCGTGGACTCAAAAAAAATGGAAACGGTCGCATTTGTCTATTTTTCAAATAAACTAAAATAATTATTGGGAACCGTGGTATTTTCAGAAATAAAAGGAGAGCAATTTCCTCGTTTCATTGTCATGCGGAATACAAAAATTCGACGACGGTTGTTTTGGTTTCATTTGACTCAGGACTAGAAACTACCTTAAAATAATATTTATAATATATTTAATTGACATCAGCAGTCCACGAATTGAGGAACTATTAATAAAAAAAAATTAAATTTTCAAGAAAAGTACGTTTTGTCATCCAAATTTTTAGAGCCAGCAAAGTTTTTGAACTATCTAAGGCTGAATAAGGCTGAACCACAGAAAAAAAAATTGCAAACAAACACTCCAACTCCAACAAATTTATGTAATTATAATCTAATCTAACTGCGAACAAAGAGGTAGATTTATCTTTGGGGAAATAAATAAATAAATCATTTTGCAAAGTCAATCTAATAATAAATGTCACTGCATAATGTGTTAACAGGGAGCATGATGACATATAAGCAATGTCTATCTCTGTGTTGTGAACTGTCTTTTTATTGACCCTAAATCAAAAATAGCCAGGACTTTGCCTAATCATGGGGAAAAACGCTGAAGGTATGCGAATATCTAATATCTGATCCCAAGAGGTGGTGTAATTCACTTGTTGCTGTTCTGATTAATGTGATAAGTAGCTGCATGAAGTATATGACACAACCAACAACATTTTTACGCGAATGATTGTTATAGCAGCATTTATATTATTAACTCATCGTACAATTTATTGAGTTCTCTATACTTCTAGATAATAATCTGATGTGTGTAGTCATAAATTTATTCATTTAGTCTAGTGCATTTATAATCTAACCCAGCAGTCGGTGAGTCATAAATCAGCCTGGTGAAATTCACATTTTGGATTTTATTTAATATCTCGGTTCTTGATGTTAATCCTAGCAATTAGCCCGACTAGCCTAATGGGAAGCAATATATGAGAATTGTGTTGACAAGACAAATAAACTAATTTTCAAAAACTCTCTTTTTCAGACATTTTGTATTTGTCCCAAACTGGCTTGAATTTCTTACTTTTTTTAATTATGTATTAAAAATCTTCCCCTCCGATAGAGTAAGCTAGAACTAAATGCTTTTATAGAATCCAATATATTTTAGGATTCTCAAAAGAACTTCAGAGATGTTGTCCCGGTAGCAAATCTTTTAATCCTTCCTATGATTTTCGCAACTCTTTTAGCAAGCGACCCTGGGACACAAGAAACTGTGTTTTTCCATGAAACAACTTGCGCTGCACTGTACATTACTGTGGGCGGGGAAAATTTGAAAAGACTTAAGAGGATGGATTTAAAAAAAATCTCATACAATTTAGTTGGTTGTCCACCACGAACTCTTTTTTGTCATTTCGCGAAACCCATGCATTGCATTTGGTTCTTCACTTTTCTATACGTGGTTTAACGTTAATTGAAAGTTGAAGAGCCACATCACAATACAGATAGTTTCGAGTTTAGTGTCATCCGATTGCATGCTCTATGAACAATAATAATTTACTTCCTTTTCATTTGCAAGCATTCAAATGATGCATTTTTGAATTATTTCCAAGAGATTTCTATTTAAAGATAAATTATGCTTAGATACTTTGATTGCTGCTTCAAAATGATTGAATCATTATTTGGGTTATAGTATTTTTACTAATGGTGTGTTCCTATTTTATCTTTACTGTCACAATTAATCAAGGGAGTTTATAACATCATGTTTCCGTTTTATCCTGACATTATCAAGAACTCAATGGTATATTATCTGTTAATTGGCATACAAAATACCCCGATATAAATAAAACGGATTAATAAGAGCCTTCAATAGGTTTTTTTGTTCATGAAAACATGAAATCATCATCACTTGATGTAGACAGTTGATTTATTGATGGACATAAGTTTATCATTTATGCGGGTTGTAATATATTTATTTCATAAGATTTTACTTCACATTCAATAATAGCACGAATCAAAGTATTTAATTTTTTGTTTAGAGCAAAGTCTCGAATATCAATAAATTTGAATTTGTTCCTGTATTAAATGGAAGTTATCCATTTGCTTTTATGTTAAAACAAAACTTTAAAACTGGCTTCTTTTGAGTTTTCGTCAAACTTTTGTTTTTGCCCTTAAATAACAGGATTATGTGCCAGAAAAAGAAAGCGATTTACTTAAATTAAGTTAAAGTCATCTGTAAAAATAGCAATACTCTTTTTCACATATTATTGAAAAATAAAAAATTATTAGAAAAGTATTTAATTACGTGATAAACAGAAAAGTCAAAACTTTTACATCAACTCATATATCAGACATTACTAAAACCCACAAATGGAACTTACTTTTTCATAATTTTCAAACGTAGGTATACATTATGAACTCTGTGAAATGTAAAAACTACATTAAAAACATCAGAAAACTTATTTTATAAATGATTGTTTAAGGCTTCCTTACACTGTTAAATTATACAAAATATATTTGAAATATGAACGTTTCTCAACAATGGAACATCCTTTTGCTAGTTTTCTCATAATTTTTTCTATTTCGAAGTTGATAATATTTTTGTATAAATCGTAAATAATTCAAATTAAAAGAGAAAGCGTTTCAGTTTCAGATTGCTTCATTTTAAAAGAAATTAATTGTATTTGAAATATATTTCTACTTTATAGACCAATATATGAACGATTTTGTTTACCACATTAATTCAGTTTTTGTGTATTTTGTTTTGTCACTAAAGATACACTTGAGACATTAATCAAAATTGACATTGAGATTTTAGAGAATGCTAATGTAAATGTAATTGATTTTTTTTGATTTTTTTTAGTGTTTTTAATTTTTTTTTCTAGTGCAAAAATAGAAGGTACCTGAAATACTGTTTGTATAAAACCTTTTTATCTTCTAAATGACTCTAAGGACTTTGATATATTTCTTCTCTAAAAACCGTTTTGATTTTCTCAGGTAAAAGTGGTGTATAATGTTAGATACACAAATTCTCAAAAAAATAGTTTATTTCTTTGGATTTAAAAAAAAATGTAATTTGTTTTAAAAATTGAATATTTTGAAAATGGTGGATATTTGTTTGTTTTTTTTTTGTTTTAAATAGATTTTTAAATATATAAATACACACATATTTAAGACCTGCACACAATCTATTTTCTTAAATGTTACGAAAATTTAATTTTTCTTAAGATGTCTATGAATTTTTTTTTCAATTTTTTTCATTGTTTGGATATAACTTTTGTTTTCAATTTGAAGCTTAAATGAGCAGGTATCTATTTATGTATTCAAATATAACGGAAATAGCATTTAAGTTGTTTAAAACGAGACAAAAATGTATTACAACTAAATTATAAATATGCACATATATAATATTTTTTTTTAATATCAAGAAGCCAAAGTACACTATGGCGTATATGTATTTTTTTTTAAGTTTTTATTCAGTATTTTTCGCATTGTACTAGACAAATTAAGGATAAATAAATTTCACTTTCTTAAAAAAAAACAAAGAATTTCACTTCAAATGCAATTTAAATGATCGAACTCGGGTTATGAATGTCCCTAAAACCGAGGAGAGACATTTTATTAGAATTCAGCAGAATGAAAAAATTATCGGTGTTCCGTTTGAAAAATGCTTCACAATTATATAAATTAATTCAACTTTGCATAGTTCCATTCATAACTTCACGTTTCGCAAACGGATTTTAAAATAAATACTAACAAAAATTTACTTTAACTCTCTGTTTTATTTTAAACCAATAAATAACTCGTCTATAATAAAAACTAATTGGAATATTCTTCTGACTTAAATTAAAAACATTTATTATTGATTTGAAAGGAAATTCATTTAAAGATTAAAAAGCCAGAGAACAATAAGTAAGCTACAAATTTTTAAATAATTTTAGAAGTCGAAGTCTTTTTTTCAGCTAATGCTTAATATGTACAACATAATATATACAAGTTCAATGTGGTTCAAAATTAATTTATTTATCGGTAAATTGTAATAAATTTTGCAAATGGCGTCGGCAGCTACTTGACAGAATAAAATCTTTTCAAGTGTGCTTTAAGTCACTAGAAGTTAATATTTGAAAAATAAACAATTTTAAAAGAAAGATTTCTATCACTCAAAATTTTTTTTTTGTATTTTTCAAAAAAATGTATTCAAAAACCAAATTGCATGATTAATTTTTAGTCACACTTTTTCTGAACACATTTTCTTAAATATGTATCTACTTATTAAAGTAAAAATATAAAAAAAAGATTACCTTTAACGAAACCCGTAATAGCCAATAAAAGAATTACACCCAAATAAATTATTTTACTACACATTTTAAGTTTTTGTTTTAAATAAAAGAAAATAATTCCCGCGATCGGATTCTTCCACACTCCACTTCACTCAACAGGTCTTTCTTTTCTTTTTTTTATCTTTTACAACAACCACTTTCAGCACTGCACTTTGGTTCCTTACTTGTTGAATGAATCACGCTTAACTGTTAACTGGTTATCCTCGACGATATACCGGATGTCTTATATAGTTGCAAACAACATGGCCAACTTCAACCCGAAATACAAGGTGGAAAACATACACGCGGACGGAGAATGGGCTACCAATTTTTTTATTTTTTTCGGAATACCAGCTGATTTCCTTGCGGACACGGTGACGTATGAGTGACTTAAATAATCTGCTCGATAATTTATATGATGTTTTCGGATAAGATATGTAGCTATTAATATTTTTAGTTAATCTAAAGTTTTGTTTTTATTGCACCAGATAATGGGTATTTTCCAGGTGAATTTTATCGTTTTCGGAAAGGGAAAATGGCGTTAAATGTACTCATTTAATGAACATGTAATTTTATTGCGTTATTTATGGTTGTCGCTATAAGGACCTAATACAATGCACTTGATAGTTTTATTGAACCCTAGAAAAAAAAAAAACTGATGACAATTATTCTGAAGGTACTGAAAATTTTGTTTATCACTTTGTGAGTAACAGTGAAATGTTATAAATTTTTATGTTCTTTGCCTAGGAACACTTGTACTCGTAGATAAAAACTCGGTATAGCAACTTAATTAATTTTGAAATGTCAAATGATTCTTTTTTTATTTAAAAAAAAAAGCTTTAACTATCTACGTATTTAGATTACACAACATGGGGAAATAAATTCCAAAAAAAAGTTCACAATAACTTGATTGGGTTACCCAAAAAATCAATTCATGAAAAATAATAATTTATGATAAAGTTATTTTCAAAATAAAAAAGCCTTCAAAATATTGAACTTAAAAATTAGGGCTCTAAGAAACTTGCGTCAAGAAATTTGTGTCTAGATGATCAATTTTGAGTTGAAATGAGGAATATTAGATTTTTTCATAATTGTATTCTGTATTGTATGTACTCTATATTGTCATTCCTTTTTTTTTTGTAACTTTTTTTGTAGTTCTATAGTACTTTAAAATAGGAACAAGTGCATGCGATCCAATCGTGCATTTTTTATTATTCAATAATTGCACAAATTTTTTTTTTTTAATTTTGCATTTCTAAAATCCTGTATTCTAAATTTAAAAATAAAAAACGTAATTCTGTATGTACTTCAAAATTCTATGCTCTAAAGTTTATAATAGTTTTGATATTGAAATTTTTTAAATATATGTAGACTTATAGAAAACCGAATTTTGGGTTGCTTTCAAAATATCAACCTGGTGTTGGAAAAACTATTTTCATGAAAATAAAATCTTCATTATTTGTATTCAGTGGAACTCCAAGGAACAATTAGCCAGAATTCAAAACAGGAAACACATTCCGAAAAGATTCTTTTTTATCATAACATTTGTTATTCATTTTGTTAATTTTTGTTTTTTTTTTCTATTATCTATTATCTATATATCTATTATCTATATATCTATTATTTTTTTATAATACTTTGCATTTTTTTATTAGATGTATAAAAATGTTCATAATTGACTAAAAACCTGTACAAAGTTATTTCAGTGAATAGAAGTTTGGATTAACAGAATTATTTAAAAAGTAAAATTTTGGATTAACAGAATTTTTAAATACAAAATTCTGTTTAACAGAATTATATTCATAAAGAATTTTCAATCCATATACAGATTTTGGTCATGCAGAATTTCGGAATACAGAAAAACGATACATTCCCTATTTCTGTCTCAAATGCAAACCCTTTTCGCAATGTTGCACAGCTTTGTTTTTTTATTTGCTAACTTAAAACAAGTCTCTAAGTACCATATATTATTAAACCAGTATTGCGAAAAAAATTATTTGTATTTATCAAAATCTTAATTGTAGTTTAAAATACAGAACATTTCGGAAACATTTACATATTAATATATATTTTGTATTAATTGTATTTTTTGACTTTTTCATGTAATATTATTTATAATAATTTATTTATAATCTCCGTTGTTTATTTTTATTATTATCTACTTGTTTGTTAAATTATGTATTTATTTACTTATTTATTTTATTTGTTATTTATCTATTTATTCATTTATTTATTTATTTATTTATTTATTAATTTATTTAATTATTTATTTATTTATTTATCTATTCATTTATTTATTTATTTATTTACCTGCTAATTTAATTTTTCATTTCTCTGTCATTTATTTTATTTAAATATACTCATAATCAATTAACTTATACATTTAATGATTTATTTATTTCTTAATATATTTTTGATCTTTTTTTTCCTATTTATTATTTATACATTATCTGTGATATAGTTTTACAAATTCGAATGAAGGTTTCTTGCAATTATTTTCCTTCAAATTTATAAATGTTCCTTCAAATTTAAAAATGTTATAAGCATATATTACTCTTCAGAAACCCAATATTGATTTTCAGTAGTAAGATACAACTTGTTATCATATCTCTGTGCTGTGCAATGACTTAAAAATATTGTTAACTATGTAATTTTCTTTTAAACAATAAAATATCTATCTATCTATTTAAATACATACAATTAAAAAAAAGAAAGTTTTTAAGAAAAAACAAAATCTCCATGATCGGAGCTGTTACCAAAAATTTCGGCTTTATTTGAATAAATTACAAGATTTAGAGATATCTATAGATCCTCAAAAATTACAAGTATTTGTATATATGTTATATATATGTATGTGGCGACAAAACGTTGGAAACAGACAAAACAAATGATTTTTGTATGTTTTTAATTTTGTTTTGGTCAATTTTTTACTTAAAAATAGTTGTAAAGTTTCTATAAAATTTGGTTTCATTTTGTGAAGCCTCAAAAAACAATAACTGTCAAAAGAATTTCTCAAAATTAATTTTTGGTTCAAATAAAAACTCTATTTTTAGAATATTGTCGGAAAAAAGGCATTTTTTCACGTATTCATATTCTATGTACAAGTAAACACCACAATCAAACATTATCACCACACAATTGAAATAATTAGATGGGTTTTTGCCAGACTTTCCCGGAATGGCAGAAAATGAAACCACATCAGAATGTTTATACACTTCTTTTAGCGTATTTGCGACCATAGCGATGACGGTGTTAATGCATCTTTAAAATCCTTTCGTGAGAAGATGGGAAGGGTTATATTTTTGCATTGTCTTGTTTTTTGAGAATGTAGTATACCCTGACATGGATTGTTTGGTTAATATTATTCTAAAGACCACTCACAATAATTACCTATTTTTTTTAATATACAAAATGATGTAATGTAAGAAAAAAATCAACTGGTAGCTAAAATTATCTTTTCCGTTGTTTTTAATATTTGCTTGCATCTTTAAAAATATACATCTGCAGAACATCTGAGATTGAGTGATTTACTTTGAATTGATAAGAGCATTCATTGTTATAAATAAAAATGGTGCTTAGTAACATAAAATTTTGAAAACAATTAAGTAAAAATACATAACTCTTTTTTTTTAACTTCTGAGTTTAAAAATTAATTTGTCTTAGAGTGTTTGATGAAACAACAAGAATTAAGTAGTGAATTAAAAAATCGTTTTTTGGCTTTTGATAACCATACAGATCGAATTTATACATGTGCCTTTTTATGAATGTTTGAATTCGTGCCTATTTTAGATATAAAGGTTATTCTTTTTGGTGCTGGTATAAGTGATCCTATTATTATTTTCATTCGAAATTTGCATTACATATTTTTCTAATTAAAAACAATAACAAAGGAAAATTCGTTTAAAAAAAATTAAATGTTTCCTTATGGAAGTGACGTTTAATTTTTTCATCGAACTGCTGGTACACAGTTTCAAGTGGAAAAAAAATATATTCAACATGACTTTCTTCGCGCAAAACAATGTCACTACCATTAAACAATGGAGTTTGAATGATTTTCTTGCATTAAAATTTGTATGAAATTTGTAAAAAGAAATAGTCAAAAGATTTTGCGACAACTTGCCAGTTATGGCGCTGTCAGCTGTCGCACAATGTGGTGACAGTTTCTTCTTAGGAGCTTCGATATCTGCGTAATGAAACTTATGTAAATTAATTTTAAATTCAAACTTCTTATAATATAGGTTGAACATCTGCTGAAGGAGTAGGATCTTGTATTATTTATTTAATACTATGATACTTAACCGATTTGAAAATTTAAAAATGTTTTAAATAAATTTCACATAACAATTCAGATATATTTGAAACTTTCATCTACTACAAATTCCAAAAAGCTTTAAGAAACTTTTATGCAGAAATTATAGGAACACTGTAAAAGCTCACATAGACTGGTATAAAATTTTATGGATATCTGTTATTGGATTCTACAACCCAATAGTTTGAGAAGCATTGAAAGCTTCCGGTTGAATTTGAAAAAAAAAACGTTACGAAATAGCTGAGATAAATTCAGAACGTAATCTAATCACCGATATGTTGGGCTGGTAAGAATTTAAATGTATATCCCAATAAATTCGTTATATAAATCGGTAGCAAGTCTCGATTTAAAGAAATTGAAATAAATCGATTTAAAAATATTACGGCAAAACATGAACAAAAAAGTTAGATTCACTTTAAGAATAGATATATCTTAAGACAAACATTCCATAATCTTCTAAATGAATAATGTTTATTGAAATACAGTTACATACATATGTACATAGAACTAAAAAAAAAATAAAGTTTACGACGACTCAACTCAAAAATCTTTAAATTTTACATACATAGGTACTGCCTATTATTTGTGCAATTAAATGAAATCTTGTAAAACAAAATTGGAACAGTTCTCAATGCTTACCGAAAAAGGGATCAAAATTATGGAAATAAAATTTCTCTTTTGCATGAACTGGAATACCATTAACTTTATTTGAATATTTATGTATTTTTGACAATAATAATATTATTATTAAAGATTAAAATTGACGTAGGAGAACATTTTTTTTTTCAAAAATTAAAAAAAATTTCAAACATTTTTTCAGCAAATTAATTTTTTTCCAAAAATAATTAAATAAAAACAAAATAAAAATTAAAATTAAAATTTAAACAAAACATACAAATAAATTTTTTAATTTAAATTTTTCCAAAACTCTCAAAAAAAAAATGCTGCTAAATGTTTTTTCTAAAAAAACCCTCGAGAAGATAAAATCAAAAACTGCAATTTTAAACTGCAACTAATACTACTAACTAATACTAACACCAATAATTTGGCCAGTTCATATTTTTTTTAGAATACTAAGATATCTGAGAATTAATTTTTTTTGCTCAGCTCTTTTGCTGTGGGAAGAGGGGAAATTTCAAAATTCAAAAGAAATATGTATAAACTAAAAGTTAGCCCAGATTACAAAAATAGATAAGACAGAAAACAACTGCAAAACTACGAAATTGCAAAATAATTTAGAACTGACCGACTTTGGTTCACCAAGTTACTATTAAAATTCTTCGAATATTGTTACCGGTGAATCAAAGCAAAAACTTAAAAATCGTCATATGCATATACTCTAAATTCCGGAAATGGGGAAATTCTAGAATTTATCGGTAAGACTTAGAATTAGTTAGTAAAAGTTAGAAATATTTTGTTTTCATAATTCCTTCGACAGTTTAAGAGACATGCATTTATAAATTTTAATTTAAAAACACTTCTCTGTCTGAAAGTGCATTGAAAATTATGAAGCATCCTAGACAAGATACTTTTAATAAAACAAAATTGTTTACATTGGCGCTGCCTGGTGAACGAAAATACCTTTGATTGAGAGGAATGATTGAGAGCTTTAAACCACTTAGGTCCTGGCCCTGTATTTATTTATATTTATTTGAATATTATTGTAAAAAACAGACATTTAAAAGTAAACTAAAAATAAAAAGATAGGCTACATACAAAACTTCATTGAAAAACTTAAATGAAACTTTTGATTCAGTCTTATTTTAACTAATCTCTTAAGAGAGGTTAATTAATGAAGGGTCTATTATATTTAAATGTATTTCAATGATATTCACGACAAAAATGTTGCTATTTTAATCAATGAAAATTCTCGTTAAAATAAATTATTTATTTCAAAATAATTTGACCACATTTTTGTCTTTAAATACATCAGTTCATTAAAAGTATATATATCCTCGATTTTTTGACATAACACACACAAAACCAAATAAAGCAAATAAACAAATCCTGCTGCACATTAAAATTGAAAACATGAGAAAGCCAATTTTAATAATTAATAATCATCATCGTCATAGCTTTGTACATATTTTTTTTTAATTAACTTATGATTAATAACATTCAGTTTTACACGCACAACACAATATCAATTCGATGATATGTAGGTATGTTCGGTATATAGCTGAAAGCTATTTACCATAATTCATGAACCACCATTAAAATTTATAAAGTGTGTGAAAAATAAAAATTCGATAAATAATATTGTTTGTGTCACTGGGCATTTCATCGAGTGGATCAAGGTGAAAAGAAGTCATCTACTTGTGGATATTTTTATTGCAGGGATATTTAAATGCAAAAAACAAACAAAAATAGAGTAACAAAAAAAAAATAGTGAAAATATTCAAACCAAAACGATAAATCACCCAAGGACGAACCAACCGCATCCAGCAAATACAAGCCGTGTCGTTTCTGTGTCATTCACAAGATCTGCATTCCCTGCCTCGCCTGCTGGTCCTCAATTCCAAGAACAGCAAGGCAAACGGAAACACAAATAAAGGCAAAAACAGGCCACACCGGACATAACCATCAGACTTATCTGTGTTCAAATAAACATAATGCCTTTCGTTTGTCCCCTAGAATTTTTCTTCTTTCATCCTTAAAAGGAGAAAAAAGAAAACAATTTTCATTTGTAAAATAGAAACACAATCCATACGAATCCCTACGACTACTGTAAGGACTAAAAGCTGTATCCTGCCAAGGCAAGAGGCAAGTCAGCAAAAAAAATAACACAAAGTGAAACAAACACAGTGCGGGGAATAAATGAATACATAAATTGGAACCCATCCAGATGCAATCTGCAATCAATTTCATTCACCGTTGTTTGCCGCTCTATATATATCTACTGCTGGTGCTGCTGCTGATGATATTGCTATTCGGGTTCAGCAGTTAAAGAGTCTGCATACGGCATCCTGTTTCCGCAGAGTTGCATACCAAAAATGTTATCTCTGCACAATTACTCCTCGCAACAGGAGCAAGTTACCATTTCCGGTCCCCCTTAGCTAATCGCCTGAAAATATGAGCTTAACATTTAAAAGTGCCTTAAGATATGACACTGGCAGAGCGCATGTATAGATTTGGATCCATATACCCACCACAACCCACTTATAAAAGTATTCCTGGTTACGACCGAAGGCTCTTACCAAGGAGGAAATCCTAAGAAGCTAACTTTTCCACTTGACCACGATGGGGATATAGTGGAAGTTTTCCTACTTGAGAGTCAGAGCAATGCCATCCATTAATGAAGTTTAAGCGTCTTAACCCGATGATGAAGGACGAAGGATATGAAAGAAGAGGAATATGACTACAAAGACTAAGTTATAGGTACAATGCGACAGTGAAACTAGAAAAATAACTATTAAGCAAATGGTTGAGGGCGGATGCAGGGCCGGATAGAGTCATTCAAAAGGCCCATGGGCAATTAAAGTCAATGAAGTTTCTCGTCTTTTCTTTTTCTCATACTAATTATATAATTAGTTATACTTTTTGCGGTGAGTAAAAGTGTTTCCCCAGATTTATACAAGAACTTTTTATGGTGACAGAATGCAGAGATAAGGAAGAGTACTTATTCAATTATTTTGTTTGCTCCGAAATATATTTAAATAATATTTTTAAACATTCACAAAGTGTCACGTTTTTCATTAGACTAAATATATAACCAACTAAAATTATAAAAATCATTAGCCTTGATCTATGTACTTTTAAAAAAAAAATTAATTGGATCTGGACAGCCCCTGAAGTACAGAGATCTAAGTGAGTAACAACTCAACCACGCAGATAAAAAAGGATGCTTCTGCAATTCCCTGCTGAGCAATAACGTCTGCCTCCTGGTCTCCTGGTTGATACGGATTATCCATTTGTTATTAAATTGAACTTCGACTTTTCTTGGAAGGGTAAAAGTTTTGATCCTTGTCCAAATCCGGCTTTGATGCTCTCGACTGCTGACATGTTGTTCTTTAGTTGCATGAAGCCGAAAAGACGAAACTATTTTGATTAGTATTTTATTTTTAAGTGTACACTTGTACATAGAATGTCAGTTTATTAGACTTGACCATTCTTTATTCCGTCAATTTCATTGAATTTTTGTGAACAACAATTAGCGTTGTTGTAAAACCTAATAAATGTCGAATGCTTTCTTGACATCCAGAAAGCATCCGACGGCAACTCTGTTTAATTGGATGCTTTGCTTAGGGCTTTCAGGAGCCATTGTATAAGTGAAATGTTTTTTCCAAAACCCGAGCTGTATTTCAGTGCAGTATTTTGTATTTTGGGTGCAGAAGTTCTTGAGTTACCTCAATATCAGCTCTTCCAAGATTTTATTAAACTTGCTGTGGGCGGATATCGGCATGTTAAATCATTTTTCGGAGGTACTGCCCCCCTCACGTCCGTTATAGAATTTTCCAATTCGAAAATTTGCAGTAATACATTGGTAGATACACAGATTTGCTTCGCCTTTCGAAAACTAGATTTCCATCTTCAGGCGTTGGTTTTGATTTATTTTTTTGATGTATTTTTCACTTTCTATCAAAGATTTAAAACAATTTCTAAATCAGAGATTTTGATAATTATTAACCGATAAGAATTCTTAAAAAAAAGGAATATAAACAAAGTTGGGTTAAAAAGAACTTGAATCCCCCATGTGTCATAGTTCTTGAATACTTTGGAATAATACGGCACTGATCAAATAGTTTTTGTAGGTAAAGCCGAAACTCTTGATAGCGGAAAGTCAGCAATTTTTCTTTCTCAAAAATGGTTGAATAACTTTATTTCACCTTTCGCCATGATTCAAAAGGAAAACACGAGTTTCATTGTCATTATCAGTTTGATGGAAACATCTACATTCGTTTTGCTCGAGTTATCTTCCTGAGACGGACGGATGGTCGCATCGTCCGTCAGTGGAATGAATTGCAGTCGCAGTGAGAGGCCGTAATTAATTTGGCATTCGTCCAAATTCCTCCTATTTTTTTTTTTGTCTTGGAATTTTGTCTGTTTATGGGAAAGTCGTTTTCTAGGTGTGTCATGTCACCTGTCTTTCATCTAGGCTGCAATTCATTTCACCTGCCATGTCGAGTAGTTATATTATGTTTCACTCACTCAATCAGGAATAGAGAAGAATAAGGCGCCTGTCTCTGATATACCTATATACATTCGTGTCTTCAACTAATAAGACCTTTGTTCGGTCCAGTTAAACTTTATTATTGAGATCCTTCGTTAATGTTTAGAATTTAAATTTTCATTCTTAATTCAAACATACAGATACAGGAAGATACAGATACAAAAAGAAGGAAGTGGATTTCATCATTTCAAAATGAAAGTGTGATTACTGTTTTTTTGGCGTTGTTGGTGCTTCCTTTCAAAAAGGATATAAACGTTGAGATCCTTCGTTAATGTTTAGAATTTAAATTTTCATTCTTAATTCAAACATACAGATACAGGAAGATACAGATACAAAAAGAAGGAAGTGGATTTCATCATTTCAAAATGAAAGTGTGATTACTGTTTTTTTGGCGTTGTTGGTGCTTCCTTTCAAAAAGGATATAAACGTAGGAATTGTTTTGAAAATAAAATATACTGCTCCCATGTGTGTGTTCTTACAAAAATTGTCACGACACAATACACCATGACAGCAATAAATAACTCCACGTTTTATTAAAACGAACAAAATAAAGCGACACAATGAAACGACAGCATTTTTTCGTATGTACTCGTAGGTTGTTGTCGAAATTTAAAAATACATCAATTTATTTCTTACTCTTGCACAATCACTAAGTATATAATGCATGTTCCAGAAATAATATGTAAGATTGTGATTTCTCGCAACAGTTGATTTATCGTCATGATAAAGGGGGTGTATATAGGAGTATAGAAATTATCACTTTCGCTGGATCTTGGTTTTGAAATTTTCTTCGTTGGATTGTTTTTGTTTGAACTCATCAAAAATAGATAAATAATTCCTATCTTGTCACCAGCCTTCGGAATTATTTGTTGATTTCATAAGGTCGTTACTGATTTAGAGTTTATGTAGTGAGTACATGTTATTAAAAATTGGTAAACTTAGCTAAACAAGAAATTTGAGCTTAAAACTTAGGATGTCACCTGATGTACGAGTATCGTAAACAGTATATTTTTTGAAGAAAATAAATTCAAAAATTGTTATAGTTGTTTTCATCAAAAGATAATTTTAAATATATTTTTGTCAAGTATTTTAAGAAAGAAAAAACTGTGCCGGTATTAACTTTTCATTGAAAATTGATTTAGCTGGTAAAAATGAGTGAATGATTTTCTGTTTTGTTGTTTTTTTTTGCTTTCTTTTGTTTAATCTATCGTAATCATGTCTTTCAAGTTTTCAAACATTAATAGGGACTTATAACTATTTCACTAAATAGTTAATCGCTTTTGCAAGTGAAGTGAGTCATTTCATTTCAAAATATCTCAATGGACCCATTTCCCCAAACTAAAAATAAAAGAAAAGTTGCAGTAGATTTTGCAGTGGTGGATTTAAAAATAATAAAAATCAATCCTAAAAAGTGCATTAAAATCGTAAAGTTATTACCGAAAAACCAAATGAAATGTTTTTTTTTTTCAAATGAAAAATATAAAGAAATCATCTGAATGAAACACAACAACAACAATATTCAGTTAAGAAAAAAAAACTACATCTAGGATCCTAGCTATAGCTAGAATTCAAAACAGATTTTTATTTTTGTTTTGCAAAAAAAAATTTTTATGTTGTAAAATAAAATAGATTATCCGACTGGATGGTACAAATTTGTTTTTTACTCTAGGAATAAATAAATGGGAAAAATATGGAAAAACAATTATTTGAACTGCTAACATAAGACCAAAAAAATATTGAGTTCAAAATTGGAGTGGCCATCTTCTGATGAATCGAAAAAGAACGAATAAAAAAAATCGTTAGAGCCAATTAAAAAAAAAAACTAGATTTTTGAAACGAGACGCCAGTCCCACTTTATATGTACATATGTGTAAAATAAAACAATTTAAAGTCGCGTTTCAATGTACATAACATTTTTCTTCAGTTACAAGGTAACATACTCAAATTGTTATCTTTTTTCAATTACAATATGGATACCAGTTTAAATGAGTTTAATTTTTCAGACCTTTTTTTAGCTTTTTTCTTATGGAAAAACGATGAGTATAGATTAATGTATTAATGTGTTCAAAAGCATATTATACAATTTCCTTCAATGAGTTCGATAGAACGTGAAGCTATGTATTTAAATACTTAGGTTTATATTAAATTTACAAAATTGCTTAATTTTTCCTGATTGCTACGACCATTTGGGTATGAAAAAAAAATATTATTTAAATGTAATTGGTAAAGAGTGAGTCCAAATTCAAATCTGTTCGTAAGTTATGTGCAAATGTTTGTACTGGAAACCTTTAGGCTTACATAATAAAACTCATGAAGGTAAATGTATACATTTATTTGTTGGTACCCCTGCTTCAGTGCTGATAAATGCTATTTTCTGTTTTGTTTAATATTTTCGTTATCAATAATTGCCGAATATTAGTTCAACCACCCCACGCCATCCCACCAAATCCTTACCTAAATTCGCTGCATTAAAATTTTGAAATTCTGCTACAATTAAAAGCCCCATGCCCATCTCCATAACAATTCAGCTCTCTCTCAAAAATGTCACTTTTCAAAAACACAAAATTGTTCCATTAATGTCAAAACTTCCAAAATGATGGCGGGTGTTATGTTTTAATTACCCTGGGTTGTCGATGGAAAATATGATTATGATGTGATTCAATCGATTGGCGGTCAATCGGTGTGGAAAAAGGTGCACGCGAGGGTGATGGTTATGAGCAAAGGTATAAAATCATTCTCCGGCGGATATCCATACAGTCACACAGCAGCACAGCCATCAGCCAGCTTTTGAATAAACGGAATATTTTCCAAATTAATGACCGTACGATATTTTTGCCCCCATGATAAAACTAAAATTCCATTCAAATATATACAATAAATATTATGTGCAGATATTGTGCGCCCAAATCGGCATCCAAAAACACGATACAAACAATCAGACAGAGAGGTGAATGAAATTAATTATGCAGAATTGTCCCAGGAGTGTGCGAAATTGTATGACTTCCATAATTGATTGAAACATTTCAATTTGAAGCCCGTAGGCTGTTGTATTCAACTGGAATGCTTTTAGGTCTAATCGGATAGAGGAAAATAATTGATGTTGGTTAGGGAGCTCACTGCATTGTTCTACTTGATCAACGTTGAAAGTTTTATCTATAAATGAATCGATGATTGGATTTTAAAATCATTTATACATTTTGCTAAAACAAAAGGATTTCTATTGTGTTTCGGAGTATACATAAATGTATATGTCTGCAGCATTGTGGATTATTATATTATATTTTATAAATATATTTGGCTTCGCTTTAGTAAAAATGATGATAATTAAAATTGAATTCTATTCGTGACCAGACTGTATTTTGGGGATTATTGAAATACATAATATTATTTGTTGTGATGTATTTACAAAAGATAATAATAATTGTAATTCAAATATTAAATCAAATGACTATTTTATTGATTCATAATCTCAAAAACAGAATGTTGATTATGTATTAAAAAAAAAATATTTAAAATTCATTAAGAATTAGAGAACATTAAATATTTTAAACCAATTTTTATGAAACCAAAACATTAATAAATTGATGCATAATTATATCAGCTTCCAGTGGAATCTTATAATTAAAAGCCATAGTTTTCGAGTTATGTACAAAAAACCTGCAAAAAAGCATGTTTTGCATATTGCGAAATTTTGTTAGCAATTATCATATTCGGATTGAGCACTCCTAAAATATAAAATAGGGTAGATTTGTCAGACTAATATAAATTTTAAAAAACTAAAAAACGAAATCAATAATTATTTTTATGAAAAACTAAAAAATTATGTTAATCGACCTGCAGATTTGTTTCTCTAAGAAACCTAAGAATTTTGAGTAGGTAGTTTAATTTTGAAGGGGTAAATCGCTCCCTTCAATCCTGTATCTTCCTAGTTGCCTGTGTCTATACCAAACTGAGGCATAAGCATAATATTTGTTGTTGTTTTTTCAAAAGTATTTTTAGAAATCGTTAGAACCGTTTTTGAGATTAAAAAATGTCTAGGTTATTAACTTAAATACTTAATTAATTACTTTAAGTTCCAAATTTGAAAAAAATCCTTTAATTATAGTTAAGACTTTATACGTCGAGGTACAGACCCACTTTTTTATTTTTTTTTTATTTTAAGGTTAAAATTACATTTTTCTAAAACCGTTTATATATTTGAAATGATTTTCGAAAAATTGTGTGAAATGCAAAATACTATTTTTTGTGGTCAGACTGGTTTTAAGCTTACATTTGACAGCCCAATCATATAAGTCCCTTTACGTGAAAGGTGTATTTTAGGGGTGCATTTACCTCAAATGCAACCAAAAAAATGCATTTCCTAACCGAAGCAACCTTAAAATGCTTGTCGTTTTAGATTTTGGTAGATCAGTACCCATGATGAAATAAGAAAACTTACGGTCACCTCCTGCACTAATATTTAACTTCAATTCGTATAACTAAAAGTTTTATATTTCTATATTTTCAAATTTTACACTTTACTATGAGACGATTGGAAAGAGGAGCTTGATAAAAACTTTAGAATAATCTAATCTAATAAAGCATGAACAACAATTCAAAAATCCAACATAAACTTTAAACAAAGACAAAGGCAAACAAAAAGTGAATTTATGTCAAACCATTTATCTCTTTGCAGTTAAATAAGGACTCAACATTCATTCTAACTAATCTACCAAACCAAATAAAGAATAAATTCCTTTTCTATACCTACAAAACCTTGAATCCATCATCATAACGGTAGTTTATTATATAAACGATCAAATCAGCATACAAATGGAATAAATTCTCACCCCCCCAAATCAATTCAAACCCATCCCCTAATCCATATTCATCAAAAAAAATAAACAATACAAAAAAATTTATCAATGGGTTTATTGGGGAATATGAGGACTGAGAATGTTGATAGAAGAAATGGGAATTCTAAATCGGTATCGCCTGCATTATTCTGTGTAATAAAATGTCGAACACAAGCAAAATGACAAGAAGTGACAAGTTTTTTTTTTGTGATACTGATACAAAGATAGAATTCGGATTCAATTGTGCATGCCAATCACACTTCAATACACCACATATACCCAAGGTAAGAACCAGAAAATACGGAAGAGTCTCTTCATTTTGTGATTGTGTCTTTGCACCAAGGATGTTGCCATTTATCTTCCTGTGTGGATCTATTGATTTTGCACCACTCAATAAATAATAATAATAAATCTCAATAATAATAATAATAGGATTCGCCACCTAAATCGCCAGCAACTTAAGTAGACGAAAAATATCACCCAAAGGATGCGACACTAATCTCAATGAATACCTACTAGCATAGACTACATAAAAGATAGATAGAAATCCTTTGAAATGGATGCCAGGAATAAATGCTTGTCAGTGTCTCATTGCTCTCATTAGATAATAATCTTTAGCAAGGACTATGTGCTCCAGCATCAGCATCCCTCATGATGATGATACTTTCCCCCTTCTCATGAACTTGTCCCACTGACTGACTGTCTGTTGTCTGATGGTGCTGGTTTCATCACTCGTCCTTCATCAATGAATTAATTATAAATATATTTTCTCTCTTTCTCTTCATGCTGTGGTGTGATGAGATATTATACATATATGAGACTGAGTATCCTTGAGCAGGTGCTGGTTGATGGTCTTGGTCATTCTAAATCGGAATCAAACGAATAACACAATTTTGTTTGTTGTTTTGCTCCAATGGGAAGCCGAGTCGTTTCATTTGTCTTTTGACACCAATATTGCATTGGGAATTTAGTGATTTGAAGATAGAGAATAATATTGTTCCCGTTCCAGTTTTTTGGTATTTTTTCCAGAGCTCGATTCGTACACAAATATTTGCATTCTCCCAATGTTGTCTTTGGTTCAATTTATATGTATTGTCTAAAGTCTATTCTAGATGATGGGACACAATAACAATGAAGAATTCTCAAAATAATGTTACAGTCACTCCAAAAAAAATATTCACTATTAATATTATTTTTTTCATTTTATCATAAGCTACTAGAAAGCGTTATTTAGCTCGAGGTCTTAGGTTCAGGGTCAGTTAATTAGTATTTCAAAATTATGTTAATTCAGATTTCAAAATACTGTTACCTATACAAATTTTTCACAACACTTTTGGGGCGCCATTAAAATTGGTCAGTTTTTTTTGGCGAAAAAGCCTCCTACGACCAAAGATTCGTCGACAAAAGAGAAAACGTCTTTACTTTTGACATCGACTGTATAATCATTTTTAAATTAATGCGTTGGGAATTGACAATGCAAGAGAAGTACATTTCAATCGAAAGGAGAAGTGAATCATTTTTCGTTTATAGACGAAACTATTTCTCAATATAAAAAAAACATTCCTTTATTTTCATCTTAAATTGACCCCTTTTTGGGGAATTCAATTCGAAACATCTGATATTAGATATACTTTTGCTGTGTGCGATAGACTCATTCTTATGATTTGGCACGTGCATCAAAATTATTGCAGTAGTGAATTTGAAATGAAATGCAATTTCCAAATTGAAATCTCGGTGGTATTTTGTTTTTTGTTCCTGAAATGATGATTTTGAATATTTTGGCATAATAAATTCAAAATGTGAGCCAAATATTATGGATTAAATTATGTTCTGCAGGAATTCCACAAAATTTTTTTTTAAATCAATATGAATGCTCATACGATGCACCAACAACAAGAAAAAAAAATATCATATGAGCTGGGTTCTATATTCCACTTCAAGTGGGAGCGTTTAAAAAAAAAAACAAATTCAAACAAAGTCGCTTGAATAATTGTTTTTTTAAGAAATACATTTTCGATTGAAATTAGCGTTTAGTCCCGGTGAGCTGGAAAGAGGTAAACATAAGTGTGCCCAGCTTCAAGCAAAGATTACGAAGATGATGCATCAGAAGCTGGGGGAAATATCTGCTGATGCAAATCATGCTCGCCCACCAAAATTATTTAAAAACTCTCAAGGCCGCGGTAAAAAAAACTCCGAAAAGGAAAGAACGATTGGGACAAGTTCTGGATAAAGATGGAAGACATCGTGGCAAAGTGGCTCATGATGCGGCAGCCCAAAAGGGGAAGTTACCTAATCTACGAGGTGAAATATGATACATGAAATTGTGACAGCTACCATTTAATCAAGCTGATGTCACAGACCATAAAGATCGTTGAGCATTAGCGCGAAAAACGACCAATACCGGCTATTTTTTGAATCCACACAGGCCTTTTCCGGACACCTATTTGAATGGAACATGGCTTACTAAGTGCGAAAAGACACATCAAAAATCTCGTAAGCGTATGGTTAATGAAGTAGCGGGAAAACTCTGTGATCTTTCCCGATCAAAAATGCCCCATACACTGAAACGAAATCTCTATGAGCCTGTTGCTCGTCCAGTGATTTCATATTACTTTGACAGTTTGCGTGATAGAATAAAAAGTAAGGAAATCTGCCTTCAAGTCGAAAATTACATCTTTGAACAAATACAGCAATGCCAACTTTCACTGAGACCTAGTTCAAAGGGCAACGGTATACGAAGTTCCATCATGGAAGAAATACTGGCGGGTAAACTCCTGGATCAAACAAAAGCATGACACCTCGGAAGTTAAGTTAAGTTTTTTTTCGATAAAGAACCTATAGCAAATGTCTTCTCAAGATTTATTTATGTCTCCTCCAAAGATATCAAAAAAATAAAAATAGTTTCAATGACAATGCGTCTAAATATAAGTCTACATCGAGCTTATAAATGTTCACATCTTGTGAAGCTTAAGTTATAAAAATTCTCCTGGGCAGGCGATAGCGTTTTAAAACAGACTAATTTGAGATTTGAGGTATGAAGGTTTCCTCGAAGACATTCTTAAGTTTGCGTACCTTGGATCAGAATTCCTCAGAATTTTTGCTCAGATGTAAACGCAGAGCTAAATTTTTCAAGACAAAATTTTTTAACATGTAGAATGTAGATATTTTTGGAGACCAAATCCAACATGAACATTCTTAAAACAATTTCAACCAACATTTATAAGGTTTGCTGCAGCCTGCGTCAAAGTGGTAAATTCCGCAAGATTTATCCCTACCACGAACCCATTTAGAAAAAAAACAGACTAAAAGAGAAACTTCGAAATGGATGCCATTAAATCAAGGTTAATTTGTCATTCTTATGACAAAATGAAAATTCTTCAACTGGACCGCTTGTGGCAATGAAAAGAAACATTTTTCCAAAATTCTTTTTAACGATTTTTTCAGAACTGTTGGTTTTTTTTTGGTGAAAGCTGTTTTTTTCCTTCGTTTACTTAATTTCAGTCGACTAAAACATATTACGGATAGATTTTTAGATAGATTGTTCTAAAACTGTAGTTCTGTAGTTCAACTAAAATTTAGAAAAATCATCCGTTGCTTGAAAACCGTTATTATTCGGTATGAACATGTAAACAATTGTTATAAGTTTTTAAACCATTCCCTATGAGAAACCCTGAAAACCTCCTTTTAGTAATTTAACATGATAATCTTGACACCTAAAAAGAAAAGTCATATTATATTGAATTACTTGCAATTTCAACATTTGTTTTTGTTTTCTCTTGAATGTGTGTACACAATTTCCCCATTTAAAATTAAATATGTGACTAGCAAATGTCTACTTGCCTTTAATTATGACTCACATTTTTTAAACATTATAACTCCATCAGTTATGTAGACTTAGCAAAGAGAGTCATATTATTACTTTTTCATTAAAGAAATTTCACAAGAATTCAAAGTATCCGTAGTTCCATCACCAGGTGTATAAATGTACATACCTACTTATTTAAGCTTACATACCTACCTAAGCTCTTTATGTTTGGGTAATAATTGAATACCATTTTTGGGTTATGGCTCCCTTTAGAATACCTACGAGTATTTATTTCAAAACTCCTATTAGGTACATAATATATAATATTTTGAATAACAAACATTCCAGATGTTAAAATATGGATTAAACTTTTCATTTTATTATTTTTTAGTAAACAAACGTACATACCTCTATACCTATAGTCTTTTCATATAAAACCACACAACCCGAACCCAAAGGAATTTGAATTGGAATACTTTGGTACAATACCTCTACTCTACCTGTATAATAATTCGAAAAATTGAAGTTTTTTGGGGGTTCACCAGATTAAATCAAATCACTTCAAGTTATTCATGCATTAAACACTTAAATAAAACAAGGATTCCATTATACACGTATTGTATTAGTTTTTATTTTTCTGTCGGCAGGTCCTTTTGCAAAACGAACAACTATATATGTAGGTACAATGAAAGAGAGAGAGAGAGAGAGAGAAAATGTAATCATATTTTGAAGCAGAAGTTCTGTGAAACTTGCTGCAAACTTTGCAAAATAAAAAGCAACTCCATCCCTCATCTAGGTCCCTTGAGTGGTATTATTAAGAACCTAAAGTTTTCAGCCAAATTGTTTTGGATGGTCCAGTTAGCTTTTGGAAGGTTGTGTTCTATTATTGCCACTCCATTTGAAGAAAGATTTAAATGCTCTCCGATAATAATGGCATGGCACGTACCAAAAACAACCATTATAATAGTCCACCTTGTTTTGTGGTTGAGCAATTATTATGGTGGTCTCTCAATGTCGATAAATATTTGACCGAAAAAGGCCTCGATGAACATTTATACTATGTAGATATATGTACGTGGAAAATAGCAGCCGTTTTTGTTGGCAATATTATTCGAATGTATTCAATATTTACCTCCGTAAATAATGTGGTATCGATGATTTATCAGGGGTCGGTTACACACTTGATGGTCTGCCAGGGACGTTAAATGGTTTCAAATAAAGCATAATTTCAACTCAAGCCTCACTAAGCACACTCAAAGGGCAAATATATACATTGGAAATATACCGCCTCTTATAAAGTAACCGTCTAGCTGCATAGCACCACCGAAATAAATCAACTTCCAAGCACAATACAAACAATTGAAAAAAAAAAAACAAACCGACAACGAAAACCCCAAGAAGAATGGCCTCAGCTACTTTTCTCTCTGTTATTGATTTAACCTCCCTGCATTTTTTGGCACACAAAAAACCCAAAATACCAAACTCACTGTATACTGCATTCCTCTATTATATCCAACCCCGCCATATAGTGTAAACAAAGTTTTTACCCTATGAGACTCGACTCGAATCAACTGTGTACTGTATATAGAACAACTGTGAAGTGACTGTTTCAACAGTCAGTAGTCAGTACTCCCAGTGCTCGCTTTGGAAAGAATCTGGCAACTATACCCAGGTTGCTTTTTTAAGTTGACTTATTTTCATTTGGTTATGCTGTGTGTCCCGCCTGGTCTCGTCTGGGTGCGGAGTTCTTTTGGTCAGTTGTTACATTTGCTTTTCGAATCAGAACACTACTCAAACTCATACTAGTATTCGCTTGTACTCTATACTATGTGATGCGACTCATGTTGCGAAACAAGGACGCTTGATTTAAATTCCCAAAATCGTTGACCGGGCCATAATAATGGTATTGCCGGGCTGAGGAATATTTAGAAAGGGGATGTCAGGTGCGTGATCAAGAAGGGGTAGTGGCATTATTTCTTTTGATGTTTTTTTCTGTGGACGAATTCAAATAAATTAAAAATGTGGACGAATTCATGCACTCAGTAGAAACAAATGAAGGGATGAAGAGGACCTACAATTTTTCATCGAGTCGGAAAGTCTTGAGTGAGATGTACTCATACTTTTCGAGTGTTTTTCACTTTCTCGCAATAGGTAGACATCGAAATATAGGAAATGAATTCAACACAGCAAGTTGTGCTGGATGTTGGGGACAAGCAAAGCAAACAGATTATACTCAGTATTCAATATCAATGATTTATTCTCAGTTGGCAATATCTGTGCAGAAATTCGACACATAAGTATTTAAAACCATATGCACATAACTAATGAGTCTGAAGAATTTCACCAGCCGCAGAAATTAATGTTACAATATTTTTCAATTTTTTTAGAAAAATAATGCTTTTTGTAAAATATTATTAATTTTTTTTTCTGATTTTCAAATATAGTGTATTGTAAGGTTTTACAACAAAATTTACTAAAACATTTCCTGTTAATTTTCAAAACGTCGCCGTCGAACCATTTAAAAATATTGAATTTTTTTTAACTAAAATTTATAAAAATTGAATTTTCGGGTAATAAATTAAAAATTCATTTTTTTTTTAAATTTTGATTTCTATTAATCATGTCGATTACAGAATCCGCAAAACTCGATCCGCAGTTAGAGCTCTGTTTCCCACCTATTCATTTATCGTGAGAAGAAAAGAGAACACTACACTGTGAATCATTGCGGATCGAGTTTTGCGGATTCTGTAATCGACATGATTATTTATCAAATGCAGATATGTTCATTGTATATAAAACTTATAGTACTATCATCACGATGATTTTTGAGTTGTGTGCTGTGGTCGTCTGAGGGCGTACTTGTATATACACAGAAACAGCAACCAGAAAATTAGTATGCGCTGTGATCGCTTGGGGCCGACGACGTGGTGGAACGTGCTGATGATAGTACTATGCAAATTTATATACAATGGATATGTTAAAAGTAATTGGCAAAAATTGTCATTTTCTCTTCTTTTGATAATGACAAAACTTTGTTAAAAATTAATGAAATTTGTGCCTGTAATTGTTTTTTAAGACTTGTTTTTTTATCGTTTAAATTTTTCTAGTTAACTTTTCTGTTAGATATCATATCAAGCCATGAGCGTAAAAGTGGGTTACACCATTTAATCGTATATTATAATTTTTTCTTCTTTTCGTACATTTGTAACTTACACTATTATTAATCCTTAAATTTCAGAAAATGTGTCTAACCTCTCTAAACTTTTAAATAAAGTCGCATTAAAATTCAATTACAGACCTCCACGAAGCGTAGAAAAAATAATCCTTGTTAAAACCGAAAAAGCCATTTGTCATATGATTGTTATAAAGTTCTATCAAAAAAGTGCTTTTTACAAATTATCAAATAATTCGTACGAATTTGACATTTATCGAACTGGTATAATATTCAAATTTGGCTGAAAATATCACTTCACTAAAAATTATTATAATTGGTATAAATACAGACCCGGGCCTGAACTATTGCGTACCCTTTAAAGTTATGACATAAAAAATTTATGTAACCAAATTTTGAAGAAGAAATATTTCGCTCGTCCGATTGCTCTGTGATTTCTATAGTAGCACAAAAGCAGGACAATTTCGAAATTCATAATTTTGTCTTTTCTCCACTATTGTCCCTGGAATCATACTTTTAAGAATGAATACCGAATTAGGTAGGGTGGTATCGTGCGGTTCCGGGTAGCTCTATATGGAATGCTCTAAAAGGTACATACATATATATAGTTTGGATGTTTGTTATGGGCTTGTGCACTCTTTGAAGGATTTGCTGGCATTTGTCCAACAAAATCAGAAATATTTTCGTTTCCGGGACGAGAACATCAAAGGCAGGCACACTTTCACACCATGTTTAATGTGTCATCCATTAAAATGTTGTGTGCCTTAAACTGTTTCTGTCAGGTTTTTATGGTCTTACGTTTTCGAAGCCATATTGTTCTTTTTTTTTTGTAATTTTTTTTTTTATAAATTCTGTCGGGCTTTTTATTTGAGTGTCTGCTTTGTCTGATTTTGCTTTGGGGGTTTGAGAGAGCCTTTTTGTACATTCGATAAAACCTTTTGATATTGTGGTTTCAGGCTCTTGTTTTAATGTTTAAGTCTCTTATAGAGGCCAAGAACTTAATTTATGTATATGTAATTTCAGCGTTATGTATAGGTATGTATGTATATATGATGTGAATTTGCGGGATATCTCCAGTTTTTTTTTTCTCCGGAAATGATGTTGTAATTGAGTAAAGAAAGATTGGAAATGAGCCAAATAAAGGATATAGCACTTTCGGTAAATAAATCAATTTGAATTAATTTGCATGAACAACGAAATGAAACCATCAGATCTGGTTTACAAAGGAGATATATGTATGTTTTGTGGATTCCTGGGTCATACCCAGGAAGAGGATGTTGTAAAATACCTTTACAGTTATTATGCATCATACACAGCCATATCCATATAATCCTTTATTGTATATTATTTCATAAGGGAGAGAGAGAAAAAAAAACTTTCAGTCTTTAATTGAATATGTAATGGCATTGAATTTAATTTCAGTGATTATATTTTAAAAATTTATTTTTGTATGTTTAACATTAACCCCCGAAACCAACAACACTCGCGTAATTGGTTTTATTTGCCAATTTTTTTTTCGAATGGTTTTATAGTTATTCTTTTCCTCATTTTCCAATCAATTGCCAAATTATGTTCAATAATGTTGATTTATGTATTGGCAATGGACACTGCCAAATAGTTGAAAAGTAGCTTACACATAAATTGCTGCCAATTTTTACAGACATATAATGTACAAAATAAACTAGTTGTCAAGTTATATAGAATTTTATAGAAGTGGTAGGGTGTCCTTTGAGAAACATGGAATATTTTTTGTGAATAATTCAATTTATATTTTGGGTTAAGATTTCTCATGATTAATTTACTTTATGCATAGAAAATATTTTGAAAATGGAAGCTCTGAAATCCTGATGTATGTACATAATGAATGAACATATGTAATGAGTAGTTTAAACATTACAATAAAAATATGTAAATTAATAAAAAGATTTCCAATTAGAATAGGTGTAACGCGTTCGTTGATTCCCCTTTGAAAAAAAAGATTTAAAGGAAAGAAGTACGCAAACAAAAATGTCGTTGTCGTTGTTGCCAAAAAAGGCAATATAATATGGAAAGTACGTATACGCCTGAGTGTACCATAAAATATTAAAATACGCTCAACTACACACAAAAACTGACTTTCGAACTACGAAAAGTGTTCACGCTTTAAAGTGGGGCTAATTTCATTTGAAAGCGCCTGTGATTGTGGGAAATGTTCACTCCAGTTTTGATTTTCGCTTCGAAGCAAGTTGCGTTACGAGTTCAAAAAATGTTTTGATTTTGTGTCGATAAATTTGTTTGTCCGAACGAAATTCTCAACAGGGGTGGTTGTTAGTAAGTAATAGAACAAATAATGCAATTTCTGGCCGATGATTTGGTACTTCTTTCTTTTCAATTTTCAATTCAATTCTTCTGGAATGACAGTCTTACTCACAAACCAGATATAGCTTGTTGTTTCAGAAAACACATGTTGCGATTTCAGAATCATTTTTTTTGCAGAACATTATCATTCAGAACGTTGGTTTTCAAGCCGTTATTTTTCAGAGCTCCAAAATATAAATTAATAGAAATGCGGCCATCGAGAGCAAATACCAGAATTTTTAGAAGAAATCATGTTTGAAACCACGATTTGACTTCAAATCATTCAGAAGTTGGAATTTAAATTGATACACCAATTTATACACTATACATTATTACTTTCATTACATCACATCACTTGAAAAAGCTAAAATTCAAATGATACTTAGCATCTGCATCTGCGCCTGCTACAACTCTTAAAAATAACATAACTCTAAAAAAGAAACCATTTTCATTCAACCTTTATATTCAGCTTGAATTGCTTTTGCCATTATGTCCTTGAACTAGTTTAGCAAGAAAATAAGAATTGTATCTTTTTTTTCTAAATCACTATAATAAGATTCCTTTAAAAAATTGCACAGATGTTAAATTATGCTGTGAGATACTGTCCTTCGCTAAAACAAAAAATCTTATTCTCGCATGCAAATGTGCTTGAAGAAATTCCATTCATTTTAAATTCAAGGAATTCTCGTCGCAAAAATTCTCGCCGGAAATAATTATGCCATAAATTATTAATTATTGACCGAAAACTCTTGCGATAATTAAATCAATTTAAAAATTACTCTAAGCATGCTGCAGATGGTACATAGGGTACCTTACGCTCGTACTGTGAAAGATATACGCAAATAATATCCCTACCGCATCCCTCTACCTCCCTTGACTATAACGCATTTATCATAAGAGAGGTGGACAAAAAAACATTACTTTCGTGCAGCATCACAATTCACAACCACCCACCCATCATATTCATATAATTGTCGCCCCCTCATCCCTCATAGGAATTATTATTATGAATTATGGATACTCACGGAAATGAATAATATTCATTTGTTCTCTATATGGTCTGTGGTCTTTTTACGTGTGTAATGGCATCCATTCCCCACGAAACAATTTTGCCGGAACAAATAAATGGAAAAAAATAAACGAACGAAGCACGGAAGAGTGACTAAGTAGAGTAGCGAACAAGACAATTTTCTTAGGACATGCTTGTCTTTTTTCTAATGTGGTACAAGTATATAGAGTAGCCAATGGCAAGCCCAATTAAATGTCATTATCTGAGGACTTGTGTATATTTTTTTAAGGGGGACATACGAAAAATAGAAACCATTCAAAGGACGAAAACAATATCTGGCCAAAAGATATTTCATTAGAAGATGGTGGAGATTGCGGGTGGCTGTGTATGTACCTATACTCTACTCGTACTTGAGTATTTTAATTGAACGTAAACTTGTGCTCACTCTGCTTATCGCGTGAAAATGTCTAACATTCACAAAAACAAAAACAAAAACAAAAAAAAGATATGTACCAACCTATTGTGTGATGGCATATCCTTAGTTTTCCCCTCTTCCAAAAGTATCTCATTCAGAGGTTATGCAGCAACGCCATTCGCAAACAAATAAATTGAAGGCCAACATGTAGACAGCAGAGTCCTTAGGGCCGCATAAGAGAACTTTGGATTAACCCTTAACTCGACCTGATTTTCTTGGATTTCTTTTTTTTTTCTTTTTTAAATTCATGTAGGTAGCAATTTTTTTTGTATTTACCCTTCTTTTCAAAATTACTCTTTAAATTGATTTTAATCACAGGATAGCATGTGACGAAGGATATGATGTTTTTTTTTTCTAATTTTATTTTACTTGAAGGGAAAAATAAAGAGTTTAAACTGTTTTATTTTAAAATACATTTTATACAGTGTTGTTTTTAATATTTTGAGAAATCGGAATTTTACTGGTTGAAATAACTGAGCTGAAGAACTGTCACATGGCTCTTCAGTTGATCAATCAATGTATGGCATTCCTCTAACCAAGGCATTATCTTAACAATCTTACAATTATTGCATTCAAATCAATCTGAAATAAAACGTTCGGGTCTACAAAAACTTCTCTAAATCACATACTGATTGATTCTGCTTCCACCTGGGAGTGTTAGAGTGATGCTTCTGAAATCTTCAAATAATTGGCAGCGTCTCTGCTTTCTTGTCTTCCGAAGCACATAAGATCCGAATTCTATGAATTGATTTGTTTTAAGACTTGAATAGTTTGTCAATGTGGGCCTACATTTTCCGGAAAGGTAATCTGTGATAATGATGTGAGGTATTGATTGTAAAGAAGTTGTCAGCGATTGAAGTTGATATTGATTGATGAATTCAGAGGAAGGGCGTTATTATTCTGAACCTTCAGAAATAGATAAATTCTGGGATATTTCTTCTGAAGGCCATACTGGGGCCTGTCAGAACTTCCCCAGTTTCTTGAGTATAAGCTCATCAAAAAATTTACTTAACTTATAAAATCCAAAAAAAAAAAGAATTTATTTGTGAGAAAAATCACAAGTAAACAATATTAAATTTTGATTCCAATACCGTTTAAATGATCAAAATCGAATTATTAGATCGGAAGATAAAAATATAAGTGTATAAAAATGTAAAAATGTAAAAAAATTTGATTGCCCATAAAGACCGAGGGAATTTTGTTTTCTCAATTTTTTTTTTCAGAAATTCTGACCCAAGTACTAAGCTTAAAGCCTAGTACATACTTGTAGAAAATGTCATGAATCAAAGCAAATTTCAATATTTTGTTTAACTATTAAGGTACTTGTGAAGCTTTGTGCGGGAACTCAAAAATTTATTTTCAAACTTTTTAAAAATTCTTTGCAAGCGACTAGCTCATTAAAAAAAATCACTTTCTACTCTGACGGCAATATTTCACTTCATGAGGAAGTTTATGTGTACTAGGCTTAAGAGTGTTCCGGTGTGAAATGGCGATTAAATAAGTAAGATTGTGAAGCGTGTACTTGTCCAATAAAAGTGACTAAGATGTATATGGATATGAAAAATTATTCTCTTAACCATTTGAACAAAAATCATATTTTTTCTTTACTACTTGGGAAAAAGTTCTTTAAAAAAAAAACTAAAATAAATGCAAAATTTGCGTTTTTGAAAAGTTAATGTATAAACTAGAGCATTTTTTGTAAATAACATAAAATTTAATATTGTTGTATAAAAAACACCGAAGCTAATTTTTAATTTTGTATCAAATAAAAAATTTAATAATACAAAATAAAAATGCTTGTACATGTACATAAATTTGAAAATTAAAATTAGTTATGTACTTTTACAAAGTACAATAATAGTAAAATACAAGTGATCAGTTAGTAAAAATTAAAAGTTTTATAAAACTAAAGTATCCGATGAAAGTGAAAATATATGTAAAAATGACAATAAGCAAATGACTGGTTTTGTTGACTCGGGAACACTCTTATCCCTGAATTTATCGAAGTTTTTCTTTGCACAGCACTGTATAAATTCAGAAGAAAAAGTATATTAATTTGATTAGTTTTTATATTAAAACACAGATTTCTAAAAAGATAACGCTTCCTTGCACTTGAATAATTGAGTTTTTATTTGACTAAAAGAAAATTTGGTTTAATTAAATTTTAAATTTGATTGTGAATACTGATAGCTCACTTATGTGTGATGGCAAGCTCTCTGAGACAAAAAAAAAAATAACTTGTTTTATCAATCACGTCAAATTTCTTCTCTTCTTTAAGAGACAGTCCTATATATGTATTTATGTGAGTATATATGATAAATCATTAAACTCTGGCCATGCAACACCACACATTAATGTGAGTTTCCATGTTCAAGGACATATTGGGGGAAAGGAACTGATGAATGTGACGTATCTATAATTTTTTTCCCAACGTCACATCAGCCAGTTCAAAATATACGATGAGCTTTAAAGCCATCGAAGAGAAAAGGAGAGTGTATAGCATGTCTTATTTTTGTGTCTTGAGCATAAATGTCATAGATGTAAGGACATTTCAAATGGAAATTGATGAGCCGGATCACGCCAAGAAACTTGTTCTTTTTTTTTTGTTCTTCTTTTTTTCTGTTGTTTCTTACGACACGACGACGATGAAACAATAGATAAATAGACATCGTTTTGTTTCAGCGTTCAGGAAGGGTTAAAGCAGAGATGAGTAGTTATGGTTGCTAATAGGAGGTCGCATTATAAGACTGTAATTCATGGTTTACACATATCTCTTGTTTTCCCTTGTGTAGATATGCGGAGGCGAATCCTTGGATTTTGTTGTGCTCGAGACAATATCATGATATATAGTGGAAGGGAAAATACATATGTGAAGCTAATTTTAAACAGTGTCTATCTGAAAGTACTTGACGCCCTAAGGGAAATAATGATGTGGTATCATTATAAAAAAAAAACTTCTACTGATACAAATTCTTGGTAATATAGTTGCACTGCTTTAAATTATGCTTATCAGTTCACACATGAGTCTTTTTATATGTAGATATAAAATGTTTTTTTTTGTGACTACCCTATTATGGTTTTAGCGATATGTTAGGGTTGGAAAACAAGCATACGGTTTAAAAGAGAGATACAAGGTTACAACGATAAATAGTTCAATTCAAATATTGGTTTAAAGTCTTTCAATAATGATTTAAAGGACTAATGAAGTGGGGTAGGAATGTGGAAAACATTCAATTTTTACTTGAAATGATAGCTTCCTGAAAAAAGAATTGAAAAATATTGAGCTTAATAAAGATTTAATTTCAATCCAAATTAGCCCGGATTTCTTCCTATAGGCGGACAAAGTATTTTTATGGGTTCGCTAAACGTACAAATTCACTTCTTCGCTTAAAATTTTTTCTTATTTGGTTATCTATGTACCTACATCCAGGACTTTTTTTTGGATTATCAAGCATGCCTTTTGCAAAATATTTTTTTTCTATAGATTGGACAATCCTAGAATATGAACTTCTAGAAGCCAACTTCACGTTATTTCTGAACTTAACTTCAATATCGAACAGTCGATTGAAAAATTCCTTCATGAATCTTCAGAGCGTCCTTCGTGATAGTAAAAATGGGCGTCGTTGCAGGAGTGATTCTTTTTCTACACAAAATTGCACAAATATGTAAAAATTAATAAAAATAACAAAAAAATGTATAAATAAAAATTGAACACTAATTTCACAAAAGTCACTATAAAATTAAAATTAAGACAGAAAGTTGTTTAAAAAAAACACTAAGAGGTGTCGTTTTCTAGAAGAAGGTTTATATTTATTTTACTGACATTTGGACAGTTAGAGCTCGTATCGCTTAGGAGACGATATTTATATAAGTCACTGGAAATAAATAAATTCAAAATTTCAATGAAATTTCTATGAACAGGCCAACCCTGATGAAATCAAAAACAAAAGATATATGTACAAACTGTGACTATACAGTTCAAGGTTCTTCTTCTTAGTTCATTCTGTATCTTCTCTTTTATTTATTTGAGTTTATTGTTAGACATTAAGAACGGTATGAAACGTGCATAATAATTTGTATATTGTAAAAGTTACCTACACCTAATTGTTTCATTACCCATAATATCGCCTGTGAACTTTATTTCTATATACGATACGGTAATACAGCAATAGTTGTATACTCGTTAACAGGATATACTCGTATAATGACTGTTCATATTTCGAATGTATTTTCAAGAATATACAAGTAGATATGTACCTAATTATAACCAAAATGTACTTGCCAGGTCATCAAAAGTTAATTAGTTCTGATATTATGTGTTTTGGTAAACTTTGCAGACAAATACCTACAAGGTCACATAGTTGTTTCACGTTTCTGATAGATAGTTTATCTGCCTCCAGGCTCTAATTTAATTTAGAAACTCATTGTCTGACATTTCAAATTATGATATGTTTTTGGAAGTTCTGTGATGTTTATTTATTCAAGTTTAAGGGAACACACGAGCAATGGTGGTCATGTACTCGCATATAGGTAATATCGTGTGTGATATTTTTTTGTTTGTGAAACTTATTCTTGTTGTTCCCAAAGTTGCTTTTTTTTAAAAAGGGGATGCAGGGATGTTCAAGTAGATCCAAATTTTTAATTTTTTTTTCAAAATAGTTTTAGTTTTTCGATAAATAGTATTTTAATGACAAAAAGGATTTAAGGATTATTTTTTTAAGAACTTCTTGTGTGTTTGAAAGGAAAAACTTCTAATTTAAACAAAATGGAATTGAAGCAATCCAAAACTAAGTACGACTTAGTACGGAGTAAACAAAATTAGATGTATCCACATACATATGTACTATCTTAATGTTACAACTTCAGTGTTACAAAAAAAAACTTTCATTCAAATCAACGTGGACTCATAAGTATTCTTGTCGCATATCAACCACTTTTCATGTTTTTTTTTTTTTCAAAAAAAACCCTTTTCACCCCCATTTCGTTCGAATCATAGGAATAAAGTTATTCTCTAGAATTATTTTGACATGAATCAAAAACATTTTACAAAGCTAAAAACGATGAAAAATATCAAAGAACTCTGAAGACTGATGTTAAAAGTCCTCGAATCATTAATAGTTTAGGGACGAGAAACGTGCAACATCGAAAGGTATCAACAAAAATCAATCTGCAAAGCAACAAAGCTAGCAGGTGTTTTTTAAGGTAAGATTTATAGCTCAATTACAATGCAGAAGAAGTTGAATTTTCAAAGCAAACCATTGATGGGAATGTAGGGCAACAATTTTTCAAAATATTTGTACGTGTTCAATAGAATAGTATTGTAGGGTAAGAAATATTCTAGATTTTGTTGTTAGAATTTGTTTTTTTTTTTTAATATGACTAAGTGCAAAAAGAAGTTTTAAGAAATATGCACTGAACCCATGGGTGAGAAATCTTTTATACTTTTTGAAAAATGTATGTTAGTTTATTAAACTGAAAATATTGCTTTGAGGAATCTTAAAGGATTCTTACAAACATAACCTAAGGTTGCCTTACACGAAGAGTTTTTGCAGACTATACTAAATTTTTGTGGTAGTTCATCGAAGTTTTGTTGTTTCATTCAAAATCTTCAATATTCATGTGACGGAATTTTGAGTAAGCACTCCAGAAATTTTCGGAAAAGCTAATTTCAATTTTCGAAATGAAATAAGTAATTATATGTCGTTCCGTCTGTCTGGCTGTACCTCGACCATCAGGCAAATTCACTGAAGCGAATTTCAGGATTTCTTAAAGTTCTTAGGTAAGACAAAAAATAATTTGGTTTTATGTATTTCCAAAACTTATTTAACTCAAAAACACCTATAAGGATTTTGATGAAATTTTTTTTCAAATTCATATTTTATAATGCCTCAGGCAGATGGCTTCTCTCGTTTCAACCTTCAGGCTCTGGCCTCTTGTATACGCTCTATGCAAATCACCTTGTTTACTTGAATAATTATGTTGCACTACAATGTACAGTTGTTCATACCTATAGTTTGTTTCGAAGCTATTGAACTGCTTAGTTTTAGTTTACACAAAGTTCTGATTTGTATCAGCTCATAAATTCATTAATTCAGTGCTTAGAATAAAGGTTAGGTATACAAATTACACAAAAAAAGATGGTTTCGATAAATCTCATACGAAAAAATATCAAGTTTATGGATTTCGTTGTTTAATGTGAATTGGCATCGCAACCATTTGAGTTTGTTCGAAAACTTAAAAAAAATAAAAGCAAATTCATTTTACTTTATATTTTGACCTGCGGATGGGTAATCTTATGCATAAATATATGTATGTAGATGAATTAATAACTCTTTCCTTTTTAATAAAATTGCAGAACTTATTGAATTTTTTATATCTGCTTTTGTGAGTACTTCGTTCTTGAACTACATAAACCTTAACTGACTTCACAGTCAGTTAAGGCTTATGTGATGAAGTACTTACTTACCATATTGTGGTTGAATTAATATGGTTGAATAAACCTTTTTAACGTGGCTTTCAAATTAAAAAAAAATAAATGTACACACATATTTAATTTTGAAAATAAATAATTAATTAAAAGAAAGAAATAACGCACATAGTGACCTATTTATAAAAACAGAGATTCTTGTTATAACTTTATATTCCAGCAGAATTAAAAGTCAATATTGCAAAGTGTGACGTATAATTCTAATTATATGAATTAAGAATAGTTGGGTCAGTGAAAGACTGAATTTGCAGTTTTTAAAGATCTACAATCATATTGAAAACGATAAAAAAATTTGCCTTCGCTTCGTACTTTTTTGATTAAGCACTTGAGATTTTATGCAGTCCAATTGAGTGGGTAGTGAAAAGATTAGCTATTTATTTATACTACAAGTTATTTACTAAAAAATTGGATTTGAACTTATTAATAAATTTTTGACAATGTATGTCCACAGTTAAAAGAATAGGTTTCTTACTCCATCTTAAAGCAGTAGTTTCAACAAAATGAACGACGTTCCCAAATAATCAAAAAAAATTTTAAAAATTGTCATTTTCATAATTTGCGTCGAAGATAAAAATCAAAATGAAAAAAAAAGTTTTACCCTTTTTCTTAATAATGTTGAGGTTTTGCAAAAAAAGGATCAAGGTAAAAGTTCAAGATCTTATACAATTATCTAGAATTTTACTGTTTTACTTTTTTTTCGAAAAGAGGTATGCTTTTTCGAGTAATTTAAAAAAAAAACACCGTTTTCGCACCCCTACTCAAAATTCCGGTCAGCTATTGTGATCCAATTGATTTTTCTTCTTCAATACTGCTATTATTTCCATGTTTAAGACACTAGTCTAAGAAGCAATATCAATAAAAATCCTTGTTCCTTTGAAGTTACTTTCTTTTTAAATTAAAACAAAAATTGGTTTTTAGTTTTATAGCATTAATTTATTTCAGTTTTAGGTTACCACTTAATTTTTTATTACACTCATTTCAAATCGTCAAGCAATTTTTTATATAATTGGATGTCTATTATTTTGTTCTTTTTAAATTTATATTCTTTTTTATTTTTATCAACATTTATATATCTATGAATTTGTTTTATTTGTTTTAATCTATAAATAACATATTTATTTATTTTTTTCCAATTATTATTATTACATATAGTTTTTGAATTTATTTATTTTTTTTTTCATTACCCACAACATTTTTTTATAATTTAATTGACATTATACTTTAAGATAGTAAATTAAAATTAATCTACACCGTCCAATACATAAAATATTAAATTTTTTTTGCCATTTAATGTTTTTAATTAATTCTTATTAAAAATTCTAGATATAATGTATAAAAATGGAATTGGTTTTGCAATTATATGTTTTAGACTTTTAAGATTTTCACGTTTTTTTTTTTTTTTGTTTAATTTTTAGTTAAAAATTAATTTTACCAGAAGAACACTCACAAAAGAACAGAAACCTGTTAAGAGAAATTCTTTGAAAATGTAGATTTTGATTTACATTCCAATTTGTTTTTTTTTTATTTTTAGATTTAGTCAAAGGGTAGATTTTTTTTCTGTGGTTTGCTTGGAACATTTAGAGGAAGTAAACATTGTCAACTAATAATGTTTTTCATTGTTTTAAAGTTTTATTTAGTTAATTTTTTTTTTGTTTTATTATTGAAAACACAAACAAATTATTATAATAATTTAAATATCAATCGTACAAGTAACAATATAATAATAAATTAACAAAATGTAAGTTTAATTTTGTTAAAATGAAGTCTTGCCAAAGATAAAGTTGCCTGGGGCATTTGGATCTTCTGCAGAGAAATATTCTTGCCACAATTGAGCAAATTGTTCACGAGTTACCTCTTCCTTACCCTAAATACAAAACAAGATTATCAAAGATAAATAAATGTTTTTTTTTTTAAACAAAACAGCAAATTTCATTTTAATCATTATTTTTTTAAGGGTTCAAAACTCACCTGGGACATTTTTTTAAAGGCTTCTTCGCATTCGTTCTTATCCAATCCGTAGCTAGAGCAAACGAGTGAAAATTCGGCAGCATCAATTCCACCATCGTTGGAGGCGTCTTCTAAGTCAAACATAAAGTTCATGTACCTGAATATATGGGGGAGGATATAATATATGGGTGTAAGTAAATTAATTGCAAACCATAAAGAATATGTTTTGTGATGTGGAGGTAAAAGTGTTCCTTGGAGTTGAGTGTGAGGAATGCAAATCCGAGCCCAAAATAAATGGTAAGAGTAATATTTGTTTTAAAGGATTTTGATGGTTTTGATATGTCTCATGAGAGTGATAAGGGTTTGTTATGAGATTTCGAAGTCATATAGACATGGTTCATTGCGCAATACATAAAGTAATCTCAAACCCAACTGAATATTATATATGTCTACTAGAGAGTAGGTACCTTAACCAGGAGGTATGCTATCTGATTGCATCAAGTCAAATTTATTCCCTTTATAGCTTTCCTTATAAAACAAAGAGATTTCTTTAAGGTTGAATAAACAATATTTGAGTATAAGTGCCCCATTGCTTAAGATCCTTTAAATTTAAAGAGTCCACCATAAAGGAGAACAAAAATTAAAAAGATGATGCTTGCTGGATTTTTGAAAAGGTATAGAAAGCAAAAGTTATAAGTAAGGATCTTCTGTCAGAACAGGGGAAATAGTAGGTACCTACAGGAAGTCCTTCAAAAGCAAAAAAAAATGTATTTACCGCCTGGAAACCTTGAGTTTTGAAGATTTTGGCCAGCTATTATATTTTAGCATTTTTAATCAACAGTAAAATTCTTTAAATTCCACTTCTTGCTCTTTTTTGCTCGCTGAAATAGTGAAGAAGCGAACTGACACATCATTCTGCTTGCCAGTGGCTGAAATAACCATATCAATTAGATTTTTCTTCTTTTTTTTAACGAAGTTGTTTAAGACAGTTGCTTTTATTTTAATAAAAAAAAAATATGTTCTTTTCCAAAATCCTGAGTTTTAAAATAATTTTCTTTAACTTATGCCTGAAAAACGGGAGTCGTATCCGTATGTGGTGGTACGAGAACCCCTACCATTTTTTTTAAAGCCTTTCCTCATATTTTTAGTTTTAAGCATTGCAACTTGCTTACTTTCAGTTACCTACTCATATTAAAAGAAAAAAAACATGAATTTGGACGTGAAACCTCAAAAACCATATTGTCACCCGAAATTCTGTTAGTTTTTGAAAACGGAAAAAGCTGAAACGGGAAGAGCTGGCAAAACAATTAGGTAAGAAAGTGGGACCGAGGATGTGATGTTATATTTAAAGAAAAAAGTGAATCTTTATAATTATTGATAAAAACGACCCAAGCCCCTAGGCTCTTATAGAACTACCTCGATTAAGCCTATAGAACAGCGACACTGGGATCACCAAGCTTTTTCAAAGAAAAACACAATACGTACAAAATCACACAATTTAACAAATCCTTTAACAACTTATACCTTCCTTTTTTCATTAATGTTTCCTATTATTTGGGCAAATACCTGTCTTTTATATGTAAAAAACCTATACTTTGCCTCATAATCCTTAACCTTTACATTTATGTATAGAAAAATACATTGTGTAAATATAAAAGACAAAATAAGAAAATAAAAAAAAACCGACTATAGGCACCTATACTCATTGCCGAAAAAAAAATCCAAGTTCACTTTGAAATTCCTTAACTAAGTTTATGATATTTTCACAAAATCCTTTATTCAGGTCAAACAAGAAAAAAGGATTTAAAAAAAAAGAATGAAAAAATAACCCAAATTCCAAAGAAAAAAAAACTTTAGTATCTTTTTCTCTATACCTTAATCTCATTTTGAAGATTTCAAAAAAAAAGAAGAAAACGAAAGGATACCTTTTACCTACCCCTTTAAATATAAAGTAATCCTTTTGTGGTTGTGCTGTAATTCCTATGGGGTTAAATAAGATGAAAAAAAATATCAACCCTATTCAGAGGAGCTCTCCGATGCTTGCGAATTATTTAACCAATGATTTTTTTATGTTCCAGACAGAAATTTGTCGTTTTTTTTTTTTCTCAAACACATTCAACCTTTCAGAGAATTGATATTAATATCCCTCAAAAAGCATCAAAAAAAAAAATATCTAACATTCTCTTCAATTTTAATTCACCTTCACCTACGTACCGTTCATGCTGGAGGAAGAGTCATAACTCAATTGAACACCCTCTCAAAAGACTCAACTTTATTTCAACAAAATCAACTATCTTTATGTTAGGGAGGTACAGCTATTAAAACCTCTCTGTGGAAATTCCAAGTTAACTGTGTGCAAGTTCCATTGTCATAAAAATAACGATTTCTTTATGTCATTTTATGAACTCCAATAGATTATTTGGACAAAAATTTTAAATTCCCTTTTCCTCTAAAGACACACTCTCAGGGAAATATATAAAAAATATATTTTTCTTTTTTTTTAGGTTACCATCAATTTACTCACCTATTTTGCCATTCCATTGCCGTGCTGGGATCCTTGGCATAGGCGTCCCACATGTTACACCATTCTTCAACCGATACCTTAAGTAAAAATGAAAAAAAAGAAGAAATAAATGAAAAGGAAAGAAGAAAATTCGCATTTTTTTATTAAAAATAAAATTCGACTCCTGCAGGGATTCTAGTTTTTTTTTCTCATATTTTTCTCCTGGTCTCTAATGGGAATGAATCCAAAATGAAAGTCCGAATCAGGACAAAGTTAAGAAACAAAAAAAAAGAGAGAAAAACTTTAAAAATATCAATCCACTTAGGAATTCTTATTCCGCTATCTCTTCCACATCGGAGCAGCCGTCACAAATTTCACTTTTGAATAATTTTGTCGAAACGAAGGATGCAATACCATATTTTGATGAAGGACGACAAAGCTCCATCTGTATCCCATATAGTGGGTACTAAAATTTCACTGATGAGGCAATTAATGGACAAAACTAACGCAATACCTCAAGATTGTATACTTTCAAAACATCCTCCCACACAAACCTCCGCGCATGAACCACGAGTCCCCAACAAATCTTTGGAAAATGGAACAAAACAAGGTTGCATTATTATCCAACTTAAGAGCCAAAAGGATGACTCTGTGGAATGATGATGAGTTAAGACCAGAACAAAAAAAAACACACACAGCTTATATGGTGGAAATGGTAGAAAACAAAACGGCTGCGATGTATCTATTGTTGTACACGATTGCTGTTTTTAATTCCTTCTTGCGCTGGCAGATTCAGTACCGTTCTGTTCAGTTCGTTACAAGGACTCTTGTTATGGTTAACCAGAAACCCTTTTTTTTAAATTGAGTAAACTGAGAGGCATTTCACGTTGGCTGACTGCCAGGTGGCGCAGTGGTTTTATCAGTTGGTTAGAGTAGGTGGGGGTAGGTGGTTTTCATAGCAGGTAGATGTATATGTGATGATGCAAAGAAAATATATTTTGACTATTCAATTTGCTTAATTTTAAATGCTCTGCAGTGTTTAAGGATAGATTTATTTCATCCAAAAAAAAAAGCATCTCAATGGGCATTTGCCAAACATACACTCAAAAAAATATTACAGTCGAAAAGTTGGGAATAACTTAGTAACTTAATAAGAGATTAAAAGATCAGAATTAATACGCAATTGCTTTAGAAAGTGAGTGAAGATGCATAAGCCTTACTACATTGTCGTGTTTTGTATACAAATATGCAAAAATTTGTACAGGGTGAAAATGTGTTTGCATTTTCAGGGGTTGGAATTTTGTTAGTTGTTAAAGACGGCTGGTTTTTTCAAGATATTTGGAGATAGAGCTAGTCAAATGAAAAGGGACTAAAAATCATAAAACCCATTATATCTCTAAAACGAAGTGAAAACGAAATAATCCTTGTTAAGTTCGTGTTTTGACAAAAAAATTGCGTTTCAGATTGTACTGGAATATCTGCGGTTGATGGATTTTCGGTTGGATTTCAAATCAATTTGAATTTTTTTCTTCCACGAATCGAAGTCGACAAAACGCCACAAATTATTCAATTTTTCAGTTGGTTGATTTTGAATGGAAAATTGGAATGTCTAAGTTGCTGTGAAATAAGATATAAAAGCTGGAAGACATATAGGCAAGGAAGAATCAACAAAACCGATGTGAGTGAGTTGATTTTAGACAAGTTAAGTCGCATTGATATGACTTGAAAGATGCTGTCAATTGAGTTTTCTCAACACTTTTGGAAGATAAAATGGAGATTTGGGTTCTGATCAAGTCTACCTCTTCTTCCGTACCAAGAATAAAGTATTAATTTAGTTTTTTTATTGTTTAGTCATCGGACCTTTTCGTATAATTTTATCAATATTCTATTAGAAACCATTTTCAAGAAGTTCAAGTTTATTGCGAGGTACATATTTTGTAAATACCGTATTTTTGAACTGAAAGTTTGCTTTTGTTCAAAGTATTTAAGACAGTTTTGAAAAATCGTTTGGCAAAAATTTGAAAAAATTTCATTTAGTTGTTTTTAAAATATTTAATTTTCGAAAAAAAATATGTTTTTTTTTCAAAGCTGAAAATTAATATTTTTTTATTAAATATTTACTTTCTAATGGGATCAGATCAACTGTTTTTGAGACCATTTTTTTAAATCAAAATAATTTTTCTAACAGTCGCTCTATTTTGGAATTTTTATTTTGAATTTACTTGGAAAAAATTGTAGAGCCTTTTTCGAAAAAATTAAGATTTTCAAAAAAAAAGTTTAGAGATATAGCTCAAAATACACTGCACACACCAAGTTTTAAGAAAATCTATTTACCGATTCAAAATGCATCTTAATAAAAAGACAAAATTTCGCAGATTTGTCAAAATATTTGTAAACAAATGATTCAAAGGATTAAAAATATTCATGCATATTCGAAAACGAATTTAAATATACCTATACCTAATATAACTGATATGCATTTAGATATTGGATTCTCATAAGTTGAACATTATAGGGTTGAAAATATTAGTTTCCTTTAAGGACACATGTTTTTATAATTCACCAATGTTTCCGCCACAAATGTAACATTTTCAAATCAAGTACTAAAATAACATTTTTATAAATTTTTAATAAGTGTAAAATGTAGAAACACTAACTAAAGAAATAACAAAAATAAATCTGTTTTGTTATTACCTGTCCATCGTTATCCTTGTCGGCCTTCGATCGAAGTCCTTCCCAAATTTTAATCATCACATCGTGTGTCTCCTTGTTTTTGGCACTGCCAACACTCCAACCTCTCAGCTGGCACACTTTCTGTATAAACATATGCGGAAATAAAATAGAAAATAGACACATATTGTCAGCATAAATCTTAAAACACCAACAACAGTTGTTACAAAAAAGGACACATGATTCTAGGTTTTTGCATTTTGAACTACCCCTGGCCCTATTGGCACATCCCCCATCCCATATTAGCATACCTCAATGGCCAATTCAAAATCCTTCAGGTCGATTTCTCCACTTTGGTTTACATCTGCAAGGACAAAATCGAACATTAAGCTTTGATTAAATTAAAATTCATTCAATTTATTCACCAAAGAAAACATTGAAAAGGAACAAAAGCTTCTTCTTGCGGAAATCAGAGATTGACATTTTGATTAGATTTTTTGTTGGGTTGTTTTCTATTTATTGATTAACACCTGAAACGAAACAAAAAAAAAAACGAATACAAAAACTGCTGTCAACAATTGGGACCCTCTTTAAGCAGCAGGCAAAAAAATAAAAACCAAAAATGAAACATCAACACAAAAAAAAAAACTAAGTTATGTCAAAAACAATTATCTTATTAAAAACATTCTTCTTCTTTTCTTTTTTCCTTCCATGCCAAGTCCTTGTTTGTTCGTTGTCGTTGTTATCCTGATGATGACGATGATGATAACGATGATGGCAAAAACTTGTCACTCATTCCAGGTAAACTTTTCGAGGACTTTTCCACTTTTTCATTTTACAAATTTTGTTTTATTTTTCTTTTCTTTCTTTTCACAACAAGATGAGTTTTAGGGGACGGGCAGAGAAGAAGCAATATTTTAATCCTTTTCTGTTTAAATTTATCACAACTGGACAATAATGGATTTGGCCATGTTGCTTCGAGGATACTAACATTTTTTTTGTATTGTTTAAAAAAAATATATGTACATAAAATAAAATGCCTGTGAAATTCAGAACGTATAGTAGAAGAAGAAGAAGCAGCAAACAAAATCACACAGCCGTAATGAGGACACAATTTCCTCCTTTCACAAGTAATTGGCGAGGACGAATATCCCAACGAAGAATTGTGGTCTTGGACGTTGTTGACGTTTGGGTATTTTATTGATAGTTAAATGGAAGAAACCTAGAGCGTTCTATTTAAGTTGGTGTGGTTGTCTTCGATGTTGGCACATCTGTAAGTACGTCGTATCCTTTTTGGAACAACTGCTATAACTTTCAGCAGTTAATAAAATCAACTTTCGGTTTTATTCGAACATGCAACCACAATGTTGAAACAGGAAATTAACCTATCTTATGTTCTACTACATTATTGAATCTCATTGTTATCCTTGATGTTTTTCGTTTTTTTTTTTTTATTCTTCATTTGTTTGTCCCTCCTCAGAGGCAAGAAGAAACAGACGAGAATTTGATTTTCCGCTTAAAACTACTGTCCTAGATTTATACAATGTAAGTTAAATTGCATTTTGGTTGTAGGGAGGAAAAAAAGTGAATTTTACTGACACAATAACAAAAAAAAAAAGAAAGCAGGCGGATATACAGAACATGATGTTTATGTTTCCAAAGTATTTGGGAAGAATCAATTTGTTTTGATAGCTTTTTAGATAAAGTTTGTGTGTTCAATATTTGTTGCAGGTGAAATGAACCATTTGGCAAACAAAATTGGAAGATTGTTCAGAGTTTGTCAAGTTCAATAAGTACTTTGCTTCATAATTTTTTGTTTGCTTAACATGCTGTTAGTACTATTAGTTTATTAAAATGAAAAAAAAAACACTTTTTAAATTAAAATGGGAAAATTTTAAACCTTTGTCATAATTTAAAACAAAAGTTTCTACAGAAAAATTTTTTTTCACGAAAACGGAGAGGATTGTTTTTTTGAAAATTTAAATAGATATTGGCTCACCTTCTATGAAAAAAAACCAAAACGTTGGATCATTTTTATGATTTTTGATTTTCTCAAAAGCTTTTCATCTGATAATTAAATTTTGTTTTTGAAAATTTTTTTTAAGGCATGATTTGATGTCTGGTCTAGTAAATTTCGAGTTTTATACAAAACTAGTTCTATGATTTCGATTTTTAGAAATCAAAATATTTTTGAATCATACCGATTTGAGCCAAACTGGGAATTCGAAAACTTTTCGGGACTAGTTTTATCGTAATAGTACCTAATATGGCTGTAAAAGTTTTCTGAATTGCCAGTCCGTGTACTAAATGTTATCTTAAGTTTCAAAACAGACTCAAATAAATTTTCATTTAGTTTATAAATTTGAAAAATGAAAAAAAAAATTAGGTACCACCAATATTTAATTATATAATTTTTTTGTTGAAAAATATTTTTCATGCTTTATAAATCACCATCCACTTTTCATTCAAGACAAACACGAGTACTTTATTTTTATTATAGACCTATTTCTGTAATAGATGAGCATTTTTATTTTCTACTTAATAGGTAGCTATTATTATAGATTTTGGTTTGCCAACCAAATCAAATTTCATTAGGGCATAAAATCTTATTAAGCCACCTGATGCACAATAAGTTTCAAAAGAATCCTTTGTATAACAAAAGAGAAGTATTATTTAGCTTTCAATCAATCTACAAAAAAAAAACACCATTTAGTTCGAATCCCTGATACAGAGTAAGAAAAATGTGATATCATTATTACAGACTTTTGTATGATGTTATATATAATTGATGTCTTTTTGCTTCCTGTTTCATTGTAATTCTGTAAGCAGCAGTGAATATTGTTTTCGTTTTTTTTTTTTTTATATACGTATATAGAAAACCCACCTACCAACCTACCTCTAGCTTTATCCTGCTTGGAAGAACTGAATTAAGTTGACGAATTGTAATGTTATTTACCATGGTTGAATGCACACAGAATCTCTCTTTTACGAAAAAGTTGCGTCGGTTGGTTGGTTGGTTAAAATAAAATAAAGGGCTGTTGAAACTCCTCCGGAAAAAGGTATTTTCTCCGCAAGCTGCTGTGTGCGTTGAAATGATTTTGCCAGCTCAGTGATTACAACAGAAAACACACAAAAATGCCTAAGCATCATTTTCGAAACAATGCTTTTTTTACGAAAAAAATTAAATAGAACTTCTTTATACAATGTTTTATTCTTAACGATTTTAATATTTTATTACCAAAAAACAAAGGATTGATGTTTTTAAACAAAAGCATTCACAAAAAAAACCGAAAGGAATGGATGCTTAAAATTTAAGGAGTTTTGCTTCAAAAATATACAAAATCAAAGTGGTTGCGCGTCTTGAAATCTTAACTGGCAAAGGACTTGAACAACATTTTGGAGAAGAAACAATCAAGTTAATTCTGTATTCTTATATTTTAACCAATTTCCCACCAGAGAAATTAGGTAATTATTCTGACAGCTATGAAGCTTTGAAAGTTAATTAAAAAATAATATTCCAATCCGGAGAACAATTTACTACTACCCCTAAACTCCTTAACTTAGTTACTTAAAGGAGCATTATATATGACATAATTTAATTTCAAGCACATTTAAGTCCTTAAGTCAGCGCTGAGAGAGAAATTTCACATATTCACCATAAAATTCCGCATGTTGTTTTATATCTATCCCGGAGGCCACCTCAGGTTTTGTTTAAATTGCCTTTTGCTTGGGAATCTTGTGACTTGTGATGCCTAAAAGCAAATTAATTAGCGCAACCACTTTGTGTTTCATTCAGTGTCAAAAAGCAAGCAGCAGTTGGAGAAGTCACATCTCGAGAAGTTGATGGGGTTTCAAAAGAACTCTATAATGAAGATTTCGTGGGTACTTTTTTTTTTTCTTCTTGACTGAAAAATATTTATGGGATTCATATTTGACTTTGAAGTTGTATGAAATTAAATTAAAATATACATTATACATATATGCAGTAGGTAAACCTAGTCGTAGTTTGCATTGCACGATGCACAAAAATAATAATAACGCTAATGCACTTAATTTGTGGTAATGAAACCATACAAGGAATTTAGGTGAAATCCAAAAGAGAGGAGTGGTGAATTCTCGCCAAATTAAATTTATATATGGAAAATCTTTGAATTATGTCAAGTATGTCAGATGTCAGAGATAATAAGAGTTTATCCTCTTCTCACTGGGGTTTTAAAATTTGAATATTATCAAGCAAACTTTTTTGTAACATATTGCATGCAAGATTTATGCAAACACACCATAAATCACAAAGTAATCTTGTGTGTCTGGCACAGTTGTTGTCGTATTAACATGCAGGTACACCGACCGGGGTACACAATAATTTGAATACAGTGGAGGTCATTTTGCATAAATTTGGTTTAAAAAGTTGCAATAAAATGTGTTTCTTATTCATACTTTTTTTTTGAACATTGTTAAAGGGTTTTTTGTAATAAATGTATTTTTCATAGATGATTACATAAAACAACACAAAAGATATTCAAAGTTATATTTGTGGGTTGAAAATGAAAAATTGTTTGAATAAAAGGAACAAAGGATAATTTTCTGAGTAGAATATAATGTGTTTTGGCAGCACTAAGTTTGAATATTTTTGTACCAACAGAGATTTAATGCATATTTTGAAGTCTGAAAAATAGTTTGAAATTTGGGATTAAGACTTTTCACTCAGTTCAATTTATTAACCAAAAATATGGTAAATAGTGACAAAACTACTAAAAACAGCATCACCTGCAATATAAAATTATAATTTTGTTTCCGGTATGAGAAATATTGCTTGGTAATTTTTTTAAACAAAGTTCCTTAAATAAAAAGAAATTTCTGATAATTTGTCCACTTTTTTAGAAACGTCAGAATTCTGAAAAGATAAACTGGCTAAATTATGTTTACTCATACTCTATCATAAAACAAAATCAATCAAAACTTTTTTGGATTTTTTAGGTAACTTTTGAAAAGCTGTAATTACTAGAAAAACTCATTAAAATTTAATAAAATATTATTCTAAGAAGAATATCACTATATATTTATAATACGAAAAATTTATTGTTCTAAAATGTTTAACTTGTAAAATTGGTACAGAGACAGAGCTTTTGGCTGGTAATCGAAAGGAATCGGGCAGACAAACATTTTGCTCACAGCCATTTTTAAAGATTTTCTACATTGTTTCAAAAGGGTTTTCTTCTTGGATGATAACCTTCCTATTGACTTTGTTGTTTTTTATGAGGTTCTTTTTTTAAACTTGGATACATTTTTGAAAATCCGTAAAGGTATAACAGGTAAACCGATCAACCTCAAGGCGAACAGGAATGTTTGGCCTGTAAAACAAAGGGAATATACCTAATTTTTAAAAAATGAGTTGAGTTAGCAAAAGCTGATAAGAGAATTTTAAAAAATAAAAAGAAATATTCAAAAAAAAATTTGCACAAAAAATAACAAAATGTTTTTTCTTCACCTGAATCGATTTTGAAAATAAGTTCCTGATTAAGAATTGTTAAATATGTAAATTTAAAAAAAGGAAATCTAAAAACTACTAAATATTTCTTACCTTTAAAAAAGATTTACTCAAACTGAATTTCGGTTTTTAAGTGAATCTCAAAATATTTCCAATCCAATTTCGTACTTCCCCTCCACCCAAGACTGCAGATTCGAAGTGACGCTCCTTCCAGTTCAAATAACAAAAATACAAAAATGTAAACAAAGGTACTAATTTAAAAATAAAAAAAAAATCGTATTTGTATTTTTAAACATTCTCCGGCTTACTTCTAACCGAAAACAAAAACTTTCAAACTTAACTTAAATTTAACTTTCATGTTTGCGTACTGAAAAATGCTAAAAAATTTGAATAAAATTTACTCAGTGGTTTTATAATTTATGCAACAACTAACTTCCGCAGAAGAAATTTTCTTCACCAAAGATACACTTGCTCTGAAACTCTTTTGTTAGTATTTGGGAATATTTTTTTTTTTTTGTTGTCTTTGTTTATACAATCCAGGAAATGAATTTTTTTTTTCATTTTCAAACAAAAAACACCCAGAGACTAACTAATTCAAGTTTATTACAACATAGAGTTTGCAAGAGAGGAAAAAAACAAAAGATTAAAATGTAATCATAATCAAAAACAAGGGTGCATTTATGTTCGTTGTAAATACTAGTTGAGGATTAAATGCAACAAACGATTTCACAGGAAGTTCTGAGTTTCTTTTTGGAAGGAATACCCTTCAATTATTTTATAAAGCTCGTTTATGTAACAACATGAAATTACCAAGAAGCCAAATATTGTTTGCATGAGATTTTGCATGTTAGAAAAATAGTTCTCAGCTGATGACAAATTCAACCCATTAAGGACCCCCGAGCCATGCAATATAAGAAACAAGGGTGTTATAGTAGCTCAATAAATCTTGAATATAAATGCGGTCGAATCCCACGAATTGGCATTGTTCTCTGATTCCATTGTTTAATAGTTGTTGTTGTATATATTTTGTGGTGCTACCACGCGCAAAACATGCAATTCGACAATTTTCTAATTAAAATTTGCATAACTCGAGGGTGATGTTTTTGTTCGTTGTTCTTGTGATTTGCTAAAGTAGCGAAGATAATCAATCTCATAGCCACAAATAGAACAAATTACCAAACCACAAAACTACACTCTCCGGTAATTTCATTGAAAGTTTCGCATCACAGAGAAAGAGACTTGTTGAGGGTTATTTATCTTTGATAAATTTCAGAGTCCTTGAAGGATGTCTATTTGTAGACATCCGAAAATCCAAATCAGAGACAGATACCGATTCGAATCGGATAGATACGAATATCAAGTGTTGTGGTTATGTGTGTGTGTGTGTCTTTCATGTCAAAAGTGGATAAGTTTTAAAAAGAAGGAAATCAAAGTTAGGATAATATACATATATCTATAAAAGTAATTATTTGATATAGAAAAGTAAGATTAATTTTGCCTTTGTGTATTTTTTGGGATGAGAGAGATGAAAAACCTCTTAGTTTGCATTAGGGTAGATTAGAAAAAAGAACTAAGGACAAGCAATCCAATACCCCTCTTTCTCTTAACTCCCCGAACAAACAACTATAACCTCTGATTAATTGATGGGAGCCATTTCAGTTGGGTCCTTTTTTTGTGGACTACTTCCCCTTCCAGCACCTTTCGAAATGGACTAATAAATCTCCACTTTAACCAAACAAATGATGGAATGGTGAATCAAACACTTTTGGGATTATTTAATTTATGGGATATGTATACCGCAATTGAAGGAACCATCAGTAAAGGTGTACGAGTTAATTAAGGGAAAGCTTAAATATAATTTGATGATGTTTCGACCAAACATAAATACGCAAATGCAGATTTTTTTTTGTTTGTTGTTGGTGTTTGAAAAGATAAAGGAGGAAGTTTTTTTATAAACCTGTTACTAATTGAAAATGGAAATTAATTTTTTTCTGTTACACTTTTTGAATACAAAATTAATTAATCTAACACCACAACGACAAAAGAAAAAAAAAGAACAAAACAAAGAATAACATTAATTATAATTTTTAATATTAATTATTCCAGAGGGATAAAAATGAAAATTTATAATTGCAAAATTGAAAAAAAAATTGACCCTGGGGATTTATAATTAACTGACTTCCTATTTTTTGTTGGAGAAATTATTAGGTATGTTTGTTTTATTTTATTTTTTTATTTTTTCTTTACCACCACATAAGGTTTTGCATAAATTAAAACAAATAAATTACAGTGATTTGAATTTTTAACAATGTTGTCCTTTTTGGACAAATTAGATTTGAAGAAAAATGGAGTGCCTCATTCAATAAATCTGAACCGACAAAAAACGGACTAACAAAAAGGAACATCATGTTGATTTACAATGATAAAAAAAATTAAGATAACTAGAACCCGGAAGCAATTACTATAAATTTATAAAAACTTTGTTTAAATATTTTCTTGGCAAAAATTAAAGCAAATTTAAAAAAAAATATAACTAAGATTTTTTTTTTAATTCTTTTGAAAATATACATTTTTAAAAATTTTAGTTAGATAAAAAATTCAGTCAATGGGTTTTTTACCAAATATTTATTTTAATTTAAATATAATTTTTTTTTAAATAATTAAGATTGTTTTAAAAAATCTGTTATTAAGTTTTACAAATACATATCTATAGTCGTTTTCAATTTTGACGCTAAGTACTTTTTCTTAATAAAAAATAGTTCTATGGAGGTAACAGTAACTCCCACATTTTAAAAAAACTATCAAAGGTTATTCAATAGGTGAGATTTAATGATTTTTTTTAAACAGTTAGCCGTTTTCGAGAAAAATTATCTGTTCCAAAAATTCCAAAAACAATTTTGCATTGGAAAAAGCTGATAAACTTGTTATTAATGTAGCTTAGCTTTGTAACAATTTACATTTATTTGTACATCATAAACAAAATAATAAAAAAAAAAATAAGAGAACTTACACATTCTACATAGGTAGTGATAACTTGAACATTAAACAAAGCATGTTAAAAAAATACTTAACAACGACAGATAATAAAAAGGACAAGCAGAATGCAGGATTAATGTTAAAAGAATCACAGACAGTAGGTAACGAAAACCACTTTATATTTTGTTTTCTTGACTTCTTAAAATCACAGAGTTACCCAAATATCCACTGCACACCCTTATCAAGTCGTTTTAAAAATGCCCAAAAATATCAAAAACAAAGTAAAAAAATGAAACACTGCAAATCTAAAGGAGCTAATTCCATTTGTGAAGAACAGTATGACAAGGTGATCCCATGTCAATGCCATTAGTGTCTACCATCTTGCAGAATATTTTATATATTTGTTAAGCTAAAGTGGAAAGATAAAATCCGGACATAGTAAAATTATTTTAAAGTTACAGGGGGTGCTTTTTATAGCAACATAAACATAAATACCAGTGATAAACCATTTTGTGATAACCTGTGATAACCAACATGGAATATTTTAAGACTTTACTTGAAAGAAAAATCATAATAGCAAATTATAAAATTATAGGGGGCACAAGTTGGGAAAATTGATCAAAAAATGTAACATGTTTAGCAAGCTGTCAGTCTGCCTATCCACTCATCAAAATATATTGACTTTTAGAGTGGCAAACATGGCGTTAATGTTCAAAGTAAAAGCAACGAAATCGATTTGAAAACTCTAAAAAAAATTTGAACTAACTCTTTTTATTTTTTTTCCTATGTTGGACTTTTTTAGAACCATATAATTTTTTTTTAAATAACGCCCAAAATTTGAAAAGTTAAAAATTCAAATTAGGGAGATAAAAATTTTATTTAAAAAAATCCCAATCATAAACGTGTAGGTTGTAAAACTTTTTTGGTTCAATACTAAATTTTAAGATTTTTAAAAAATTACTTGCAAAGATATATAGGTAATTGTCAATTTTTTTATATGACCCTTATCAGTTTTCAATTGGTATTAAGAATCGAAATAATTAAGCTGAAGAATGTAGCAAATTATGAAATATTTTTCTTTAGAAACTTTATGAACAAGACATTCAAATGATTTTTAATATTTCAACCGCGAATTTTATAATCGCGATTTATTTTTGAGACACATTTCGTGACTAAATTTTTTCTAACGTGTCTCATGTTTAGTTTTCAGCTTTTTTTATGCCAACCAACTCAAATTCAAAAACCCAGTTTCGAGAAGGGAGAGTTGCATGATTTATTTTTTTTACAAATTTTAAATATTTTCATAAAAAAATATAAAAAAAATACAGGATTTTTCTCCATTGGATGATGTATCATTCTCCTTTACCAGGGCTATTAAATACTTCGAAGATAATTTTGTCTATTAAACAAAATTAAAATAAAAACGCAACACAATAGTTAAAATTAAAAATTACATTACAAAATAAAATACAAAACATAACCTGAAGGATTTGAAGGACCAAAAATTTGAAAAAAATTTAGCTGAAAGAACAATTTTTAAGAAAAAAATGTTATGATTATGGTTAACAATATAAAAGCTTCATTAATTGATTAAAATCATTATTTGAAAAAAAATTATTTTTCTGTCCTTACCGATTTACCTATTATTTTTGCATTCATGATTTCATCAAAATTATAAAACACAAGTCTATGTTTAATTATATATTTATATTTATAAAAAGAAAAGTGAAAAATTAAATAAGTTAAAATGAATTAAAAAAAATTAATTACTGAATTAATTTATATTGACCTTGAATGGGCATCACGTCTTATATAAAAAAAAACTTTCACTGATTTTTTGAACGGAATTTCACCCTTCTTTAGACAACTGTTATTAAATTGATTAAAGCCGTACTTAAATTATTCCAAAGAGGGGTGTAACCACTTCTGAAATGTCCCGAAACAATTTTGAATAAAACAAGAATAACCCCAAAGCGTAAAATAAGAAAAAACTACATCAATTTATAAAAATTTTCCATTTTATGTTTATGTTTAAAAATCAGTTAAATTCACCAATATGAAAATTTACAGATGTATAAAAGTGTATTCAAATATAAAAAAAGAAACAACCATTGATGCGATTTGAAATTTTTAAGAAGTCTTAAAAAAAAATTAAGAAGAAATATTTTTGGTAACTATACCTATTTTTTTAAGCCAAGTTCTTAAAGTTTAATGAATTTTATTCGGAACAAGAAAACAACTAGAATTTTCATCTACCAATTTAAAAAAGAAAAAAAAATCCAAATTGAACATTTTGACAAAAAATAAGATTTTTTTCCACATTGATGAATTTAACATCAAATTTTGTTGTAAATTAAGAAGTATCCAACTGTAAAAACAAAATCAATAATATTTTCAAGATGGCGACTTTTCCTTTACTCCAAAAATCCCAAAAACTTAATAATTAAACCAAACAAACAGATACAATGCAAAATAAAATTATCCAAAAAAATAGGCATTTCATTTTCTAATTTGACGGCACATTTGCAATTAAATAATTAATATTTGCAATTTGATAAAATTCCAAAAAAAGATTTTTTAAAGATTTTAAAAAATTTTAAATTAAATTAAAAATATGACTTTGTTAAATAAATTGATTCAACAATCTGCCACTTTTTTTATTTGATACCTGCAGATAAGTCTATAAGATTTATTACTTAATTAATTCTCCCAATTCTTTTGAATTTTCCTGTTTCCCTTTCCGTTTCAATAACTTTATAATTCTAAAAGTTAAATCCGTTGAGTAAAATTCTCTTTGAGCTTAAAAACTTTTTTCATTTGTCATCAATTTTTTTTTTGTATGCAAATTGATTTATTTTTCATTGTTACCTACAGCAAGAAATAAAAAAAAAAAAACAAATCACCAAGAACAAACTTAAAATGATTGAACTTGATTTGTATAATTCTCAACCTACGCAAACGTCAACTTGGACGTTGATAATGTAGACGAACGTTGGGCACTTCAATTCAATTTCTTCTTATGAACTTAAAAAAAAGAAAACGAAAAAATATCCTCTGCACCCCTTTGAATATTATCATGATATGCCTTTCACCATTTACCTTCATATAAGTTTTTGCCAGGGAGGGCAAAGCTAGTCTAATAATTCAAGTACCGACAAACGCAATCATTTATTCCGTTTTATGATCTTTTTTTACAAGGCCTTTTCATTGAATTACATTGCAAATAATGCAATATGCATCATTACAATTGGCAATTAAGTATCTTATTCTGCTTTTATTTTGTAGCTCTTCTGATATATACCGAACAGCGAACCGAGCCCGATCTGACGTAGATAGGTATATCTTCATTGAAATGACAAGAGTCAAGAAAGTTAATTCAATCAAATACAAAATAACCACGAAACTATTTAAATTTAATCAAAAATGAGAAAGACATTCTTCACATCGTTACCTTAAATAATAAATTTGAGGTTGAAACTCAAAAGGATTCTTTTCAAGGAAGCAAAGTTAGTTAAGGGAGGTTAGGCGATGATACAACAAACTCCTTCGAAGAGTTCTCTCAGATAATACATGTCAGTATTTTGTATTATAATGTATATATTTCGTGTTCTCGCTTAAGTCTGTGGGGGGTTTATTTTTTATTTCGTTTTTTTTTTATTATTATTTCAAAGGATTTACCCCAGATTTGGGTTGTGTGTTCAAAAAGTGTTGTTCATTTTCATGCCATATAATGAAAGGAGGAGGACAATCTAAGACAAAGCAGGATGAGATACCTACGTGAAAAGCATTAAATATCACATGCAACGGAACGGAAGGCTCACGCTCTACACGCTGTACTTAAGGTGGCCTCCCCCGAATCTAACTTCCGTTCAATTCAGTAACACACTCCTGCATCACCACTACAAAATTACACGTCCTTCGATTTAGTTTTGTTTTTTCGTTTTTTTTTTTTTTTGTTTTATTTCCTTTTTACGGTGTTTTGCGTTGCTGCTGTGAAATTTTAGGTCCTTTGAGCTGACGAAGAACGATATTCCTTAATTTATAAGAAGAACACCACCTCCTCTAAACACCATAGGTATATATCAAAAGCAACAACACTCATATGTATGTATGGAAAAACAACCACAACAAGCACTCAAAACTCACCAAAGAAATAACTTAAAACGCACGAAACCGTAACGGAAATTTGGCAAGCACGATTACTGCTATTTTAGATCAGAACGAGAGACCTTTCAAAACGGTACTATGCCCACCTTAACGGTTGTAACTGCTTTTATACCCCCGATACAAATTCGAACTGTATTTTAAGTGCAGAACAGCTAAAGGATGCAGCGCTATCAGTAGAATTATTTCTGCAAAGTCTGTGAAAGCTTTTGGACGATACTGTTAAAATCGGTGAAAGCTTTCTCGCTGCGGATGTAGTCTATATAGGCCCGATAAAAGAACCCAGACTGTGAAAGACTGGGAGAGAGGAAGCTGTGTTGTATGTATTATAATAGTCTCTCGCCTCGTTATCTGGGAATGAGGGTTGGGTTGGGATTGGTAGATGGATATTTGTATCTGTACAATTGGTTTTGTTATCAGTGGCAGTTTTCAAAGCAAAAAAGTTGGGGTATAGTAGTTGGTTGGTGATAGAGCTGTCTGCATCGGAATTGAATTTAGTTTTTTCTGTGGTTTGAGACGATGAAACAAAATTCAAGTGGCTACCAAATGGAATGTTTGGAAATACATTACAAACAAAAAAATAATAGCGATGAAGTTCTTTATTTTATTTTTCTGTTTAAGAGATATTTTTATTCGAATGTAGGTATGTAAATATTTCTGAAATATACACTACACATCGTTTGTCATTCCAGGAATGGATTGAATTTTCAATGAATTTACAGATTGTTATGGTTTTTTTTATGTGTCTGAGAAAAAGGCAAGGCTGCTTTTGAAAAATTGAATGAAAGGATAGCTCTTCTCTGTGTGAACGTTAAAAGGCTTAAAAGTCGGTCAATCTTTGCACCACTTCAATATAAATCATTATATTGTAAAGCTGAAAATTCCCTTTCAGATATGTTGTGTGTTTGATTTTTGATTTTTAGTTGATTTTTTACTTCAGAGGGAAAAATTAATGTACATATATAATTTTTTTGTTAGTTATTTTTTTTTTCTTATGGATTTTTATATGCTGACTAAGACGAATTCAAAAAGAATTATTAAAATTGCATTTTATATAATTTGCAATATGTAATATAAATGCTGATTTATTTGCATGAGCCACACCAAAAAAGTTAAAATATTAGTCAGAAATCAAGGGAAAGATATTGGATTGGTTTCATGATTGCTTTAAAAAGCATAATGCTTTTATAGCTTCGAAACTTTTTGATATCAAGATAATATATGGGAACTGAATTCTTAAATAAATAAGTCTGAAAAAATATTTATTTTAAAAAGAAGAGCCGTTTTAAAAAATAATAGAATTTATTATTTTTTAACAAATTATGTTATTTACTTGGCTTCTTTTTTAATTTAGAATATTTTTTTTTATAAAATTAAATCATAAGAAACTTCGTTAATTTTCATATTACATATTTAATATAAGTCCGAAAAAAATCATTGTTGAAAGAGTCAACACCCAAACAGTGAAGAAAAAATTAGCCGACCAAATAAAAATAATCTACAATTTTTAATAAAATAGTATGGAACGTTATTATTTTTGTTTTGCCTTTTCTATATGGTTCGTTTTTGAGATAAATTGGACTTATTTTTGATTCTAATAAAGAAGATTTAAATAAATATTTGGAAACTATTCAAAATTTGTTTACTCTAGTTAATCATTTTTTTTTTGTCTAAAAATTCAAAATAAATCTGAATAGATTAGTCCATCAGTATTGCGGATATTTAGCAGATTTTGTTTTGATTACATTTCTTCATCTTCAAATAGAAAATTTGTTTAAGCTGCCTAAGAAACGTTTCACAAATTGCATGCAATGCAATTTATTTATTGTCTTCGTCTCAACAATTGCCTTGAAGCCTGAACCCACAAACACAAACAAAATAATTCTTCATAAACGTATATTATCACTCAATGCTCCATCGTTTCCATAAAATCAAATTTATTGCAAATAATCCACTATGAAGTTTGTCTATCTTTTATTTGAATCCAATTTTCAGGGTTGATTCTGAGGAATTTAATAAGTTCTAGTATCTCATCAAACCAAAATCCAAATGTAACTTTCCTTCTTGTTATCATATTCCAACATTCAATTACATTCTCGGTTTGTTTCGTTTAAGCTTATGTGTATCTAATGTAATGCGTTAGCCAACATTGTTTACTTTATTTTGTCAAAACAAAACTAAAATGTTATATAAATGTTACTGCTACCAGTTCGTAAAAGAGACAAAAATCATAGCAGAATTATTAAATAACTTAAGTGTATAAGTTGCAAATTATGACTCCTGAGCACATACTCCTATATCTTCACTTAATTTAAAAATGAAAAAAAAAAGATTTATTTGAATTTTTAAACAAATAAAAAAAAACACTCAAGTGATTAAAATCATTTCTTTAAAACTATCTTTATGTTAATGTTCCTACTTCTGTAACGAGTAAGTCATTTAATGTCTATTGTCTACTGCTAGTAATTCATTTTGTTACATAAAGTTGACTTAAAACAAAATTTAAATTCTCCTTATTTTTTCAAGCTCCACCAGTTTTCCCAAAGTACTCAACTGCATCGTCCAGAACATTAGTTTTTCTCTGCCATAAACATAATTTTTATGGAAGTTCGTTGGTTTTTATAGCCAGCCAGATGCATTTCATTTTAATACCTTAAAGTTGAAGTAATGGTATGGGGAGGTTTTTTTTTCATTCCAGTAGGTACCTATTTACGTCAAACAAAATTTTGTTGGGGAAATTTGTTGGCTTCAGGTTTTTGTTCGATGTCAAAGTAATTAGAAATATTGGTGGAATATTTTTTATAAATCATATTGTTGCACTTGAGCTTGCAAACAATTAAAATTATATTTAAATAGGTACTAGAAGGAATTGTTTCCCCGTTAAGTTATATGTACTTATGTATAACAAAACCTAAGGTAATTTTATTTCTTAATAAATTACTCACACACGCCTTAAAAAAAAAAAAAAAAAAAAACACACAAACATTTATATGCCAGTAAGACCTAGGGTCTTATAAATTAGGCATTGTTTGAAGGAATAGAATACAAATTATTTTGTTTAAAATAAAAAAAGAAGAAATAATTTAGATTCCAATTTTAAAAAGTCATAAACTGTTAATAGTTATTCGAAAAAGGGAATGAGCTGTCATCAGTACCTATTGCATATAATTAGTTATTATAAACCGAAACAGATCTAAACTAAAATTTCTGAAAGCAATTTTTGTTCTAAACACTTGTTGGTGTTGAAACATGTTATAATCTCATAAAATCCCAGTGACTCCCAGTTGTAACGGGAAACATATATTTAAAAAAAAAAATGCTGTATCATAGTATACCTAGAATGGGTCTACACTACTTCCACGGCAATATAATTGCCACTGTGTGGTAAGCACTAATTCAAAAAACATTTCCAAACCAACATAATGCATGTACTTAAAATAATCGATTTGCTTAAATAATTTGACAGCACACTGACATGAAACTTTGACACATGTCGTCCATGTTACAGCTTAGTCTAAAGAGTTCATTAGCATTGAAAATGCAAAACCACTTGCATGAGTGATTTTTTAAATTTAAATAATTGAACGTCCATAAGGTGTAATATTTGAACGTAATTTTTTTATTGTAAATAAAATTAAATATTTTGCAGTTCTAGTAGCATGCCAAGCTTCTATTAAATTGGTTATGTGAATTTAAGTGTGATTTTTTTTTTACTTTTTTAAAGCACTTAACAATTTTTTTTTTAATGTGATATAACATTTGCAGCGATTCATAAAAATGTAAATTTTTACAAATCCAGATGAACAAGTTTAAATTCAATATATTGATTACTATTTTAAGATTGTTGGTTGGTAGATGGCGAAAAATTGATAAATTCTCCAAGAGTGCTTCTGGCGTGCCACCGAGTTGTCAATTTTTTTTGTAAAGAAATGGCACTGCTTACCACTTTTTCATAATTTTGCTGGGCTTATGACAGCCATTGAATATAACGGAAAACTTTCATAGAACACAAAATAATGTCGAGGTCTGACACAGATACTCAAAAGTCTAAAAATTGAATGTTTTAAGCCGTCTTTTAAAAGCTTATTGATAATCATCACGCTGATAATTATAACGCTTTACTGATAATATTGGAGTTTGCTCTAATTCAGTACAGATTGTATGGCTCAATAGCCGAGTTTGTGCAAGGCTTTTCGTGCGACAGGACATTTTTACATAAACCTAGTTTTTATATTTTTTTTTTAATTTTTCAACTACTCCAGTGATCTTATACTTTATTGTACTGCATAAAGGCGCAAAAGGAGATAAACAAAAGTTCTCCCTTTTAAATCTATGGAGTTTTATACAAAACTTTTATGATTCCGAGAAAATTCCTGGTGGACCTTCAAATACCCTCTCGTTTGTGCGTGCAGACGCGGCACGATATATAAATATTCTTTACTTCATCATAGTACCTTCTTCGTTCTTTTTATTTTACTTTCCTACTTGTATGTTTCTAAATTTAAACTAGCTAAGTAACTTTTTTGTATCCAAAATACAGTAGGACTACACTCAAAATCATTGGGCAAAGTATATATCTACATATTAAAGGAAATTATTCATCCATACATTAATTCAAAACACCACACCATTTGGCTGAAGATATGTATATATCTCTTAAACATTTAAGTGCTGTTATATATCTTATCTTATATAGTCAATATTTACTTAGTAAACTCATGATTAATACTAATACTCGTATTTGTTCCAAGGCCATGAAGAATAAAACAACAAAATATATGAGTGATAAAATAAAACACACTGCACACACAATTGATTGACATTAATTTGCTTAGCTAACACACCGCCTGAGACCATAACAACACTATTTATGAAGATTTACCCATATGATTTATGATTAATATTTTTGGGACATACCCTAATCATATATGAATGAAATTATTGTTCTATTAAATCAGTTTTGCCCGGATGTAAATGCTAGTATTTAAAGGGGTTTTAAATAAACGTCTCTAAATTTTATTGATTCAACTTAATTTCTTTATGTGCTCACAACGAATAATACTAAAAACTGATTTTGATGTAAATGCATTTTTTGGAATGAACTTAATTTTTAGGCCAGTTTAGGCCAGCCTCGTTGAGAAACGAGACAAGATCGAGGTTAGGCTAATATCTAGGCACCCGAGGCCTTCAAAATTGTGCTTTTAAAACATAAAATAAAATTTATTAATTCAAAGTAAATATTAGACAGCCTCTACAATAAAATTATTGTTTCCTATTTTTCTCACAAAAAAAAAAAAATTGCTGGCATACAATCGTTGTCCGTGACTTAAAATGTCAATTTAAAAATCTCAAAACAATAAGGAATAATTTAATGTAGGTATATATCTAATTCAAGTGGGACTTGAATAGCTTAATTATATTCTTTTTAGAATTTTCTAAGTATAAATCCGTTTAGGTACGTTTGCACTTTTAAATTTTAGTTTATCCAAGCCTTTTATCAGGTGAATGTCATAGAAATATTTGTGTCTACTCAGCTGAACAAACTATACTTGAAATGATTATATTCCTCCTCATAAAAACCTCTTTACTTAACATTCTTCCAAAAATATTCCTTTTCATGCTTTTTTTTGGCATATCAAAGTTCTAAAAAAAATGCATTTTAAAACAAACGATTTCATACTCAGTGCGTTAGCATAAACAACTTAGTTGTTTTTTTTTTTTGTTTTTTTTTTTCAAGAACAAAACGTTTCTTGACATTAACATTACCCTTTTGAACCCATAATAATCAAGTTCATCCTTCATTCATAAAAATCTTCATAGCACACACAAAACATCAAAAACCATCAACATACCTGCACTTTACCATCATCTCAGAAAAAAAAAAAAACAGTTAGTCGGTTGGTTCATTTCGAGACCAGAACTCACAAAATGGCATTGACACACATTCCCATCATCCGCCACCAAACAACACAACACAACGCATCACAATCGGACAACATTACCCAGATTCCACCGTTTAAGTCTCACTCCTCTTTTTCACTTCATGTACGAACACACAGCTTTCCATCATGCGAAATCTCTCAAAAAATCTACATACCAAACCGACTGGCAACGTCATAGGTAGACGGTATATGGCTGTGGTGGGTGCAAGGGAATATAGTGAAGATGGGTTAGGAATATTGTTTTCCGTTTCACGGAAATAAGGACTTCTATGTTCTATTTGCTCCTTCTCTCCTCTACCATCATCCCATCATCCCATCATCCCATCATCGGTGTGATGGGCTTTGTTCAAAGCGCCAACAAAGGAAGTATGCACACTTTTTTTTCCCACTTCAAGTACCTATACCACTGGTGCCCCGCACTCTGTGCCACCACCAGAGCAATCACCATTCCAACCACTTTACCTCCACAACACCCGCTGTATTGCATAGCAGCGCCACTCAGTGAACAAAAAAAGTGTTAAATTCCATAAAATGGTGGTAAAAACAAACGAAACGAAAAATGCGCGCCAAGGTAATATTTATCCAGGTGAATGGTGGACTGAATTTGGAAGAACAATACTTTTTGAGCTTGGTGAGTGTTACATCGGTATTTGTATGAGAACTTTTGAAGGGGTGTGTATGTGCCGTGCATACAGGGTCTTATTCAATTGGTCAAAATAGTTTAAAGAGGGTGTAATAATTCATAAAAATATTTGATAAAATATTTCAATACATCTCTAAATCACTAGAGTACGAATGTAACTAAATCGCATTCGAGGCAACAGTTGTTCCCAAATCACAGTTTGAACCTGAACTCTCAAAACGTCTAATGTCACTAAATAACAGTCTAAAATAGAAGAATCACTCTGACATAATCTGAAATACCAGATGTTTTTTCACTTATCATTTTTTTAATGTCACTAAATTAAAAAGTAAGTAATATACATACAATACATAATACTTGAATTTTTGAATTACATTGAGGCAAGATCTGATGTATCAGACGTTCTATATGACAGTCACTAAAGCCTAAATCTAAATAGGAGAATTCCAAAGTCACAAAAATATTATTTTATGTCAATACATTAAGAACTGAAATAGAAGACATAATCTGAGGTACCAGGCGAGTTCCTGCATTATCTAGATCACATTCGGCGACAACAAATGTTATTCAATCACTACGTGATGTCACTAAATCATAATCAAAATTTGAAGACGTTATTACGACATAATTTGAGGTAAGAGACGTTAGAAGATCATAGTCTGAGCTCGGCAGTTAAGTTAAGAGTTAAGTTTTCCTAATAGTGCTCTTATTTGTATAAAACCTTATAAGCTTAAATTTGTTTATTTCGACGAAATTAAAAAATATCAAAAAATTAACCGTTCGACCATTGAGTGTTCATAGATCAAATACTGAAATTAATATTTGAGGAATGAGCTATTTCAACATTTATTCAAATAACAGGGAATATAGATATCTACTTTTTTAATATTGGAGCAAATACTCCGATAAAAAAATACTCCAATAAAATAAGTTATATGAGCGTTAACTGCAGTAGTAAAAAACTATTGGGGGAAATGTTTGCCACTTCTTAAGAATATAAGTTATACCAGCGCCAGCGCTCTTTTTTTTAAATTTGATGTTTTTAGAGTTTTGATTTTGCTTCCTTTAAGAAAGCTTATAGAATCTAGAAATAACTGTTGAATTTAGAAATTGTAAGTAAAATTTTTAGTTGGAAGACATTTTTAAATCGTACTCTGAAGTAGTAGAGCACGACTTGATCACAATCTGAGAAAATCAAATTTTTGACTTGAAAACTTATTACCCTGCGCTGGATTTTTCACGAGCGAAAAGAACACACCACAACGCACACATAACACTTGTGAATAGAAACCCATCAAAAACCTTAAACAAAGTGGACAGAAGGACAACAAATCACGGCAGATAGGTAAGCTATACAGGTACACCTACTCTGTTGCAATTGCAATGCTACAGTGACTCAAGTTGAAAGTGAGCTGCCACGGGCTAAGCCAACATAGTCCACCAGGTCAAAAAAAAGAGGATGCACGCGCAAAAAAGCTTTAGACAAGGACATTAAACTAAAAATTGAAATTTTATATCTACCGACGACCTACCTACCTGCTGCATATTTCATTTTATTACAAAGACATCAAACCAATTTGTTGCAATTTAAACCTACTATACACCATGAGTTAAGCTCAGGCGAATGATGTCCTTTGTAAAACTACCGAGTAGCTGGTGTTGGTTAAATGTGTGCCTGTCATCGTTTTATGGGCAGCACGAGCTTTTGCAAATTGAAATTCTGCAACACTAACGGGAAATGGGTGAAAATATATGTAATTTTCGTTATTTTGCAAAAGTAAAATATTTTCCGAATAAATTTTGCTTGAAACTATAAACTGAATTTTTGTCACAACCAATGTGCAATGGCAATTTAATGAAACATTTTCCGTTTGTTTGTTATATTGTTATATGTGGCTTGTCAGCATTCTCTCTTTTACAACATGGTGAAGCCATTTCGAATTCGATGCTCTTGTATTATATATGTAATGAATTATTTCAAGCCATTAAGCAATTGGCCATAATGCATGAAAATACATTTGTAAATATGTAATTCGAAAAACGTCGGTTAGCACATACACATTGATTGTTCATTAAAGTTGTTAATTAAAAAAATTATTGCTATAGGTAGCATTGGTTGGAGATTGGGGGATGTTTGGAAAGAAAAAATAATAATAAAATCTAAGGCACAGTCGTTATTGCTCTTCCTTTCAAATTTAATCAATTTTTAATTGTTCATCATTTATTATGAGTTATGATATTATGACTTTTTTTTTTTAATTGTGTCCTTCAAACTACAGACTCTGAAGTTTTTGCCACCCTATGTGCGGAATGTGAAGTGCGAAATTGGAGGTGCGAAGGTTTGAATGGGAAGTGCTGAGTTGGAAGTGCGCACTGTGGAGAAAGAAATTGGAATTATAGAGTGCGAAATGTGAAAAAAGGAAAGCTATGTAAGTGCGGAGAGCTTGGTGCGGATTGCGAACTAAAAGGTGTGACATTTGAGTTGTAAAGTGGGAGATTGCGAAATATGCTGCGTGAAGCACGGGGCATGGAGTCCGGAGTGCAAACAGCAAAATTGGAAGCGTTGGTTGCGAAATGCAAAATCTTAGTCACGGAGTCCTAAGTGAGAAGCACGGAGCGCGACATTTGAATTGCAAAATTGTGAAGTTGCAAAGATTGGAAACTGCAAAGTTTCAATTCAAACTATGACTTCATTACTTTCAAAGTGATAATTGCTAATTAGAAAGTTTAATTTAGAATGTCAAAATTTGGGGTGCTTAGCTTAAAAATCGCAAAGTCTGCATTCAATGTTTGACTTCGTGCTGTTAACATAAACTAAAATGTGTGCTAAATATGAAATGTGGAAAGCGCATAATGCGGAGCATGAAGTTCGAAACTTAAAGTGCAAACTGTGGATAGTTAAATGGGCATTGCAGAGAAAGACGATATATACGCTCAGTGCAAAGTATCTAAAACAGTGTACCAAATGAAAAGCGAAATCGAATTCTTTGGTTCAGATTGCGAAAATCAATGTGCGATTCCTTGGCAGTTGAGTACATATACTAAATGCATAGTATTTAGTGCGGAGTGCGAAGTTAGGAATTTCAAAGGTTTCGTGTTCCAAAATAACAAAGTTTGAATCATACAGTGATTACCGCATAGTTTACAAAAATATATCATTTTTTGTCTCCTTTGACAACCCAAATCGCATAACAGTAGATGCTGTCTTTCCTTAACTGGATTCAATTTCCTTTGATCTGCCCCACAGTTCTAAAATTCTCACATTCAACTTAAAACGGTCCCCATATAATCAGTTCATCAGCAATCGATACAATAACAACAAAAAATTTATGAGCCCTCGTTCATATTTAATTTTTTTAATGCTGACACCAGCAAGAGTTGAATCAGCAATTGAAAATTTATACAAATACAAGATATATAAGATTCAAAGTGTTCTATCAAAAGCATCTTCACACACGTTGAAAGTACCCCTTTTTTATTTTCATTTCTTTTTAGAATTTCAACAATTTTATATTCTGTCACTAATAAAATCCTTTCTCTTTTGACGACATCATTGCCATTGCCCACCCGTATGTTCGATAAATCGAACATCCCAGACAAGAAAAACATTTCAGAGAGAGAGAGATAGAGGAATTATGTACATAGGTATGCCGTATTCCTATTTCGCTACCAATAGTTTTCACACCATAAATTTCATTTTATCGCCGAGTGTTTGTAGTACTACCTACTCGTATGTGTGTTTGAAAAAACCGTATTTTTTTTTTAAATCGATTTGAAGTATAAAGGATTAGGTACTCAGGAATGCATGAACGAATTGAATGAACAAAACTGCATCACTACATTTAATCGAAGAAATGTGTTTGAAGATTCACAAACAGCTAGCTGCAAATTGAATTCTTATGGGAATATTGACTTTGTGAAATATAATAATTGTGTACTATGACATTTGAAGAAGAAAAATTTAGAGGATATCACTTCATTTTCGATGACCAAATTTAATTTAAAATGAGGAAATAAATTAATCTTATACCAAGCAAATTCAGCTTTCCAAACGCTCAAAAGCCAAAATTCTGAAATTTCGAAAATTCAAGATTCCGAGAACATAAAAATCCCTAAGATATAAATATCTTGTATCAGTTGATGCACGAATTAAAAAAAAAAAACACCGACAAAAAATTTTCAAAAATGAAGATTTTTTGAACTACTATGTTCGAAAAAATGTTTGTTCTCAAAAAAAAAAATTGTTGAAAAAGTGTCGGAAAAAACTGGTCAGAAAAAAATAGTAAAAAAAACACCAAAATAAATTTCAGGCAAAAAACCACCGGGAATTGTTTTGAACCCAAAAACAAATTGGTCAACAAAAAAATGTGGGGAAAAAATGCACAAGAAAAATTTGTGTTATAAGAAAATAGTCAAACAAACAAATTATTATTTGATGTTTTATATCCGTTAAATTAAACCTGATCGAAATTTTAGATATTTTATTTATTCAAGTTCGGTAAATGATAAAAGAAAAACTGTTTTGAGAATTATCCTCAGTTCACATTCAAACTTTATGAATTCTTATTAGTTTAACCTTAACCTTGAAAATTATTTCAAAATCACGGATTTCATTTTTTAATTTTCAGTTTATCATCGGCGGGTTTCGCGAAGGTTAAATATTATTGTCAAATAAAAATGACGTTTGAAGACATTTATTTTTCATTTATTGCTGGACTCATACCTACTCACTTTGCTATACAAGGAATACGCCAGACGACGGTAAACTTTTTTAACCGCCAACCACCAGACAGTACATAATTTGAGCAAACAGCACAATAAGGACAATAAACCTTTTTTTTATTTATACTTTCATTTCAACTAAGTATTCAATTTAAAAACGTGTCAAATGGTAATCCCCTAAGTAACAACACAGTTGTTGATTTTATTATTTTTTATATTAAAGCGGCCAAAAAAAAATATTATAATCCCAAAGAGCTCAACTCAACACAACCTTCTCCCCCAACTCCTTAATTCAAATCCAAGATTATATTTTACACACCAAAAATACTAAGTGGTTTAAAGCCTTTTTGCACCTCAACCAAAAAACATCCTTTTGCTTTCGATAAGATCGCAATTTCTAAAATTCTTTATTATTCGCATATAAATCAACTTTTAAAAACCTCCTGATGATGGTGACGACGCATGGTGTTGGTTGTTAGTAGTGGCAGTTGTAAGGAAGGCAAAGTACCGAGGATAGAGGTGACAAGCAAAGGGATTTTGCATTTTAAATCCTGAATTACCATGCCAAACAGAAGGTGTCCAAATATTTGTGTTGCTTCCTTAGGAAAAAAAAAACACCCAATTTGGCATGTGTCTGTACATATTTTCTACAAACAGCAAAAAACACATTCCTGAATTTCCTTCCTCTCCTGGCTGCCGTACTTGCTTGGAGGGCAACATTGAACAGAATCTAAATTAGCTAAAGCAATTCTGGACACAGTTCAATAGTTCTTAGAGAATTTGCATTATTAGGTTTGGGCAGGACATATAGGACATCGAAGAAGAAAAAAAAGAAGGAAGTACAAAAATGTTATTCATCCACGTCGTCGTCGTCGTCGGTCGTCCGGCCGATGTGCCCCTGACCATACACACCCAAAGTTTATTCCTAAAATAAATCCTGCAGAAGAAACCGTGTCGCCAGAAATGCATTGATATCTATTTGTGTGGTTTTTAGGTTTTTTTTTTGGGATGATTCTTATTTCCAATCGATTTCAAGGCAGTATAGCAATGGCAAATATACAACCTTAAGCAAACATTTGAGGGAATGAGAGTCTCTTGAGTTGGACTTGTCACCCAATTCCATATGTAATTATGTGGCAATAAATAAGAATCCTATGTGTCAAAAATGTTCTTGGCAGTCACCGACACTACCGACACGATGATGACGTTGAGAATGAGCAGACTGTCGCTGATAAATATCTTCCTTACTATGAAGAGTCACCTGCTGCAGTGAGACCAAAATTGAAGAATGTCCTTCTGTTGGCATCGGAAGTTATTCGTAATACATAATCCTTGTGCAACGCCATTGAACATCAACTACACCCTCTTGATATCGAGGTCGTATCCATGGTAGATTCTATTCTATCGATACTCGCCTAGCTAAATAGATGTACTGCGATGATGTGTAATTTTTGGCAAAGCCACACAACTTAGCAAATAAACCAATCGTTCCTATTGCTACTTCTCCTCTCCTTCTCTCCGTACTCTCCACAACCCTTATCAAATGCAGCAAAATTGTATTTACCCAACGATAAGGTTATTTGGGAATCACGAAAACCTAGGTATTGCTGTATGTGACGTTATCGTTGAGTGCTTCACAAACTTGCCGCATCAGTATCTAATATTTTGTATCTTGTTTGCAACGAGTATGTTTATAATTGTGCTTTTTAGCGCAGCGTACTTTTTGATAAGTTTAAATAAAATGGGTAAATATGAGATAAGAATAAATTATAAAGTAATTATAAAGTCTTAAATTTATTTTTTGTTTTCTTTTTTTTTCATGTGTTATTTAAGGGGATACATTTTTTTTGTCGTTTAGGTTAGTGGGAGTGGGGTGAGTTTGCTATAAGCAAATAAAGAGGGTTTATAATTGATGGAAGTGGAATATTGTTCCGAAGCGTTGTTGACTTGTTTGCTTGTTTCAAAAATTTTCAGATTTTTTATTTTAACGTTTTGATTAATGATGACTTATAAATCAATTTACATTTGCAGGTACCTACTTTCTTGCATATGATAAGATATATACGAAATTTTTGTATTCTTTGCAAATTATATGAACTTTTTTTAACGTATTTTTCAGGATATTTTCACTCCAGGTGTTAGAAAGGTGACATACATACGAATAATATTTTGCCGAGGAGTATCGTGCGGTTGCGCTGAAGTGAAGTTCTGCTTGGTGGGGGTGCCGTTCTAACTAAACGCTAAAAGAACTTGTTGTTGTTTTTCAAAATTCTGGTTCAATATAAACCCACCGATATAAAAATCAATCTTAAGTTTTTTTTCAACTTCATCCCAATAGCTGCTCGATTCTTTTATTAAATATATCTTTAAAGGGAACGTTCCCCTCGCAGACAAAGTTTTATTCAAGAGTCTCAAGTTTTCTCGTGATACGCTAAGGTGTGAAATAAGGCAGCGGTGGAGCAAGTGGAATTTCTCGATCTTGGACGTCCAAAACATGAATTTATCCAGTTGCCAAACGTTTTCTTTAATAAATCAATTGTGGCACAAGCTGTGACATGTTGCGCCGCGCCGTCTTATTAAAACTGGAAACCACATCGCTTGCACATCATGGTTGTCGATTGAGGAACGAAAAAGTCAGTAATCATGGCTCTGCAGCTGTCACCAGCCGATAAAGAACACCAAATACTCAGTTTTTCTGGATATAACGGTGCCTCAATATACAGTTCTCTACTCTTATGAGAATCGGGATCGGGATACATTTGGACAATTTAGAACCGTTGTTCAGGCGCCAGTCTATTCATGTTGAAATGCTAAACCAAACTAAACACAAATAACTAAACAGTTGTTAAAATTGGGCGCCAATTAAAAAAGTGTTGCCAACTTAAAGTTTTATACCTCAAAAAACATCCTTTATTTACACTTACGGAATTAAAACAATCTGTTCTTTTAATCAAACAATTTTTTTTCTTTAAATGTCAAAAGATAGGAACATTAAAAAAAACTTTTCAAAAATAGCTTCGACACATTCATCATGCCACAATGTCATAAAGTTTATTTTTTTTTTTTGTTCTTTATGTAAAAATTAATGTTTAATTTTTTGAACATGAAAACCCATCCATACATATAAAGCAAAGGACGACGAACAATTCACTTGAAACGATAAAAGTTATCATTTAAGTGTGAAAGAAACCAGGACGAGGAATAACTACAGAATCTGAACCTGTAAAAACACGACAATTAAAGGAGCTTAAATTAAAGTCATGGCCGTGTTCTTTTTTTAAGTATACAAAGTTGGATATATGTAATAGTTGGTGTAAGGTCTTCGAACTGGTTCTCGCTCGCAGACAATAGTATTCATTTATATATGTAGTTGTTCATATTTATTTCGGAAGGCCAAAGGGTAATTTGGCATTATTTTACGAGAAAATGTGCCGCAACACAAACGTCACATATAATAATGGAAGTCCTGGAAGTTAACAAAAAGAAAAAAAAAAAGAAAACTGAATACGTTATCATTATACATATTTCGCATCTGAATGAAGCCAATTTTTAAAGGAAAAGCGTACAATTCAAGTTTATTTTTTGCTCTCTATTAAATTACGAACAATGTCTGAATTATTATACTTTGTGTGTTGCAATACAAAATTATTTTTTTTTTTGAAATTTATATGAAATCCTTTTTAATTATGCACACTGGATGGTTGCTCTGCTGACACGGATAATTATTTATGTTCACTTTATTCATAACTTATTATTTTGTCTGCACGATATTTCATTCCATTTACTTCGTTTTTTTTTTAAATCAGGTAAAAGTAGGTGTCCTTTAAAAAAGCTCACAATCAGTTGTATCGAATCAAATATTTATAAGATTGATTTCAATTACACCTACATAATGTGAAATATCTTAATTGGATGTTTTTGTTCAACGATGTTTAATGAAAAATTAATTTAATTTCACTATTTTATGTAATGCAATCAAAAAGATATTCTCATATTTAAACTCTTTCAATTTATTGTTCATTGATGGGTTTTTAACAAATAATGACAGTACCTACGCTTTTTTCATCAGCTTGTGCCTGTACCCTTCGAAGCCTTCATGGTGCCATTTTCCTATATTTTAACATATTTTTTTTATTCCGAATTTCAAGCAATGGTTGAAGTATCAATACAATAAGTATTTAACAAAAAAGTTATCAAAATCGAATCTCCTCTTAAAAAATTCGAAGTTATATAGTGCTTTTTCAGCTTCCTTGAATAATGTTTTTTTTTAAATATTATTTTGAAAAACTTTTTTTGACAATTTTTAATTTTCTAATTTGTGCAAGTTTTGGATTCCTAAAAAATCATAACTCGGGATATTAATCTAAGCATAACCAATTATAGAGAACGCGTTACAAGTGAGTCTCGAAATTCTATCTGTCAGTCTGTCCGCCTGTCTGTTCCTCGACCTTTATCTAGCTAGAGAAGCGGTTTTCTTTGAACTTGGAACTTGAGGTAATTCGCTTGAGTTGAAAATTAAATTACCTTTCTTCAAAATGAACTGTGGTTGACTCTCCTATAACCAATAAGATAAAAAATATAATTTTTATCTCAAAATTTTGTTGAAATTTTTTTAGTGTAAGTTTGTAAGAAAAATAAAAAATCGATTAAATTGAGCTCCGAAAACTAAATTACCAAAATCAATTTCTCCAAAAATCACAAAATGGTTTTGTTTAAATATTTAATCCTGATGAAAACACACAATTTAAAAACCCTTTCGATTTAGGGAAATTGCTTTAATATAAAACAATTCACTAATTGAGCAAATAAATTGACATAACAACAACCACACTTAATTATTATCAGGGTCGGACTAGACAATACAGCAAAATAAATACAAAGGCACTGTTTAAGTCTAAAAACAACAAAACAATATTCATATGCATATGTGCACAAATAAACAGTATAAAAAGGGCCCTAATCGGTCTAATCCAAAAATTCAAGCTAGCACTTAAGGGATGCATATTGGTTTTGAAGTTCCAAATATTGAAATGGCAGGGAAAAATAGAGCCAGGTAAAACTATCATCATTTGTGTTGTGCGGCAAAAGAAGTAATCTCTTTACTTAACAGAACGTCCGAAGTTGTTTTCAAGGTAAACTGGTATGCATTCCTAAAAGTTCGAGTATTACGGTTAAATTGTTTAAGGTTACAAATGCAATTCGTTATTTTACTTGAAAACTGTTTGAAGAGAGACTTGAAACACTATACGGTGGCATTCCAAAGATATTATTGTTGCTGGTATACTTAGCTCTATCACCTATCATATTTAAAGAATTTTCTGAATTCAGAGTGAGAGTTATACTCAAGTTTTTGAAGAAAGAATGCGTTATAAATTAAAGCCCGATCAAGAGGGAAGAAAAACTAAACCTTTCGGACCAGTCCGAACCTGTCTATTATTTATTTTTATCTTTATTACAAACATCCAATTAAAGAAAATAAAACGAAACGAAACCACATCTGATATCGCAAATGTTAAATTAATTTAAAATTTCGTTTTAAATTGTAATTAACACATTTATATTTGTGATGACAAAACAGTATTCACCAAGTGATATCAAACAAACATTAACTAAAAAAAATTAAATAGATTTTTTTTACAAAAACAAAACTTGAATCTCATTTAAACAAAAATATAATAGCAGTTAGTTAGCTTCGGTTTTGAGCAATTTTTTTTGTTGAATTTCGTAATTCATGTTTTATTTATAAATTTTAACAATAACAATAACTCAAATACATTCCAAACAAAATGGTGTGTTTACTCACAGCCCCACACAGGACATAGCTATAAGCCTACACAATGCATGAATATGCATATTTTAAGTACCTACCCTTTTCTATATAAGTTCGAATATGTAAAATATTTATTTACTAAAAAAATATTGACTCGCTGGTCAATTGATATATCGACCCCATATAAACTATCTGATACCAATGCCAACTACCAAAATTGCTTTGAACAGAATTGCATTTTATTTTCCAATTTTCCTCGGTTTAATTGATTTAATTTCCGGGCATCTATTTCATGTTTGGGCTTTGAATTCTCCAAATAGGCACACAAAAAAAAATTATATAAAAGGTATCTCGTGTTATCTGGGAAAATACGAGCATACTCCCGGCAGAGTAGAGCATCCGAAATACGAATATTATTCCAAAAACCAACCATGTTAGCAAATATACACCATATGGCAACTAGCAACTTATTGGAGAGGATGTCATGCCATCATATAATATCAAGGCAAAAATGTTGGCCTTGTATTTTCGAACAATTGGCCTCTTCACATGCTCTCATGCTCATTAATTCACACCTCGACGCGACGGCTGAAATTCGTCTATTGGCCATTGGCTATATTTGCGAGAACGCACACACCTCTTGGCCAGTATATAGCACATGTTTTCAAGCGCGTTCTCGTGTACCCGTAATTGGGGTTAGTAAATGTGGTCTGTCGCGTTTGCCAGCTCTAAAATTAATACCTCGCGGGCGAGGGTCTTGTATAAGCAAAGAACAACCGCTGTGGTCACGCAATAACAATTTAACTGAACCTACAATCTAAATACGTATATATATATTTATATTCATTTTGGCATCGAGCGCCTCAAAATGAGGTGACGTTTAAAATTTAAAGCTATTAAAAAGGATTTGCCATGTGTGAGGTAAGTTAGCTATTCAGCTGGAATGTACAATTAGCTGGCGCCTAATTGTTTTAATTAAACACAAAAAGGGGTTAATAGATCGAACGTGCCAACAATGACGGGTTCTTTGGTGATGGAAACCACGACGACCGACAGCAGCGACAGAGGTTGGGATATGGGATAACTTGAACCGTTTATATCTTTTGTCTATAGTTAAATTGAGAATTTAGTAAAACGCTTTATCAACAAAGTTAGCTTTTAAAATTGATAAAATAATAATTGGCCTTAGCTTTTATGTTTTAGAAGTTTAAAAAGCAATTTAAGGGAAAATATGTGATGCTGATAAAATACATTTCACATCAGACCTTCTTTGAGCCTTGGTGTTAAATATAATTAATATCCTTTGTTTTTGAAAATGAGATCAAGAGCAAACAAGGGAAAAATAGGATGGCTTAACAATTAAGGCACCTGTCTAGATGAAGCCATTATTTGTCGGGCCTGATGTTTTGTTTTAAGTGTAAGATATTTTCAGAGTTTTGGAGTACTGGTTTTTTAGTTTTAACTTTTCAACCCTCTTCCATGTCATAAACAATCGAAAATCGAGAGGTCTGTCAAAGTTTCCTGAGGTCATCTCGGAGAACCCCACAAAGAATCCACTAATGTGAAGCAGTGGACGGGGAGAATTTTGGTACCAGTCCAGACAGGAGACTCTGGGCCAGAATCACCGTCAGTTAAAGTAGAAGAACATTTCTTTTGAGCTTAAAAATGTATAAATATTAGCAGAGTAAACATCAAGTATTTGCCCCTCCTTAATGAATATAAAATAAATATCTACTTCATTAAGCAATTAATTCTGAACTTAAAGTTGAAATCCTGCATATAAACCGCCATCTTTCTCCAAACCCAAGCACTTTCTATTCAAGCCGACCTCCTAAACATTTAAATTTTTTCTTAATTGCGAAAGCAATTTAACAAAATCCAGCTTCGCATTAAAATGTTTCCAAATCCACTCTAACTCATTCCGAATGCGATGAGAAAACACTAACATAGCACCCACTCACCATAAGGTCAAAATGCTTTAGGTGAAGATAATAACTCTCTAATAACGATACTCTATTAACCACCAAAGACGATTTATTCAGTCGGGTGTCTTTTAAATCTGATAAAAACCATTTGTGAATTTAACAACATTCAATAGCTCTTAATTTACATTTTAAACTTTTAAACTAACATGGCCATGTTCATACCAAAATGCTCAATCCTCAACACTATAACACTGCAACAATCCGACCGACGATTAAACTTCCCATGGATCAAGTCACATTCAATTGCTGTAACGTGAACTGCCAATTAAAATTTCAAAGCTCATGTGATTAGGGTCGATGACGATGACGATGAAGACAACGACGACAACGACATGGTGTGGATATCAGCTAAGTTCAAATTAGTGTCCCCTTCTGATGACCTAAAGTCTTCAAGCTGTATAATTATCTGTAAGACGTCTTCAATTGTCATTGTCCGTTTAATGCAAAATAAATTCCTTATTTCCCAGAGCTCCTCCGTGGAAACAGAAGAAGAAGGAGGTGAGCAAACGGTTGTTGTTGGTTGGTTAAGTTGGAATAAACAGTCACTTTCCCCTTCGATACGAGTGTGTAACGAAGATAGCTTCGATGAAATCGAAAGTCAAGGAAAGAAAAGAAAATTCCTTAATCCGACATCATCATCAGCCAAACCACATACATACATATGTAGTAGACGATGATGGTAACTCTTGCACGACGACGCGACGCAATGATCCGAAGATACTGATGCAACCTGCTACACTTCTGATGACGATGATGATGCATGCTTCTATACATCACATCAAAATTTCGTCGTTCGCTCGGCAAATGGATTCAAATTGAAAGGTTAAACGGAAGGTGCCCAGTCTTCCGATTGGAAATGCCAAATCTCCGGCCCGTTTCAACCACGGTCATCCACGCAGAACGAACGTGTTTGCTTGCTTATACATTATGCAGGCAAGCTCAGTGAAAGCTGGAAGAATTAATGTTTTCCTGCTTTTCGTGATGATGATGGAGGCTACTTTAAGTCTACCGGTAGGTGTTGCACACGGAAAATTAAAACACCAATTACAACAGACAAAGAAGATAACATCACGGTCCGTGAGATACGTGTGAGACTCGGATCCACTTCCATAACAATTACCCGAATGAGTAGACCACCACCATCACTTCTTGCTGTATAAGTAGCAACCGTCGTCGTCGCACCGCGCCACCCAGCCACCCAGCCACCACCCACCATCATCTTTTTGCAAACAAAGTAAAAAGATACCAGGCAAATGCAGAAACAATGTTTGTATTTTTTTTTAATTTCATTTCCATTTTTCATTAGTTTTCCTTGTGGCCATCATCTGAATCAAAAGCAGAAGCAGCCAGCTAGCGTTGGAGAGTCAGATCTTAGAAGAAGTTAGTGAACTTCAATAGCAAAAGCGCTTGGCCTCCCGTGTGCCGTAAGCTGATATCGATACTAAAGGTAAACTACCTTAGTTATATCTTTGCAGATAATCATAGTACTTCCAGGCAGATAACTACACTCAACTTATAGCCATTGTGGCTATAGCTGTGGTGACCATCGTTCATCCTTTAACGAAAATTAAAGATATGAAAATGTATTTTAAAATTATAAATTCGATCTTGATGATTTTCTTGGCACTCTTGGACCGATGAGAAATGATCAGGTGAGAGTTATACAGATTCTGGGGCTAGCAAAGTAATTTTACAAATTAAAAATAAAAAAAAATATAGGAATTCCTCATAGTTTATTGGTTGATTTGACAGACAACCGGAACAGAATACTGCATTAAAGCTAAGAAACCGAATTTAGGAAATCTATTTAAATAGAGCAAAGCTTCCTGTCTCCTGTGTTAGAAAAGTTTAAATACTTGGATGCCGAACCTAGATATCAGGTTTTGCTAGTAAAATATAAAGTAGCAAAACTTAACTAAGAGTTAGCAACAAATTGTTTTGAAAGCGCAATGAAATATATATCTGAAATTGAGGCCCTAAACTACTCTTACACTCTATCAAGGTTTCTGGAGATGTATTTCATCTCTTTCCAACTCTTTTCCCGTTGAGCTGATTCCTCTGCGACCGTTCTTCCTGCCTGCCTGCATGAGAGGGTTCCTGAATCGCAATCCACGCGTTGCCCTTTCGAAGCGTGTGTTCAATCCACTGCCACTTATGCCTATTCCTGTGATAGTCAATGTGTTCCTGACCTGTTCATCTATTTACGAACATCTATTTACGAACTGCAAAAGCGGATTTAACTTTTCAAGTGTTGCATACATAAAGATGCACTGATTCAATATTCGAACGGAACAGTGGTAGATTGGTCTTTAAGCTTACAGAGTTGTTTCTTAAAATTTTGGAATGCATTCCAAACGCAGCCTAAAAATTCCCAATTCGTACCCTTCTTGTGTTCAGACTAAGAAATAATAATAAATTAGTGATTAAATTTTAGAAAAAAATATGGTCACCGCAGCTATATCATTTCGAATAACCGTACTTGTAGTCTTATAAAAGAAAAAAAAAATATACAAAAAGGGAAAAATCCAAGAAAATGTATAATTTCACTTTCAAACGAATGTAACCAAGCCATAAGCCGTCATTTTCAATGCTTCAGGTAAAGTTATATCTATAGCTTAGCTAGATAGCTAGATTTTCGCGGTTGATGAAGTACACTATCTTCTGTGCGAAACAATAGCGAGGTTGTTGGTATTTTATTTATCGTTTTCGTATATAAAATAAAACTAAATGATTTTTTAGACATTTATGCAGATTGTGGTTTGGTTTGGTTTGGGGTCGGACGCTATAGGTGCTGCTTGAAATCGGTTCGCCACTCACCGTTTTGCGGTGAACACTCAGCTCAGTTCACTAATCGATCGATGGGGTTTTGTGAATCAAATTAAATTTTACTTCAGTACACTCGGTGTGGTTATAGATAGAAAAACAACAAAATAAATCAAAACAAAAATGTTTTGGCAAAAATGCAATTATATATCAGTACATGATACAAAGTCTGGATGGATGGAGATGTTTTGTTATTTTATTGCTTTAATAAAAAAGTTAACTAGTTTGGTTGGGATATGTATGAGTGACTTATTGGACGTTTATGTGTAGCATTGTTTTTATTCTGTCAACAATGGAACAGGGCTGATTTTTTTTTTGAGTTTGACAAACTGAGTGACAGAGAAAGAAAAAATCAAAATAAAAGCAGAAAAATTTATATTTCATTGATTTGGCAATGCCTTCACGCATTCACGTAAAATAATACCACCTTGGACATAACAATACCACATTGCCAATTGACACTGCTAAAAGAAGCTGACACTGCTACGTTAAAAAAAAAGATGCTCTGAAAATCCAGTTCTAAAGGCAATAGCACACAACGGCAACGCTCCAACAATATTGCGGAAGAAAAGCAAGGGTAATCCAACAATCCTAGGCTGGGAGGTCTATTGAAGTTTTCAAGATGAAGCAGAGCCATAAGAACAGGCTTAATTGGGAGAGTTGTATTCCCAATATAAACCGTGTAAATCGTCGGCTTTTGACAGATTTTAAATGCTTTTCATTTCGATTTGAAGCACTTTATTTTGCTCATGTTGCAAGTTGAGGAATTAAATACACAATTTCAGAACTAGAACTCCTCTCTCCCAAAATTCAGCTTAGGTCTTATGATTAGAAAAAGTCTCGTTCTTTAAGTTTTTTTTTGTTTTATCTTTCCGTGAAAAAAAATCTAGGGGCAACAATATTATTCAAGAAGCTGACTTTATTTTCACTATATTTTTGAACGGTTTCGTCTCGAATGCCTTGGTCTAAGTCTTGTTTCCATCTCGAGACGAGATTGAGACTAGTATTACCAAAATGACATTACTATATTTACACTAGCGAGAAATTGCTACGCACAGTTTAGTAGCGTTCTGATAATTAATCCTTTACCGAACACCAGAAGTTATTGAGCTAAAATAGTTAGGGGGCACTAATATCGTACGGGATAATCACAATCAGTTTGGTTTGGAGACTGAATATGACAACATTCATGGCACCTTTGTATATGAAAAGTATAGTACTTTCATCATGGCGAGTATTTTTTAATCTTGCCCCGATTTTTGTGGTGGCGCTGCAAAATTTGAGGTGTAGATTTTGATTTGGCGAGTCATCAAAAATTGGTAATAGGAGCAAGAGAAGACTATTATTTGGATTATTGCAACCAAAAAATATCAAAAAAATTATTGAAGAAGGGTTGCCCCCACTTTTTAGATGTCGCCCCATTCGAATTCCACCATGAAAGTGCTATCTACTATGTTTTCCATATAGAAAGTGTAATGCAAAGTGTAGAATTTGAGCTATGCTGAGTTTGAAGAAAAGTAAAAAGTATTTTTTAAATTATCAAACTTAACAAAATAAACAATAAACGCTCCCTATTTTTTGATTCACACAGTTTTATTCCGTACATCTAATTTAATATAACAGCATACAATTATTGTTTTATTGTCACGATCATATATGATATCAGGAGGCAGTTTACCCAACTAATTTTCAACAACTTGTTGGGTACATCGTAAACTAGATTCCCCAATACTGTGAGTTAAATCTCAAACACTGTACAATAGGTAACAGATGCCGTTCTTTTTATCAATTAAAACTAAATTATTAATACAACTTAATTTAAAATTTAGCTTCGCCCTAAGAAATTAATTTCTAATTTAAAATATAAATTACTTTTAAAACAAATATCTTCTGGTTTACTTTCACTATGCATGTTTTGTTTCTTGAATGATGTTCAAATGTCTTTTTTCTCCTTTAAACAAATAAACAAAAGATTCTGTTTCTTTTTTCTTAAAAACAATAATCGCTGACAAGTGTTTACCTTTCATCTTATGCAACACTCACAGCATGCCAACAAAAACTAACATCATAATCAATTATTTATGTACCTATCTATGCGCAACTGCATCCATGTCTCACCAAAAATCTATAGAGAAGTGATCAATTAAAATGAACATCACCAAGAAAAATAAAGAAAATCCCATTACTACCAATTACAAAATAGCTCCTAAAGACCCCCGCTGGAAATCTAACAAGCCAACAATAGACAACGACAACGCGACGACATATTATTGCAGTAACACATGATGCACATTTTATTTTGATGCATAACACTCTTACCATCATAACTGCCAACATCATCGCCATCTTCATCATTATCGTGATCATCCCATGTACCATGTTAGCCATTATGATCACATTAAACATCTTCAGCATTGTCATCATTATGATCATCATCATTATGACCAAACGAACCGTCGACTTCTTCAGCGAACGTACATACTACCTTTTACAACAAACTACACAAGATGCCATAGAAATCGAAAGCATTTCCATTTCTTTTTCCCGTTACCACCACCACAATGCAGCACACGGTCCATGGATTCCCCCAACAATGGGGCAAACAAAGGTATAATTGTGGAAAATTCGCTCCTCTAAGCCAGCCGCAGCCCCAACAACTAACTGAGTCTGGCATGTAAATCGCGAGTAGCTGGACGGAACTCCATTTCGAGTGATCACTTCCAGCTGTTAAATGTTAGTTGCAGTTGGTCTATGACAACGATCTCGTGTGCAACAGCATCGCATCTTGCGCGCCGTTCGTAACTTGCGTGTGTGCATCTTTGAAATTTGTTGCAAAATATATCTAATAATAATATCGGTTAGATAAACGATACCGGAGTCGTATGTTAACGTTAACGTCCGTCGTTGTTGTCGTTGTCGTATAGCGATCAACGAACGCGTGTCTTGAGGCGAGAAGGTTAATGAAACTTTTGCTTTTATTTTTTTGTCCGTTTCCAATGAGATTTTATTTTTTTTTTGTTCGTCTCCTTTTACTGCCACATTACGTTGCGTTTGTTATATGGAAGTGAATTTTTTTTTTTATTTTTGCATGAATCTATGAGAAAATTAAGTGCAAATAACTAAATTAATGAGTTTTTGGAGATAGCGCAGCTATTAATAGTTTGAATAAATTTTCTTTGTCGTTAGTTATTTATTATTCGGTGTACGGAACTGAGGTTAACAGACTGTGAAATGATTATTGAATTTCCATAAAGAAAAAATATTTGATAAAATCTGTGAAGAAATCACTTTCCATGGGAAAGGCTTAAGTTTTGGATAAAAAGTGCTTGTTAAAAATTACTCAATAGATAATTCACAATTACTTTCTTTAAAAAAATATTTAAAAAAAACTTTTCCTCTGCTAAGGAATTAAAACAAAAGTGTAGAACTCATTATTTGTACTAATTATGATTAAGTGTGATAAACAGAACTTTGTACTTACGTCGTCATAAATGTTTAGATGCATAATTCAATTAACGAAAGAAAAATAGTGCTCTTCTAGTCTTTTTTATTAAATGGTAGAGGTGGCCCCCAGTTATAATAATTTACTTAAAGTCCAGAGTCCAGGACCTTGAGCTAAATGCAGAAGTGGACCCATTCCCATTTTGTAGTGTTTTGTGATTTTTTTTTTGAAAACTAAGCGTTATTATGCTGCAAAATGAAAGACAATTAAATCTTCCACAAGAAAAAAAATATACAAATAAAAAAATATTTAAAAATTTCACGTAGGTATCTAGAATTTAAAAAATACTAAAACGCATTTTCTTGTCTTGCATAATTGACTTTTATTGACTGGGGCTAGTCGAATTTCGATTATTTAATTTAAAAAAAAGATATCGAATTGAAGGGCAATATTTTTAAAATATATTTTTTTTTTGATTTTTCAAAAAATAGCTAAAAATAATTTGTGACAGTTCCATAATTCAAAAACGGGTTTCTTATAATAAAATAAATATTTTCTCTTTAAATATACCTAGGTAATTACGTTGTAACGATTTTTAATTTTCTTCGCATATATTACGGTTTATTAAAAAAATCAAACCAATTACAATTCCTTACTGAATTAATTTTTGTATATAAGAAATAAAGTTTATTGTTCTTGTCTAAAAAATTTCCAGAATAACTTGTGATTGTGATTTCGTTTTCAAATTTTTGAATCTTTTAGTACGGGAGACCATAAGTTTTTATCTGGTAAATATTTCTATGATAAATGCGAAGAAAAATTTTTTCGCTGATAACTCTAAAAGTTGTGAATCTGGTTCTGTTTTGAACTTTGTCAAACACTTATCAAATGGAATGCTATTTATCATAGCTAATTCTTTGTGCTAAGAGAAACAACATGAATTAAGGTAGTTTGAAAAATCGAATGATAAACTCAACCAATCATATCATTTTATCATAGAACCGGAATTGGAGAGAACTAAAAACATATTTTCCTCTTGTTCTGTAACTCACCAATTAAAGTAATTTGAAAATCATGAAAGCTCCGTTTTATGAATTTTTATCGCTTTTATCGTTTTGTCTACCAATCCTCTTGGGTTATATCAACACAACGCAAAAAAATGTTAAATGATTAAAATCTACCATATTAGATTGTGCATTTCTAATACAATGGTCACACTAGTCGCTTTTCAACATTTTTGATATACGAAAACTAAGCCCAACTCGAAAAAGAGGAAATGTAGGTACTTTTTTAAAAACTATGTAGATATTTAATAGTTTCCATAAAATACTTAATAATAATAATTACATCACTTTAAACACAAATTGGTTCAACGTTGAACAGTTTACACTACAAACATTGAGCTGACGGCTATGCCAAATCTTTAAATTTTGTTAAGCTATTTAAAAACTATGTCCTGAATATTAGCAAAGAAACAAATTATTTACTTACTTACAAACATTTTATTAAAATTTAAACCTTCTGAAAATTGGTGTTATATTTTGTTTTCTTTTAAAACTTATGTAATTCTCACAACTCATCAATTGAATCACTTTCCATAAAACCAACAGAGAGTAATGACTACTTAAACAAACATAAAATCTCATTAACAATATTTATTTACAATAAGATGGAGACATTTGAATTTCTTGTATTTTTTCTCAAGGCATAAATCGCTGGTAATAAAAATTCCTATAAAAAAGTTTTTCCTTTAATAAAATCACAAAATAAAAAATCCATTCATGCAAACAAACTACCAACCAAAAAAAACCAAAGAAAGTAAAATGACTTTGCATCATCAGATACATTACAATAGAATGGCAAAAAACTGACGGCAAAACTAGCAGTTAAAGTGTTTTTAATTATCTACACTGAAGAAGATCCATGGAAAAGAGCTTAATAGAAAAAAATTAAACCTACAATACAAAAGTGTGCATAATAGTTGGTATTTACTACATTTTTTTTCTCAAGATCTTTAAAAAAATTGAAGTAAAAAAACATCAAAGCCAAACAAACTGTAAACAACAAAAATAAAAACAATGCTCATTACGCCGGCTATGTACGAAAATGATTTACTCGTACTTTCTGTCTCTGACTATATTTGCATGTATACATTCAACAACTGGCGTACAATCTTTTCAGCATTTATCAATGGCAGAGAAGCGAAAGTTTTCCAATCAGGATAAATACCAGACTCCTGGTGAGTACTTATTAATTGATTTCAGTGTTTTTTAACTATTGGACAGCTTTTTTCTTTAATTTTTGTTCTACTTTTTTGGTCATGCATATGACAATAATATGTTCTTTAATTTATGGGTATGTTATTTTAATTAAATGGAAATTATTAAATGTTTGGTAGTAGAGTTTTGTGCAAATATCGATTTTGAATGAAAATTTAAATTAAATAAAAATGCAGATAAAAGTAAAATTAAATCAAAAATTATTTTCTTAATATTAAAATAAGAAAAGCGCAGGAAGAATGAAAACCTTGGCCCAATTTCGTAGAAAAGACTGTACATACAGTGGCGTCCAAATAATTAGAAACGATTCCTCATAGTGTTATAGTTTGTGGCAGCATCTGAAATGAAAATGAGTTGCAATAATAATTTATTCCAACGAATTGAGAATGTTGGAAAATCGATTCCAAAGGAAATTATGTTGACTCTATGCCAAAGAGTTAAAATTGTGTAATTGATCATCGTGGTTATTCTACAAAACAATAAAAACAAAATTTATAAAATATTACATTGAACATATAAACAAAATATAAATGAGTGTTTCTAATTAATTTTTGGTTTTATTTTTTTATCAAATTCAAAAAAAAACTTGATGAAATGAAGTAGACACAAAATAAATTTTAAAATAAAAAAATTGAAAAAAAAAATATCGAAGAAGAAACCAAGACAGTCAAGTCAAAATTACTATGAAATGAGAAATCGTATTTAATTATTTGCACCCCACTGTACATTGTACATTTAAGAATAGATTGGTTTTTGACTTGGCCTCAGATGATAGTGAATATTTGGAATAAGAAACAAAACTATGCGAATAAATAATCGCATTTTTCTTAAAAATCGAAAAATTGAAACTGATATCTGTTGCTAATTTTGCGGATCATAGACTGTATGATATTAAATCTGTGTTATATCCTCCTGGAATAGACTCTCATTTTTTAATTATCAATATACAAAGTGTCTGGCCTAAAACAAGGAAATAAGACAGTAAACAAAACATAACTTCTGCTAAAGTGCATACATTCATTTTTTCACTTACTTTGTAGGTACTTACTTTCTGAACATTTACCTCAAACATTATATATTTCTTAATAAAATTTAACAATTTTTTCTTTAAGTTACATACAAAATGTAACAGCCTGATAAATATTTACGGCCCTATTAATATAAAAAATCTGCAATTGAAAACTTTATTCTCAGTTTAACTTATTCATGGCTTCATTTTATTTTAAACTCAATGGCAAATGAAAGCAATTGCCTTTGCGTTTAGTCCAGAAAATTTTAATCCATTGATTAGTTAACCTGAGAATAAGGTTTGAAATTTGAGTTCTGTATTAATGAGATCAGTTGTAATTTATGAAATCGGGCATTAATCTTTTTGTGAAGAAAATGAGAAGCTGTCTAATATTCACATAGAACAATTCAATGTTATGATTAAAAGGCATCATTCTGGATGATTTTATTTACTGGAAACACCAAAGTTCAAAACCAACCCTCTCGTCAGTTCTTTTTCGATCTTCCTCTTTTCTCGAAATGCGACCTAGACGCAACCGTTTCTACCCAGATGAGGACTAACTTTAAGGCATCCCAGGGGGAAGTTTAATTTTTGAGAGTCTCGGTAAGGCTCAAGAATACAATGGTTGTTTCTCGTTTTCTCCTAAAAAAGACTAACAATTCTGAGTTGGTACTATGACGAGGCAAAGACGAGACCATTTTTTTCCTTCTTTAAGATAGAGTAAAAAAAAACCAGTCTATTCTAATACTGTGGACGAACATTGTCAAAAATGAAAAAAAAAAGAATTTTCTTTTCAAGTCGGTTTTTTTTCTATGTTCCAGCAATGTATGTACAAAGTATTACAAAAACTAATAAGATAACCTGAATTGATTTAAAATTTTGACTCAAAATTACAATTTTTAGGAAGGAAAAATATCTTTTGAGACTGTTTTTCCACGATAATAGAGTGGTTTTCTCACACTTTCTTAGTAAATTTTTTGAATTAAATTCGCAAATTATCTACTACTTTTACATTTTCCTCCAGTTTTTTTCTATAGCAGGTCTTAATTTGCTTTCTAAAAGTATATTAAGAAATTTTATATATTAAAAATAAATAAAAACGATACATCAGGTGGCACTTTAATTTTTTAGCTCAAGATTCTTTTTTGACTTGTTTTAGTAATTGAATGAATTTTATTCTTTTCAGATTTGTCCCTAATGACAGTCTGGCATTTTTTTTTTGACAATTTATTTTCTTCCATATGTATTAAATCTGCTTTAGACAGTAGACAATTGTCATATGCAATTTCATTATAAGTTAGATTTTTAATTTTTAACATGATTTCAGGGACCTTATTCTTCGAGTTTTTTCCTCTCTTAGTCCTCCAGAGTTCACAGTTTTAAGCTAGGTTAGATAGTAGCCCGTAGTTTGACAATCAGTATTGTACATATGTAGCAACCAGGCAGCTAGTGTGCCAGCGTAGTTTAAGGATTATTAAGTTCAATATGATCGCTTTAATCTCATATCATATGCTTACCAAATAAAGCCATAAACTTAATTAACAAATCTTAATATTAAATTGAATTTATTTTCAAAGATGTGGTTTTCCAATATCTATTTGAATAGAAAAAAAAGCATATAGAATCTTCTTTGCGTATACACCATTGAATGTAATATTTGTTCCTCTACAATATCGAATCAAATAAAATAACATTTTCAAAGAAATTATCGTTTCAGATTGTGGTTCCCGGCCAGCTCGTCGACAGCCCCGTTCCACTTCCTTCAAAACCAATCAATTCTTCTACAATGACCGTATCCCCAAAATCATTTCTGGTTCACCCACAAAAGAGGGCCAATTTCCGTGGCAGGTCTCTCTGGAGCTATTGCACCCATCTATGGGATTCCTCGGCCATTGGTGTGGTGGCGTTCTAATTCATCAATATTGGATTCTATCGGCTGCACATTGTGTACACAAGTAAGCCTCAATAACTTCCTCTCAAATCAATCCTTTAGCAAACTAAATATTTTATCTCTCGTCCTTACCCTGCAGCGATCTATTCAATTTGCCATTGCCACCATTGTGGACAGTTGTCCTTGGCGAATATAACCGTGTCGTTGAATCCGGCTACGAACAACGCATTCCAGTGGAAAAAATCGTCCTCCACAAGAGCTATCACAACTTCCTGCACGACCTTGTGCTCATGAAACTCTCCGTACCTGCCGACCTGACCAAAAAGTCCAATATACGACGAATTTGTCTGCCTTTCATATTCGATGAAAATGTCCAGTCCAGCCTAGAGATACCGTCGTCACTGGAGGACGATGTTGACACCTGGAACTCAATGGACAAAATGGATAACTTCCTGCGGAGTGTGCAAACACGTCAGCCCAATATCACTCTGCCCAGCATGAAGGAGCTGCTGACAACAAAAATTATGAGTCGTCTAAGGATTAGCAATCAACATCAACGACGCACTGGCAGGATGCTCAATCCTCCATCGAGGAGGCGTAATGACAAATTCATGCGGGGCCACTTCGACGATTACACCGATTATGAGTCAGCAGCGACAATGTCCAATGACAATGATGAATCGGAACCAAAGCATCCACCCCAACCCCATCCTGACGAATATAGAGAACTGCCGTTCATTGATTGCGTTGCCACAGGATGGGGCAAATCGAACATTACCGGCGACTTAACGGATATACTGCTGAAGACGAATGTGCCGCTACATCATAACGGCAGGTGAGTGTTCTGTTCAATGTTCATAGCGCATAATATGTGCGTCATTAAAACTAATTGGACCCAATCCATAATTCGAACCCTCATCTTCTTTTACCTGACAGATGTAAAGATGCCTATGGCAGCTTTGTAAAAATCCACAGAGGACACTTGTGCGCTGGCAAGCTAAATGGCAAGGGTGGAACGTGTGTGGTAAGTCGTATAATATCTTTTGGCCATGAATTTAATTAAACACCGCATTAATTAGGGCGACTCCGGAGGACCACTCCAATGTCGAGTCACAAAAAATGGTCCCTGGATTTTGGCTGGCATAACGTCCTTCGGATCGGGATGTGCTCTCGAAGGCTTCCCCGACGTCTACACCAGGACCTCCTACTACATGAAGTGGATAAGTGATACAATACAATCCGAATAAGATTCTATTTAATTTATTTATTGTTATTTTTGTTATATTTATATTCTTCTTTTTTTTTATTATAAATTTATCTTATTTATAAAAAGTACAAATATTATACAAACATTTTATAATATAAAATAATATACATATATTAAAATTAAAACAGAAAAACCCACTCAACCACGAAAAGTCTAACTCACTCCATTCCCTTAAATAAATTGAGTTCACTTAAAGTAGAAAATATATCACAGCATGTTGCTTTGTCCTTATTATTTCCTTAGTCCTTAATAATTTTGCTTTATATCGCGCTTCGGCTTCGTCCTTACTCCTTATCGCATTTATGTATGTATGTGTATTCCGTTGTTGGTAGGAAAATTTTGTGTGCAGTCTTCTTGTTTCTCTGGCTAAAATCTGATTTAGAATTCGAATCCAAATTCGAACACGAAGTCACTTTGATTTGTTTTTTGTTTAATTTTATACTTCAATTCTCCTCAGCGGGCATTTCAGTGAGACTCTGCAGCTGTTCAGCATCATCTTCGTCAGCAAATTTGCTGATTTCCTTCTTAATTATTGGAAATAGATACGCCCCCGAGTATCGGCGGAGCTCGAACTTCTGGTCGATATCTCGTAATGGCTTGATTGGTTTCTGCACACAAAGAAATAGAAGGGAGGCAAATCCGATTGTGGCTACCCCAGCTGCTCCCATCAGTATGGCAAATCCCATTTGCACGTAGGGGCAGACATTGAAGAGTAACTGCAGTAATAATATCAGGTCAGGGGTTAGTTTTTCCACACCCTGCAAGGTCAAAAAGAAAGACAAAAAAAAATTATTAGTCATTGAATGTGAATGTGTTCTTGGATTAATATAGGAATTGGATTGATTTTAATCAGACGAAGTACCTGTACGTTTTTGTGAGAAAAGAGAATTGCATGGTGCTTAACAGAAACGTCATAATAAAATTTAAGCTTCGTTTTATGATGCTCTCTGTCCTCTTTATCTGTAGCAGACATAACATTGCTGACTTGAAATATAGTCTTTTGAGAAAAGTTTTAGAAACAAAGCTAATTTATAAGATCTTGGGATTTCATGACATAATATAAGTTTGCTATAAACTTTGATTTCTTCATAATTAAAGCGTGCAATACAAATTGCATTTAACGTAGGTAAGCTACGATTTTATTAATATTACTTTATCATTCTTGCTCACTAAACATTTATTTTGTACCTAAAGTAACGTACTACTCGTATGTTTTTATATTTGTTTTCCTTTTCGAAAATAAAAATATAACTAAATTGACGAGATTTTCCGGTTTTCCCAAGTCCTATAATTCGATTTAAGAAAACAAGCTTCGAAATTTATTATTCCATAATTCTGTAATGTAAATAAAAAGAGAGTGTCAAGGGCGTGTGCTAGTATGGTTCACTAGTGGAAATTTTTTTCACGATAGTACTGATTAATAATCTGGGCAGGAAAAACAATTATTGACAGTTAGTAAAATTATCAAAAATAAATGATTGACCCCTACGCTGTGTAAATATGAATTTCTGTAATCAAACCTTAAAAAGATACAAACAATAAAAGAAAAACCAAAAATATAAAATCGAAATTAAAAAAGTATTTTTGTTTTGAATTTGAAGTTTTTAAAACAATCCTTAGAAAAAATAAAAACATAAACATGCATACAAACAATATTCAATTTTTTTCTAATAATCAAACCACTGTAACCCATACGCTGTTTTAATTTAAAGTTTGTCAAATTAAACCTTAAAAATAGAAAATACCAAAAACTATGCACGAATTTATTTCACGGAAAAAAATTTTAAAAAAAATTCTAAAATCAGATCCATTAGTAATTCAATCAACTCTCAAATTCAATGTTTACTAATTTGTTTACGATTAAGTTCCATGCGTCCTTTTATATTATGTTGCGTTTTAGCCGCAAATTGGCGTCTCGGCCATGCAAAACCGAAAAATTTCAGTTTCACCTCGGTAGTAGGACTGTCTCAAATTTATTTCGGTCTGATTTTTTTTTGTTCGAAAAATGAAAAATAAAATAATCTACGAAGCTGCATAAAATTAAAGTTGAACTATTTGATATTATTTTTTTAAAACACGATTTACGAATGACTTTTTCAAGTTCCAAAAAAACGTTCTCGTTTCGGATATGCATAACATGAGCAATATTGATTAAAAACATGCTTCAACATTCAGGTTACTATTTCTTTAACTTCCAGAAAACTTAAATATAAATTTAAAAAAAAAAAAGAAATCAAGTGTAACTAATAAACATGAAATTTTTTCTCTTTTTTAAAAATTAGTTTTTTAAGGATTTTGTCTTTTAAGCTTATGAGAGCTCCAAGAGAATTCTTACATTTTAATTTAAAAATTTCAATTCTGTCCACATTTCTAATTTTTTGTGGGTAGTAAACCTTGTATACCCTTCTCTTTCACAGACATTTTGACGGTCCATTTTTCTGCAGTAAAATTTTCAGACAATAGCCAAAAAAAAAAACCAACAAAAAGCAACAAAACCAAAACAAAACTGAACTTTAAAAGGTGTCAGCGAAAATTGGTGGTTAATTTATTCTTATTGCTTGCTATAAAGTTGTTAAATCTTCTTTTATGAAAATAACAATTATTATTGTTTCTATTGAAGAACTTTTAAGGGGGAATGAAATGCGATAAGAAGTTGAGTTCGCAGTTAAACAGAAAGAAAAAAGTAAACTCCAGAGCAAAAGGAATGACTTTTGTTTCGCTCTTTTTTATGTTAAGTATATCATCTTTTTTAATGGAAGGTGTTAATAAGTGTTTTTTGAAACTTTTCTATAGAAGACATTGGAAGTTATGAAAAGAGAAATTTTTTTTAGTAGCTCGCAGCTGGGTAGACGGGCAAAAGGAGCTTTGTTTTGTTTTGGTTTAGTTTTGCTTTGTTTGGGGTTGAAATTAAGGTATTTAAAACCATGCCGTAAATTTAAAATGTCTTTTTCCAACAATCCGAATAGAAATAATGTTTCTTTAAATTGATTTAAGAATGTAATACACTTAGAAAAATTATAACTTCAATTTGTGCATAAAAAGGCACACTGCTTATTAGCCAGGCTCCAAGTATTGTGATTTAAATGGTGTTTTACGATATAAATAATAAGAAGATCTATCAGTAAGTTAACGGGGAAGAGTGTACTTCAAAGCAATGACATCATCATCACCTTTTTGCACAAGCTTACATCTAACTATTTGCTGTTTCACCAAAAATAATTAGTCAAAATGAATAAGCAGACAAAATGATATGAGAGAAAGGATAAAAACTAAAAATATATCAAGGTTAATGCTAATTTTTGATTATACCACGGATAAACTGAATTTTTTTCTTTTTCAACTGAAAAAAAAAAACAAAGAAAAACTCTATTCTTTGTTAGCTTTTTCAAATTTAATTTATAGAAGATTTTAATAGACTTTTTATATAACTTACAATTTCTAACCAAAATATTGGCAGCACCATGTTTTTGAAAGCACTCATCTCTGAATTGAAACTAATGTCACCCATCAGTAAGTTTACTTGAAAGCGTGTAAACACTCTCATCGGGACACCAAGTTGCTGAAATATAAAAAATATTGTATCAATAATATGTATTGATTAAACGTCGAAGTAAGCTTTATCCTTGGCTTATGTTCGGTTGAACCAATATTTAAAAGGCTTTTAAATTGTAAAATGATGTATTCTAATTTCTAAGACTTAAAAGTCTGTTAAACTTTTAAAAGCGTTTAGTGCACAGCGGCTTTAGAGAAAAAACTACTAACTCTTTGTTTTACACATATTTTAAAAAAAACCGTAAAATGTGTTATTAATGTCTGGAAAAATCAAAAAATTTAGAAAGTTTTTTTACTAAATATAAAACAAGTTTTTTTTTTTATTAAGTTAATTTAAAAAAAAACTTATTAATGCTACAAAATATGAGCAGAGTTAAAAGGTTTTCATTCCTAGTTGTTCTAAAAATAAATTTTAGACTATTACAAAATGTTTACTAATTTTTATGCACTACTGATTATTCTTAAAAAAAATTAATTTGACTCACCGGTTGGATTACAATCTCAGTTCCATGTTTCTTGATGTCTGGACTTAAACCATCGAGATTTTTTAATAAACTAGGATCCGCATTAAAAAAGTGTGGAAAAGAAATGGCACTTGGAATATCTTAAATTTTAATTATTTCAAATTTTATTTTATTGATATTTATTTAATTCTTTTATTTTTTTTTTCTTTTCAAAATAGAAAGTTAAAAATAAAAAAAAAACTATGACTTACTGTAGTAACAGGGCGTTATTTTTCCTAATCCTTTTTTAAGACAAGTTCTTTCTTTACAAAAACAAGCTGTTTCCGAATCGGATACATTTGTATCGAAGGCATATTCAGCTAATTTGAAGAAATATGCATCAACGCCATCTAGGGATCCTGAAAAAATGATTTAAGTATATAGTAAATGATGTGATTAAATGTAGAATGATAATACAAGGATAAATTTAGTTCCACGATGAAAAAATAAAAAAAAAAAAAATTTGATGAAACACAATTATCTATAAAATGTAATTGACATGGTTGACAGTTTTTCAAACTTGTTAGTTATTGCATATGATTATAATTTCGAGGGTCGGGGGTTCAACTACATGTAGCACTTAAAAAACAAAAATAAAATCGTGAGCTATTTCTTTTTCGAATAAGTAATAAAAAGATCAGTAAAATTTGACTTTTATGTAGATCGAGTTGTTTTTGATTTTACATACCTAAGCTACGACAAGGTTTGTGAGAGCATGGCCAAGCCGAAAAAAAACCGTTTAATAAATTATGAAATCACCTCTATACCTTCAAAACGATTGATCTTTAAGTAAACAGTTTTAAAAACAATGTTTTTTGAAATAAAACTATGATCATTGATCATATTTATATAAGGAATCAGGAGATTTAAAAAAAAACTCCAATATCGACATATTTTGGAGATGCATGAGTAGTTTAAGGAACTAACGAATTTTCAGTTAACTTTCTAGAGCTATAACTAGAGTGAGGCACAAGACCAGTCTAAAGGCTTACTCCTACATCCTAAACCAGACCAAACCGAGAACGTATTTTTTCTCTGCAGTTTTTTTATCAAAGCAAAATACTGACAAAATTAAAAAAAGTAATAACAAGATTGAAATATGGCTGATTTCGCCAAACCCTTTTCTTTCCAAAAACCGGAACTTGAACTTTTGGCTTTTTTTTCAAGCTTACCGATATTTTAATTCACAAATCGGTTATATTTTATGTAATTTGAATGTAATGTAAACATTTTTCGAAAAATCTAAACACAGGCGCCGAATCGGTTAAGTTATCTGTGTTAAGTGACACAATGTGTTTGGTAGGTGACATAACTCGTATACAGGCTCCTTAATTTATTTACTGAGGCTGACTAAGATCAAAAGTTAATCAAAGCAAAGACATCCATTTCTTAATAACATGTCTATTTTATTTACACGTTACGTATTTATGTAAAATATATACCTGTGCACCCGGATTTGACCAAAGTTGCCACGAATATACACGTGTAATTAAATATATCATATTCTCTAAACCAATAAATCAGTAATCAAGTAGCTGTTAATAACCCAGCAGACAAAACCACCTTTTACTTTGTTTACTATAATCGTACCTATTACTGTGTCCTATCATTCCACCGATTACTGACCCCAAGTTCAGCACACAGCAGTGCTTCGGCACGTTTGAAAAATTAGCACAAATCAATTATTTTCTTATTGCTCCTCGATTGACCCAAAATAGTAAATTTATACTGATTAGATAATCAAAGTGAACAAAACAATTGAGTTGTGTTGAGTTGAGTTGAACAATAACTACATTTTTCATAAAGCTTATGGAGGAACTTAATTTATCTTTAATACATACATGAACCTTTCTATAATTATTTTGAACGTTTGATTTTTAGTTACACAGATACAAATTTGTCTAAATACGAACGAAATGATACAAAAAAATAATTTAAATAAATCCTCAAATAAAAATCCATCATCGCCACCGCTTACCTGGATGTGAATATATCACAGGCAATGTCCGACAGAAAGCCTTTCTGTAAACTCGGAAAGTATCTCCTTGCGACATATTTTTTGGAAACAGTGTTCCATCAAATGATCCCTGTAATGTGTTACACGCGGTATTTCTGCAAAACATTTCAAATGTTTATTTTAAATTATGTAAGAAAACACAAAGGAAAAAAAAATACTCACGACGAACCCTCCGAATAGCCCCAGTGTTTCAATCCCTTCAATCCATTCCAGTTGTCTATTGAAAAATCCCTCGTCAATGGCTCAAAGTTATCGAACTCATCACTACTGCTGTATGCGTCATCAACTTCTGCCGTCACCATCGCATCCTTCTGAAGCCTTTTACTACCTGGCTTTTGGGGTAGATTAATTGTGACCAAATTATTGCCCTCATCAAACATCTGTGGGGAATATTTAATGTGTACACCAATTAGAAAGAAGAACCCTTTTTGTGTCGTGTTATGGTGTAGCCTAGCCGCAAAAGGCCATTAGGCCCGCACCCACTTACCCGGTCGAGAAGTCCAAACTTTTGGAAATTTATCACACTTGGCACCAACTTGGAGGCAATGTTCACCAGCGGATCTTCATAGCCCCACAAATACTCATGGACACTAACCTTAAGCATGACTTTCGCATCGAATTGCCGCACAAGTGTCCGCACAGCAAATGCCATGAAAATCGAAATACTCGATGCTGCCGCAGTTATCCCCATATACGGGATGTTGGGGGAGACTATCATGTCGGTGTTGGGATCTCCGATTGACTGCTCCCGAATGAATTTCACTCTTCGCAAAGGGTTGTAGGAGAGTGTGTCGTTGGCATTGAATGTGGCATTGTGATGCTCCAGGAACTCCTGGTACACATATGGACCGATTTCTTCGAGCTTCAGCTTCGCATCGAGTCCCTTAACAAAACGGTCATAGTTTGTCACATTAAACATAAACACTTTAATGAACACATCCAGTGGTGGCTTCTGCCATAATTTATACAAAAAGGATCCTTCGTACATTGTTAGTTTCTGGAAAGGAGTAATTTATTAATTGCAATGGATGGGAAGGCCTTAAAATGTTTCCTTGCATACGTAATCGGCAACCATTTGAACTGGATTTAATACTATAACTAGTATAGATGTCGTCAGAAGGCCCAAGCCAATTGCTGCGCATTTAAGAATTCCTGAAAAAGACAAGAAAAAAAAACAAGTTCGTTATACACAAATCTGTCGTAAGTTTACTCTAATTTGATTATAATTGACATTTCTAATCATTTTAAAAGTTATGTTAGTAATATTCATTAAAAACAATAAAACCTGTAATCACAATAATTTGAATTGTTTTAAAATGTTGCTTAAAATATTTGGAGTAATTTATCATTTAACATCATCGATTACGAAAACAAAAAAAACTAAACACTCCATTGTACAACTCATTAAATTTATTATTCCTAGCTCATTTTATAAATTACCAACACTCAACAGGTACCTGTGATACCTTTCAACATCAATTTAATAATCAAATTAGTTTTCTAGAATAATATACTTTGTTATATTTGACATGTTAAATGGTCATCAGTTTATAAATCAATTGCAAAAGTGTGATAAACATGTCAAGTTAGGGGTTCAATATTTAATAACCGGACTATTTAAGTTCAAAGTTTGATATTTATTGTATTGGATGTTGTGATTTCCTTTGTATAAATATAATAGATGACATTTGAGTAATATTTAATGAATAAAAATTAATCAACTAACAAGATAATAACTATCAACAAAAAACGTTATTTTTGTCCCATTGTGGAAACATGTGATGTAGGTCTCTTGAATATTTGAGAATCAACAAGAACGAAGGAATCGAAATAATTTTAATAAATATTTAAATTTCTATTTGTATTTTAAGCGAAATTTAAAGAATCTCTTTGAACCGTTTGGGTGAACCAGACTTATCAGAATATCATAAGTCCCTTTTCAAAAGAATATTAAGAAAAGGTATATCTATACATATATGTATAGGTAATGTATTAACGATTGAAATAGAATTATTTCTAACAAGCAATTTTATACTCGTATATGAACAGAAGACACAACCTGTATATGAAGTAAGAATTATTATAATTATTTTTTTCTAATAAAGTTGAAATCCAAAATTAGGATTATGCTTCAAACTGTATAGAAATTTAAATTTCGCATACCTACCTACAAACATAAATAGCAGGTTCATAACGACAAAACAAATATTGATTTAAAGAACGGTCAGTAACAGCAAATTTATTGGATGCTTTGCAAATTAAATTAGCATCCATCAACGGAGTTAGATCTCTCGTTCTGATGATTTTTTTTTTACTTAAAAAAATTATACAAAGCCTTTTCCGCATAATCGCTACCCTTTAAAAAAAGTGTGTCCGCACTGCCACGTATGGTTCAGTAAAATAATTGTTAGAATATTTCTTCTAATTCTATTTTAAGATTAGCAAGGAAATCAGAAAAAATCAACATTGTATGTATATTATGCTTTATGTATATCTATGCTTTTGAGGTTCAATAAAAATAAACATTATTTATTTATGAGGCTATGTCACATTAGGGTGGTCCTTAAAAATATTTCTTCTTCACAACTTAAGAGTTTCTAAAAGGACATTCAGAAACATTTTTAAACACTCATTGGACAATATTGACGATATCAAAATTTAATGCGCTGCCGTTCTAGTTCTACATCTGAGGAATGGGATGAAAACCTGTATCTCAGTAGATAGTTTTTGAAGAGAACATTTTAGAATCTGGGAATTAAGCAATTGTTTTGCTAAATTTCAAGACATTGGAAGTTTCATAAATCCAACGTTTCTGTAACTGGAAATAACAAGAGAAACATAGGATAGACTAGTTGATTATTTTCGACGGATGATTTCAAACTTGTTATTATGCAACAAGTTAAAAATTTTAATTCAGTCAGATTTGGCTAGATCATTAGCTTAAAATAAAAATCGAAGAATCATTAGTCCACAGACCAAAGCAAAAAGTATTTATTTAATTTTAAAAGTAAAAATTCTAGTTGGGCGAAGTTTTTTAAACAACCTTAAGAAAATATAAATTCAATTTTCAAAAATTCCGCTTCTAACGGCACAAAACTGAAAAACTAAACTTAAAATGTTTCATTTATCAAGAGATTGAAGAATTATATTAAAATTTAAGTGGTTTTTGGTATTTTAATCCACCTTGGGTCAAATATTTTTTTGAAACTTTCCTGGGGTTTTTGAGCTTGAAGTTGGTTAATTCAAAGAAGGAATTTCATTTATCTTGTCAAAATAACTGCTTATATCTAACGATAGTATGGTAAACGTTAAAATTTTGAGCCCATTTTTAATAATAATAAATAAAACAATAATAAACTTACTATGCATTTTTACAAAGTCTAAGAAATATCACATCATTTCCATCAACCCAAGGTTATTTTACACAAATTCAATCCGGATTGAATCATATACATAAAGGTGGAATATAATGTAATTAATGATACCTTGGCGCATGCGCTGCACACTAGAATATAACTAACCAACTTTATTCTACCTGTCATAAATTCACAATTTTCTTTTTAAATCCATGCTATGCTAAATTCAACATTAAATAATAAAGATATAGAGACAAGATAAAATACTCATTCAACCCAATCATATTATCTATTTCTTATTTATGTAATAATTCATTAGGAAAATACACTTTATTATAAACGACACATTTTGTGCATAATTTCTTCAATTATACAAAACTGTCAAATAAGACAAATAAAAACAAAAAAAAATAACTAGCTATTCATCATTTACCCAAGCTCACCACAAAAGTTCGTGCTGAATTTTTTAATTCCTCCACATATCACCTACCTACGAGTTGTTGTTGCAATATTAAAACAAAACAAATTCTTATATCAAATAATTTAATTAATATTGAGTAGCTATCAACAGCAAACATCTTGAGTGCGCTAAATGATTTCTTCTTGCTTTGTGCAATATTAGGCATTAGGCAGACCGGCTGCATTTTAAAGCTATATTCATATATAAGACAATACCTTCTACCAATAAATAATAAAACGCCATGACGTTTTCCAGACTCTTATTTTAGAACAAACAAGCTTTGATGGCCCTCTGAATAAACAACTATAAACTAGCCATATGGCTTTAGTAACGACATTATTAAAAATAGCATCAAAAGTGTTATCAAAAATATCATCAAAAAATTATGAAAATGCACACAAAAGAAAGAAAAAAAATTAACAAATTGAAATAACTACATCTACAGCCTTGGCCTTAAAAGGGCGCACTCATTTTAATGACCCTCAGAGCCATCATATAAATATATGAAAAATTATGTCTCTGCCTTGCGCACGCCCCAATGGAGACTCGTGCATAATATTATTGTATGTAGTTCTGACTTCTGAGGTGAGATAAGATGCCCTTTACTTTTGATTTCACCAAAACGTCAGAGTTGCCATATTATAAATACTTGAAAATAGTGTTGCCAATTTTTGTTCATGTGCAATCTTTTCTAAAACTCATTTAACTAAGCCGGGTTCTAGTTCACATCATTTGTCAAGTTTAAATTAAGTTTAAACTACAGTTTATCAACTGGTAACATCTTTTAAAAAATTCATTTTATTTTAAAGCTTTTATTTTATTTTTCAATCAGAATATTTTCATTCCAATTTATTTGCATTTCCGATTTTATATCAATTGCTATAACAATTTGTAGTTAATTTAAAAATTTTGTTGGCAACACATTCTCACTGTATCGGCACTGGGACAAAAAAAAACAACAAGGTTACCAAACCGATCTTGTTGATCTTCTAGTTCGATTTTTGTTGTTGTTGGGATACATCGAGTTAGCATGACGGCGACATCATGGTCGAAGCTTCGCAGCATCACAGCAACGCAACACCTAATCGGCCAAAAGTTAATGAAAAACAATCACCGCCGGACAAAATGAGATTCATGTAAACATTGAACCGAATATACAAACATGGCAAAGACGGAAACAAGCAGTGCTTGACCTTAAGAGGCACTGAACTTAAAATCTAGTGATGATATCTCTTCTTTATTTTTTTGGAACTCGGTCAGTTGAAGCACGTTTTGCCGTCGGCGTTGTCGTTGTCGTAGGCTTCCAGTTCCAGCATCAGGTTTTATTTTGTTTTCGATCTCAGTCTCATCGTATGCCATGCAACTCGCACATAACTCAGACTCCAAATGACGATGACGGTAAGATAAATAAATCGTTTAAAATGTCTCTACGTCATGACTGCGGTAGCCGGGCATGTAGAATATGAGACAGTTTCCGTTTCTATAGACAAGTACTTGTATATCTGCTCAGATCTTGCATAACATCAATGGGAGGCACATGTTCTGATATCAAAGACTCAAGTTCGTGTTCCCAAGAATTGTGGCCCAAGGATACTTATATTTTTTTTTTATTATTATGAATCTTGATATTCGATCGAAAAGGATATACCCACTCGGCGGTGAATGGTATATAAGATGATGATGTCTGGAGGTAGCGTTGCGGATATGATTAAGAGTTGAACTTGACATATATTCGACTTTAATGCGTTTTATTGAGTACGTGATGTTATTGGTGGCAAATAATAATTGTCATCACGTATTATTGTTCTTTTTTGTAAGTATATATGTAGTTGTTGATGCTAAAAGGTAATTGATGCAATTTACTTTCACATGAATATAATTTTTTTTTTTTTGAGAAAGGTAGAGAGAGAGAGGACTAAATCCAAATCATTATACTGATGAATTATTAAAATGAAGGCTGAAAAATAGCGTGAGGAAGAATGTGATGATGATGCAATATACGCAGGTGGTTGTTATTTTTGTTTTGGGTTCGAAGCAGGAAATCAGTAAATTAATCTATAACTGAAAATTATTACAAATTTCCAAGGATAAAAAGTGCATTGAGAGATTTTTTTCTTCCTGACATCTAGAAAGATTATATTATCCTTGAGTTTTGAAAACTAAAAGGATTTTTTCATTGAATGTAAGTAAGTGCGCACATATGTAGGTAAACTTGTTTCAATTAATAAATGCACTTATTAAATTTTAATATTCATTTTATTTAAAAAGAGCTACTAAATCAACTAGAAAAGACCTGTCCACTATTTTGATCTGGCAACCATCACAATAGGTATAAAGTTGATTAATATCTTTTCGAATCCAAAACTTGCCTTAAGTACCTGTTATTTACAAAAATGATGTAAAACAGAATCTAACCAATTCCCATTTTAATATACATATTATAAGAAGTAGCAAGATTTTAATTTCATATTAACTTAAAACAAGACCTTTTGTACAATTTACAAGACAAGACCCGAAAATAAAATAAGAATTTATCTTGACTAAGTCTACTCCATCTTGCTAAATTACCTAAAAAGATTTTGTCAATTTTACTTGCCACTAATTATATTGTTAATTTTTACAAGGATTTGGAACGAATTAATTTAAGTGAGAATTGCAATAACAAAAATTTGGTTTCAAATTATTATGATTTTTTCTAACAATTTATTTTTTTTCTCAAAAATTATATTATTTCTAATAACTTTTGTAAATGCGCTGTTATTACTCGTTTTCACACAACCCAAGAAATTATAATTTTTTTTAAGAAATTACAATTATAAATTTTTCTAAATTAAAAAGTCTTTTTATGTAACTAAGAATTAATTTTCTAATAATAATAGTATATTTTCTCTGCAACTCGATATCTACATAATGTAAAATACATCTAACTTAATTAAATATTTTCACTAACTAATCGTTTATGGATCTATACACTTTGTATTTATTTTGTGATTCCATGTTTTATTTTCGAATCACTTAATAATAATAAGTATGTCTATTTTGATTCCAAGTCTAACCGTCAGTTGTAGAACTTTCGTCCTTGGGCTTTTCACAGTAAAACACATACTCATATGTTGCTGTGAAATTCAGAAATTAATAAATTTAGCGGTTAAGATATCAAATTTTTCGGCAACAATAAAACATTTTTGGCAAAGTTTTTTGGATCAACATTCTCTTAGCGGAGCAACGAAGTTGTTTGAGCGGAACGGTATCCAACACGAAAGTAAAAATACTTGGAGGCCACAAAGAGTGTCAGCAGGAGCGGGAGCAATAAGTTCATAAGAGTTCCTTATTTGAAGGCCATGAAATCAGGAAGCCCTAAAATATGGATTTTTAGAGACCCCAGAAGAGGATTTGTTGCTCCTACGGATATTTGCATGGGAGGAAAACCGTTCCAGAGAACCTCCCTAGGTGAGCGAATATTCAAAGCCGATTGTGAGAAAAATATGATTTTCCAAAAATGCAAAAGAAAATGTACTGCAGGTACCGTTAGCTTAACAGACAGACACACAGAATTTCCAGATCCATTTCTTTCGACTTCACAGTCCAATTAAAGTCAAATTAGATTTAAATCTCGAGTTCGATTTTTTTCACGAAATTAAAATTTCACTAAAATAATTTCTTTTAAAACTGTATATTCGCTAAGAAATCGTATCGCAAGTTTATTTCAAAAAGGCCTCAGCTTACTTCATATTTTTTAATTTTACCTAATGATTCTTTCTGTAGTCAACATAAGAGTGTAATGTATGTACGTAAGTTTCCGCATAAGAGTAAGTCAGAGTCTATAATATATAAATTGTGAAAGTTGAAAAAAAGATATGTTTCATATTTCATTGTTCCAAAGCAAATGTTTAACTACTTTAAAATGCTTCGGAATTATAGTGTGAAATTATACCTTAATTCAAAAATAAATTATATACACGAATCGCGAGTAAAAGTTCATCATCCTACAAACATAGTTTGCTATTAAGCTCATTAACACTCCAATAAAAGATTATTAATTAATTGACGTAAATAGGTAAATACATCAATCAAAATAAATACCTACCCAACAAAATTTAAAAGAAAACAAAATAATAGACTCAAAGGTTCAATTATTGTACGAGTACGTAGTTAACCTGGGTCAGAGGACTTTTATATAATTTCATTTTATGAAGAAATATACAATTTAATAATAAACCTCTATGATCCCCATAAATGACATACTCGTTCATATGAGTTAGATCGTAAAAATGATAAATTTTGTTTTGTGTTTTTTTTTTATTTTTTAACACAAAAAAGATATTTCTAATAAAATGAGCCTGAACCTTCCCAAACATATTATATCCGGTAGGAAGTGAGAATCAATTCTGTAGAAACATTAAATATAGCTTTGGCCGGGGACATTCAATGCGTTAATAAAAGTTTTTAAGTACTTTTGAAATTTTCCGCAGTAATTATCATTATGAAGTTTGTATTATTATGTCCTACGGCCAACAATGGTTTGACCATAAAATATTATGATAACAATATATTAATAGTTTTTTTTTAACCCTAATTCCAGTAACAACATATAGACTGATGATGATATGGGGTGGATGAGAGCTTTTTGTGTAATGGATTTATTAATGCAGTCATGTGGGGAATTGTGATTATACTGTAGTATTCAAAATCATTTAAATACTTCCAACAATCTCTGAGACTTCTCTAGTTGAACTTTGGCCAAAAAAAATAGTACCTTCATACATTTTGGTCAAAAGTTACAGGCTGAGAAAAAAAAATTAAGAACTCAACACCATATCTAAAAGAAGGTAAAAGAAGGATTTTTGAAGGAGAAAATTAGTTCAAAAAAAAGGAAAAAAAAAGGAAAACGATGTTTCGCAGATTAGAAAATCTTTGGCAAAAGTGTATTTTGCTTATAGGGAAAAAAGCTGTGCTGACCACTGTAACTTGTCATTAATTCATAAACTAGAAATGTCAACTAAAAAACCAAAGAAAACATTAAACGACTAATTTGAAATCTGCATATCCAATTATTATGATAGGAACCATTTATTAAAACTTAAACTATTCACTTACTATCGATAAATGTAAATTTAATAATAAAATTCATTTGAACTAAATATAAACACCAAAATATAATCAACCAAAAATTTAAACAAAATATCACTCATGGTTATAACCAACATTTTTTTTTTTGGGAATCCTATATCCAGAAACCAGGAATAGTGGATGCGCTATTAAATCAAAATAAACAATTCGTTAAAAACATATAAAATTTTTCGGAAAACAACTATTTATTCTGTTATAATTAAACTCAATCAAAATTAAAGGATTCTGCGTTTTATTAATAAACGGTACGTTCGAGTGTATAGGTACCAGGTACATATTCACATATATTCGATTTTAAACCAGGACGTGGTTAAAATCAATTCTACCGTGAGGTGAATGGAAATGAATGTTTCATTTGAAGTAATGACGACGGTGTTCCGACTTATAAATGAGATGCAATCAATGCGTTGGTTAATTAAATTCCTAAATTGTTTTAAAATGCAAAATAAATCTGATTCATATGTACACATGTACAAATAGATATGTATTGTGGGTATATAATATGTATTGGAATGGCATTTACCTACATTAAAACTGATTAATAAAATAACATTTTTTTATAAATAATCAAATGAATGAATTGGATTGAATAAAATTAATTTTCTTCAATAAATGTGTGAATTATGGTTAATTCATTATAAATATAGGTAAAAACCTACATTTTTAATTTATGCAAGAATGAGCGACTTTTATATTATTATATTTTTTCTATTACTGGGTACTGTACCTACTATCACTTTTTGACAATTATTATTGTCAAAAATGTTATTTTCACTAACAAACGGTCAATATTTTTTAATAAGTGTTCATTTCTTTAATTTTATTAAAAAATTATGCTTCTGAAGTAAGCAGCAAGTAGCGTAAGAAAGCAAGTTGAAATTAGTATAGTTGGTATTAAAACTAAAACACGTAAAAATTAAAGCAATTAATAAGTTAGATCACAGATCAAATTTATTTGGTTATTAATAAACAAAAAAAATAGCTCTTTTTTAAAGAATGAACCTAAAGTAATTTGACAGCACTGGACCAGTAACCATCATTTTATTAAGTTATGAATTAAAATTGACGTTTCATCCAAAAATTTATCCTGATTGCAATTGGATTACATATCTTATTAGTTCAAACAAAATTGGATAAATGTATGGATTAACTGACTGAATAATATGGATTCACATTAATTTCTGGTGAATAAAAATTAGACTAAAGTGAACTATTGAACTAGATTTCTGAACTAAGTTCACTAGTTCACCGAACTGAATTAATTCTTTGAACTAGTTCGTTCGGGAACAACACAAGCCTAAAGATAACAATCATTTTAATACTTCAAAATCCCCCTTTTTATTTTAGCCATAACTTTATTTAATTTAAAAAAAATTATTGTTTTATTTGATATTAAATAAATAATTAGCTTTAATTGTGAAACGGACAACTTTGAATGCTTTTATTATCAATTAATCGATATAACTCATCTGAACAATTAAATACTCAGTACAGTAATTACATTATAGATATACCTATTCAATATTCAAATAATTTGAAGCTAATATTGACCTATTATGAAACGTAACTTAGGTTGTTGAATTACGAATAAGTTCAAAGTATGTTGCTTGATGAAAACTTAAGTCGGACATTGTAAAATAAACTTTATAATTAAGTAAAATCAATCAATAAAATTGATTTTAATTATGGTGAATGAGATTTTTAGTTGTTCAACAATCAATTGGATGTGAAAATGGATGATTTAATTATTTCTAACCGCCTTACATCTCAGTTTCCAATAAATAAAATAAAATCCCCTCAATATTGTCCCACTGAACATTTACACATGTCAAAAGGTGTCGACATATTTTGAAATGTCGTCATACACTATTTTCATCGTTTACCTTTTTTGAAATATGTATTAATACTCAGTGAGAAAAATTAAAGAAGTTTCTTAACTCTTAGCATTTAAATTAATAACACAAAGAAAATGATGACAAAAGCCCTCATATCGAATTGAAAATATCGACAAATTTTTGTTTTAACGCCCAAATAAAAAAAAATGGATTCTAAGATGAAAATATCACCCAATTATTTTCAATGTAAATATAACATAGTGAAATTTCAGCAAAAAAAAAATTCGAGTTAAATTCGAGTTTTTTTTTAATTTCTCATTTTTTGTTTAAAATTACGAAAAATCTGAAAAATAATCTTCAATTATTTAGAAAATTCAGTTATTACAAAATAATTTATACAATTATTAGTTTTGTGTTTCTTTGTATCTTATATTATAGGAATTTTCATCAAGCCTGGTAAAAATATGCACTGTGGAAAAAAATAATTTCATAACAAAAATATGTTTTAAATTTTCAGTTTCTTCCCACCTTACAAAAAAGCAGAGTCTGTAATAAATAGAAAATTAAATTATCTACACATTCCTACATCTGACATAATTTTTGATTGCACGAAAAAGCATCAGTTCATATTTTATTTAATTTTACTGCAGCAGATAAATTGCTTTAAATTGTTTAAGGCCTCAGTTAAGTTCTATGAAATAAATTCATGATGTTATAAGTTTAAGCCCAACAAGAAAGAACTCGAATATAACTAAAATATTAAATATCTTGCCCAAAAATTAAGCCTAACAGATTTACGAGTACATATATCCAATTCAATAAAAAATAACTAAATTTAAATTTTGTCAATAAGGATTAAGGACATTTTATGTAGGTTTGGTTTTCATCCCATAAACATCATAGAAATTTGAAAATAACCTCCTAATGTTAAATCACAAAAAAAAATGTCATCAGATTTAATAGCTTTCATACTGCACACACTTTACCAACGTCATGATGACATGATGAAAAACACTTTAGCTAAGATTCCAAATTACTAAAAGAACTACTTATAATATAGGAAGGCATGGTGTTGATGGTGTAGGAAGGTACAATACATCACCTCTCTCAGCCATCTGAAGCTCTATCTTTATACGGTACCCAAAAAGCTTTGATGTCAATTTGGTTTCTCGAAAGAGCTGTAGCCACATTCATCAAGTTCAGTGTCAAAGCCGAATGTTGTACAAGACTGTAACAAAATTATGCTTGAGATTTTACGAGGTGTGGTGTGTTGTACACGATGAATGTCGTTGAAGTAGTAGGTATCACAAATTATCCCAACACTTTAGCTTTTGATCACATTGTTGCGCAATATATGTATTTATGAACTCTATACTGGGTTATTGTTGTCATGCTAATGGATCAGTTTTGTAGTATAAAGTTAACCCAAGGTACCTACTTCTATCTGGGGAAATAATAAATTAGTCATTCATTTAAGTGTATCACAACCTGTGTCGTGCGTGGTCTTTTTTTTTTGGCTTTTTTTCAGCAGTTTTGATGGATAGCAGGGTTGGTTTATAATAAAAGCTTAATAAGGAAACTAAAGTGTTGAAATATGCAGAGTTTTTCAAAATACTTTGTTTGGTTTGTTGTATAGCTGCAGGCATAGGTGTAGTGCAACTGTGGGTAGATAGTTAATAAATTAAAAAAAAAAACTTTATAGATGCGTAATGTATCTCTAAACAAATAAACTGTTTAAAATTGCAAGCTGAAGATTTTGTTTCTCCCTAACCAATTTATTGGTAACTGCATTTTTTAACCAATACAAATCGTAGGGTTGTTCACGAGTTCTGCTCTCCCTTTGAAATGTGATAAAGCGTTTGGAGGTTTTCAAAAAAAGGCACATGTACCATAAGCTGAGCATCTCCTTTTTTTTGGAAAAATAGTAGCACTCGTATCAAAACAAGAAGACAGGAGGCTTTAAAATCGTTTTTGATTCATCTCGATACAACCAGATACGAGTATCTTTAAAGAAGGCTAACAAAAACTAAAAACAGTTTATTAAATTTTGAACATACCTAAAATTTAAAAAAAATACTCGTACATCAAAAGTACAAAAGTTTCGCATTAAAAATTTCATTCTAAAATAAAAAAAATATTTGAAACAGTATTTGATTTTTGTATGTCCAGCTTGTATGAAACGACCCACTGTGAGCCACCTCAAAGACTTACATTAGGCTTCAACTTTAGTGTATTTTAGAGGAAGTTTTAAATTAACTTTATGGCCTTATTTTATGTTTTCAAATGTTATTCTTTCATCATTTGTATGTAGATATGCAGAAAAACATAAAACGAAAAAAAAGAAGCAATAATCAATTGTTTTTATTACCGATTTGGTGTACACACTTAATTTATACCATTGGTATCAATCTTGTAGTGTTATAAATATTGTTATTCAATTCACGATACTAAAATTAATAACGATCTCAAAAACCAATGATTCATTTAAATGCCATATACAACATCATTTAAACTAAAGTCCCCAAATTGCGAAACTTCTTTATCTTTCCGACGATGGAAAAAGTGGACTGGGTATAGGAATGGTAGATGCAGAGCGTTTATTCGTCTTGTTTACAAACACTACATTCACTAAAACTATCTGCAACAACTGAACTGGTCTGCACTAACAACCATGCGCTTTCAAATGCCAGTTTAAAAACGAAAAGCCGGTTTTAGGTGGTGCTACTGTAGCATTCTGGTCAATTTATTAAATGCGAAACTCTTATTTCAATCCATGCACCTATAAGGCATTTGAAAGAATGCTATAGAGCTTATGGTATATCAGGTAGTTTCACGAAGAAAAGCGGTCCATGGCGATCTTTATGATTTCTTATGTAATTTTTATTGCAAGTGAAAGAAAAAAACAACCAGCTGGAAAAATATTTAAATGGCGAATGTAAGAGATACTACGAATAAATATTTTTTGTTAATTATAATGCATTGAGAAAAACTATTACGGCTTCAATTAAACTAATTAACTATGGTAACAAATTGTTATCATCAAACTCTCTTAGTTGTCAAAGAAAGAGCAATACTAATTCAATAAAAAAAAAAGATATCACAAGAAAAATTTATTTAATAGCTGATAATATTGATAACTTTTTCAAATTCCAAAAAAAAAAACTCGAATCTGATTGACAATACATTTTACATGAATACTCACTTAAATTATTTGGTTTATTAGAACCGAATAGTTTCATGATGATCTCTGTGTAGAATGTGTACTCCCGGCGCAAAGTAAATCTTCTCCAGCTGGATGATATTTATTTCCAATATTACGAATTAATTCACTTTTTCCTCAAACTTTGATACACCTTGCGGCATCAAAAACAAATGACATCCACATCGATTCAATGATAATTTGCTATTCTGAAATTAAACAAAAAAAAAAACAAAAATAAATAATACAGACAAAAAAAATTAAATAAATTAATATTCAAGCGTCGATTTTATTGATTGACAAAATAATATTTTGGGTATCTAATTGTTTTGTCCAACGTAAAGTCTACTAAAGTCTTCTTTGGGATTAAAAAATAAAATAAGAAAAAAAACTACAGAATATTTATAAGGGGTTTTATGTGATAACACACTTGTACTTAGGCCACCTGGCCATCATATTAATATTAAAGATTTTGAATGAAACAATTCACAAGATATTATAGATTGCAGTTATAGCTATTTCACGAATGTCAGACCGATCGCCACTTTGTCCTTTGTCATTAATTGTTCAATTAAAGACCAAGCAGGGACTTGAACCAAGACAAAGCTCGCCATCAGGAATATCAAAAATATTGTATACACATTCAAATCTTGATACTCAGTTGAGTGATGGCTATAAGAATAATTAAATTATAATACTATAAAAATGTAAATTCTAAGATGAGTAGGAAGTTCATTTAAATATTTTATGTGAGCCGTTTTAATGAATACATAATAAAACTAGTCAACATTTTTATATATATTCCTGAAATTAGGTTATATTTTTATTTATTGCTTATTTACACTTTTAAAACCGCCAGATTTTGAGGTTTTGAGATTGATGAAAATTAGTTCATAATTTATGCTAGTAACATGTTCAATTGTTTTTATGTATATATTGATTTGATTAGTAACTCTTCTTTCAAATCAAAGAACTTGTTAAAAAATGTCTTTTTCAGAACAAAAAAAAAACATTTTTGATATTTTAAAAACATTTGTTTGCATAGTTTAGAACTTGGAATTTACATACCGGAAGCTTTGTCTGCTGCTACAAATTTTATAAACCAGATTTCGCAATAGGAAACGGATCTTGTTTAAATTAGTTCTTTTTGCCTTTTGTTTTGTTTGATTCATGGCAAATATCTACAGTGAAGCCTAACTTCAGCCTCACACATTTGATCTGCAAAAAATGGTCCATTTCTCCAATTTACTTGTATCAAACCCAATTTTTTTTTTCTTTAGACTACTATTTAACAATATGGCCTAAACTTAAAAATATGTTTGCAGGCAAATATTAAAACCTACTTATTTTAATTATATCAAAAGCTGTCAAACAAAACTATAGATATTGGAATACAAACCAGAAAAACGCTGAAACTCTGCATGTACAGTTATTGAAACACCTAAAGAGTGAGACAAACGCCATTAATTTCCAGAATGTCTACTTTGATCAGTTTTCAATCATCTGAGACACACACATTTACTTCAAGGGCTGCTGCAACACCTGAAGATTCAATGATATTCGATCGAGAATAAGATCAAATACGAAATAGACTATGATTGGTCATTGGTTCATTATTTTGTGCTTTCAAGCTTCAAACACAAAATATAACTTAGTTCACATCCGTTCTTCAGGTTAGAGTTTCCAAATACGACGATAACACCGTGGTGCACTTGGGCGGATACGCACTTTTCTTAAAATATCAAACTTCTCACGCAACCGTCCAGAAAAACGCCAACCAGGTCAGCGACCTAAATATATTTAATAGTATTTGAAATAAAATATTTTGACACAAACAAGATGAGTACTTTGAAATTCATAAATTTTGTACAGTAAAAGCTTATTATAAGGTTATTTGTGATTTTTTCAGTTAATTGTGAAACCAAACTAACTCTTAAATAACTCAAAAAATAACTTTCGTGAACCACCTGAAAAGATATTACTGCCAAGAACGAGTTAAGAAACTATGGATATTGAGTGCAAATTGAGTTATTTGCTTGAAGATATGAGGTACACTCCGAAACACGTCGCTAATACATAATTATTTAGTTTTTTTTTGTTTATATTTGTTTATCTTTAAAATCAAAATTATTTTCAATTGAAAATGGCTGCCAACGCAAAATAATGTTTTCAGACTTCTTATAGATCTCTTTATTTATTTAACTAATAAAAAAACTAATCTTACTCAGAATTTTTACTGGGCATTTGGACTGCCCTATCACATTTACAAAATGTGTATTTAATTGGGAATTATTGATAGCAAAATTTAAGATTTTTCTTATTAAAACAAATAAAACTTATTATTTAATGAATCATGATGTAAAATTAAAGGAAATGACATCATTACAATATTAATTATTAATGAAAACAATAAATATATAATTTATATTTTAATAAATTACTGTTGACAATTGTTAAGAACTTCAATACATAGTAATGCTACTGAATAAGCAAAAACCATTCGAAAAGATTTCAGGAAGTAATTAAATGCAGTAGTTATTTTAGTGTTTCCTATATTTACACAACAAAAGAGGAATCGTTAAGTTATTGAGTTTTTGTAGGCATGTACGGGTAACTAATTACTTTCCTTTAGAAATTTTAAATTGATATTAATCAACACTAGTTTTATTAAATTACCTTTGGGAACTAATATTTTTGGGTATACAAATTGTACAAGTTCAGAAAATTTTATTTTCCTTTTTTTTTTTGTTTGGGAAGCCTTGAAGTCAAATTGTCAAACCCAAATACACTTTTTTATTTCAAATTCATGTCTCTGCGCACAGTTACCACAAAAAATTTAATTTTTTTTAATGGTGAGTCTCACCTCAACAGATATCGGCACAACCAACGCTGTTTAATATTTCCGATGACATCAAATGCAAACAAACGATATTTAAATTTTATGACAACATTGAACATTTATATACATATTCATATATACCTATTGCAAAAATGAACACCATAGATACAACCGTTTTTCACTTCAAATTATCTTAGAATCAAAAGGATCCAACAATTGGAACTTATAACTATTCTTTTAAAATATTTTCACGCATTTTAAATCACATGATTTGTATTATACCAAAACGTTTAAGGACGGCTTAAGGGTTCTTAAAACAGAGCTTAGAATTATTTTTTGTTTTAAACATGCTTGTTACGCTGAATTCTTAATGTTATTGAATTTATGTTTTCTATCACTCAATGTGTTTCCAGAATCAGTTTACTATTCGGTCACTTTTAATAAACTTTTAAGCTCAATGATCTATTAAAGGCGTTTATAGAATATAGAGACGGTCAATCGCCTGCGACTCTTTTTCGAAACTGAAAAAATCTTTTGCGTAGGTCCAAATCACAAACATATCAATTGATCATATTTTTTTTCTTTTGTTTTCCCCCAAGCACCTTAATAAACAAATTTAGCGTACTTATCAAAAGCATGACAGTAATAAAAACTATTTATTCCATTTACATATCCTGACCTTGAAGATGAAATGTTTTTTTTTGTTTTGTCAAACAAATAAAATAAATTATCAATTACTTGAATTGTGATTTCCCCCTCCCCCAATTTCAAACGCCTTCTCAATCTTCCGCATCGCAATGAAATAATTTGACTAAAAGAAAACCATAAAGTTCAAAGAACGCATTAATCAATTAATGTTGCGAATATATTCCATTGACCTTAATCTTTTAATCCTCATGTCTAATTATTATCACCTCTATTTTCGTCGAATAGTATACGAGTACCAATATGTAGTTAGTTACAAACGTGCAAAGCTCACAAATCGCACTTTAAATGTGTACGAAGTATATGCGTTCATATCTAGACAATGTAACTTCACTGTGCAGTACCATCCGCAGCACCCTGTCATTATTATTATTATAGTCAAGTCAAGAGGAGGTGCGAAGCTAATTGAAACATATTGACAGCATGTTGTTGACATGAAGTGGCGCGTCGTTGTCGTCATAAGCATTGAAACATAATTTATATCGTTAAGTTGGAAGCTTCACTAAACTTCAGGTTCACACGTTCAACCCCTCTGGGGCCTTAGTTGAAGTATAATTATCAATTTGATAATTTGAAAAAAAAAAATGAGTTATTATATCTTCATTATGTCTGGGAGGTATAAATGGAAGGTAATGGAGGCTTGCGTGTGCCTAGAGACGTCATTAGACTCATATTTAATTAAAACTTCTTCAAAAATGTTTAAATTGCTTTACTTTTCACCCCATGTGCAAAACCATATAATTTAAAATGTTCAGTTTCTTTGAAATTTATACATAATTTCTTTTCATTGTCATGTCATTGCGTTTCATTTAAATTAGTTAATGGTAGCATTTTAGATTTAAGTTGCTTTAAGCTACGTCAGAAGGAATACAAATATTTTAAGTATTTATTAATTGCTTCGGCTCATGTTTTGAATATGAATTTTTGATAATTTATTTAGTTTTGAAATTTTAGGAAACATTCCTTAGTTTTAAATAAATGAATGCAACCGACAACTGTGGAAGTTAGTTAGAAGTTAGCGAATACAAATTTTATAAAATCGAAGCAGAGATTGCGTTAGTAATTGTGAATAATCTTTTCATTTTTTTTGTATAATATTTCTATAATAAAAAACAAAACTGCCCCATTTTCGTAAAAATAAATGCGGTAAGCATCACGATTTATGCATTTAATCATCATAACTACTTCACTCATTTTTTTCCGTTCTCTGATTGGTTGCTTTGTACTGTTACATCAGAGAATATATTTGTGAAGAACAACACGTCTTTATACTGAAAGGTCTAAAGGAACCAAGCTCATGCTATACAGAAGATATTATGTTTTATGTTAGTCAAATTTAGATATCAAATAGAATTAATTTTATAAAAGCATTTGAAACTACGTAGCTTACATTCTATTTTATGCAATGAATTTTTAGATGGTTATAAAGCTATGTTACATAATGTACTGATAAGAAAAAGTGTTTGCAGAAATAACTTGTAAAAGAATAAATTTTGCTACTTTTTGATGGAGTACCACAAGGTATCCATCTAAGGCCGCGTCTGTTTACTAAAAAAAATCTTCTTTTCTAATATACACATGGGTGCAAATGATTTTCAATTGTTGTTTAAATAATTAAATGTGTATGCTTTGAATTCATTTATGGAATAATGCAAAGAAATGTTGCTAGCTTTTCCGATGCACAACTAAAAATTATCAACAATTTTCTGAATACCAAATCTGATATTCGGGATCTTCAATTCATTTTTGATATAAATTTTTCTTTGAACTTTTGAAAACAAATCTCTTCAGTATTTGTTGTTTGTTCGTAATATTTTTCCAATAACAAAAATCAAATTTATTGATCTTCTTCTAATATCAAACTCCCAAAAAAATCAAAAACTTACAACATAACCGGCATGATAAAAAGTCGTTCCGCAAAAATCTTAAATCTCACACAACTCTCTCAGTTTTATTTCATTCCTTTTTTTTTCAAAGTATGTTGAATATCATTTTACTCTAAGTATTTATTTATGTGCAATAATAAGTCGCACGTTTTTTCCAACTTGATTTATGGTTATATCTTTAGTAATTTCTTTTAATCGGAACTCTATTGGCGTTGCGCCATTATTGTATGTCACTGTTGTCTACAACTATGTCTACTATCCAAGAACAGGTTTTATTATTGACAGTTTGATCTGAGAATGCAGAAGTACCTACATAAGTATAAAACATAAATATTTCCGGAGGTATTTGTCGATTCACCAAATAAGTAATTTGATTCAAAGTAACAGCTTATTATTAGCCCATTAAAGCTTAAACAAGTAGGAATGCAAAAATGCAAAATCAATAATTTAAATGCACAAATTCATCTTAACATAATAATAATCATAGGTATAACATTCTCTCATTATTAAAATAATTATGCACATGGTTAATATTCATTTCAAACGGTGGCCTAGACTTCATGTCATTTGAATAAATCAAGAGTTTCGGTTGGAAACTGGTCTTTCTGAGATTATAAAAATCACTCAAGCCTTCCCTCAAACTATTTATAGCAAATTAATTGAGATTGAATATTATTCCCAGAAAAAATAGTTCTTTTTTGTTCATGGTATATCTTTCACAACTCCTTAACTAAATCCACTAATTAAAGGATAATTTACTACAATTTATTGTGACCCATTTACCAGTTTAAAGAAAAAAAAACGAGTCTGGCTTCTTTTAGTTAGATATAAAAATAAATTAATTAATTATTGTGCTATATTTTATGTGTGAACGTTTAAAAATTGTTTTCAGTTCGATGAATGCAACCGGCTCAGCTCCGATTGCTATTGCTGCTGGGTTGTATTACCAATCACTCGTTCACTCCAACCGATATTTTGTTGAGACATTTTGGTCCATAATTATATAGATATAATGTACAACGTATCCAACGGAAAGACTCTATACCTGCTTTGGAACATTTTTAATCAATGAAATTCAAAGACGAAAAATCCAAACAAGAAGCTGTCATTATGACATTACAACACACACCTATATGCTTATGCAATAAATAAAAAAAAATTTGTATTCATTCAAGTCAGAGTGATTTGTGTTGTATTTGTGTAAACGTGATCAATGTTGTGAGATTGACAGGCTGCAAGGGGTCGAACAGTGGGATAACTAAGCCAGAACATGGCTTAACATTATAATATTAATTTATTTTTTTTTAATTATGAACTTTAATACATTTACCACTGTTAAAGATGGCTCTTATACAACTCCTTAACTAAATCCACTAATAAAAAGGATAATTTACTATACAATTTATTGTGACCCACTTACCAGTTAAAAAAAAAAAACTAGTCTGGCTTCTTTTACTTAGCCGAAATTTCAGCTTTCACTATTTCTAAGAAAAAGGTAAGGTCCTTGTTAATCTTTGCAGAATCTCAAATTGCGTATTGGCATCATCATTCCAAAAATGGTTTTTGGTATTTCAAAATTTTGTAAAAGATAAAAGAAAAATTGTTTTGATAATCAAAAAAATGCGAAAAAAAGATTGTTGTCTACTTAGACACTGTCTAACTATTTCAAAATCAATGAAGCATAGTTATGAAAGTTTTTGGGATCTGGAAATCATGGATGAAACAGATGCGAAAGCGGGAACGGATCTCGAAAAAAACAACGGTCTTTTTCGTTTTATTCTACATTTATATGATTTTGATATTTCAAATGTAATTAAAAAATATTTCAGACCTATTTTCTATAAAATTATACAAAAATCGATTATTGTGTTCCTATATATTCGGAAGTTTTATTGTATTTTATTAATTTCTATTTTAATTACTAAATATAAAAGTCCTCATTCAAGATTTAAAAAACACACAAATCAGTGTTTACACCATGTTTTATTGGTAAATATCCCACTGTGGCGTTTTTTTTTTCTGTGAGTAGTGAATATTAGCTGTCGAAAAGTTTGAGACATTTAACGTGAGCTTAAGCTTTAATTGCACGTTACTAATTTAAAATTAGTTTTTCAAATAGAAAAACCTTATCCTAATATTCAAATGATCTAGTTTACTTTACCACTATTAAGTACTTTTAAGTGATTTTCTTTAAAGAAAAACGAAAATGTCGATTGAGCACAATCATTAAATGCAACTAGAAGGCGGCATTTCAGTCAGTCACAAACCATAGCATCATAGTATAACAAATCAAATTAAATCAAATGTGACATCATGTTAAAAAAAAGAGCTTTTAATTTTATACACAAAATTACACTTCACATCTACACACATCGAGTATCTATGAATGTTATTTTCTTTTTGGATCGATTTGCATAAGTGTGGTGGATCGCATAAGTTATTTGACCTCGAATAAATTTGCCAATCGAACAAACATCCACAATAAAACTTGTATACAATCGAACAGAAAGCAAAAGTGTTTTTGGTTGCTTGATGTGTATGATTGAATATAATTGATTTTAGAAAAAATACCTTTGGATTGATGAACTAAGTGATAAGGGTTTATATTGAACTAAAAAGGCGTATAAAATGAAGGATGATGCATTTATTGATGGGGTAGCTAAAATGTATATAAGTACATTAGTCCGTATAAAAAACGTGTTTTTCAAAGAAGTCAGGCTTGAAATATAAATATTTTCATCAGTCAGTATTTACATTATAGGTTGATGATGGTTACAAGTACGGATGCACGTTTTTCAACTTGGAAATGTCACACAAAAATATTTCATACTCCTATTACAGCAAAGTTAAAATAGATATCGTGATTGGTGAATGGTCAGCTTCATTATAGGAGAAGTGATATCAGCAGAGGCCAATGTCTAGCAATTGTTGAAGCTGAAATGCCAATTCTTGTAAGCAATCTTAAACCTTACTTAGCTCTAGTTTGTTCACAGTGGAATAATCTTCTGATATAAAATTCAGAAATTTTAGTTAAACGGCGCTGTTTAACTTAAATTAACTGATAAGACAAAAAACTCAAACTATGAAAACAATTTAGCTTATGAAGAAATTTAAAAATTTACAAGTTCGAATAATCAAAAACTAACTGTGAACAAAGCAGCCCTTACATGACAACAACATGTGTAGTATATACTTACTACACTTTTTTATCTGTAACATTCTATCGCTGCGGATCTCAGCTATCAATAGAAAAAAATTTACTTCTAGCTTTTCTTGTAACTTACTTAGCTCATAGGGAACTTTATTTTTTTTAAAGGTATAAGAAAAGTAAGGACAGTTTTAAGATCTGTTTTAAAATCTATTATTTTTTGTTTTATTAATATTAGAAGACTCAGCGTCAAAATAATTTGAGGATATACATTGGCCAAAGACAAACATTTTTTTGTTGCTAAAGTAAACGGGTCATGAGAAAATTTCAGTAAACGAAATATCGAATAAAATTCTTAGATTAAAAATACAAAGTCATTTGCACAGAGATTAGGTGCTATAAAAAAATATGGAAGAAAACTAAATTTCGAATTTAAAATTTTGGAAATTTAAGATTCGCAAAAATGTTTTTACACTCTCAAATCTTTAAGAGTGCAATACAAAACTTTCAGATCATTTGATTCTCCATTTTTTTTTCGGGTGGCCAATGCTTCGAAAATATCACGCATTCAAAAAACGCAGAATGACGAACATTGGTCTTTTTCTCATAAATTTTGAATGTTATCGAAATATTGTGATTTATAACAATTTTTTTTTTTTTAAATATTCAATTACATTTTCTAGAAACGAACATTTTAATTAAAAAAATTAGTCAAAACAAATTTTCGAAATCCCAAAAAATTAATTTTTGCTTTTTACTCAAATTGTTTGACGTAGTTTTCAAAAACTAATTATTACTCTTTTTATACACTGCATTACTCTCTACAAAAGAAAAGTTGTTTATTCTAATTTTGTACTCTATATTATTATCTACAAAAAATTTATGTAATTCGGAAAATGAACTTACTTAAAACAACTTTTTAATCAAGGTCTCAAAATTATCAATCATTTTTTTCCTGGGAAAAGATCGTGGCCTAATTTCATTTTGAAAATGAAATAAGACCGCAATATAATTTAATTTTTCGATTGCGGCCTTATTTTAGTTTTTAAATGAAATGAGACCCTGCGGTCTAAATTTTTTTCAAAAACGAAATGAGCCTAATTTCATTTCTCAATCGCGGCCTTACTGTCATCCCCCTATAGTTTGTACTCTTGTAGAGATTTTGAAGATTTTTTCTACAAAAATATTTTGTAAGTTTTTTCATACCATACTTACATACTACTTTAACAAGATATAAGATTTTCAAAAACTATTTTGAAATGGCGAAAAATATTAAAACACCGGACGATACTCGAATATTTTAGTATTAATCCAAGTTTCGAATATTTTACTCCACTACAATGCTCTCTTTTTTTATAATTAACAAAACGGTTTGAATAAAATCAATGCTTGCTGTAAAATATGTCAAAATATAAATATTTTTTCTCAAAAAAAAAATCCAATTTCAAATATTGGAAAATACTAAAAAATCCTATGGACGAGTAAATATTTTTATATTATTATTCAACCGGCCCCTCTAAGTGCAAAAAGAAAAAATGATTTTTATAATCCATTATAAATGCTCGACTTTGCCCGAGTACCACATATAAAGTTTCAGCCAAAATTAGCTTTTGAAATTAGCACCATCAATTGAATGGAATCAAAAAAATTGCACAACAACAAGAATTTTTAAAATCACTCATACGTCACAGTGTCTTTATGAATTTAGAGTTAAATTTTGATACCTTGAAGATGTTTTCTATATAATTCAATTTTCTATTCATGTAAACCATTTTGTTTTTTTTTTTATATTTTTTTAATAAAACTTATTTAAAAACAAATTAGTTCTTCACCTTAACAAACTCCACCCATCCAAGAACATAACAGATTTGCAATTTTGTGTTTCCCCAGATTTTCAAAATTTTACCGGTAATAAATCACACTGAATGAATTTTGATCCCATTTATATTACAAATTATCACAAAACCTTATTTGTTTGCACCTAAACAGTTGAATTATTATGAACAATACATAAAGGTGGAATTTCCAATTTACCCATTGATAAATATATTCGATTAGATGAATGGGTCCTTTTAAAAAAAAAAAAAAAATTCCAATCATGGGGTATTCTAGGTGTATCACAAATCATTAACGTATATAACTTCTAATGTTTATTTAGCTCTTCATAAAAGAAGCTAAGTGCAAATATACATAAATAATTTTTTTTATTTTATTTTTAGTTGGATTTGAAGATTTAACAAAAAAAAAAAAAAAAACTAAATAAAGCTATCCCATACCAAGGTGAAACTAATTTGTTGCCGCAAATAATATCTATCAGAGAATCTATGTTGTATCGATAAAAGAAAAAAAATTGCCCAGCGATGAGAAATAAATCGTTTCGAAATGAAATTCAAATAACCATCTGCAACAGCAATGATTGTGTCACTTGTAAATGTAGGTTTTGATGAAATAAGTTGATTTTAATTTAAAAGCTTTTTTAAATAAAAATTTCTGTTTTCTGTTTTAAAATAAAACATGCAATTTAGTGAAGTTTTTTTTTGGAAATTAACAAAAAATTGATTTTTAGTAAATTAGACGTGTCTAGTAACTAAAAATTTCCTGTGGATTTTGTGAAAATGTTTACAATAAGTTTTCAAAACTCATTGAATAAAAACTCAATTTTATAGATTTTCCGACGAAAAAAACTTATCTAACATCTGAATTTCACGGTTTACTTAGAGTGGACTTTAATAACACAACAAATTGGTTTTTAATACCGGCATAACTCAAAAAAATTCAATCTTATTATTTGTTGGCAGAAATATTTTTTTTTTGATTGTAATACCATCACATTTGTTCCAAACACATTTCATTCTTGCTATGACCTTGAAAATTTATATTGATTTATTCTTTTAAGCACAAACTACGAAACGATTTCGAAAGAAAAATAATAAAATCTAAATAAAAAAATAGCAAGAAAGAACTAAGTTTAAAAAATGCAAAAAAAAAATATATTAAACCAGAAAAGAACAGCAACACTTCAACACACCGGACCAGTTATTAACAAAAAAAAATCTGAAGATCTTTAAATTCTTTTTAAATTGTAATATTTTGATGTAAAGTTTTCAGAAAAAATATTAAGATACAAACATTTGAAAAATTATTTGTTTTTTTAAATTCAAGCCAAGTTAAGTTTAGTTTATAAAAATACTCAAATACTTCCTTAGTATTTTATGTTCTACCAACATTAAGATTTGATGATGACCATCTAAGTGAGAAACTGAGAGTGCAAAAAAAAATTGAAAAAAAACTTTAAAATATTTTAGAATTTTTATAAAAACTGATAATCTAAACAAATTAATTCGTTTCTATATTTTATTATTCAAATAAATATCATTACAGTCAAATCTTAACTTTTCAAAAAATTAAACTTACTAGAAATATTATTGAAAAAATTATAAATAAAAAAATAACACTCATACGCCACAGTGATCGTACCAATTTTTATTAAGTAAAAACCCCATTTAGTAAAATAGACCCCTATCATTAGGTACAAAATTTATATTAATGTATTATAAATTCACAGAAGAGGTTTTATCAAAACCGGAGAAGGGCTTAAGAAAAAATTTAAAATAATTGTGTCGTGATTATTGTGTCTCCTAAAAACAATAATTTTATTTTTTTTTGTATTTAAAAAACCAAAAAGTGCGAATTGAAAAAAAAATATTGTGCAGTCATTATTGTCTAACCCAATTAGAATAATTGGCTGAAAAACGAAATATATTTTAATTAAATTAAAATAATAAAACTTTGCTACAATTTATGATTTTAACAAGTTATATTTAAATGAATAAAAAAACTTACACCGATAATTTCAGCTTTTTGAAGTTCAGGTTCTTCCAATTTCCGATAAGAATTAAAATGAAGCTCGTTATTCCTCTTTAGGATGTTGCGAAAGAAATTATTTATTTTTTAACTAGACACACTCTAGTTCGTATTCAATTCATAAAACAAAAAAATTGCACTTTTAAAATATTTTTTCCAATTTTTTTCGTATTTTTTTTTTATTTTGCACACTTTAAGATTTTTAAAGATTTTTTTTTACAACCGAAAAAAATTTGTATTGCTCAAAAATCTTTTAATATTTTAATTTTTTTGTTTTTTTTCTTCACAGACAAAAAACACCCACAAATAAGATTAATCTACACAAAATTAAGAAACCATATAGACACTAAGTATCTTTTCGTCAACGCGCCGAGGGCATATATGCACAAGCTAATCGCACGTTTTAAAAATTCACAACGAAATGAGAGGTTTAAGCTTATTGCCTAGACCTTTATACGATTATCATCTTTGGGGTAAGACATCGATTGAGATGAGAGCCAACTTCATTCAGAAAATTACCAAAACAACAACAATTATAAGACAAAGTTTAAAACAAGGCTTTATCTCAGAGCGCCGCGCCGTGCATAATATTAACGCATTTTTTACTTTTTTTTACACTGAGACACACTCGTATCTTTTGTAAGTCTAGGCAAACTTTGAAGTAGTTTTTTGTTTTAAATTTGTTGCAAGCAAGTTAACTTAACTTGCTCGTATAATAGTTGGTCAGTATATTGGTGGTGTGATGTGTGGAGTGGATGTAGATAGAGTCAAACTTAAAAGCTGCAACAAGTCCGATTCTCGTTCGAGAAGAAGCTGACATATTTACCTGATGATCATCATCATCATCGTTATCATCAGTGTCAAGCCACGTTAATGGTCCTTTAAGAGTGTTGAACTTGACTCCTTGGTGCGGATTGAAAGATAATAATTATAGATATGCTCAATTACAAATGTAAAGACATTAACAACTAACGACGGCTACGGCGACGACGCACGGGGACGGGGAGATGCAATAATGTTCTACTACTATGTAATTCAACGTGTACTTATCGCATACTGTTAATTGAAATTTAGCATCCAATATTGACGTTCATATGACCACACAGAAAGGGGTGGGGAGGGAATTAGGTGGGCTTGCACTGCCAATCATTATTCATAATTGAATGGATGGATGGTTGACATTTAACCTCATGTTCGTCATCATTTAATAATTTATTATGTGGAATAGATATTTAGATGTAGAAGGTATAATAGGTATAAGCATTTTAAATGCTTCGCTTGGTGGCTATAGACGGTTATAAATGGGGGCGTAGGGCACCCACCTGGTGGTCATAAGGAACGCCTTCAATTCGATTAATTGCTTCCGATTAAAGATATTATGATTAGCCAACTGTATCTTTCTATTATACAGGTATGAATGTTTAATTGTAAGATAAGTAGATAGTGATTGCTGTTATTTGGTAAGAGAGTATAGATAATGTGCAAGTTTGAGATCACAGGCATATGTCTGTGAAATTAATTAACTTTGTGGATGGCCTTGAATGACAATGCGTTTTGTCTAAAAAGAAAGGAAAAATAAGATTTTTTCGTAGAAATATTAAGATCGTAAGGAATTTCCAGAAAAGAATCAAAATAAAAATCCCCGGCAGTTAAAGCAGCTTAAGGCGTATTATGGTAATGGAAGGTATATTTTTAAAAAAGGGCAAACAAAATCGATTCATAAGGAAGTGTGGTATTCATATCTTTTGCATAAGGCCGATAATTTGACTATTTTTAGGTTATATTATTTATATTATTGGATTTAAATGGATATTATTCTCTTATGGTGACTGATGCGATTAAATTTCAAAATTAATGGCAAAAAACAACCACAAGAATATACTCACTATTGTGCTGTGAAATTGTTTATCCATAATAATAAAAAAAAAATATAAAAACAACTTCCTTATACAAAGAAGACTCAAGTTGGGTTCTTTTTATAATAAAAGGCCCATGACCTTACGTTTTTCAGGGTATAAAATTGAATATGTATTAAAATAATTCTACTTAACAAGGTGAAGTTTTGAAAAAAATCAGTTTGAAAATTTTTTAGTTTGAAAATTTGTTTTTCAAAAAAAATTTCATTTTGATATTTGAATAAATTTGATGGACCTAAAAAGTAAATTTTTTCCGAATCTTGACTTTTAAAGCAACGATATTTATATAAAAAAAAGCCATAAAAGACAATTTGTAAAATTTAATTTCTTTGAAAGTATGTACAATTATTATTTTATACCCGAGTCTATTAAAAACCACTAATAAATAGTTTAATATAAATTTTTTAGCAGCGTTTTAAAATATTTGCTATTAAAATTTAAAAAAATTTATGGATAATTAGTGTATTAAACTGAAATTTTTGAGCAAAAGTAATTTGACGCTGCAGTATAGTTTTATTATGAAACATATGTGGAGCTTAGATATTATTTATTTTTATTTTTTATTTGTATACATTTTAGAATGAGTTTTAAACCTTAATAACTTATCATAAAAACAGGTGTTGTCATCCAGTTTAGGCAGCTTACAACTTGAATTTGCTTATCAATTCAAACAAAAGTATTCTAACCTTCCACATAATAATCAGTTTAATTATTCCAATGCTGCACTGAACGATATAACTGTTCTTGTTAGCTAAAGTGTTAAAAAATAATTTTATGTGAAAGGTTACGGTAGAATGAATTTTAGTTCTATAAAAAAATATGTCTAAGCCCCATATCACTATCAAAATATTCATTGATCTTGTTTTTTTTTACCGCCTGAAAATTTAAAAGTAAAATTCTCAATGATACTTTTCAATTTAACACCTACCAACCAGAAAAAAATCTTGTCAATGACAACTACAGCTGACCACTTTTATCTACATACACATAACTTAGGGACTGGTAAATCTTAAATTCTTTGTTTATATCTACAACATATTTGGTGTATTATTACTTTTAAAATAATTTTAAGAACTGATGATGGCTTCATACATGGTAACATGAGATCCGTCAAGATGCTGGAAAAATTCGATTGTTACGTTCAATCTTTAACTTTCTTTATGCGTTTTTATTGTTTTGGACCTGGTTGGGCTTATCGCAACTTAAACATCATAGACACTAAAATATTATAGTAGTCCTTTTTGTTCCTTTTTCTTATTTAAAATATTAAAAATCGGTTCTTTTGGTTTTTTTAAGTTAAATTAGAGCAAGTATGAGAGTTTATTTCCATCCTTCCATCCCAAGTGCAATTTTTTTTTATTTTTATGATTTCTGTATTTGAAAATTCCGCTTTTTAATTTTGAAAACGCTGGTCCAAAGCCTCATTCTGCCTAATCTGGAAGGTTGTCTGTCTTAGTTAGAAATGTGGACTCAGTTTATTCCGGCATGACTCATCCAAAATACGAAATTATCTCAAAAAAACAATTGAAAATGCTTTGACATTGAAGCCATACAAATTAGAACATGGCGCCACGCCCGTTGGCCCCAGTGTCTTGCTATGACCCATGAATAAAATTCTGCTATTATCTCACGTAGAAAGGCAGTCTTCATACATAAGAAATAAGTTTAGTAACTCTAAAGATCCTAAAAAAAAAATTAAAAAAAACTAGGCAGATATCAAACAATTGCAGGGTAAATAACCTGAATTTTCCAAGAAGAGACCACATTACTCGTAGATGTGCCTGAAAACGAGGCCATTCACCTCGGTCAATCGGAAGACGAATGCTTTAGGCGTTACACAGAGTGCTTCTGAAAATGATAATATTCAAGTTCTATTGATATGCGTAATGAGTAAAATAATTCGTAATACATACACATTTCAGTTTTTTTTTTATTTCCATTGGAAAACCCATGTTATCAACTATCGACAGTTTAATAGTTTAATGTGTGCACAATATTAAATTCATAAGTTCAAAGTTCACATTCAGCTTATAACATTTAAAAATGAAAAAATATCTATATTTCAAGATAAAAATGAATCTGAAAAATTTCTTTATTCCGAAACTCGAATAGTAGTTAAAAAGCTGTTCTTTCTAAATGAACGACATTAATAGGTACATACATGGTAGTTATAAAAAAAATTACTAACAAAAATAAAACAAACATATTAATATACATACTTATACTATATGTGAATATCAAACCCTTTCTTTTTGTTTTTTTTTTATAAAAATGTAATTTTCTTGTTTCTTTAAATTATATTTAAATTCAAAAATGTTTAACGAGTATTGAAAAGGAAACAGTTTAAGCAACATTTCCGGTTATATTACAGTGCGACATCTATGTGTCTAAATTTAAATCTTAAAAGCATCACAAAAAAAAGCTCAAAGCTCGCTGATATATCAACTGTTAAATTATTCAAATACAAGATAAAAGCATTATGAGTTAAATTTAAATAATGAGTCAAGAATAACTGCTGTATTGATTTAAGGAAAAGATTTTTTTGTGGGTATCAGGTTATAAGAATATTATGTTTAAGGCAATCGATGTTAATTTTATACCATAGAATTATGATGAGATATTTCATCGAAAACGATGATTTATTTATGTTTGTAAAAGTATGATACCTGAAACGATGGAATTTCAGCTCGATATTACATTTTCACACACTCTCTTATGAAATTTTGTCGCGTTTTCATATCCACTTAGCTCAGAACTGCCATTTGTATGATTTTTCTATGTTCTATCTTATAAAAAAAAAAATAAATGGAAATTTCAAACCTAATTCTCAGGTTAACTAATCCATGGATGAAAAATTTTTTGAATTCATTGCATTTTTTGAAAAATGTAATCCTTGGATTAGGTAACCTCAGATTAAAATTTGAAATTTCAGTTTTCTTTAATTAATAAGACGTGGAAGAAAACCTCTTTTTTATGGATTAGCGGATTTCTATGTTTCGCAATCCTCAAAGACTCAAGACCGACTGAAAGAGTGCTAAAAAATAATTGTTACAACGCAATCGTTAATGTTCTCAAGTACCTACTGGTGCAGTTATATTACCTTGTGGAAGCGTTGAATTAGCAGAATATTCCTTCAGCTTAGGCCGTTGGCCCTATTCGAAATGAATGTTCTCATTCTATGGAGAATCACAGTCACACAAACATAGTGACCAGTTAAAATCCCGGAAAAAAAATTACGTTGAGATACATAATATGTTTTCTAACTAAGATGTTGGAGTTCGAGAAATTGGCTGATATGACTTCCATGAATTCTAATTATAGATTGATTAACCCTTATCTCTTCTTTAACTTTGACCACTTCACTGCTTGCGGGGTTCATCGGGTTGACCTCAGAAAATGTTGACAAGCCTCCCGGTTTTGGACTGTTCTATGTCTGGAGGCCAACTAAATATAGATATTGTTGAATTTGTTTCCTCCTTTCTGCCTTTCTTTCGTAAAAGTGTTGTTACTTCGTGTGCTATTACCTTTTGAATCGGGTTCTCGCATCTTCTTTTTACATGACAATCCTAGCTAAGTTGTTAATCCGGATTTTTTTTCAAGATGACAATTTTCGCGAATGATGAAAAACGTTTCTCGACTTTTTTACAGTTCTATGTTATTGTTGTCGTCCTTGTTAACCATTTTTTTTTAATTCATTCTACATATATTACCTGTGTTGTATAATAACAGTGTTAGTACTCCGACTCTGATTTTACGTGGCAGTGACGCAGGTACTGTCTCTCAAACACCGGAATCTTTTCAATTTAAGATATGGTGCTGTTGAAAAAATATCGGCTACTCATATTCAATCGCTATATTCTGTCAACTTTACGCTGCAAAAGAATTCTGATCACCTCGACTTTCAGAGCTGTTCTGTACGCAATTAGATCGTCCATCGGTCTACGCAATTGCCAAAGTTAGACTACCTATTACATATCTCGTGTAAATACTGAATAGAATTGCGAGTTAACAGCTACTTTTTTTTTACACTTCAGATTCTTTGCTGTAGTGAGCTTAGAGCAAGCTTCAACTACAGTAAGAGGCTCATCATAAGTGCATGTGTTAGTGGTTAGTAAATATAATGAAAACTAACACATGCAACATATAAAAATATCTAATTACAAAAATTAAAAAGTATAAAAATAAAACAAAATTAAACAAAAATATACAAAATACTAGACATTCACGATATCTATTGTTAAAAATAAAACAATATCACGACAGAGGAGCACTGGTTCGAAACGAAATTTTTAGTCTTAATTTACTCATGTTGAAGTCGATAGACAAATTGTACCTGAAGAAGCTCACTTTTAACATTTTAATTAACGGTGGCAGAAGTCGCATTGCCACTACTAAAAACAAACTTTATACCACTGAACATGTCATAGAGCATATTCAAAGTGGTTTACTAATGCCAAGCCTGGTTAGCTTTAAATCCCCTCTAACCAAATCAACTAGACAGGCTGGATAAAATATTGAATTTACCATTGATTCCACCTTCGTAACTAACCCAGTAAAAGCTATGTTCTCCAATCTCCGAAGTGGTGGGGCAATCCTCTTTTCCTCAGGGCAATTGCTAGTATTCACCTTATACACTTGCTGGAAAGCAGACACGATGGTTTCCATTTTTCCTACGAAATTAAAGCGGTAATTGTCCAAGACGTCCTTAAACTTCAGACATCTATAAATGTTAATTCCTTAAAACGTCTATAAAATTTTATTAAAAAATCTGCAGGTTGACTATCATTTCTTAGACCCACTATTTAATCCAAAAAAACATGCCTATCGTTATCACTTAATTACTCAAGTGGGATTTTTCTAAATAGAATCTAATTCTATTTCCAGGGTTCTAAAATAATACTCAATTGCCTACAGTTAAATAAATAATTCCTTGAAATCTCGAATTTCCTCCGAAAGATCATCAGGATCCCCTTTAACGCTTTAACCAAATAATTTATTCTTATCTAATTACTAAAATCGCATTTAAATCCTCATCCCTCGAGTATATGTACCTACATTAACATTCCTATTTATAAACAATTCCCAACTAATTCTTCCACAATAGTACAATAGTGCAATATTTTAATTATAAAACACTGAAAATCAATTTAACACTTCGCGATACTAAGCCCCTTGCTGATAAGATTAGATAGATATTTTATTGATGATGAGATTGTGATGTGCGTACATTTCGAAAAATGCTTACGGGCTTCATAACAGCGACTTCCTCCCAGAATTCCAAAACGAATGCATCGTATCGTTCTGTATATACATATATGTACATATATCATAGATAAATTAACGCATTGTAAACATTTACTATGTGTAGACTCATTTTTCGAGTTATCAGTACAAAACTATTTGTGCGGAACAAACAAAGGATTAATATCCCATTAGAGAGTTTATGAATTATCAGATACATTCCCACCTAATAATGATTTTTTTTTTTGTTTGCTAGTCCCAGGTGGGTCTGAATGGAAGTTCACAATCGTAATTAATGTTTTGTGACATTTTGAGGCTGAAACAGAAGAGGAAATCTAAAAAAAAAAAATACAACCGCGGACGGAGCCATTTCACCGACATTTGTTCGACATCTCCGCAACCATCATCATAAATTACCATTGACAGTAATCAGAAAACTTAGTCCGGATTCATCATTCCGCGATATTTATATCCATCCACAAATTAATATTCAGATAACTCGTATAAATGGAAGGACTAATTTAAAATTTGAGTTCTTCATCTGTGTCTAGGGTGGTGGGGGCATGATGATGGGCACCCCGACCCCTAACCTCTACGCACCTCTATGGGCTCTGCAAGCGCAGTTATTGTCTAAAAAACAACCCCCTTGTTTGATCAAATGCTGTGGTATCTCCGTAGGTGGATTTCTGTAAATATAAATGAGGATTTCTTGTCGCAAGAACCATCATTTGTCAACAGGACCCTGAAGTGAGTGTAACTTTTTAGTGCGCGGTATCGTTATTTAAAAACAAATTTGTTCAACGATTTAATTTACGCCAGAGGGCAGCTTACGCATATTACCTATTTACACAAAACAGTGAGTGAGTGCATTTTTAAATTGGCTTTATTTTATACTGTAAGGCATAATATAAATGTAGAGTACGTAATTTGACTTTCCAAATAGAGTGTTATTCGGATTTGTTTTTGATAGTAATAATTATATTCAAACTGTTTTGAATTATGAATTAATTCAATTTTATAATATGTTTTAAGAAAGGTGCTCTCAGAGCTATGAAGAATAATATTTTGTTAGCTTTTAAATGTATCTATGTGCAGTACATAACTGAATATCAAATAAACTGTGTATAGTGTTTTCTTTTTATACGAAGTATACCTACTACAAAATTTGAGTGATTTTAAAATCTTTATATTTTACATTTAAATAATTCAGTTTAATTTTGATGTAATATTAAAAGAAAAAATTGTGAGCCATTTAAACAAATACCTTTAATCCTCGGACTAACATTTAAAGCTTAATTTCCATGATCTTATTTATGCGAAATAAAGCCTGTTCAGTGTATAAAAAACAATCGCCTCAATAAATAGCCAAACGGACAACTAGTTCAAGGGAACCCTAGTTGAACCTCTGTTCATTTATATAGAAACTCATAAGTGTAGTTTTATTTTTCATTTTTGTTAGTTTCTAAAGTCTACTTTTTTGCATTTTTTATTTTAAAATTTTATAAACAAGAAGTAGTTTAACAACTCAACGAAAAACTTTACGCTTAAAAATAAAAAAAAAAGTAAAATCAAGCATTTTTCGGGGGACGATTTAGCGCCAACGACAACAATTTTCGATTGAAAGTGATCTTTTTAAAAAAAATTTCATAATTAAATTTTTTAAATTTTACTTGGAAAACTGGATTTCAAAATTTTCGTCATTAGATAAAAATTGTTACGAAAAAATTTTGATTTTAATTTCAGTGTACACCAGTACATTGTCTAGGCCACAGAGAATACTGTGCGAGGTTTTACAATTTTTTTAATTTTATTGGAAATGATTTTGATTAAACTTAATAACAAACCAAAAATACGCGATTGTAAAATGAAATTAAGCCAATATGCCCGATTGCGGGCATAATAAAAAAAAAAAGCTGAATTTCTTCTTCTTTAACCAACGATTAGCACCACAATTCTTCAACTGAAGTACTTAACCCTAAGACTGCACTTGTTGGTAGCGCCGGGTTTTGACCGCGGAATAAATCGACCCGTTTTTGAATTATTCTACTTCTTAGACCAACTAAATGTAGGTGTCGCAGCATTCGTTTGATCCAGAAGCTTTGGGTCTACCTTTTTTCCGTGACAATGTTGTAACTTCCTGTGCTATTGCTTTTTAGCCGGAATGGCTAAATAAAATATGAACCCAGAAACAAAATTGAACTGAAAATTATGAAATTTGAATTTATGAAAAAAATTATTTAATCATTACATATCATTTTAAAAAAATGCTATCGAAAATCATGGAGATAAGTACAACAAATCGAAATTACTTTTGCACTTAAAGTACTAATACTATTAGGCCACACACTTTTTAAAAGGAAAAAACCAACAAAATTGGAAAAAGTATCTGTTCGAAGAAGAAATATGATTTTTAAATTAATTACTGAGTTTTTTTTTTAATTGATACGCATGATTTTTTTAACTAAATTCACCTTTCAAACACAAAAAACATTGACTCAAATCAAAAAACTTAAGTTCTTGGAAGTTTAATAAACTTTTATTTGAATAACGACTTTTTTCAAGATGTAACTGCTGATAAAGATGGCTTCATGATCTTTACTCCATTATGGCTTAATGTATATGTATTAAACTTAAAATATACTAAATGAATTAATAAGTAAAAAAGCTCAAACATATTCCTATGAAAAAGTAATTTAATTTAATTGTAATTTTACCTACATACATGATTTATTAATGACATTTTTATGGTTTCTGTTGAACTTTTTGTTATAAATTAAATTTCACATTTCGAATATGCTGTCTGGCGACATATATGTATGTTCTTTACGCACAGACTTAAGAATCCATAGCTTATAAAAGTAATTGAATTACTTTTTATTAATACTTTTAATCAAGAAGTTTTGTCTTCTGTTTTGAAAACGCAGAATTATGGCTTCTCAAACAGTCACCAGGATCGGAATCTTCATCTGCATTATCATAATGATTGGCTCTATATCTGCTTCCATGTCCCGTCCGCCAAGAAACAACGATATCAATAATATGGCAGATGCTTTGAGGTATCTTCAAGATTTGGATAATTACTATGGCGACAAGGCTAGAGTCAGGTATCTACGTTAACAATGATAACTCTCTATATAATGAATTTTGTCAACAAAAACAATTTAATTATTTACAGGTTTGGAAAACGTGGTCCTCTTTTGTTGAGGGATAGATTGTTGGAAGAAGCAGATTTGGTAGGAAATTTTTATATATAATCTTTAAATTAAAAACAACTATATAATTTGCTTTTGTTTGCAACCAGAAAGACTCACAAAGGCATTTCAGCTTCCGAAGATGAACCATTCTAATAATTCTTGCATCTCATCGGACTGCTGGCAAAAACCACACACTAAAACTTCTTAAATAATTGTCATTTGGTGTTACAAGTTATTATTTTTAAGAACTGTTCAATATGTTAAAATTAATCCAATTGAATTTCTCAGTGAGTTAAATAATTTAAATTGGAAAAAAAATACTAAAAATAAATTATTTAAAAAAAATTTTGTTTTTATTAATATTTTTAAAAATGTTGCAAACAGAAAGGTATAGTTTAGATTGACAATAGCAAAGTCAACATCCCATTTGCCCTAACAGATTATAAATTTTAACCATACTTGAACATTGTCCTGTTTGAGATTTGAATTTATATTTTTTCTTTATTTTCTGAATTTAATTTGATTTTATTCTTAAAAACTGAATTCATAACTAACGTAATTTTCATCACAAACTCATTTTTGCTAAACATAATTAGCATACACTATTATTTTAAAGCTTCTTATCATTGTTTCTTGCTCTGCTAGTGGAGTTAAATTAAAAAAAATCAAAATGAATTACTTACATAAATATAACTTTTTTATTTATAAACATATGTATGTAAGAATGATTTAAAAAGTAGTGATCATTAGATGGGTAACAGCAAAGTCAAAAGTGAACAAACTGTAAAGAAAAAAATGATGAATATTTACAATACCTTATGATATAAACAAACTAATAAATCACCAATCAATCTTTAAAAATTCTTACGTTTTAGACCATGGCCTACTCCACCATTACACATTTACATACATATTTTTAATTTTAGTTCCACAAATTACGAACATGTTTGTTACAAATTTTGAACAAATATAAAAAAATTTGGAAAACAATTTGAAAACAAAAACATATGTTTGCTAGATTTGTAAGTAACAATTTTACTCCACAAATGTAAAAAAAATCGCTTAAAACTACGATTTGTAACTTGGTGAAACACGCCACAAAGCTAAAGTTTAAACTAAAAAAAAAACAATTTATTTATACTCACGAATGATGAGTCCAGAAAATAGGTAAAATGTTACTTCACAATAAGTTTCCAAGGCAGCTCCGATAATATTGTTGCCTACAACGCTACCAAGTCTTCCAATCATCAAACAAATGCACACAGCTTTTCCTCTATTTTTGAAAATTTAGGTTTTATAAGATACATTTAAAAAAAAAATTAATTTCAGAAAACCAACCTCAAATGTGTTGGTATAAGGTCAACCACAGAACCACTTAAAACAGATACACAAAGTCCCGATAACATGAGATAACCACAAAACAAAATAACTATAGCAGTGGGTTCATCGACCCATTGCAACGAAAGCCCACAAGCTCCAGATATTCCAAGGGCACCGGCTAGTACTGCTTTTCGTCCTAGGGGATTAATAATCATTCCGAGAAGAAGATATGCCACAACATAAGATCCACCAAGAGTTATACTGTCAATGTATGTTTTAGTGCTTATCTCATCATTGCAAATCTTTGAAATAAAAAAAATATAAATTTTAGATATTCAAATGTTCGAAAGAATTCGTATACAGGTTCTATTGATTCGTCGACTGTTTCGTTAAGCTTCTGATTTATAACACCGCAGATAGTTTCTTGTGAATTAACTGTTCCAAATCCAAGACGATTTTGAATTTCCGGGTACCAAAGACCCATTCCTGAAGATCTGGAAACATTAAAGTGAATTAATATTTTATGTCTCCAAATTCTTTCAAATACTTACGAGAAGAACAAACCAAACATTACAAAACAACAAACGCAATAATTCAAAGCATGTGGAGGTTTGAAGAGCGGCACAGTTTGTTTCCACATAGATGACATTATTTCCCAACTTTGAAAAAAGAAAATTTCTTACTAAAAATTATTTTTTACCAGGTAATAAAACTCACGCTGTTTTCTTTCCTTTAATAGTTTGAATGAATGCTTCATCCACTTCGGGAATAAGACGTTTTACTTGGAAATCTTTTGAAGGTTTTCCAGTATTTCTCTCGTAAATCCAGTATAGAACTTTAAGTGCATCGGCATCTTTGCCGTGTGATAGATAAAGTTTTGGTGTTTCAGGAAGTGTCCAAATCCAAATGGAGCCAATTAAGCCGGGCAGAAGATTGAATAGTATCAATAATCTCCATGGCCGGAAATCGAATATTCCAAAAACTGAGAAACTCCAGGTTTGTGGCAAAATTAACCATGCAACCACTTGGGACAAAAATAAACATTATAATTAAGAAAAAAGAATTAGTTAAGATGTATAGCATAGATGTATAGAGACTGAGGTGAAATCGGATTGATTTAATGAAGAACTTATTGAAATTTAATAAGATTTTCTTATTAATTTGAGAAGAAAACCACTTAATACGTACAACTTATTATTTTAAAAAGTTTACTTTCATAGAAGTCAGTTCCTACAAATGCAAATTTTAAGTTCACGAACAAACAAAGCATTTTTCTTTTATATTTATATACATATATGATTTGAGGTTTAACATTGAAATTTTCCTATTGTTAATTGGCACAGAGGCTGGAAATCGGAAGGAAAAATAACTGACATTTGAAAAAATGGTAAACTAAATTTCAAACTAATAAATACTAAATTACAATTTTTTTGCTAGCGGCCTTATTTATTTAAAAAAAAATAGAGCTTATTTTCTTCAATTATTTAGTACCGATTTTTTTCTGAAATTATTTGGAAATGCGGAGAAGATTTCAGTATGTCACAGATTTTAAAAAAATTTAAAAACCCAAAATAATAAAATGGAACTCTGAAATTACAAAAATCGGGTGATTTTTACACATTTACATTAAAAAAAAAAAACTTAACCACTAAATGAGTTAGTCGGCTGTGTTCGTCATTTAATCTACATTAATTTGATAAGAGGATTGACAGCATAGTTTTTTAAATTATCTTTTAAATAAAATTAACACTTGCAAAAATAATAAAAAAAAAAACAAATAATAAAAGATAATAAACGTATCCATAGAGCAAACAAGAATAATTAAGTCTTGGGTAGAAAAAATGCCAGACCAAATTAATATGTGAGGTGCAAAAAGAAAAACACAAAACAATAATTAATGCGACACTACATACATATGTAAAAATTAGGAATTGAAAAACAAACCAACGAAAATTCTCATTTCCTTTCGAAAAAGCCGTCATTGGAATCGAAGTCAACATCTACATATAAGAAAAAAATTAAACTATGCACAAAAAATATTCATTCAACACAGTTTACTGCATATTATTTTAAAACATGCAAAACTATTCTCTGACGATTAAATGTCATTTAAAAGCAGAATTTCCAAATTATAAAATAAATTTACAAAAAAAACAATCTAATTTGTTTACACACGTGTAGTCTGACGACTAAGTTTTTACGAAGAAGAAGCATATCTGAATGCTAAAATTTGCATAAAAAAATTTAACGTCTTTGCTCAAAGCCACACACGAATGGTCACATAACAGATACATACATACATATGTATATGTATTTGATTTCATACTTATTTTATATTTGTAATAAATTTAAAATGTGTTCGGATTGAAATAAAAATAATATTCTCTTAAATAAATTTTCTTAAGATTACCTGCAGTAAAAATGAGAGAAAGTCCAAGTGGTAGTGTCACATAATTTATAACTAAAGGACGATATTTTCTTGAATAAAATTCACCCAAAAAGGGATAAATAGTTGAAGTGGAACCAGCAACACTAAAATTTAAATTAATTTGATATTCAATAAATATTTTTTTTTTTTTTTCAAAATCGTTAATCTTACGCAAGGCCGGTTAAGAAACGTAATAACACGTATACCCAAATATTCCATGCAAACATCGATAAAAATGAAAATATTACCGAAGCAATTATAGTGTACAGTAAAATTCTTCGTCGTCCAAAAATATCAGCTAGATGTCCCCAAGGATATGATGCTAAAATTAATCCTATACACAAATAGGAAATCAATTGGTTTTTTTTTTTTTTTTTTTTGAGACTATAAATAATTATTGTCAAATAAGTCTGAAAATCTATCATACCAGCAAATACAGATGTAGTCATTATGGCTCTCTCCTGAGGATTTGTATCGAAATCGCACTGGGATGCAAGAACAACAATACCAGAGGCAACTGTTTCGTTAATTACATCAAGGACAATTACTGCACTTGCAAGTAATATTTCATAATGCACTTTTCCAAATCCTGGTTGTTTTAAAAGTATTGTTTTTTTTTTTATTTTACAAAGCCATTCAAAACATCTCTACCAACCAATCAAAGTAAGGGCATCTTCAAGGGAATAATCTCCGTCGTACTCTTCGTTCATTTCTACCTCGTCATACTCTTCCTGAGTAATTGGTACAAATTTGCCTGTTTTATTATTTGTTCTACAATTTGAATCATTTAAAGCCATATTATTTTTTCTCCTTTAAACATTAGTCAAATATGGATTATTTATTATTGTTTTTTTTTTATTATTTGATCAAGCCAATATATCAACTTTTTTTAGCAACAATACACTCACGAGGAATTCAAACTTTCAAGTGAATACAAATATTTTTTGAACTTATAATGATACTTTGGTATGTGAACAGATTTACACAAATGATTTCTTGGAAACAGTAGCGGATCTAGGTAGATGTTTTGTGAGGCATAAGCACACCCAAAACTCCAGAGAAAAAATAAATACTAAATAGCTAATAAAACAAAAAACTTAACAAAATCATCAAAACATCACGTTCATCGATTTATCAATAGAGGTCGATTAAACAATAACATGATTTGATTAAGAAAAACGAAGACTTAATTCTTTTATATCATAAATATTTTAAAACAGAACATATTACATAATATTATGTATGTATATTATAATAGAGCACTCCTTTTATCTATGGATACTTTTTAGATATGAACTTTTTAGATATATGTATCTACTTTTATTTAATAATATTTTTGTTGGTTTTGGCTGGCTTTAGTCAACGTGACCATCCCCAAACTGAATTCTGGCACCGCCTCTGGTAGTTATAAATATGTAAATTTTAAAGATTTATATTAAATAAATTACTAGGTGAACAAGTTTTTTTACATTTTAAAAACGAAAGAAAATAACCATATAGTAGGTTTTAAGAATATACAATTTGGAATTTTATCAGTTAAAATAATAAGCCGTCAAAGAGAGGCGGGAGCGAGATTTTTAAGGGCCCAACATTCGAATTTAAATATTTTATCAAACTTTTTATTTGTAATTTTCCTGAGAATTGCATATAGATAAGTGTAATTATTTGTGAAAACGCATATTTGAGGACGCCTGATAGATTTATTTCCAAATGTTCGTTTTCTAATCACAAATTTTTTCAAAATAATAAATAAAATTATTAATAAAAAATAAATAACTGTACATGTAAAAATAAAGGTTCAAATTAAATTTTAAAAAACAAATTTTATATAAATAGAGTTTAAAAACAAAATGGAGTGTCCGTAAGTATTGTACATTGGCCACCATTTTGAAAAAAGCGATTTAGTTCTTATCTCGAGAACAGGGGCGGTATCGGCTAACGCGATAGTTGATAGTTGATAATCAAAAACGATACTTTTGCTCCATGTAAGGTGATTATCAAATCGACAATCGTTTTTTCCTTGTATTTCAAGTGACAGCTATTTAGGTGTCGTTTTCATACATTTTTGTGAGTAACATCATTATTTTGGATTCAATTTCTAAAGCAAATAAATTGTGTGTAGAATATTGTCAAACAAAAGCAAATACATAAATAAGAGAACCAAAACGACGTTTCTCACTGTAAGTGCTGCCAAAAACTCAGCCTGTTTTATTGATCACTTTACACAGAGCAAATCAGAGTTGATAATCAAAAACGACTATCAACAAAGCGACAATCAACAATCGCGTTAGCCGATTCCACCCCTGTATTCTATTATTTTGCTTTTCCATTATTCTGTATTCCAAAGTTCTGTAAGTCCAGAAATCTGCATTTTGCAAGTGTCCGATAAAGATACATAACAAAAAAACCAAAAAGTTAAAAAAAAATGAATGGCTAATGTAATAAAGATGGAGAACTTTTTAAACCTTCATAAAAAAAACTGTTTCGATGGAGTTTTTATCATTTATCGAATTTTGGAATACATAATTTTGAAATACGGAATTTTCTAAAAAAAATTATTTATCAGAATTGAGTTTTTTTTTAAATCAAATTAAAAGAAATTTTTAATGCCAATTTTATTTTCAATTTTTGTACGGTTTTAAATTTTTTGTTTTTAGGGATTGTTCTATAACTTGTTTTGACATACAATTTTCAAATATAGTTGATTCGTATTCCAGGTAAAACAACATTTCATACCTTTTCTAAGATATAAAAAGTTTTTAAAATTTATTTCAGATGTATGTACCTACTTTTATTGCACGAAAAATATATACCACTACAGTATGAGGAAATTTGAGATTTCTAGGTGTACTGGAACTGGAGATTAAAATTGAACTTTTTTGATTATTTGAATAATACTTTTGTGATAAATAGTAAATTGTACGAATATCTTGATTTTCAACACATAATAAATTTTATATAATTTTTACCTCCAGAAATAATGAGAGAAAGACCAAGTGGTATAGTCACATAGTTTATAATTGAAGGACGATATTTCATTGCATTCAATTCACTCAAATATGGATAAACAGTTGAAGTTGAACCGGCAATTCTAAAGATTATTAAATTTAACATATGATTTGAAATTATGTTTTTTCCAATATTATTGTTCTTACGCAATACCCGTCAAAAAACGAAACAACACGTATACCCACATATTGAATGAGAACATTGAAAAAAAGGAAAAAACCGTTGAAGCAATTGTTGTGCATAATAAAACTATTCGTCGTCCGTATATATCAGCTAGATGTCCCAAAGGATATGCAGCTAAGAGTAATCCTGCGCAAATATTTGTTATATTTTGATTTAAGCTTGTAATTAAGTTAATCTAATAAAACGTACCAGCAAATACAGACGTAGTCATTAAAGCTCTCTCCTGAGGATTGGTATCAAAATCGCATTGGGATGCAAGAACAACAATACTTGAAGCAATTGTTTCATTAACTATGTCTAGGACAATAAATGCACAAGCTAATAATATTTCAAAATGCACTTTTCCAAATCCTGAGTATTATAAAATCAGCATCAATATCACAAAATCGGAAAAATTAAACAAATTATTTACAAACCAATCAAAGCAAGGGCATATTCAAGGGATTTTGCTTCACTATTTTCGTCAAATTCATCAATAATGTGTACACTTCGTTGAACGTTTTTATTCATTTTGCCATTTGAATCTTTTGAACCCATACTGTTACAACTAGTTTTGCTTTAAAAAAAAAACGCAAAAATCTTAATCTCATTATTTGTTCGCTCGATTTTGATTATTTATATTGCATTCATTTAATTAAGCCGGAATGAACAATGAACTTATATTTGACAACTAAATCATACACCACAAGTTTCAAAAATGCAATGCGTACAAATATTTTTCAAACTTAGCATGATACCTGTTTATCTAAGCGCGATGAAGAGATCTTTAAGGAAGTAGATATACTATACATACATATGGAAAAATTAAAATGCACAACTGGGTTGCACGTACTCGCTTCTGCACGTTTTGCTTCTGCAACAATTGTCGGACATTTACAAATCTTCTGTCAAAAAAAAAGTCAAAGTTGGTTGTGCCAATAATTATAAAAAACGTTATTTTGAAATCTTAATTTAAAAACAGATCAATTTTTGTAAGCTTTTGCATAAAAAACCCACTTTTGAGAATATAAAAAAATGGGGGGGGGGGGATTATTTCGAAACCAAAAATTACATAAATTAACAGTTACTGATTTTCTTGAAAAAGATAAAGGTGTTACTAAAACCAAAAAAAGTAATATGGTAGGTAAATTTATAACTCTGTGGCCCACTTTTTGCCTCCTACCCATTTCACTAAAATTTAATTTAAACAAATTCTGAATTTAGAATTTTTTACGAATACAAGACATGCCTATATAGTTTCATTTATATATACACAATGTAACCCGTTTTTTGAACTTATTAACTTTAAACAAGTTTAGCATATTTGTTCGTATCAAAATAAAAATATATTTAACTTGAAACTTAATAAATAAATTTCGATTGTGGTCATGAACTTAGCGAATTTTAAGGCTTTACAAAACCGAAGTGACCTGCATCTTATCTGAACGGAGAACTAATGACTGCCTAGAACTTGATCTAGGCCAGTAGCGCAACTACCAGTCACGATGAAGTGCTTGTTTTAACTCCTCGTGGTGGTAGGTACACGGGAAACTATTAACGTATTCGTATATACATAAATAGGTTAAAAATAATTAAAAAATAAATATTTACCCATTCCGAAATCAGGGGCCAAATTACCGCTTCAGTGAACGAGTGAGTGAGTGCCATCAGTGATCGAAAAATTCTTACATTTTCCTTCAGTTTTGTTCTAATCAGTGAGCTCTTTAGTTATCGAATGAAATTTTGCTCGATAACTGATGAGGAAATGTCAAATTACTGTACTAGATTGCTCAATAACGTGAGCGTTAATGCCAAACTCGCACAATTCAGTCACGTATTACTCGTGAACTGATGCGGTAATTTGGCCCCAGCCTACGATTAGGAATGACTACACATTAAGTGGCAGTGGACATACCACTGGAAAGGGTAAGGAGTACATTGAGATTGAGAGCCAATGTAGTGGAACTCCTCACGCAGATAGGCCCTGAAGAATTTGGCAAAGAACCGTCGAAGAGGAATCACAACGACAGAAATACATTTCGAGAAACCGTAGACGATTGCGCGTAGAAGTAACGCAGGTCCTAGCACCCGCAAGGGGGAGACTCACGACCCCTGGTCCGAGCACTTTAGTAAGTAAACTGAAGTGAACCAATCACAGGGAAATGCTCGTGAACGAAAACTCTCCACACAGCTACACAAACACGTTCACGGGTGAACAAGATTTTTAAATTTATATGCATTCCCAACTTGAATCAGACTTGATAGGCTTAAGCATTTAAAGCATTTTGGCTTTAAAAGTCAAGCGTTCAAATCGTTGAATTGTGAGTTAAAATGATTTTTTGACATTAATCGATGGTGCAGATTAATGTCAAAAAATCATTTTTACCCTTATGACACGAGGAACTATGTACATACTAGTTTTTAATATTAACAAATTCAAAAATGTTTATGAAAAAAAATCGATCTGAAATCAGCTACATATATCGATCAACTTCAGTGATTGTTAATTTTAAAGAATTTAAACAATATTTTGCCAATAAGTAAATAGAAAAACGGGATCTCATAAGAAAAAAACTAAGAAAGGAAGAAAAAGAGTGAAGCATGGATTGTAAAAAAAGTGTTCCTTTCTGTAGGTCTTACGGAAATAAAGATATTGGGATTTGTGTGAGATTTTTTTTAACTTAGCACTTCCTTAAAATGGCACAGTTTATATAAAAAACAATTTTGAAATATACTTTATTGCTTCCTCTTGGATAATGTATGTACACATAGTCCAAAAAGTCTCCGTACAGGAGATAATATTTTTTTTATATCTGCAAAACAAATAGTAATGTGCAATAATAGAGCAAAAAGGGAACACTGGTGATAGCACGTGTTCTATTCTCGCTTTTAAACCAAATTCCAATAATCTATGTGAATGAAGTATACCGTTATATATTTTATAACGCCGAGTTTTTTAAAAATAGAGAAAAAAAAGTGTCCGTACAGGTCTCATTTCCATGTTATTTGTAGTTGGCAATGAAAGGATCATGATAACATTTTTTTGTTTTTTGGGTAAGTTATAGCATTTTTAATAATATTTCAGTTAAAAAATATCTTTTTCATCTAAGGAAACAATAATGGCAACAAAAAATAAGCAAAGAAGCCATTGATTCGAAAGGCAAATAAAAAAGCTAGGCTGTAGTATGCAATCTCACACTTAAAGATAAGGAAAATTCTTTCTGGGGCCAGGTTCACATGGGCGTCGTGTGGTACAACACTGCTCTGAATTCTAGGCACTATGTTACCACGTGCTATCACAAGTATTCCCACTTTAACTCAATTTTTTTATATCTGCAAAACAAATGGTAATGTGCAATAAAAATATCCTGTACGGAGACTTTTTGGATTATGTGTATGTACATGTTTTACTTAAAAATCCAAAGCAAACGGCTTATAAATATATGTAAATATAAATAAAAAGTGAATTGTATGTTATGGAAGTTGGTTCAGATCGATTTTCTCGTAATATAAAAAAAAAATAAGAACCGGCATATTTAACCTTTTGTGTAAAAATCAAAAAACTCCTATACTTCAATTTTTTGCAAGTTTGTATAAAGTTTTGTTACAATTAAATTTTTTTTATTTTATTAAAAAGTATTCGTTGTACCTAATTTTACGACAAAAACAACATGTTTTTGATTTTTGTAAAATTACTTTTAATTATAAAAACGCTGTATCTAATTTATACAGTTCTATTAGGACAACATGAAGCTTAGAATCTTTTGCGTTCGAACAAGAGCGCTACTTCATTTATGAACTAAGCTGTAGATTTTACGAGTCACTCGAAAAAATATTAGATGTACGAGTATAATTTGCAGTCTATTTGTCGTTAATTAGTTGAAAATGTTTTCATAAAATTTAAATTGTCACAACTAATTCATGAAAAGTAAAAAATAAATTATAAAGAATTAAACTGTTCAACTTTCAGCAGCAAAGTACAATGAACTCTTGTTGCTTATATCAAAAATACATTTATAAACAAAATAGAACAAACTACTGTGAAAATAGTTGGAGAATCTAGAACGAAAATTGTTTAAGTTTTTTTTAAGATTACCTGGAGAATAAACACCGGATATCCCAACGAATATGCTAGCGTAATTGATAACTACTGCGCGGTATTTTATTGTACTGAATTCTCCCAAATAAGCGTAAGTAGTTGATGAAGCACCAGCCATTCTAAAATATTTATTTCAAACATTTTATGAAATTTCGATTGAATAATATTTTTCTCACCCGATGCCGGTAAGAAAGCGAAGCACTACAAAAAGCCAAAAATTCGAAACAAATATTGATACGAAGGAAAATGTCACAGCTGATACTGTAGCCCGTAATAGAACTAGTCGTCTTCCAGAACTATCAGAAAGATATCCCCAACCAAATGATGCAATAAGAATTCCTTCACAATTCAACAAAAAAAAAATCACTTGATGCTGTCAGAGCTTATTAAGTTATCAACAAACCGCCAAAACATGCTGCACTCATAATGGCCTTTTCCTGCGAACTCGTATTGAAATCACATTGAGATGCAATGGTTATCACACTCATGCCCATTGTTTCGTTTATGACAAACATTAAAAGAACACCACTGAAAAGCAAGATTTCCAATTGAACTTTTCCAAATCCTAGTTATACGTAAACGGTTGGTTAGGGATTATTATCTAGCGATTAAATTTTTGACGAACCAATTAAATCAATGGCATCTTCAAGGCAGAACTCTTTAACGACTTCCTTAGCTTCGACATCTAAAGAATTTTGATTTTTATGATTCAAACGCACATCAAAACCGTTTGGAGGCATTTTCTCAACTGAATTAAATAATGCATAATATACGTATTGAATAATTTTAATCTCATCATTTAATCAGTTCGTCTTTTATTTTATCACTATATTTTTCTTGATAAGACTTTTTTTGTAGCTTAATAATTATAGAGATGTACTAAGCTAAATTCTTAGATGACACAAATCACACGTGATAATTAGTTCATTTCTGTTTAAATAATTTAGCGATGAAAAGTAAGCAGGGAGATTTTATTTATTTTAAATGATGCAACAGATAAATTTGCCGTACTCTGACGTGATCCTAATATCAAAATGTTGGTTTTATGTAGAGCGATCAACAAATGGAAACGTAATAGACTTAATAGAGATTAAGATTTTCTTTACAATTTTACACAACTTTCTGCAAAATATGGGGTTTTGATAGTTTCCGGTACGAAGCGTTTGTACAATTAATCACACCATATAAAACTTTAAGATCCTAATAATTTATTATTATTAATTATTATTAGATTAACATTTATGCGACTTTAGACCTACCAATTGAAAAAAAAATCGATAAAAAGCTTAGAAAAATAAGCTCAGACTCCCTTGTTTTTTGAATATTTATTAAGACATAAAAGCTGTATTTTATTATCACCATGAACTGATTTACTCACTTCCTTTTAATAAGTAATTCAAAAGAAAAATATTGGGAAACTTTCAAAAAAATAAATCGGATCAGATAATGATGAAAATAAAACACAGCTGTAGTGTGCTGAATCAATTGAGTTTGTTGAGTTACAACAAAAATATAGTTGATTGAAATCCTTAAAGAATCTTCGAAAATTTAACAAAAAAAAATTTTGTGGTTTTTTTTCGAATCTGGTTGGAGTTTGAAAATCTTATCTGGCTTCACTGAATCATACATAAACCTATGTTTTTTTAAAAATCTAAATACAATTTTAAAGCAAAATTTACTAGAATTTATAACGTTTAAGTATGTACATATAAAGTATAAAGCTCTAAGATGAAACAACGGAGTGCCATGGTGATTCCTTTTTGGAAATACATATATATATATTGGTCTATAAAATCTATTTTTTTCAATACTTCCAGCATACAAAGAGCTAACTAGACACTGAGCCTAGTTTACCTTAAGGTTAATATGCAAGGCTGGGCACAGGATATGTTAATTCAACACTGGCCACAAATTATATTTATATCTCACTTCTTCTGGTGTTCAGATTTCTTTGAAAACATAAAGTAAACATCAATTTATCAATAACCTTGATTATTTTAAGAACAAAATATCCTCATTTCTGTTATTATTCTTTTAAAATTCGTTGAAAGTAAGAACCACCTCATGATGAAACAATAATTAATTCTAGTTGCTTAAATGTTATGATCAGAAAAATTGTTTGAATTTTTTTATATTAAATATTACCTGGAGTATAAACATTTGCGATTCCTACAAAAACACTTGCGTAATTGATCATCACAGGACGATATTTTGGTGTATTAAATTCCCCCAAATAAGCATAAATAGTGGACGATGCCCCAGCAAGTCTATATAAAATTTAATACGATATACACAATGATTAACTTTTTATTATTAAATAATACAAACATTTTGGCGCAAAATTCTGGTCGAATTAAAAAGATGTTAAAGCATTTTTATAATGATACTAAGAAAAAAGTATAACTTTGCTAATTTAAAACGATTAAAACATCATACTATCAGTTAGCAATTTATAAAGTTTAAATCGCCAAAGACCTATTTTGTGTTTTAGCTCCAATGTCACTTTGACATTTATAAATGTCAAAAAAAAAGTCCGTTACCAAGTCAACCTTCAGTGATTTAGGCGTGTTTAGTTTGATTTTATTAATAAAATACCTACAAACACATAGCCATAGTTAATGTTTAAAATTATGAAGTGATTAGCAGTCTGTTAAAAAGTTAGCAAATCGCTGAGTAGTATCATGCTAATACCTTAACATCAGGTTATTTAAAATTTTGCGTCTTTGTTATTATTTATTAATAATTACCCAAATCCAGTAAAAAAGCGAAGAACAATAAATACCCACAAGTTTGATATAAACATTGATATGAAAGAGCAAAATATAGCTGTGATAGATGATCGTAGTAATACTGCACGTCTTCCATAAGTATCGGTAAGATATCCCATGAAATACGATGCCAGGAGAATTCCTAAAAATTAAATTTGCAACAAATAAGCTTTACTGTTAATAACATTTTTATTTATTTACCAGTCACACAAGCTGCACGTATTAGAGCTTTCTCCTGGGAATTTGTATTGAAATCACATTGAGATGCAATGGTGACAATACTCATGCTAATAGTTTCATTAACCACCATCATCAGTAAGACACCGAAGACAAACAGTATTTCAATTTGCGTCTTGCCGAAACCTTGTTCATTAAAATATTTTGATAAAAACAATTCAATACAATTTGAATTCTTGTTTAAATTTACGAGTACAGACCAATCATTTCGAGGGAATCATCAAGATTGTACTCCTTTTTTCCAACTTCAACATCATCAAAAAGAGCTTCTGATGATGTTCTCTTTTTGTTTAGTTTAAATTCATTTAATTCTTTTAAAGACATTGTTGCAACTGAGCACACAAATCAAATAATGATAGTTTAAATTTCTTATCGTTTTGTTTTGAAGATATAAGATAAGACTTTTATATCCTTATCGTGAGTTAACAATAAGTAGATATTTGTGGTAGGTAGGTATCTTTTATTCCTAAATATTTACACAACTTGCTTTTTTAACAAATTAACGGTATTAACACTACGAACGCTTATTTCTGACTATTCGTTCAGTAAATCAAGTACTTTCAATCTAGCTTTCATACAATTTGTACTTATATGTACTTCAAAGATACAAATTCAGTGCAATTAGAAGTAATTAAGGTTAATCGAAACAAATATCATAAAGCAAGGAATTAGTTGTGATCGGACGCAGAGGGAGCGCCGGGCATGTGCGTTGTGTGCCAGCGTAAACGGCCCCCGCATTTCGAGGGCCCATCACCACATCAAATGTATCCGCACATTGAAAGTTAAAGGTGCATGAACTGTTCAAATATAAGTTTTTTATGATGACCGTGCACTAAAACGGTTTTTACGACCCTTAAAATGTCGAAGGATTTGAAAGGATATACCAATGCACATTGGTTTTGAAGATCTGAATGTTAAAATTAGTGGAAAAGACTGCAGAATCAGCTGTAGCGTTCCACATTCTCGTATAGTGCTTCTAAAGAAAGAATCCCTGAACTTCACAGTACGTCCGAAGTTAGGCTCAAGGTTAAACTCATATATGCGAGTAATACGGTTGAATTGTTTTAGGGGAGGAATACCACTAGCTATTTCACTAAAACATTGTTTGTACAAATAAATCTAAAATAATAAAAGGTAGGAAGCATTACGGCGGTTTTCAAGGGACGTGAATGTTTCGGTTATATAGTATTTCTATTAACTATCATTAGAGGCTCTATTTTGAATTCTATTCAAAAACGTTATTAGAGCACTTGCCCGAATATGGGAATTGTACTCTAGTTTTCGATGGGGAAAATTTTTTCTTGCATCGTCGGAGGAAACCAAAACACTTTTTGACGACGTCGATTATTTGACCATCCCACAAAAGGTGGGAACGCAAATATCCTGAACTTGCGAGGTCATTGGTTTCTTTTATATTAGTGCCGCCCATGGACAACGGCATGTCGGATGGTAATGATCATTATATTTCATATCATTGTATTTTGTTAAAATTTTGTAAATAAAATCTTTCTAATCTAAAAAAAAAGAAAACAAAGCAGAAAGTGTCAGAGGTCACAGATAACACTTATGACTATAGGCCGCAGAGAACACACCAACATCTTCATCGTCATTTTTAGCTGCAACATGTTGGAAATCTAACTTGTTGCCCTGACTGTGTCTTACGAAATCTTAATGATCTTCACTCGCATAATTATTGATAGCCACCTATCCAAGTAAATAACCTACTTGCGTATCTTGAAATAAAGTTTCTTTTACTTTTTATTTCGAATATGCATTAAAAAATAAACAAAAAAAAGACGAAGCTAAAAAACAGAGATTACAGAGAGATTGACAATTTAAATACACAAACAAATAAAAGTTCAAACGAAGAAACAAGAGAAGAACAAAATCTTAGTTAAATCTTAGAGAACCAACAGCTGGCAACAGCTTCAAGAATAAATTTTTCATTTTTGCTAATAATATTTAGAATTTTTCGACTCTTTAAACCGGTTACGCCAAAATGCAAAAGAACTTCTTAATCTACAGGAAGTTCTCATATTTTCACGATATGAAGAAAAACATGTTTTTCTTTCGAAAATCCAGCATCATTATATATGTACATATATTTAAATGCTACGATTTGAAAAGCTTTTTAGATATTTGTTGTTTTATATAAAAAAAATTACCTGGTGTATAAACAGTTGAGATTCCTACAAAAACACTTGCGTAATTGATCATCACAGGACGATATTTTGGTGTATTAAATTCCCCCAAATAAGCATAAATAGTGGCCGATGCTCCAGCAACTCTGTGTAATACGATATGGTATACAAAATGATTCATATAATTTTGTTTTTAATAACTACCCTAAGCCAGTAAAAAAGCGAAGAATAATAAACACCCACAAGTTTGATATAAACATTGATATGGTAGAGAAAACTATAGCGGCAATGGTTGATCGCAGCAATACTGCACGCCTTCCATAAGTATCAGAAAGATATCCCATGAAATACGATGCCAGGAGAATACCTAAAAATTAAATTTGCAATAAATAAGCTATATTGTTAATAACATTTTTATTTATTTACCAGTTACACAAGCTGCACTTATCAGAGCTTTCTCCTGGGAATTTGTATTGAAATCACATTGAGATGCAATGGTGATAATACTCATGCCCATAGTTTCATTAACCACCATCATCAGTAAGACACCGAAGACAAACAGTATTTCAATTTGCGTCTTTCCGAAACCTTATATAGTACTTTCCAATATATCAATATAATCTTATATTTTTTGTTTATAATTACTAACCAATCATATCGAGAGAATCATCAAGATAATACTTCTTTTCTCCAGCTTCAACATCATTAAAAAGAGCTTCCGATGAATTCCTCTTTTTATTTTGTTTAAGTTCATTTAATTCATTTGAAGTCATTCTTGTAACTGGACACACAATTCAAAATTCAAATTATAATTGTTTAAATTTATTATCGTTTTGTTTTTATGATATGCGAGTATATTATAAACTGAAAGAGTGAAAATTAATGGTCACGATAACGACCTAGCAATAAGAATTTGTGATGTTGGTTTTCTGATATCTTTCATTTGCTTAAATGTTGCACAACACACAATTTGAGCTCTGATAAATTAACGGTTTTAACACTGCGAATGCTTATTTCCGACTATTGGTTCAGTTAATCACCAAGCTCTCACCAAACATCCGATTCAAAGATAAATAAAAAAATCAGTGCAGTTAAAAGTTAGATTAAATGTAAACAAACTTCATATACGGTTGAATTGGTTGCGATCAGCTGTGGCGCTGCCGGCAGTTGCTATTTTTGATTGATCATATAAAATATACACTTTCGGATCAGCAATAAAAAAATGAATACCTACATACAATTTCCACTATCGGTTCGGTATTTAATGCAATTAAATTTATTTGTAAATAATATTATTTTAACGATCTATGAGTAATTAGAATTATCAGGATACACTTTTATTTATAATTTTTCGTAGCTTCTGTCGGCACAGATCTTTTGTTTATATGTTTGTTCTTCAATTTTGTTATGATACTAAGCAGAACATAAGAATCAAAACAATATCAATGCAATTCAGCCATATTGATTATGGGGAAGTCCCATCTAACTAGTGAATATAAGCTTTTTGCTGCTCAAAAGCTAAAACTTCGAAATATTCGCTTTGATAATTATAACTCGATACTATTTAGAACTAGATAACAAACTGCGATAAAAAGCACCTACATCATGACACTTATAACAAAATTGTTTGAAGCAATCGTTATTTCTCAGTGGATCTATACCATAATATTTTTTTTTAAATTATGTTCTTTATTATTTTATTTATTAATGTATGTAGTAAACTATTGTTATTATCATATAATTAAACTAATTTTACTTTATTTCACTTCATATTTTTTCTAAATAATCTTTTAGAGTACACAAATGTCAAGTTTGTTAATTAATGTAAAATTGCAATTGATGTACAATTTGTATGTATGTTTTTACTAAAAAAAATTGTTTTTTTTTTTAAATATGAACTATATGCATATATAATCCATAAGATCTTCAAAATTGATATACGTTCCAATGTTCAGCAATTAAGAATCTTATACACAGAGATTTTTCGAGGTGCTAGAGACAGAGAAGGTGTCAGCTTGAAAAAAAATTTTACCAAAATCTTGGGTGTAGTTAACATTTGTATAGGAGGTACCGTTATTATAGAAAATAATATTTAATTTTTCTTAAAAATAATACAGATTATCAAAAAACCTTTTTGTGCGAAATTTCAAAAATATGTACATATGTATAGCGCCGTGTTTGATATACATATTGAATTTTCAAAATATGTATTTTTTTTCAAAACTAAAAAAAATTAAGTATTGAATACTTTTTATAAAGAAAAGACGCTTTTGCATAAAAATATTGATTACAATCAGATGAACCCACTTTTTCAACATCCCTAGCATATTAATTTCAAGTTTGATCAAAATTTCGAGTTCGAAGTTTTCCACGAATCCGAAGTTTCCCTAAAAAGTGGATTTCAACGAAATAAAAGATAAAAGAATATAACCCCTTGAACGAATTTGTTACTTTCTTCGTCCACCTGTCTACATAATTCTGCTAGTATTGTAACCCATATGGATATGACCATGGCGCAATTCCTAATGTATAATGTAAGGATGAATAACTTGCCAATCCCACTTCGAAACCAAAAATTATATTTTCATTATGTAGCTCTTCTCGGTAGATTCAACTTCAACAAGTTGTAGATGGTATCTCTTTTCATAAAGATGTACGAGTCTACATGTTATAAATTGTTCTGTACATTAAAATGCGCAAACAAGAGTGAGTGGGAATAAGTTATACGAATAAGTTACTACGTCAAAGTTATCCAAAGGAGCGTTAGTAAAATGTTCTTGTTTAACTGTACACGCTTCACAATCTTTTAGTTAACCCGCAATTTCAAAAAAATTTGTTTGCACTAAAAAAAAAATTGCAAAAATTGCCAATTTGTCTTAATCTAATTTTTAATTTTTAAACCTTATATTAATATTAATTCTTATTTTCCTAATTTAGATACTAGTTTTTATTCTAAAAAATATTTAAAGAATTCAAATGAAAACTATTTTTTTCTTTAATGAAAATAATAAATATTTATGTAGGTATCCGCTCAAATCAGTTTTTTTTTATTCTTTTTAAAGGAAACAATGAAAATATGTACCTTTCATACAATTCCCGATCCAATATTTTTTTTCTAATAACCTATTTATTTTTATTTAATTTATTTTTTCGGCAAAGCCATTTGCAAAAGCCCGATTATAAACCATTTGTTTGGTAGATGCCATGAAGTATACATACTCCATAACTTATTGTATATTTCTTCTTAAATCAAATAAATTGTTTTTTTTCTCAGACTTCAAAAAAAGATGAGATTTTTTTAGCAATCCACAACAGGTACATAACTGTTTTTTCTAAATTTGCTCGAAAACGGCCTATGGCTTTGGACCGGAAAGTCCGCATATGGGTTTAACATTTTTAAAAATCGATCGGTTCTTTCATTTCGTTAATGGTTGACCAAAAAAATCAAACGAGAATGGACAAATTGGTTATTATCAAATAAGAGTGATTATCAATAGCCTGACGACTTACATTTACCTATAACTTTCCACCGTACAGTATGCAACTAAGCTTTCTAGGTGGGCAAAATGAATATGCCTGCTATATGTTATGAGTTGGTCAGATGTAAATAAAAATAAAAGCCTATGAACCTTTTACTTTTATCTCTTGCAATGCTATATCTTGTAAAATATAAGCAGTGGTTTCATCAAGTCTGTTGGAACCTGAGTTCGCGCACCAAACATCAAAAATGGATCGATAAGAAATCTCAGGAGCCATTTCACTACAGAACTTGTAGTTTCGCAAACTTTCGCAGAATATTTTTAAAACTCTATTTTAAATTTCGAACTTCGATTTTTGTTCTATAATTCACTTACCGATTTTACAAAGTAGTGAAGATTCACAAATTATTATTTTTTTTTAGAAATTCCGTTAAACAAATATAATTTTAATTTAAACAATGAAAATAACGGAAAATTTAACATACCGTTAACTTACACGTGATATTTTTTGCTCTATACGTTGGGGTGTTAAAATGTGGAGTATTTGTGTCATAGAATATCAACTAATTTTAAACATAGAACAGTTTGAAAATTGACTTTTGCCAACCTAAGTTAGCAAAATTCCACACTGTGCACCGGCTCGTATATTCTCGGCTCGGAGCTAGTAAATTCAACATACTTTTTTGTTAATTTTCTCAAGATTTAAATTTATTTCAATTGGATTTCTTCAACTTGTTTAATAAGATCCATGTGTTTGAAACTATCTGGTTGCTTGGTGAATGTTTCCAAAACCTTCAACTTAGCCTCATCCTGCATACAATAGAACATCTGAAGCTCATTTGCCAAACACTGTGCTTCCTGACCGGTAAGTACTTTGCTGTCATATTCGCCACGCATTAAAATCAACCCTTTGTCCTTGACTTCTGTATAATGGACAATGTTGAGACATTCCGGTGCATTTTCCGCGTGAATCTTTGAAATGTAAAAACATTGAGAATTCCAACTTAAGTGTGAAAATAAGAAATTCATTAACCTACCTGATAAGCTAAAAGTGGTGTGAAATGAACAGTGTTTGCAGAAAACTGCAGCAAAATGAATTCAAATCCTTCACTACGTGGCAGGGGTAGAATAAAGATTGGATGTAACTTCGCCCGAGACATCAAAGTATCAAACTGTTGAACTGTTAGAGTCGCAGCGATCACATCTTTCGTCTTATGGTATTCGTACCATATCTGTTTCAATTCATCCGCTGACTTGTCTTGTACAAGTTCCAACTTCATGATGTCAGACAGTCTCTTGTGCGGAATTTCTGCCGTAGCTGATACATCGGTGACTGGCTTCTTTGGATTCAATAACTCGGAATAATCACTAACAAAAACATAGAAACATGGTTATAGGAATAATGTATTTTAAACAACATCAATTATACCGCGACTCCTTGGCTTTTTTTGCTTCCTTGATTGTAGCAACCTTTTCCATTCGTTCGACAAACTCATCGGGTGAAGTTTTTTGCAGAGCTGCTATTTTGGAAGCATACTTTTCGAAGTACGGATTCTTGGTTTTGATGTCATCGAGAACTTCTTCGGCTCTTAGTTTTGAAGACATCATAAATGAGCGCTTGGTTACCGAATTAACAATTAGAGAAGGCAATAATCTACGAGCACATGCCATAACAAATTTAAATTAAAAAAACCAAATATTCCAATCGCCCGGCGGTAGGAGTTCTCTGATTACACAACAGCAAAAGAAAACAGAAAAACAGATGTAAGAAAAAATTTATTTTGACAGATTGAAGTAGCTATGGTAAGTTTTTTTCTGTTTTTCACCATGGAAACATATTTATTAATTAAAGGTTGAAACACAACAAGGCTGCAATGGACTATGCCAAATACATTTTTTTTACTATCGGGGGGAGGTCTATTTCCCCCCGTTTAGGCGGAAGGATCAATTTAAAAAGAAGGAATTTAAAATAGAAAACTATTAAAAAATTATAGTAATAATTACAACTAAGAATTATACAATTTTTTAAAGCCAACACTCTTTTATATTAGCCTGTTAATAAATCATGTGATGCATGGTTTTTGAATAATTTAGTTTTAAACTCAAAATGTGGGCAACGAAGTTAAAAAAATTGTAAGTGTAATTGTTCGTAACTTTTAGATTACACACAAAATGCTAAGATTATATACTCACTCAAAATTATGTACAACCTCTAAAAAGTCACTTAAGATAACTAACGTGGCAAGCTCAAAAAAATATTTAAAAGATCGTAAATCCAGAACCAATTTATCAAATCTAAGTTCAGATTGAAGCTCCGAGTTTAAAAATATTCTACCTCAGAGTTTTTCAATTCTAATTTATGTAGCGAACTCTACTCCAGGGAGTTTTTTTTTTTTTTTTTTGGAATTGAAGCTCTCCATTTATCACAGTTTAAACGAATCCGTTGGTTATTTTCAATTCTTTTTAAAACTGTCAAAACAAGAAATAAAAAGTTTTTTTAATTCAAATTTTAATTTTTCATAATACAAATCTACAAAACATCGTGCCAATTCTAATCCTCTTGAATGATCAACTTTTGCCTCTCCCCAACAAAAGGTCTCGAATTTGGTTTCGAATGCGCGCGAATTTTGGCTTCCTTCTCTTTGGCCTTTTGTTTGATGGCCTTCATCTTATTCTGTGCATTGAGTACATGTTTCGGCACCTGTCTGTGTCGAGCAATGCGTTTTATTTGCGGATGAGCGGCATATTTCTCCTTGAGAGTGTTCTGATAATTAAAGTTAGATCTTTCACGTGGTCTGACAACTCCAAGTTTCTCCGATGCTTGAGCTTTCCAAATGCGAATGTTCATCTCATCCGAACCCGAGAACACGTATTTGTTGTCCAAACTCCAGGCAACGCAAGCAATACGTTGCATACGCTTTGTGTGATAGATTTCCCGCGAATGACTTTTGTGAACTTCATACATGCGTATGGTCTTGTCGTAGCTTCCAGTAACGAACTCTTTGCCTGTTGGGGCGTAGTCGATGTCGGTAACCGCTGAAACATGGTCATAGTGGATTTTGATGGGATTCCTTAATTGACGGGTGTCGAATGTGTACAAGCTAGGAAGAAATATATTCATGTAAGTTGTTGATAATTGGGAAACTATTAACTTACTTGCAATCCTCATTGGCAACTGTGAAATTAAAAGCTTGCATGGGATTCCAACAGAGCTTGTTGCTCTTCAGCGATAGGACCAACTTTCGAATGGGTTTGGCTTCACGCTTGTCATACAAAATGATACTCCTATCGCTAGCACAAGCCGAAAGCAGAGACGTCTCGACCGGATTGAAGGCAATGGCGTGTAAATTGTCATTGCCCCAATTCAAAGTCTTCAGTGGATCATTTCTATTTACATCCCAAATGGTGCAAGCCTCACCGCACGTCGCAAAAATACTTTCTTTGATGTTGTGACTGATCCCAGTGATCATTGTGCGGGACATAAAAGTGTTGGAAGGCTCAACGATTTCAACATCTTCTACATTTCCCAAATGCCACATCTTTACAGTTTTGTCATCACCGGCAGTGAACAAATTCGTTCCATCTACTGAGAAAGCAATTCCACGGATAAAACCACTGTGGGCCACAAATGTTTTAATGCTTGCTCTGTTGGCCAAATCCCAGATACGTACTTCTCCATCATAGGCACCACTTATGAGCGTTGACAAGCGTTTTGGGTGTTTTCCGAAGCAGCAGACACCATCACGATGCCCGCTTAAATTGCCAACAAATGGTTTGGCGAAAACTCTATCCAGTTTGGTGGCATTTAGAGCACGAACATATTCTCGAACTGCTTCGAGGGGATGTTGAGAGGGATCGTAGTTGCGTGGAACTATTTTTATCAACAAAAATAAACAACAATTCATTTCAAGCAATGGTTTTGGTTAATTTTAACTTACTTCTATGTAAATCAGTTTTTGTTTCACGCAGATAATCATCTGGATTTCGAGAAATTACTTTAACTTTCATATTTGTTGTATTATATTTCAGATGTTTTACAATTTTTTGATTTTTGAAAATTTACCAAACAAAAATACAACGCACATGCAGAATTTGACATTTGCCATAGATTATATTATACAACATGGATAAACAAATGTTCCAGATTTCTAGTAAAAAAGGAGAATTTCACCCATATGAAAATATTCAAATTTGTATTGAGGGTTTCTCAGAGCAATGCGAATGACACTTCGATGACAAAACAATGACATCACAACCCGTTGTTTGAATTAATAATAATTTGACCAATTATTTGAATTAATTTGAATTTTTATGGCAAAATCAGTTAAAACTCTTTCTCTGTCACAAACTCAAAACTTGTTGGATGAATAATCAATGCAAAATAACAGTTTTATGTGTAAATGAAATTATTGTTGAACAATTTATACTGAAGGGTTTTTTTTCTATGCTTTCAAGTTCATTAATTTGTTTGATTTAGCAATAAGTGTTCTAATTTATTATTTTAAATACACAACTCTTTTCAATCAATTTGGGCCTCTTGTTTTTGATTACTCTTTCAACATTTTTTTTTATAATCTGACGCCTGGGGAAAAAACCTAATCTTGAATTTTTGTTGTTGTCGTATTGGAATGTTTTCCGAAATCAAATATCATACCACTCAATCAATTCGAGTCGGAAGGAATTGAAGTTTAATTCAAGTCCCCAAACAAATCCAAGATAAAAATGAGTGAAAAACATTTACCCAGCCGGAGTACTGTTTATGCATCAAATTTACCATTTTCCCTGACAAACAACGATGTTCATAAAATATTTGAAAAATATGGACGAATTATTAAGTAAGTTTAATATTAGGTATTCATTTCTTTTGCGTTTAGCTCTATTCATTGTTTAACTTCTGGGATCTGTGAATGACCAATTTTTCGCCTTTTGGCGTTGTTGTTGTAGACAATTGCTAACTTAACTTCTATTTCTATTTCATTATTTCTTCTCAAAAGAGTTACTACCATGTGTGACAAGGTAACCCGGAAATCCAAAGGAGTATCTTTCATTCACTTTTTGAAAGTACAGGATGCACAAACTTGTGTTGACGAACTCAATGCCACAGAGGTAAGAAAAAGTCTTTAAGATATGAATTTGAATCGATCGGAAGTTGTTTTTCCTTAGCTCTTTGGAAGAACAGTCAAAGCAAGCATAGCTAAAGACAATGGGCGTGGTACTGAGTTCGTTAAAAGGTTCGTATATTAAGACATATCTGCAATCTGCCTAACAAGCTTTAGATTTTCCTTTTAGAAGAGAATACACAGACAAGTCGAGATGCTATCATTGCCAGGAGTTTGGCCACCTCAGTTACAAATGCACACAAAACGTTCTAGGCGACCGAGTACCCCAACCACCATCCAATCGAAAGCAAAGAACTACGTATCGTCGCCATAGTGAAACACTAGCAGAACTTCAAATTGAAGAGGTAACGAAAAGACAAATATATTTTTTCAATTTTAAAATCAAATATCCTTCAGGATGAACCTGCGCTGCAATTTTGTGATCAAACTTCTATTATCATCCCGAGGAAAAGGTTCAAAAAAGACTCGTATTTTAGTGACGAAGAGGAAGTCGAGGAGAATGATTGAGAAAATAAAAAAAAATTGTTTTCGAAACTAGTTTTGAAGTTTCATTTTTTATTTTATTTTCTTTTAAATGCTTAATCTGAATTGTTCGTGCTGGGAGTGACAACAAAGAATCATTGATTTGTGATGAACGAGATTTGATTTGGGTGCATTAAGCTCCTTGCTTGGCCATTTGCTGTTTTTGTTCCATCACGCTCACCAGAACACTCAGAAATCTACTCTTCTGGTATTGAATCTTTTCGATTTTTTCCATTTGTTCCTGCACGTATTCCACTCGGCGCTTGAAGTAATCTTTTGATGTCTCGAGATCCTTTTAACACAAAAAAAAATGTTCTCCTGCGGTGATTTTTAAACTTAAATATTTAGCGTACCTTTTCAACATAATAGCCTGTTCCAACATCAATCACAAAATTATCCATGTCTTTGATAGTTCCCGGGACATACATGCTGCTTGTGAGTGGAACCAGAATCTCTTTATCTTGCCAGTCGGGCTGCACTTGTTCGAGAGCTTCTTTGGAGGTGGCGTATTTAGCTTTGCAGTTGTAGAGTGTTTGTATTGAGTCTTGAATGGCTTCAACTTCCTGCAAAGGATGACGAATAAAGAGCAAGTTAAAAAAAAGAGGTTAAAAAATGGTTATATAGAAATAGATCTATGACCGATACTTACTGATTGGAATTCGGCTTTGATTTGTTGCAACTGCTCCAAACTTAATTTCTCCAAATCAATTTGTTCACCACCTGCTGTATTGGATGCCATTTTTTAATATTGATTTATTAGCCGATTAATTTATTTAATTCGATAAAAAAGAAACAAATGGTCATCAAATGATTTCTTCTGCAGCACAAGGAGGAATCTTTGAAGGAAAAATATTTGACATTTGGAATTTTTAAAATGGGTGTGTTTGATTTGAATTTTCATGGAATGAGTTCCAAGACAATTTAAGTGGATAACAAAATGGTGGCGAAGCAAGTAAATATATATCTGAGTGATAAGGTTGTACATTTGTTTGTTTTTTCCTTATACTGTTTTATTTGTTTGTCGCACATTTTTCTCTACCCTTCAAGCAAACGAGTCCGCTTTGGATCCACAAACGTAGCGAACAACGTATGAACTACTACGTTTTCGGATATGGATCCTCCCAAACCAAAGTGGAACATTCGCTGAAGACGCGAAAACAACAATAGCAATTAGAGATCAGAAATAATTTTCAACCTTTATTTTCAATTGTTTTATCTCACAGAGTAACTACATTTCTTTAAAACATTTAGGTTATCAGTTATCAAAAAATGTTAATGCAAAAACAAATTCGATTGATGGGAACGAGTTTATTTTTGAAAATAAATACATTATTATACAATATGCACATCCGCATGAATCACCACTTACAAAATACTAAAAGTTATACTAACGGGCATTCTGATTGATAAAATTGCAGATGAGATTTATTTTTTCTCTCAAAAATAAAACTCAGTGGTTAACCGTAACCAAAAAAAAAATAAAGGTTACTCTCAGACCTTGACCGAGTGAGCATTTATGAAAAGCTCATCAAATAACAGTTATTAGTTAATAACCCATCATAAGGTTGAGATTTATTTCTGATCTCTGAATACGTCACTATGATTGACAAACAATTTTTGTTATTGTTTTTTTTTTGTTGGTTTTCGCATTGGTTTGGAAGAGCCTTAAAGGCATTTGTGATTGTACTAATCAATAATAATGATATGTGCATTTATAATATAAAAATGGGCATTTTTCCAGTGCAGTTTTTTATTTTGAAAATTTTCAATAAATTCCAATTTCTTTATTTTCGATTTTCTCAAAATGGTTCGTCTTATTTTGATAAAAACTTTATATATTTTTTTAAAAGTTAAATACTTCGAAAACGGTATGTATTTGAAACTTGATACCAAATATTTTCAACATATATTTTTAAAATGGAAAGTACCTTCCATACACTTTTTAATAAGCTGTTTAAAAACTCAAATTTCTCATGAACGGCTCAGAGGTTATTTGATAAAATATTAGCACAACCTATCATTAAACTTTAAACAATTTATAATTGAGATGTTATTAACGTTACAACAGTTATTTAATTTTCCATACGCTATCGGTTATTAACCGTTAATGATATTTTTGCTTGTATTTGAAAAAATGTTCGCTGTACTATGTTCGGTGGATTGGCTAAAATTTTATTATGGTTCAAGATTCAGTATACCAGTTGACCACCGCTGAATCAAGGTAATCTGGAATTCGGTGAATTCAAATTTTGAAAAAGGGCTAAACCACATTTGAATTATAGATCACCAATTAAATTTATTTTCAAAATCGTTATTCTCCCCACATTCTTCTCTAAAATATGTTTAGAAATGTTTCTCTGCTACAAAATCTGCCACGCAGTATTTTCTAAAAATAGAGTTTTCGAAAAAAAAGTCTAAAAATAAAGAGGCACACAAGTTTTCAGTTGGTAAACGCTGCCACCATATACCTCTTCTAGAAAATAAATTTCAATTGCAACATTATTTTTGAAGTGCAATTATTTTTTGTTTTTAATTTAAAATAATAAAACAAAAAATGGCAGATACTACAGATAATAACCATAATCCTGAAGAATTGGTGAATTCGATTCAAGTAGATTTAAATCAAAATCATGTCGCAGACACAAAATTCGAGGAAAGTGGGGCAGTTGGTGGAGCAGATGCCTGTGATAATAAGCAGCAGGAACTTCTTGATATGGTTTTTTCATTGGAAAGCGAAAAACAGTCCATAATTGAGGAGTCTCGTAGAAGGATAACTCAATTGCGGAAGGATCTTGAAGTGAGTGCTTAATTTCAAATAGTAAAACAAAGTTTCAGCAAGGGCCAAGTAATTAAATATGGGTTGCCGCATGAACTTTTTAGATAATTTGGGGTTATTATTATAAAAAAATAAAATTATGTACATAGCTATGTACGAGGTTGTTTAATACCAGACATTTTTTTTTAATATTGAAAATTCGTTGCCGCCTTGTTTTGAATGCCACCCCTCACAATGTTTTTAATTTAAAATATTTTTACACTTCTAGGAATCTTTGATGGAGAACGAAAAACAAAAGAAAAAGATCAATCAATTAGAACAAACTCTCGTTCAATCAGCTGCTTTAGGTTGCATCGAAGGGCCCAAATCAAAACAAGACCAAGAAGAACTTTTGCTTAGGGCAAAAACACTTTTATTTGAAAAGACAAAAGTGTGCAAACAACAAGAACAACAAATAGCCACGCTTAAGACACACGTCGATTCGATGAAGGATGTAGTTGCAGTGACCAAAGATATGTTGAATCTCAAAACTGCCGAAGCCGAACATACACAATCTAGATTAGACACAGCTATGTTAAGGATAAAAGCCGAAAGAGACAAGTGTACAATTTACGAGAAGAAACTAGCCATCTCTCAGGCTGTTTACGAGAAACTACGATCAGAATATGATGTTCAGTCAAATATTTTCAAGGTATAAGAATTTTTTTTTTTTCAAAATTGAGAAGATCAATAATATTAATTTATTTTGTTTTGAATTTCAGGGATTGAAGGAAGCCTACGAACAGAAAATAGTAGTTCTTTCAAACGCATTGGAACGCGCAAAGCAAGATTAGATCTCTTTAGATTCATTTGATTCCCACATTCAAATTTTGTTTAAATAAAAAGTTGTAGAAATTTATTTTTTAATTTATACAAAAATATAATTTATTTTATTCCAATACTCATTTAAATATTCCATATGTCATCAAATCAGTAACAAGATCTTAGAGCTGGAAAAAGAAGATGCCATCTCATGTGTTGAAAGAATATACATTAAAATACATAACTTAAAGAGACTCAAAAAAATCCTACCTCATTAGCTCATGAAAATGACCTAATAAGGGAATTTTGCAGTTATGAGTAAGACGTTTTAAACAACGATATCTTACCTTGCCTGCCAATATGGCCAGAAAAACTGTGTTCGGAAGGTTTTCAGTCACTTGTGAAAATGATTTTACTTAGTCCTGACAATCGTCTGTACTAAGTTTTATAATAATTCTATCATCAAACTTTATTTGAATTGTTTTCTAAATCAAATATAATAGACATACTTTGGGGACCAGCAGTAATTATATGAGTTTTCATATTTATAAACGCATAAATAAACTTGCATCGCTTGTTTAATCATACTGCAACCAGATGATATTGATTTGAAATAGCCTGCATTCAAAAATCCAAAAACAAGAATGTCATTTGAGAAATATTTGGAAAATCACAAAATTCATTATTTATATGGCTAAAATAAGCTAAAAAATGAGTCTGAGCTCAAAACTGAAAATAACATCTGATGTGTTATTTAATAGAAAAAAAATCAAAAATGGTTTAAACAATTTTTGATAAATAAAATTTATAAAAAACCATCGAAACGTTTCCAAACAAAATTTTTTTTTTTCCAATAGCGCTCTAAATTTTAAAGGCCCTTAACTCAAAATAAACTCTTGAATAGTTCATGAAAAGGAATTTTTTATGACCTAATGTCGGGGGATATTTGGACTTAAGAGGATCTTAAAGCGCTCGTCGTACCAGTTTAAGTATTCACGGTGCCCCAGGTAGAAAACTGCAACGTTGTCTATGCCTGTATAGTGTATACTCCAAATCGAATTTTCTATTTAGTTCACACAAATTATTGTCATTGTAATTTTTTTTTCTAAGACCACTTGGACATTTTTTATTCTGTGTGTTAATGTTGTTTTTTTTTTGTGAGTACGAAAAATGCATCAATACATAAATGTTGGTTTGTGAAGGCTAAACAAAATTAATATGTAATAAAAATTAAATAGAACGCTATGAATTAGCACTTGGAACATTAATCTATCCATCGAGTTCACCCGAAGCACAAGCATCAGCATACGATTTGCCAGACTTATCTTCAGGGTTAAGTTTGATCATGTCATCAATTCGCAGGATAGTGATTGCAGCTTCGGTGGCGAATTTCAGAGATTTAATTTTAGACATAGCTGGTTCAAGGACTCCAGCCTTCTTGTTGTCCTTCACAATACCTTCAATTAAATCCAAACCAGTCCATTTGAGATGAGCATGCTCAGCCTTAAAAAATAATTAGTTTTTATAAATGTTGATTGCTTCTTTAAGAAGTATTTATCATACCTTTGTTTGACTGGAATTGTGGTAAGCACGAAGTTTGGCAACCAAGTCGGTAGCATCCTTTGCGGCATTAACGGACAGAGTTTTTGGAATGACCAGAAGGGACTTGGCGAATTCTGCAATAGCCAATTGCTCCCTTGAACTCTGCAAGTAAATTTTAAAATTAATAAATAGTTTTGAATAAAACAAAAATGAAACCTACCAATGAAGTGGCAAAGTTCTCCAAATAAATTGATAGAGCAGCTTCTACACATCCACCGCCAGCTACAACTTTTTTGCTTTCCAAAACTCTCTTTACAACGCAGAGCGCATCGTGGATGGATCTTTCCATTTCGTCGCAGTAGAAATCATTTGGACCACGGAGAATGATTGAAGCAGCAGCTCTATAGAATTAGATCAACAAATTCATACAAATTGTAGGTAATAAAACGTCTCCCAAAAACTAACCTCGCTTTTGTTCCCTTGATAAGAATAAGTTCATCATCACAGATCATTTCCTGACCGACTTCGGCAGCTTCACCGACCATTGACGAATCGAAACTCTCCTCCCCGTCCATGTTTGTAAGTGATGTACAGAATGCAGCTCCTGTTGCCTTAGCAATGATTTTCAAATCGGTTTTCTTAACACGACGAACAGCCATTGCTCCAGCTTCAACGAAGTATTTCATGCAGAGATCGTCAACTCCACCCGAGCACAAAACTACATTCACTCCGGTAGCAAGAATCTTTTGAATTCTCTCCTTGGTAATATCCAATTCACGAGCACGGATACCTTCCAGCTTGCTTGGATCATTGATGAGTACTTGAACACCCATCTTCATCTTGGTTTTTTGGAGGGAGAAATCCAGACAGGCGATCTTGGCGTTGACAATCTTTTTAGGCATTTGCTGTGATGCAATGGTGCAGTTGAGTGCATAGCCAGGAATCAAAAGACTCTCCCTTGCTGACTTACCATGAGCCTTAAGAACATTGACGGCCTTGATTGAGTATGCAGCGTTGCCCTTAGGATCAGTAATCTACAATGACATAATGAGTATTTTTATTATCATTGCTTTAAGATTTTTACATAAATGTAGAAATCACAAGGTTTTAGATTAAATAAATAAAAAACATACTCATATGTATTTATATGTTACGTAGGTATAGTAGCATGTTTTAGGATCTATGAAGAATTTGTTATTTTTACGAGTAAAATGAGGTGACACGCCGACTTCACTCGCAAAAGCGATTTAGCTTTTTAGTGCTACCTTTGTATATGAAAACTATAGTACTCTCATGGCGAGTTTTTTTTAGGGTTGCCCGGATCCTGGTGGTGGCGCTGCAAAATGTGAGGTGTAAAATTCGATTTGGTGAGTCTTTAAGCGTCGAAAATTGGTGGTAGGAGCAAGAGGAGACTATTTTTTGGATAATTGCATCCAAAAAATATCAATAAATATCATTTAAAACCTCCATAAGCTCTCCGCAAAAAAAAAAGAGTAAGGGTTGCCGGCATACATTAGATGTCGCCCCATTCGACTTCCACCATGAGAGTACTATAGTTTTCATATACAAAGGTGCTACGGGTAATTCCGAATTTATGTTTGAACACTTGAAAGACATGCATGAGACAAATGGAAGTAACGAAAATAATAGGAAGAAAACAGAAAATCAATCACTAGCTTTTACTAGCTAAATCGATTGTCATTAAATTAGCTAAATCTCGGCACTGTACTACAATTTTAAAAGTAAATTTGTATTCAATTACTTTTGTTAAATCTACACGCAATTTAAGAAAGTATACCTTATATGTTATGCAACATTGGCCAACTGCCACACTCGTAACCGTAAGTACCTATGATTTTCATTTGAAAAAAATTGTTGTGGTCAAAAATCAGTTTGTCCAAATGTGAGTATGCCAATCCAAAAAAAAATTTAAGCAAAACGGAGGATAGAAATAAGGCAGAGATGGAAAAATGTAATAAGACACTGAAATAAGGACGAGCGGCGAATCATCTTAGTATGCTTGGACTCAAATTAAGAAGGGAAATATGTACATTTAAGTATGTTTTTTATTCTCCGCTCAGGTGCGATAAGCAACCAATAGTACATTCTACCTGGTTGCAGGAGTATAGTGCGCAACAATGTATATTAACAATAATGTACATTGTACATGTACATACATCATATATTTCAGTTTTATAAAAACAAAAACACGATGAATTAAAAACTTTGTGATAAAAAGTTAGTGCGTCTAGTCTCGATAGATATTACTTCCAAACTAAAATGGAAGTGTGCGGGCATGTTAAAAGAACTTACTGTCACACTCCATCGCAAAAATATGTGCAATGTCGCCCCTAACAGGCCAAAAACCTTATCGGAGACCAATCCAAACCGAAAAGGAGACTAAGATATCAAAACTATGGTTGGAATTCCCCAAACTGATACATGCCAAACTGCTTCATTTGAATTATGACCAAGAGCGTTTCCCATCCTGTATAAAATTAAATAGGAATAACCTAACGACCTTCCCAGGTTGAGAAGGTTTCGTCAGTATCAGTTCGGTGAGTAGTCATATTCTGCAATGTTCAGAAGTCGGATGTAATGTGGACGTTAAACAAGTCGGTACAGGATCAAGCGATGGGAATTGAATTCCTATCATTTATTAGCAATGGAATGTCGATTTTGAGTTTTCTAAAAATTTCATAAACATTTGCATTTGCTTAATTACAAACAATTGGGGCATATTCATAGTCAAACTTTAGAACCGAGTCCAACTGGCCTCGAGTCTAAAGTTAACACACAGGTTAGAAACAGCTGCTATTCATAAAGAAATTCGCAGCTCTGTTTAGTTAAAAACGGAATTCTGCTACAATTTTATAGCTATTGCCTGTCAATCCATTGAAATCCAATCCATTTTTTGATAGATAGAAAAAAACAACTTAGTCAAAGAGTCAGCCGTTTTAAGTTTGAGTTCCACTTTGTCTTTTAAACCCGGGTATAAATTGTCTATGAATAACATAAACTCCAGGTTAACTTAGAAGAGACAAAGACACAACTTGTCAGTCAACTATGAATATGCCCCAGTTTATATAAAAATCTAGGGGTCTGTCAATTCATACAAAAAAATGGAAAATAATTCACTTTTTTTATTTTATGTTGTTTTCTCTCTTCCAGTTTCAAATATTAAAAATTTTCCTTGCTCAATGTAAAGACAATGGGGCATATTCATAGTCGTCTGACAAGTTGTGTCTTTGTCTCTTCTAAGCTAACCTGGAGTTTATGTTATTCATAGGCAATTTAGATCCGGGTCCAAAAGATAAACTGGAGCTCAAACTTTAAAAACGGCTGACTCTTTGATTAAGCTGTTTTTTCTCTCTGTCTATGCAATAATATATTTTTTGTTTTCTGTACTTCCAAAATATGTTTATAAATGTTAATGCTTACACAGTTTTTTGTTTCGTCAAAAATTATTTCCGCACAAAACAAATCATAGTAAAGTAAAATATTTCGCTCATTTTTTTTCAATAGATTGACAAGCAATAGTATCTACTGAAATTGTGGTAGAATATACTTTCAACGTGCTTTTTACTAAACAAAGCAGCCAAATTCCCTATGAATAGCAGCTGTTTCTAACCTGTGTGTTAACTTTAGACTCGAGGCAAGTTGGACTCGGGTCTAAAGTTTGACTATGAGTATGCCACATTGTCTTTAAATATTTATAAAATTTGAAAATAAAAATTTTAGCAAAGGAAAGCTGCATTCGCTTTGAAAAATAACAATTCTGTTTTGCACAAGATTTAAAAAAAAGAGAAATTATGTAATATAATAAGTACTTCAAATTTTTGTGGTTCTTTAAAGTTAGAAAAAGAAAGTTATTTGTCCTTGCAAAGAAAGTTAGTGTTTTCCATTTTACCGTGCATTTCCTCCTTAAATGCGGGAGGGTCATTTTATATTAATTTATTGCTTTCGCATAATTGATGCGAAATAATAATATGTAGGTACTTACAATATCAAGCAACATTTTTAAATTAAAACATTTGATCTATAAACCCCTTTAGAAGGATTTGTTTTTTAGAACATATATGAAAAATCATTTCTTAAAATAATGAGCATAAGACATTTAAAGAAAAGAAAAAAAAAACTCTTACCTTAACAGCTTGAGCAGCGTCTACAACCATTGCGGAGAAAAATTCAGCATCGGCTCCGATAATCTTGGAACTCATCGATGTTTTGGCAATGTTGATGAGACAATCTCTTCCAAGTTCGTCGACGGGGGCGGTTAGATGTTCGGAAATGTATTTGCAGGCTTCCTTGCATGCTAACCTGTATCCCGAGATTATTGAAGTTGGATGAATTTTCTGTTTCACTAATTCGTCAGCGTTCTAAGTATTAAACAAAAATTAATAATTGGATATAAAACAATATGGACAGTGAACATGTGTACCTTTAAGAGCTCAGCGGCCAAAATTACCACAGATGTGGTACCATCACCAACTTCTTCATCTTGTAGTTGAGCCAGCTCAACGAGAACCCTAGAAATAAGTAGATTTTAAAATGAATAGCCTACCCGATGTATTTAGCTGATGAAACTTACTTTGCTGCTGGGTGTTCAACTTCCAGAAGCTTCAGAATAGTGGCTCCATCATTTGTGACTGTGACATCACCAATATCGTCTACGAGCATCTTATCCAAACCAACTGGACCCAACGAGCTCTTTACGATGTTTGCAATGGAACTTGCAGCCATAACTAACAAAAATTAAGTATTCAATTAATAAAACACGAGTTTTTCCAAACAGATGGATGTGAGTCCGGCGACACAAAGGCGTATGGCATTTATCTATATAGCCGAGCCCCATGGCGTGCAGTCTGAATTAACCTAAAAATCTGACTCAAACAACTGCTGCTGTTTAGTTTCCCCGAAACAAATTTATCATTTAATGCAACTAATTTACTGTTAATTTAAATTATATTTTGAGAAAACTAGTTGTTTCAATGGAAACATGTGAATTTTCATTGATAGTTGCACATTTTTTCGGCAAGTGCTCACGATGTCTTGCAGAGCTTTTTTCTTACCATTTTGAGTGCGGACTGAAGCTCCGGATTGCCTGGTTCCGGCGATGGATAAAGGAGAAGCCATGGTCGACATTTTTAGATAAATCACTAATTAAAACAGAGGTTTTTCAATAAAAAATTCAATAAACGCACGGGATCGGCCTGACTAATACGTTCCGTCAAAATCTAGAAGAAATGTGTATGTTTTTGTATCTAGTTGTTGGCTGCTGTGGAATAATAGTTGTGTTTTCTAAGGGTTGCAGCCTTGGTTTAGGATGTGTTCTGAATGTGAAAAAGGTTGGCGTATGTGCTAAATGACTTTATAGTACTGCTGTGAAATTAAAGGTGGCCACGTAATTGAATAATACCACGTTGACACAATTCCAAACGCCTTCGCAAAGTAATGCGAAACTGCTTTGTATATGAAAACTATAGTACTATCATGGTGGAAGTCGAATGGGGCGACATCTAATTTACCTATGCAACCCTTACTTTTTTTTTTTTGCGGAGAGCTTATGGAGGTTTTAAATGATATTTATTGATATTTTTTGGATGCAATAATCGAAAAAATAGTCTACTCTTGCCCCTACCACCAATTTTTGACGCTTAAAGACTCCCCAAATCGAATTTTACACCTCACATTTTGCAGCGCCACCACCAGGACCTCTGCAACCCTAAAAAAAACTCGCCATGATAGTACTATAGTTTTCATATACAAAGGAAACTGTCGACGATGAAAAAACAATAACAATAACAATGAGTTTTTTTTTTAATTAATTTTATAATAAATAATAATGAAAAATAAAGAATAATTATAGCCGCGACAACTTTGTTTTGTCTGCTGATTTTTTTTTTCATCTGTTAAATGGGACGCGCGTGAAAATTTAACCAACTTTTAGCTCAAAACTGAAGATTCCACAAAATACGATTTTGCGATACAATTAAAATTGGTTTTGAAATTATTTAAATAAAATATTCTCAAATCAAAAATTTTGATAGGAAATTAATAGCGGTTTCTTGAGAAATATTTTTTGACCAAATTATTTTAACTATTTACGAAACCTAAAGTAATTTTTGAGATAAATTAATTTTGTCGTAATTGTTGTATGCTAGGTATCGTTATTTTTGGAGCAAATAAAAGCTAAATTTCACTTCTGGGGAGTTGCTTATCAACCTAAGTTCTAAGTTTGAGGAAAATCACTTTAGCTTAAAAAGAAATCCACCTTTCCGGGGATGTTTGGGGAATCAAATATATTAATGACTGATGGACTTATATTTTATATCCTGCCAATTATAAATACCGATAGTATATGAGGAAATATATACATATAGTAAATATGTATACATGTAATATACTATATGTATATGCGTATAGGCCGAAACGCCAAACTGTTGTGGACAAAGCATGTTAAAAGATACCTATTTTGATACAATAGATTTACATTATGTTGTAATTCCAGTATTTAGACTTTATTCTCATTACAATTTCAAACCATTATTATACGGTTTCTATCTTCCCGAAGCACCTGTTACAAAAATTTGGTTGACATTTTGATCAACATCAAAGTAATATGAAAACAATATTTTTATAATCGGAAGTTAAATAAGAAGCCAGGTCTTCCGGTTCTGCAGCATGAGCCACATCAATAATAACCGAAAATGTGACGCACGCACACTCGACGAAACTCCTGTTTTTTTTCTTTTGTGGTGCTCCTGAAAGAATTTTTTTACGGCCCATAGCGCACTTAACCAGAAATGCGGGTGGCCTCTTCTGTCTTGCTTGGTTACTCTCTAGCGAAGTGTTAATTAATTTGCGCAAGGTGTTTACTTTGGACCCTACAATATGCCACTTGTGACATAATTTTGATCGTAGGTGGCGTTTTTTTTTTGGTTGGCGCGTCGCATGTCAATGCCAACCAATTCACAAAAAATAACATTAAATCATTCTGGTGGGTCTAATCTCTGGTAAATTGGTTTAAATTGCTGGTATTTTTTTTGCATCTTTATAAAGCGTGTTGGAATTAAATGTCACAGGAAGAATTTTATTGGTTTCATATAATGATGCGATGAAACGTTCGAGAAATTAATTGTAACAGGTGGCAGATTTTATAATTTTTAATAAACTGAAGCCATGCTGATCTTTGATTATCTGTACTTGTATGTTGTATTGAGTTGACATTTCAGCTGACTATTCAGTTGTTTAATCTAGATTTAAATATAATTGAAATGTATCCAAACGTAAATCCATTTTAAGTTCTCATATCTTGAAAACGGCATATTTAAAAATGCTTTACTTCCATGTATCAATATTTTTTAAATTTCTATGAGACATATACATATATATATTTTTCATTTAGAAACTAAAAATCCGATCAGAATCTAAACTGAAGAGAAGATGTGCAAACCTAGTTCACCCCATCGGTTTTGCAAATATCAAAAAAAATTCCTTGATCAGAGCGTGTCAGAAAATTTTATCTGGAGAAACCAGCAATACAAGCTTATAGAAAATTTCTGAATTTTAGAGCTATTCTCCTTGGATGATTTATTCCTTCATTATACATAATTTAACCGTTTTGATTTGGCATAAAGATGCAGATTATTCATGTCGTTGCCATCAAATTTATTTATTTATATTTTTTTGCTCTAAAATATCTCAAGTAGCAATTTTCTGTGTCTTATAGGTACTTTTGGAAAATGTTATAAATTTGAAATATTCTTAGACACGCGCATACGCTCTGATCCATAAGGGAAAGAACGGAGCCAGAATTATGAGTTTTATAACAATTTGTGGAACATCGAAATTCACGGCATGTTTGTATTTTAAATTAAAGCCTTTGCATTAAAATTATTAATTATTTATTTAAAACCCACATCAATAAATAACGTACCCCTAAGAATATTGTAGGTAAATGCTAACACCGATAGGATCATCCAGCACGCCTACACTTTCTTTGTCATTCTGGTCTGGCCGACACTTATGATCATGGACGCGAGGACTAGCGCAAGCCGATCGCTCCATGTCGTCCACCCCGAAGATTGATAGACCATAATTATAAAGGGGGTTAAAAATACATGTGAGTTACCCCTTAATGTCTTTATTTTCCCTTTTTGTGTAAAGGTCAGTATTGGTATATCTCTGGTGTCTATCGGTTTCTAGAAACCAATAATGTAGCCACTTTCTACATGTTCTGTCGTTTTGATTAATTACTATCGAAGAAGGGTTGCTCCACATACATCTCCGAATTCTGAGAATATAGACAAAAAAAATCTTAACCCAAAAATTTCTTGATTTGACCTAAATATGAACAGAGACAGATGAAGCCAAGGTTCTTGTGTTTCGGCTCTTTTTCGTAAACAAACAAAGATCTTTGACACTGGACTCTATTTTCATCTCAAAAGGTGCAATGAATGCCCTCTGGATTTTGCACACCGGGTTCTTTGTTGATGCCTTGTCTTATCTGTACTGATTCGAATTCGTTAGGGGTGCAGAGCAATGCAGCGGTTGCTTTACATGTCTGACTGTTTGTGGTGCAATTTGTTATCGACTAGATTGACTCACACAATTTAAAAGATTACCACGCAACGGTGGCATGGTGGCGGCGGCGCTGTAGTGGAAAATTGCGAAACGGTATAATCGGGTCCTTTTTTGGTGTGTGCCCTTACCCAGACAACAAGTGCGTCAGGGGTCACCAAAAGTGTAAAATGTCATCGTAAATATTGAACATTCGAGGGTTAAGAGATATGAAATCAAAAGATGAGCATCGAAGGCACACACATTTCTTTTATATATTTGCATTTGAAACCTCCGACAGGATACTTGGGCATGTGCCACCGGGGCAGGTGCAATTGCGCGCTGACAATGTTTGCACAAGGAAACTTGTGTCAGGAAGAACGACACAAAAATTTCGTATTCAATTCAGAAGTTCCTTGTTGATGGTACATATAGAAATAAGGTATGACAGGTAGTTTTGGTAGACCCTTATACCTAACTGGTGGTCGACATTGCAGAATATGGTTGACATTTACAACAAATTGTTTGGGTTTGTCACTGTGAAAAAAGGCAGAAACCTCTTTGGCGGAGGTTCATTGAATCCTATCTAACTAACGAGCAATAAATTGTTATCAAAATGGGTTGTTGTACCTATACCTATATTTTTTGGTATCAGTTGGTAGATTTTACTCCGAGGGGATTCCTTAAGAAAATGTGTAGTTATCTTAAATGTTACTGTTTTCCGAAGGTTTTATCTTGTAGCAATAAGTTCAAACCAGATATGTAATATTAAATATGTTAAACAGTGCGTTTATCAAATACTGCCTAGTACTGGCAGAAATGTACAGACATTTTGTTTTGTTTAAAAATCAAGAAAAAATCGAGGTTTAGAGATATACCTACCTTATGTTCTCAAAATTAAAAGCCTTAAATCGAAGAAATAAATTAATGTCTGTAAATGAGCTATCTCCAAATGAGAATTATTTTAAAATATACTGTTAAAGAAGAGATATTTTCACTAGAATTTCAAATTAAATGTTTCTTAATTACTTCCAGAAGGAGGAGGATCTAAAATTAATCCGGAGTATTTTTGAAAATTCATAAATATGTAGTAAAGGAAAATCTTGTCCTCACCCGGGTTACAACAACTTTTCGGAATTTTAAATATGATACTTTTAGCTGTGACACCTTAAACTGTTATCTGTGATACTTAAAAGAGTGAAAAACCTAATTAAATAGCCCTAGACTTTGGCCTTTGGAAAGCTTTTACCTACTTTACTGATGTGAACTTTAATTCACTTTTATATATTTTGGTCAACCTTGATGAAACCCTTCTACTATTTTGAAAACTGTGTAAGTCAGTTGTCGTTGCCTTAGTCTATTCTTTTTCATTTTTCAATGTCTTGTTGATCCATCTATTTAGTTTTCCCTTTATGATTACTTAACATAAAGAAAAGTTAAAAATTATACAGACCTAATGCTAGATTATCTTTGCTCCCTGAACTCTTTGAGACTATTATTTGTTAATAACTATGTTCTTATGTATGTTAAAGAAAGATGTATTGACTCCTAAAAAATTGGACTGCACTTTTACTGACTTTAGTAAGGCAATTGACCAACGTTCAGATCAAGCTTGCTGTTTAAATTAGTAAGGCTGGGATTTAGTAAACGTTTTTTTAAAGTGGCTCGAATCTTTTGAGAAATAGAATATGTGAATCAAAACAAGGAAAACAATTGTATTGAAGGGGGTTCTATTTCCCCACATTATAAAAAAAATATTAAATAAAATTGAATGAAAAGAAATTACTAAAAAACAGTAGTGCCTACTTATAATATTGTGCTATAGCTTATCTTAGGCCAAGAAGAAAAGGAGAGTATTGAAATACTTGATCGTTATACATTTTCATTCATTTTTTAATTTGAACCTAGATATTTATGCAAAATAAAAACAATTTTTCATTCATTTGTCTTTACATTTCATCGAAGTGCAGATTGCTTTTCTGGTTTTCTTTTATTATTCTTTTCGTTCTTTATATTCAGGATAATAATTTCTTCTTTTCTCTATATGGAATAAATAAAAAAAAACACACTAAAAGTTACGATTAGCTAAAATAAAATCGACTTTAAAGATTTGCCTTCCATCGAATATCAAATCTGGGAGACAACTAAAAACATGATCCATATGAGCATCTATACCTACTTATCATTTATTTGAAGGTGGGAGTTTCCTGTTTATATTTCTTTATGGTCAAACTTCTCTCATTTAACTTAGAAGCCAAATTGATGAGAAAGAAAGTAAAAGTGCACAATAATATAATTATCTTCTCAACACGATCGCCTATCACAAGAAAATCCAAAAGGGATACCAAAAAAATAAAAATCTAAAACATCTACACATGAGTATCCTGCTGTGGGAAAAATGACACAGGAACCCATGTTCATCGATGAAGATGAAATAACATCTCTCATCCATTGTTCTTTTTCTTGTAACCAATTTATTTCTGTCTGGAATATCTACTTTCTTCATAAGATTGTCAACAAGTTTCAGTAGCTAGCTAGCAAAAATATAGGTACATGAAAATTTTGAAGTTGATAAATTCACTTGTTCCTTCCAAGAAGGAACCAAATATCAAACCCCCTTGACAGAGGAGTAATTGATACGTTCTTGATTTAGGAATTTAGTAAACGAAAAAATTTATGAAGGTATAAGTAAATATTTTAATAAATTCAAAGGAAATACAAAATATGAATTTCGTCGTCAATAGGATACTTTGAGGAAGGTTAATCCTTTGAGTAAAGTAATCGTGTTTTAAAGAGACATTGGATTAAGAGAAATATTTGTTTGTCCACAAATTCTTATTGCTGGTCCGATAATTTTGTCAAAAGTTTCTGAAACAAAAATAAATATTACCTTCCCTAGAATCCTACCTATTCATTCCTTTTTGTTTGAGTTGGAATAACGTTTCACTGCATAACATACACAAAATAGTGAATGAAAACAGCTCATGAGAAATTATCAAACATTAGCCAACAAAACACAAATAGTGTTCATTCATTTAGCAAATAACAACGGTTAAGGGATAAGGGCCAATTGATCCCGGCTGAATTACATGAATCAACAAATTCTAGCGATTCAATGGAGGCACTCTGAGTGCAATTCCAACTTGTAAATTATAGGCTTTAACATACATTTTGGTGGCGGTATGCAGACTGTCAGTCACCAATCCAAAACCATATCGTCTTCGTTCCATTTTGTGAGGGCATCTGAGAAAAGGAAGTCGAAGATTATTTAAATGATCAGCGTTGGTTCACCGATATGCCATTGCCAGAGAACAATTTGTGCATTTACGATTTACTTGGGAGAGCTTTGGACAGTTCTTTTTTTTCGTTTGTTGCAAGTTGATCGCCATCAGTGTGGGCTACAAAAAATAATCATTCACCATTCACCAATTCGTATATCAAATTACCTTAAGAAGAACAGCATAAACAAAATTGGCCGAATTGTGTAGTTGCGCGCACACTTCCAACGGTTTGCTTTGCACACGGATCGAAGCGCATTACTTTAGGCCAATTTGCCCATCAACTTATATCTTGGCTGAGTGCAATACCATTTTAATTTGTAAAATCGGGGGTCGAACTGGTAACGATGATCAGGGTTAATGATTTTATTTAAATCAAAGCAGAAAAGAGAATAAAACATAATATACTCATGTATTGAAGTTGAAAACGCTTTAAAATCATTTCAATTTCGAAAGCAAATAGCAACTAATCGAGTTTAAAAACTTTTATAAATAAATATCTTTGGACGGCCTTATGAGTACGATACTTTGGAAAATGTTACTGTGGAGAAATAAAACGTTTTACTAAGGGTATGATTTGTATTAGACGTGACAGTAGGCCAAGACAAGAGAAAATAAAATGCACGCTGGATCGCTTGAACTTGCTTCCTCATCCTCATATAGAATACAAAAAATATTACAAAAACAGGAATCATTAGAGAAAAATTTTTCCACAAAAAAAAATTGGAAAAAATGGAGATTGACATAGTTTTTTTGACCAGAACATTTTTTTTCTCACCAAATCGTTTTTTTTTCCAAAAGAACTGTATACTAAGATGTAGAAAAAAAACTCACTACTGACTGAATGACTGGTTTGATGCATCTGAAAATTTCTTTTCAATAGTTCTGAGATGTGAAATGTGCTTTTAAAAAAACCAATTGACAACAGCACGTTGTTTCATTTTACAGATTTTCGATAGATCTGTGAACCAACCTGTAATAAAAACATTTTTATTCATCACGACTTTTTTTGCTCAAAACAATGTCGCTGCCATTGTTTTGACGAAAATAGTTTTTTTTATCACCATTTTTTCCAAAAAAACAATGTGCTGAAGAGTCTTCTTAAAATATCAAAACAATATTTGAAAATTCCAAAATATTTTCAAATAAACATTTGTACAGTCTTAGACGTATTAAGTTTCCAGAATCGCTTCGTGGACTCTAAACAAGATTCCAGTAATTAGTAAGTGCCTGAAAGAATGAAAATGGAGCTGCAACTATAGCTGCGGCCGGAATAGATATAAAGATACAAAATGTTAAACAAACACAAATGCAATGTAACGAAAACAAAGGAGAGCAATTGCAGACGGACGTATTATTCAAGAATTATTGAAAAAAAAAAATTTCCTATTAAACTCGAAAATTGCACAATTGAGTCGAAATTAAAACGGCAGTAAAGCGACTAGGCTCTAAAAGCGTTATTTGGTGTTTCAGGATAGCGAATGGCTTATGATTGTCAGAGGGAACTTTGAAGTGTTCAATTCATTTCAACTCTGCTTCTAGAGACTTGTCATTTTGCAGTCGTTTTAGCAAAATGACTATCGTAATGAGGTTCATTATCACTTTCCCCTTAAAAATGTTCACATTTTTGAAAACTGAAATAGATCGTTGAAAAAAATCAAAAAACAGTATTTATGTCAAGTTTCGTTTTCTTTTGGCAAATTAATGAATAATAATATGGGTCAACATTCAACAATACAATATAGAACACTTTTGTCCTCAGGCCATGCTTAACTCTTGATAATTTGTCAATTACCTACATAAACTTAGTACCTACCTACATAACATCGACTTCTTCTTCAATTGCGACCTACACGATCGCCTGCGTACGAAGAAGCGAATCGACAGCGCACGTGCTGTCACTTTAAGAAAGGCAAATCTCGTCAACCTGTCCTGTTTGCAAATTGCGTGCCTGTCGATTGACAGACAGTCGGCAACATGCCAAACTCGATTTCTTCCTTCAGTTTTTTTTTTTTTTGCTTTCCATTGTGAAATCAGGATTATCCCTCAAAGACTTGCATAAAATGCTGCACTCAATCTAAATCGAATGACGCTTGTAATAATCCTGTCTGTTTATCTGGAATTACTTTCCAACTCTGTCTTGTTAGAACGACACGTTTATCGATGGGTGAAAGTTATGACTTTAAAGCGTACTTAATTGCAAAAAAACAAAATGTTCCCATTACTCTTTAAAGAATGAAAAACAACTGTGAGAACTGAATGGGAAAGTGAAGACAGGACATTCATGATTATTTAATTGGATATTGGCAACGTTCTACATATATGTACATGCCTACACTTTTACCGATTCCCACACAGAATCAAATTCTGTGGAAGTTCCAGGATCAAGTATGTATACTTGCGAAGGCAACTGCAAATAGCAGAATCAAATATAAGGGCAGGTACAACAGATAATTTCATATGAGGATTTCAATGGGAATGAAATGATAAATGTTATGGCATGTGTCAATATTGGCATAATTTCCGTTGGTATTCTTCTCAAACTCGTCGTTTTTGTGTGTCTATTTTTTATCCTACAAACAATGACTCCTTTTGTAAACATGGGGTATCCAGTTGATTTTTTTTTTTTCTTTTTTATATAAATTTTATATGGAGCCTCGCAAATGCGCGAGAACGTACGAGGAAGGACATTTAACCACACTCGCTAGCCCCATTGAAATTTTAATATCTCATCAATGAAGTCTCGGATATACATAGCTTTCGAACGAACCCTTTTTGCCATGTTTGCATAGAAAACTCTCATAAATTCAATTAATGACGCAATGCATACTTGAATTCGATTACGAGTGAGAGTTAGGTGAATGGGTGATGTGGGGGCAATATCTGATGATGGTGTTTTAAACAGGACAGGGTTAACTTCCTTAGGATAGTAGTTGGCAAGGCAGAACAGAAAAATAAACTTTTAACCTGTTCTTATATTTTTTTAATTAATATTTAAAGAGTTGAAGAGCACAATAAAAACAAGTTCTACTTTTATTTGTGCAACAAATAAACTTTTCTCCTTTGGATAAATAGTGTTAATGGTGCTCCTTTCCTTGTGCAAAAATAAAACAAAACGCTGCTTTATTTGATCACTAAAAGAAAAAAGTGTAGAGTTTTGGCTTCAGGATAGTACGTACCAAGTTCATTCTGCCACCGTTCATACCAGTAGACACCATACGAACCCAGTTCATATGGAGGGACAACTCATACCAAAGGACACTTCATACCCAGGGACAGTTGATACAAAAAATATAGCCCCCTTAAAACCCCCATGCACACTATAGGATATGGGCTACGTGCGGGGTTGGGTTAATTTGTTTTTAATTTTTAATTAATTCATCAAAGTTTTCGTTCATACATACATGATAAATGCATTAACATCAACAATTTATCTTGTTAAACCAACCGGATTCTACTTTTGAAACATTAAACAAAAAACAATTTAAACATTTAACACGATAAATCGTTACGAAAAATAATAACAAAGGATTTGCTAAGATTCTGCTCCATTAACATGACCAAAAGAAGTGGACATTATATAATTTAAATAAATATATTAACGTATGTATGTAAATATTTCAGTTTTAAAAATCCGAAATGATTGCATGATTGGAAACAAATATCTAGAAAAAAAAATTATCAAAGTCGAACCTGGTGTTTACAAATTTAAAGTCCACTTTCTGTCAAAGTGATGTACTCGTGAGTTCAAAATGAAGTTTTAAATATAGTCGCATAGACAAGTTGCATTCTAAGATCTTAGATCTTACCTAGTGTATAGAAACATGATACAGTTGTAGCCCAAAAGGCAACGAAAAATTAAATACAGTAATTTTGTTTATAAAGACGAAAAAGTACACCACAATGTCATAAGCAGGACTTTCAAAATTACGAACTATCATTATAAAGAAATGAAAAAAAAAAAATCTTCACCCACCCGCCGCCGCCGTTATTTTCGTGAAAATTTCCCACAGACGACTTGTCATATAAAATGAAATCTGACACCAAACCAATTAAGGTGATCCACTACTTTAACTCTCAATTAAAAATTATCTCGCCAAATTTAGTCACAACACACGTACGGCCGATTGCAAACTAGTGTCCAATTGCCAAAAAAAAAAACTGTCCTGAAATTCGAAAAAGATACAAAATCTCATCCATAAAAGATTGCAGCGAAGAATTTATCACAAAGAAGAATTAGGTAGGTAGATAATTTGAAAAAAAAAAAAAAAAATAATAAATAAGTAAAAAGTAAAATGAAACGCATCTTTTATAACCGTTCATTGGTACATAAATACTTTCCTTTTGTCATGACGAGCCTTAATATTAGTTATAGGTAGAGATACATCAACCAAAGCAAAGTGAATGACCAGTAGGTAATTTAAGAAGTTTTATAATTTTGGTAGTAGGTATTGTGTCAGGGTTTTCTGTAGGATAAGGAGTTAAATGGACCACCGCACTGTACATGTCCCGGTCCATCATCTTTATGGCGACATGTACAAAAAAATTAGTCCTTCTCTTATATGAGATTTTGGTAAATCGGTTGCAAGCCAGACAAGGCTACTCTTACTTGGCTATGAGACATTGATTTCCAAAAAACATTCTCAAGCCAATAAAAAAATATCGATTTCTTTTTGCCTAACCCTTCCTTACAAGGAGCTCTTTGGTATAGAACCATTTGAATCTACTGTATGCCATGGCATTTTTTTTTTTATAAAGGTCCTCCTAACGTCTTGGTGTTCCGAAGTGCACCACAATATACGATTATCAAAGTTAATTCGACGTTATGGACCTCCTGGAATAAATCTGCAAAGTTAACAATATTTTGGCTTGTATAACAGATTATTTTACGCCGCCGCCGCCGCCGGCGAACTTAATTTTGAGAAATATTATAGTTTCTACCTGAATCAAGACGAAGAACTTGAGGAAAAGCTAATGCTCCATGAATACACGCACAGCAAACACTACCATCATCATCATGTTCTTTTGAAGAATGCTCATAAAAGAGAAAATATAATCTTCCCACGGGGTCAAAATTGAAGTGCTGAAATTCTAATAACAGTGATTAGAAATGAACGGAAGACAATTTTTTTTTTAGCAAACATTTGTAATCTCATTAGTCAAACCTCAAATGATGCTGGCGCCATATAATTTTCACACCTTCTTTTGCCCTATATTAAATAGGTTTTGTTTCTATACACGCTAGGAAAGGCTTTGGTTCCGCAAAAGAGAAAAACAAGGATAATTTGGTTTACATCCGGAATTAAGATTGAAGAGTAGGAGATGAAAGGGAAAACCGCAAATGTGTGCATTGTTGTTTTTTTTTTTTTTTGGTTTAGTCAGGTCATAATAATTTTTCGTCGAGTTCCTTAAGCCGTAGGCTCACCAGAAACCCGTGCGAAAAATTCGTTCACGAAGACGAACGTGTTGTTGTTAATCATAGCTACCTGTTGTTGCTGTTTTTTCGTCGTGCCTGAATGTTTGGCATTTGTTTGGAAGATCATTAATGCAAGAACTCAGTAATAGTGTATATGTGATATAGTGGGACTTTGAGAATATAACTTCCGTTTTCTTTTGGAGCTGGCTAATGTACTTTTCTTTCCATTTTCAAAGTTAGAATTTAGTCGCGAAGACTGTTGGAAGTGGTCCAACGAATATCTGGTGACCAGGTCTCCAAGGTGGCTGTTAATTTCCTTTGGATGTGTTTGGAAGAGTCCTAATCATTCTTGTTGAAACTTATAGTGACAATTCGGTTTATTCTTTTACAAAAATGTAATATAAGTGTTCTTCAAATAAAATTGGATTAAAGCTCAGCGCCACTAAAAAGGAGTCTGATGATTGTCTGGCAAGCATGAAATAGCTATAACTCCGGCCAAAAATAAAAATATAAACGAATTAATATAAAATTAATTCGTAAAAAACAATTGGTGGTAGTGCCTTAAAGTTGTTGTTGTTGTTCACAAAAAATTCAATGCAATTGACGGAAGAATGGTTAAGTCTAATAAACTGACATTCTATGTACAAAATAGTACAATAAAAATAATAAAGTAGTAATATAATATTGTTAGCTTTAAGTCTTCATCTAAAATAAAGTTTAAAAAAAACTTGTTTTGCGTGCTCGCCAATTTTTGGCTGTTGAAAATAACTGAGCAAAAAGTTTTTATTATTTTTTAAATGGTTAAGTGTTCAAAAAGTCTTGAAGTGTTAAAATAGTTTACGGTGAGTCAAATTTGAGCAGAAAAAAAATGTTTATAAATGGTATGTCATTTCAAAAGGGCTAAGACAATGTTAACGATGAAGTTTGCTCTGAACGCCTGAGGACGTCGAAAACCTATCGTTGGCTCATGCTTGAAAGAAAATCCCTACTAAACTGCGGTTTGTTTTAAAACTTAGAGTTTTAAGCACAACATTCTTTTTATATGAAAAACATAGTACTACCGCGGTGGCAGTCGAATGGGCAGACATCTTAAGTGTCGGGGCAACCCTTCCTCAATTTTTGCGGAGAGCTTATGGAGGTTTTCCAAAAATTGTCATTTTGTCCAACCTCACTTGGACTCTTCAATTAACACAAAGGTTAACGAAGGCTATTCGTTATAAATTTCAATATTTTTGGAGCTTAAGGAACCTTGAATCCAAAAAGTTTGAAAAAATCCCTTCAGTGTTTTCGACCGAAGGTATACATTTTGCTATGCACACAATATATGTAAGTATTCTGTATCTCTGTCTGTCGAATAAGTTGCATGTTTTTTTCACTTCTTTGATTTTGTTTATTGATAAGACCAATAATACATCTTCATCGTTGATTTTTATATCGAGAGATTAAAATTTCTTTACAAAAATGTTAGCTAGCCCAGTAAATGTAACACATTTAATTAATTGCTGTCAATAAACATCTCTTCTACCTGCCTCGAAAGTAAATCACTTGAAAAATGAAAGAAATGCCATTACTTATTAGACTTTCGATTTTACTCATAGTTGTTTTTTTTTAGATTTAAGATTGATAAGAATGTGAGAGTGACCCTTAATAATAAATATAAATATACTCTCATTTTCAATAAAGATCTCAAATAGATATCAATTGATTTGATTAATTTAAGAAATTATTTTCCATCTTCTTAAGAAATCATCAATCTTTATTTCAAACAATTTTCACTAAATTTTTAATTAATGAGTTAAACTTTTTCATTCCTTAACCCGTCACTTCCGTTTTTTCATGATCTCCTCAAAAGATTCGTTCATGTTAAAGGGATCCAACCATGAACACATGGATAGCTCTACAACTTATATAAATTATTTTTAGGAAATCGGAAATAATCATAATAAAAGTCTGACACACAGTCATTGTCTTCCTGTTTTTTTTTGTCTGTTAGTTATTATTCACATGAATCCTTTCCGTCATTCAGTTTCTTTACCATCGCGATCGTTGTATCATCTTCAAATCATTTTCCAAAATCAAAAATCCTGGATAAATCGTAACAGGTGGCGGGGACCAGAAGCAGAGTCCTCGATTATGATTTTTCATTTCTTCTCTTGTTTTTTCTTTCTCGAGTATTATTTCTCACTAAGGATCTCCAAAATAACGTGTGAGAACGTTTCAAAGTTTGAACGAGCATTTCGATCCTTCAGATTGTCGGTCGATGTGTATAGTAGGTTATTTAGTTAAAGTAGCAAAGGTAAATGAAAAGGAAATGTTTTTGATATTAAAAACGAATTGATACACTTAAGAAAAGGGTTACCATTCATAAAGGGTTACAAATATAGCTGGTCAAAATAAACGAAAAAAATACCAGAGCACGGATAAACAATAACACGTGCTTACAATTTGATCTTGAATGATGTCCTTATATGAACCTTCATGATCATAAAAATTAAATAGACCACTTGTTCCTACACAATGCTACAGTAATTTCAGTTTCAACCCCTTTGTTGCTGGATAGATTGTAAGAGCAGTACCAGCACCACTCAGTATTGCCGGTTTTTCAATTCATTGAAGTACAAACTGTTTATAAACAATGTTGCACCCAGGATGTGGTACATTCAAGGTTCTTTTGTTACAAAACAATACGTTCTTTTTTTCTGTTCATTGTGTGTTGAACCGTGAACGATGAAATCGAAAGGTTTCAATTTCCCTGAATATAAAAATAACACTTAGCTAAGTATCTCAAAAATGTGCCAAAACAATTAACAACTTATCCAGAGAATAGCAAAACAATTGAACGCCGTTTTGTATTGTTCGCATTTAAGATTAGCTCTGGCGTATGTTATGTATCCGTGGCAGTGTAGGTATAAGTATCGAAAACAGGAATTTTTCGGTTTTCTATATCTTAGCGGTAAATGTTGAAGAAAAGTGTTTTTTTTTTTTTTTGTAGCTATACCTACTATTATAAATGTTTTTGAGCTGATACTTAGATAATTGTCTTCAAATTAAATTGCACGCAATATTTTACGGCGGAAAATATTCACAATGGCGCAAAATGGATTTAGTATGATGCTTAAGCATTTTTAGAATGATTCTAGATTGTACTTTGCTAATTTTAAATGAATTAAGAGCATCGTACTATATTTTAGAATTTTTCTAAAGCTGAAATCGCCAAAAGGCTTTTTGTCATAATGTAAAAAAGGTCCCTCCCCAGTCAACCATTAGTGATTTAGGCTTTTTGTGTTTTATTTTATTAAACAAATTGCGTTAGAACGATATTATATTTAGCAAATGTTTGAATTTATAAAATGTTTAGTAATACGCCAATACATTATGTATATTGTGATCAATTCCGGCCACGGTACGAAGTCTCGTCAAAATTGAAAAATTTCAGTCTCGTCTGTATGACTAAGTTTCGTCTCGGTTTCGTCCTTGTACCAACTGAGAATTTCTCCGATTCTTTTTTCTGTGGGAAATATACGAAAAAAAATCATTTTCTTCTGAAATATTTAATCTTTTGTTTAAAAAAAAATTTGAATGATTTCTGGAACCACCACCGAGACTCAGTTAGTCTCGCTCCAACAATTACAAAGATTTGTAAAAAGATAACATTTGGATCTTTCTATAATTTATTGGGCACTTCACCTACGTTTGATTTGATATAAAGATTTCTGAAATTTCTATCTGCACCTCCCAAATCAGTAGTTAAAATGAATTGCGCTCAGTTTCTGTGTAAATTATAAGTGGTTAATGCCTAATTTGTCACTCCTCTATACATGTGACACCATTAGAATCTGGACCAGCCCTTCAATAAAGAAGCCAAAACGGTTGGTTACCTGGATCCTTTTTTCACAAACTCTGCATTATCTCCGCTCATCGGTCTGTTTTGACAGTATTTTACACAATCCTGATAAGCATCTCTTGTAAACCTGCTGAAATCCTTGTGCAGACGTATAAAAACAAATGGGTTACTGCCACATATTGACATCACGAGAGCGAAAAATATTTCAGACAACAACGTTTAGATAAAAGGAACCTAATCAGAGTCCTATTGTAATTTATGATGGGAATATGGAGGTTAACTCCTTAAAATGTTTGTTTTTAAGGATAAGAAGGAGTTGCGACATTATTTTATTTGGAGTTAGTATCAGATTTACAAGTATGCCTGTTTTTAAAATTTGCCTCTGTTTTGATGACATTTGTTTTGAGTTTAATTTTTCTATACTACAGTTTCTGATGGTGGATTGTGAACGCCCAGAAATTCTTTCACTGGTTTTAAAATCTCGATCGCGATAAGTGAGATCGAAATTTTTTTAAACAAAAAATTTTATTTTGTAGGTGGATTTGGGAATTAACCATGGCACACTTCAAAAACATACGAGTCTCTCAACAAAATCATGATGCTTAAATATTTCGATGTTTTTCTCTTTTCGAAAATCCGTTCGTACCGCTTACCGTGCCGAATATGTTCTGGCACCCAAAAAGATAAGCCAGTCAGACAGATTTAATGATTGTGCGGTAAAACTCAAATAGAAATTCGTCATGCCGCTTTTAAAAGACGAGACTTCTTATGCTTTACCTGTGGAATTTTGTCGGACAGAAAGTGGTCAGTCAAAAGAATAGTTATGCCAAAATATTGTTTTATGATTTGAGATGTTGATAGATTTTAAGCGATAACACCAGTAATTGCTATGCGTATTGTGTATAGTGGATTTATTCGCCATCAGTTTACTAACAAGGATCATCTTTGTGAACAGGAAGGAAAGTTATTATTAATTTTAATTATTAGCAAAAAGATAGAAAATCTTCTTCCTCTTTTTATTTCCCAAATAGGTACATGGGTTAATATGTATCTTGTGTTAAAATCTTGGATTTGTGGTTGGAATAATATAAGGCTTATTACAAAAATAAAGGAAATTCTTTCCGAAATTTTCAATGAGGTTAAAATTTTAAGCATATAAAAGCCGCCGTAAAGATTTGTTTAAAATACCTTTTTTTTCGGCTTCACCGAAAACCATATGATTAAGTCAAAATTTGTTTTATTCAAAATATCGTAAATTATTTTTGAATACCTTCTGTTTTTTAGTTTTTCAAAAGAATTAAATTATTTTTTATCACAATAAAATAAAAAATATAAATATATATAAAATATAAATATAAATGTTTTTTGGATCAATCACTTCCCTATGTTGTGTATAGCAGAACACAAATATTCGCGCGAACGGTCAGCAGAATACTACTGAAAACTTCCACCTACTTTCCTCCTCATTTTCTTCAAGGATTTTTCAACATCTTGAATTAAATACGTTTAAAGTATAAAGTCTATTATCTCGGTAAATATTGTCTTAACTAAAACTGTTAAACATAATATTTCCACCAAATAAATAAATAGGAACTTTTTTAATTTTCAATACATATTTAAAAAGAATGGGGCATATTCATAGTAAGTTGACTAGTTGTTCTTTTGTCTCTTCTAAGCTAAACTGGAGTTTATGTTATTCATAGACAATTTAGACTCAGGTACAAAAGATAAACTGGAGCTCAAACTTTAAAAACGGCTGACTCTTTGACTAAGTTGTTTTTTCTCTCTGTCTCTGCAATAATAAATTTTTTGTTGTTTTGTACTTTGTAAAACAAATTAGCCACAGTAAAGTGAAATATTATGCTCATTTTTTCAATAGATTGACAAGCAATAGTATCTACTAAAATTGTGGTAGAATATACTTTCAACGTGCTTTTTACTAAACAAAGCAGCCAAATTCTTTATGGATAGCAGCTGTTTCTAACCTGTGTGTTAACTTTTTCTACAGTTTGACTTTTACCTATGAATATGACAAAATGCGTATAAGTTTTAAAAAATTGACTTTGAATTGTTTTTTTTTCTTTAAAAATTTGTGAGGGAATTGTAAAACGGTGGGGCAAATTATTTTTTAAAATTGTAAACATACTGAAATAAAAAAAAAACGCAATTTCAAAACATTTTTCGCAATGATTTGGGGCCCAACAACGAGCAATTTCAAATGAAAGTGGAATTTACATTTATGGCTCTTAAATTCGTTCTCGAGTCGAACGTTCGTCTTAAGTCGAACGATTTAGCGAATAACTCTAGTCGAGGTAATGCTTAAAGCGAACTTCGACAATCGCCTTTGAAAGTCACATAGAATTACAGATAAAGGCGAACATTCGCTAAAGGTAATGGAATGACATTTCAATTCGCCAAACTTTTTGACATGGCAAACGGTAATGCCAAAAAGTCAAATTCGACACATTTTTCGCGCGAGTTACACAAATGCAAGTCAGCAAACTTAACGACGGAACAACCATAAAGTAATGCAACACCACTTTCCGGTGACAATAGGAAAATGTGATGTGATTTTTGTGATGAATGAAAAGAGTTATTATTTATCAAAATCGGTCAACAACTTTGGAAGCAATAATTTCTTTTAAACGGTTTTTTCATTTTTCAATATTCAATTTCAAACAGATTTTGATAAATAAAAGCTTATTGAAATTGATTCAGTTATTACCTACTCTTATTTTTGGTTCTATTTAAACATTAATGAGAACGCTTTTATTTTGCGAATTATTTGTAAGATAAGCTATAAGTGTGTTAGCAGTAAGTTTTACTATTTCAAAATGAGATCGGTATATCGGTTTCAACAACCAATTTTAGTTTCAAAAGAGCCAATAACAAAGGAACAAATATATTTAAATAACAATTTCCCAGATGAATTTAAAAAGCTAAATCTTACGAAAATATCATGTCATAACTTTGAAGGGTAGAAACGCTGAAAAATTCTTTGACTTCATTTGATAAATCATGACTAAATATTTATAAAAAAAAAACAAAAAATAATTGGTAAAATTCATTATTTTTGTTTTATGTAATTGTTGAATGTGTATACAATATTATTACACAATTTATGTACCTAGATTGTTTATGTATGATGATAATTTATTTGAGAAAATAGCAAGACATATAATTTCAAAAAAATCTAATAACCATTTTCTTATTTGGGGGGGGGGGGGGGGGGGGCGAGTATTTGTATACCTTTGAATGAGAATTTTTCCATTAAATATGACTGGGATTTTAAAATGTCCTCATCGAAAAGGACTACATTTTGCGTCGGTATCGTCATATCGTATGATGTGCACTATATTTACTATTTAATGTCTTTAACATAAGCCATTAATATGGAAAATCTTAAGGTAATACGAAACTGTCTGAAGATAACAACAATTTCCCCTTCGCAACTGCAACTTGTTCCAAGTGTATTCACAACAAACATCTACTCGTAGGTATACGTCCGACACAGAACCAGTTTACCATTCCTCCACTCATGCTCTTTCATACAAGCCAATGGGATTCTTGCTTTACCACTTCAAAAAAATACACAGGGGCTTCATCCCATTGGTCGATTGCCATCCAGAGCACGTGCTCTGCTGTTAACCAGTTTCCACCACCACATCAATTCCCAAACAAGTTGAAGAGCCCTTTTTTGTATGAGCTCGTCCCTCAGGTGTGCAAACGAAACCAACAACCACTGCTGATATAAATAGGTATCCCGATTTACCTGTTTCATCAGATTCGATTTTGCCTTCGAAGGATTAATATCGAAGGATATAGACATTCTCTCTATCTCTGTAGTGTTGTGAAGTTCGTGGTGTTTGAAATCGTAATAAATAAAATAAAAGCAACGAAGAATAAATCAATAAAAATGGCGTCAAGTGAAGTTTTCCGTTATTATTATTCCACCTCGGATGATTTACAATCCCTAAAAGCACCCATGGAACCATTCTTTAATCCAATGGCAGCCTATAATGGTAATGCTCCTCAATTTCAAAATCAAGGATATTGCAATTTTGAACATGCTTCTTCCGATGGATGGAATACACCTTCGCCTGCTAGTTATCGGTCACCTAGTCCCGAATATGTGGATTTGAATACCATCTACAATGGACAAGTTATGGCAGCACCTACATCAGCAATACAATCTCAAATGCCTTTGGATATCTTGAATCATCAAATGCCGATGCCAACCTCTGACCTCTCAGCAAATCAGATAACTGGATCGTCAAATATTGGAACATGCAAAGTGGCCACTAAAAAACGAGCTTACAACCGGAAATCATCAACTACAACAACGACCACCACTGCTATTCCCAAACTACAATCCAGTGAAGAAGTTGTTTATCCTGATATGATTCCCGAAGACTTAAACCATTTTAATTTTCACGAATCTGGAATATTTGATGAATCAGTTTCGGATGACGATATGATGATGTTTCAGGATGATTTCGGAGGCAGTGCAAGCCAGAGTGACAATAGCACATATGAAATGGATGGAACCGCAACCGATGGCCAACATGGTAAAAAACGGCGTGGAAAGCAAGTATCTCCAGTGGTCAAGAAGAAGCGACGTCTTGCAGCTAACGCCAGGGAACGCAGACGGATGCAAAACCTAAACCAAGCATTCGACAGACTCCGACAATATCTTCCATGTTTAGGAAATGACCGTCAGCTATCAAAACATGAAACACTTCAAATGGCACAGACTTATATCTCAGCTCTAGGAGATTTGTTACGATAAATTGAATATTTTTTTTATATATTCTTGAAGATTGTAATTATGATTGTTTATTTATTATGCAAAAAAATGTGCTAAAATATGTTGCCCAGTCAAGTACCTTTTATATTTATGATGTAAAAATATTTTGTTAGTAGTTTTAGAATGTAAGTTTTGTATTAGTAATTATAATTAAGTTTGTTAATATTAATTAATATTTTAGTTTATACTTAAATACCGGAAGACAATGAAAATGTTAATTTTTTTATAAGAAAATTTACTGTTGTTTTTATTTCTTGATTTCAAAATGGGATGATTGTATTCTTTAATTGTCATTTCGTTCAGCTGCATGTTGTCCACAAACACTTAATGAACCATTTCAATACTCTCTGAAAAGCTGTAATACATCAAAAAATTCAGATTAGATTTTTGACTTCGCACCAAAGAACTTGGCATAAGACAATTTGTTGTCAAAATCTTGCGTTTCGAAATCCCATCAGAGGTTGCGAAGATGCGTACTAAAATCACTAAATTTTCAGATTTAATTTCGATGGAAACATAGTTATACGCCAAATCTATGCTAAATTCGTCTATTTTTTTTTTTTTGATTTTGAATAGCGAGTCGAACAATCGACACAAAGCTAACGTAAGTGCAATCCAAGATGTCAAAATATTAGAAACTTCGATGTTCAAATATTTACCAAACATTTGCATTGAGAGGTGGAAACAAAGTCGAACGTTCGATTCGGTATTTGAAATAAGGGAATAATAATACTGTGACAAGTACAATTCGCTAAAACCTTTCATTGGTTACTTTACCCAAAGTATAGTATAGGCCAAATTGAAGATTTTGTATATTTTATACAAGTATGAGTGTAGGTATGGGTAACAAAAAAACAAATTCGGTTTTAGTCCCGGGACAGTGCATGAAAAACAGAGGCCTACGTGACTTACAACTCTCAACCATTTCTGTCGTGTTATTGGAGAAACCTACAATTTTAGGCAGAGTAAGAAGCACCCCATTCTTGGCAAGTGATACTCTGGGAGAATTTCTCAATTTTTGAGGCAGCAGCCCGTAAAAATATAATAAACAGTGGTATTAAAAATATTTATTGAAAAAAGTTTAGTTCGTCCTTATTAAAAACAACAGAAACTGCAAATAACCTTAATTAAATTAAAAACGCAACAAAATTTGACCAACAAAGTTTTGATCACCTTTTAGAGCCAATCTGAGTTTTGGGTACAAGTAAGTCGGTAGGTTTTTTTCTTTCATTGTTATAAAGTATACTATTTTGGTTTCTAATTTTTAAATGCTTGGAATTTTAACAATTTTTCTCAAATAATAACTTTAATTTTTAGTCTGTCTGTACCTCGAGATTCAGGCTAACTATTTAAGCGATTTTCTTAAAATTTGGAAATTATGGTTCTTAGGTGCCTTATACCCTAGAAGCGAAATTTGGTTAGCTCCAAAAATAATGTTACCTGTCATAAAACCGCTAACACAAATAATATTTATCTCAAAAACGGTTGCTCAATGGGGGTTTCTAAGTAATTAAAATTATTATAATGACAAAATATTTTCCAAAAACCGTTATGAACGGTACCTGCCATACAACCTTATTTTTGGTTTCGTCATAAAAATTTTGACAAAATGTAATATATTTTAGTAATATAAAATATATACTGAAATTTAAAAAAAATACGTTTTCGGAGTTTTGAAAAAAAAAATCAAAATTTTTTTTGAAAAATTAAAAACCCGCAGGACATTTTTTTTTCTTTAAGTATTTTAAAGAATTTATTAGAAATTATTTTTTGAAAAAACATTAGATGGTATTTTAGCTATTCAAATAATAAATTTTTGTTTTTGGAACTTGTTTTATTTAATCTAAAGTACTTTAAATAGGAGCAATTTTGTGCGATTCAGTCGTGCAATTATTTATTATAGAAACCCAATTTGTTCTCCTAAGAATTTTTATTTTTTTGTACCAAATAACACATACATTTGAAATTATATAAACAAAAAGAAAACAAAATATTGAAGTTTATGCAATGATAGAAAATTAAAACAAATGATTTTTTTGTTACTTTGTTTTACTAATTCAAGTTTTGCTCTTATTTAAGGTTCAACAAACAACGGTTTTTATTCAAATATCAATTTTCTTGAATCATTTTTTTTTTGTTTACATATATTTTGTTAGGAATTTTAAATGATTATTAAAAAATAATGTGAACAAATTGATGCTCTTAAGATTTTCGACGGTGATTGCACATACCTACATATATCGTAAATAAAACCAAAAACAACAAAAATTTCTTTCCTTTCTAGTACTACATACATACAACTTCAATTCATTCTATTTTTCTGTAAATAAAACCCCACGCAATTTTTTGGAAGTCCTCAACAAATTAAAACAAGGAAATTTAAAAGTTAAGTGAAAATAAATTTTATTTCATACATGTCCAATCAATTTTGATTACTTTTAGCCTCGCAATCAAATATTTCAGGTAAAATTTTGAAGATAAAAAACCTCAGTCTAGCTCCAATTAAAAAAAAAAATATATAAAATAAAACAAAAAAAAGAATCCCTGTGCTATAGGACAGGAAGTAGAAACTTCTTCAATTTCTTAAACCCAAAATACCCATTCAAAATTTTTGGTTGTTTTCCGCTTTTTCCTCAACCATCAAGAATTTGTGGTTTTTGTGTTATTTTTGTTATTTAATGTTTTCTTTTTTTGTTGCTTTTGGGTAAAAATCTACAAAGGATACTAATTTGAAGTTGATTGATCCTGAATCGGCAAACACACAGTCATTCTATTGTAGACATTCGGCTTCCCTAATAATTTTCAAAACATTTAAGTGGCGAATTGATTTTGCTCTAAAAAAATAACACAACAATGAAAATGATACACTGCTGCAATTCGGAGCAAGATTATAAATTAAAAAATATATTTTTTGGAGTTTCTTATTTGTGATACATTTTTGAAGAGGGATATCCTTACGTAACAATTGATGCGGTTTACAATTTTCAGATATTTGTGTCGTGAAGGTGGGATTTTTTAAGCCAAAATAATGATGGAATAATAATTATTATTATTATGATTTCCATACAAAAAATATTTATGTTAGGAACACGCAGACAAAAACAATTGAAATATCAATTTTACTGAAATAATGATTTTTTTTTATAATTTATGTATTTCTAATGGGTCCGACATCTTATCCACCATGTATCCATATTGCTAAAAAAGGAAGAGAAAAATTTTTGAATTTAATATTGCATCACGCTACAGTGTTGCAGAACACTTTGCTTTGATACAGAAACCAATTTATATCAATAAATCAAATCTATTTCCTATATCTAATTAGTGTCTGATGTCTTGCTTCCAATAACTATATTTTCAAACTAAGTTCTATAGGTTTAAAGCATATAATTCCCAACACTATAACTAATTATGTGTGTTTTCATTTCAGTATTCGTTGAAACCGCAAGGTAGATACATTTAATTTCTCATAAGATTCCCCGAAAAACAAACAAAATCCTCCTCCGACATCTTAATCAATCGATGATCATGGTTGTTTCGGTCTTCTTCAGCAGCAGTTTTTCGAAGTTCAGTCCACACCTGAATAAATGAGATGAACCTGATTGGGGTGGATTACTGGTTGAATTGAGAAACGTGTCTGTATATTCTCATCCTCGACAGCTATGGATCAGCAAACATTCAATCCATAGTGTCTCAATCAAAGCAAAGTTCTGTTTTGATGTGCATGGAAGCGCTGTATGATGATCCATATGGATGTGGAGATCAATCGGAAAGAAAGGTTTTCGAATGGATTCAAAAAACAAATATTAACTTCGTAATCCTCCTACTGACTTTATTACCGGATGATGGTGGGTCAAACACTTAACTTAATTTGGAAGCCTTATCCGCATCGTATTATTAGTGGGAACCTTTTTTTGTTATAATGATGGAGAAGAAGAAGCTATACAAGATGTATTGATGGGTGCTGTGAATAAAACACTGTGCCAAGCGCCAAATTGATCACCTTGCGAAATCTTTACTTCGATTCATCTCAACCGCAAAATGAAGAGAACAAGAGGGACTCTACCGAAAATTGAGATTTAAAAAAGGGACATGGTGTTACATAACATGTCTGTCGAATAATTTCTTAAAATAAATTGGAAGCATCTTGCTGTTACAGTTTTTGTTGATTCTATCATTGGTATCTACCCCAGTAAGGAGCACCATTAATCAATAATGCTTGCCACGTCTTGGTATTGATGGATAATGTTAGTATCGATTCAATAAGTAAAGATTGTTTTAAAGTTTTCTTTTTCCAAACCATTCCGTTTTTTTCGGTTGCATTGAATTAGAGTAGAACTGGTTAATGGATGAGACCAGGTGTGACTTTTAGTCTCATGCTAGTTTCAGTACCGTCAAAATCGGAACATTTCAATCCGGTCTCCGTACGGTCTCGTAAAACTAAGTCTCATCTGGTGACCTTTTCTTTCCGTTTTTACCGAAAAATGAAGAATATGAACTGCCTCTTGCGAGAAATTGACAAATTTTCCAACAGTATCACTTGTCAAGATTCACTTCAAAAGGCATCTTTCAAGTTGTGTTTTATGGCTGCTCAATTTTTGAAACTAGCTGAAGTTTGTGCTTTATTTCGCAGTAGAATTTACATAAACTTTAATTAAAAAGTTTTGTTTTCAAAATCCAGATTTAAAATTTTTTTTTACCAAGATAAGGTTTTTGAAAAAATATATTTGTTGTAAATTCGGGAAAAGTTTTGTTGAAACCTGCAGGCAGAATTTGCAAAAAATTTAGTTTGGTTATTTTTATTTATATTTCATATTTCATAAACTTGAATTCATATACTTGCACATACATATACATATGTATGTACAGTACATAAATTTTAAGTATTTCGAAAATAGTAGGTATTTTATATATATAGAAATGCAGGTGGCATGGTTAGCAATAAGATAGAAATTGAAGCTTCGTGATAATTTGCGAAAAAAAATTAATTAGAAACTAGAATTGAAAACTCCATTATTCACTACTACTGCTATTCTATTGAGCTCTTAAACGAAAAATAAATTTAAAACTATATAAAAAAATATTTATCCTTTTCTTACAAGTTTTCTTTGTTTTTTTTTTTTTAATTTACCTGTTTGAATTCGCATCCAGACATCAAATTCTGATGTGATCACATTATCTGATACAACTGCATTTAATTTCCTCTACAAAATTGGCTTTCTTCTGAATCAGAGGTCGTGGGACTTTTTCTTATTAACAATTCTGTGGGAAGTTTTATATTCTTCTTTTTTTGATTTTTTCGTCTTCTTTTTTTTAGCATCCTTTTCTTCCTTTTTTGACCTTTAACCATTCATTTTGCTTGCCTGTTCGTTGTACAATATTTTGTTTTAAAGTCATGAATTGACGAATTTGTAGATTTATAATACTGCAATTAGTGTAAATCTCAACTCACACGGAGAGCAAATTTGGCCCTGTAATTAGCGACACCAAATCATTGGGTAACGCCTTTCAAACAATTAAGTCATCACTGAGTTTATCGTGTGAGGTCTTCTTTTCTTTTGTATATCGGCTTCATACAATAGAAGCATACCACACCGTGAGTACCTAAGGAGTGATTCTAAATGACGAATGTCCATTTGTACACCTCCTACACTTCCTATAGAATGGTCTTCGCTTTGAAATATGTACCTACATGTTTATGAAAAAAAAACCCACAGGAAGAATGAGGAAGTTATGTACGTTTCGTTCCACTAAATTGTCGATATATTTTGTTTGTTTTTGAGGTAATTAACTTAAAAAAAAAGTAACCGATCTTACTGGTGGGTATAATTGCCTTTCTTCCTATAAGGAAACTATTGATTCAGACAATCGATGTGTTCATATATTTATTTGCTAAGATGCAGATCAGATAAGAAGTTCGTTAACAATAAATATCTAGTGTGCGGTAGGTTTCACGAGCGATTTTGATTTTGCTGAAAATTTATCTATTTGCAAGGAAAACCTTTTTTTGAAATCTTGCTTTAAAATCTACAAAACGAAGAGTCTCAATCTCATGGAATTCACAACTCTTCACCTGTTTTTTTTTTTAATGATCTTCACACATCACTGTTCATGCCATCAAAAGCGTTATAAACCCTTGAAAACATGAAATGTATGTTGGTGGTCCTGGCAAAATCCATGGCGGCAAAATTATTTAATTAAAAGGTTCAGAACGCTCATTTGACAAATTAGAACTTGACCTGAATGCAGCACCATGAAACATCTGAAATCGCCGACCAAATTCGTATATGAAATATGGCCCCAAGAACATACGACAAGTCCATTGATGATATTTCTTGTGTTGAGGCAGAGACGAAAGGCAACCGACATGCATATCAAAGGAGCTAACAAGATATATCCTCCAGATACAAGATTATCTAATCAAGTTCTGGAAAAATTAATGACGTGCAAATTAGGCACATTATATTTGATCACTACACAAAAGCATAAGCAGCAGCAGCAACATGGTTGGCAGCAACCCATTACCATGATGCGGATGTGCATAACGAAAGGGTTTACCGAAACGCAACTGCACTCTGTTGGCGACCCTTTGTGTTGATCAATTTTTTTTTTTACCCTCGGGTGCTAAAGGGAGCACCATCATCGTCGCCACCACCGATCGGTAGATGTGATCTTACAGTAAAAAAAAAATCCGAAAAAGAGACATTGGGGGATCTTCGGAACAGATTTTGTTGTGTTCCTGATGGGGCTTCTTCGCACTGATCTAGGTGCCCAGAAAGTAAATTGGCACCTGCACACAGGTGCACGTAAAACTGGCAACGACAACGTCATTGATCTTGAGCGCATTATAGAATCACAAAAAAAAAAATATACCGCAAAGATTATACCACAAAGCACATTGTCCTTTTATGATGCTCTTGGCAAAATTATCTGAATTTGCATCTGTATTAAATAGAGGATGATGATCACCATGCCTTGGGATAAATGTGGCAAATGTCAAACTGTAAGCTTACCACTTAAATTGGGTTGTTATAAGAATTAAGGCACAAATCATTCTTTGTGTATTTCTATATATTTTGTGGTCAGTTGAATTTGAATTACCCTTAAGCCAAAAAAGCGTGACATTATACTGGTCTGAACATTATTTTTCAAAATTAGGTTGGTAACTAAACTATAAGAGTTTAAGGACAAGTTTATAAAGGTTTTCAGTAGAATTCGGCGGATTAGGGACGGACTAAGAATATCTGAGCCTAGCAACCCACAATAACTCATTAAATCTTTCCATAAAGCGTGAATGCAAGTCTTTAGGTCAATGTGATTGGCGCAGGGACATAAGTCCCACTTTACTGGGACATAAGTCCCGAATGCGTTTGGGGACTTATGTCCCACCCTATTGAGACATAAGTCCCTAATATTTTTGCTAAAAGTGGGACATAAACCCCAAAATAGATTTTTGTGATTGAAAGTACCTTGGGTACTTAACTCGCTTTTTCGGGGATGTTAAGTCGCCAGGCAAGCGCCAATGTCAACAGTTTTTTTGTTCGAAAGTGCCTTGGGTGGCCCGCTTCGCGGGTCCTCAAGATTTTAACTCTCTTTTTCGGGGACACACCCGCTCACGCGACTTCGTCGCTCCGCTTAGGGTATGCTAAGTCGCCAGGCAGGCGCCTTAAATGCTTCTCATATGCTCATGCAAAAATATGCGTGGGACATAAGTCCCGACAAAAATTTTCGGGACTTATGTCTCAATAGGGTGGGACATAAGTCCCGAAACGCATTCGGGACTTATGTCCCAGTAAAGTGGGACATAAGTCCCGAAAAAAAAAATTCGGGACTTATGTCCCGGGGACTTATGTCCCTGCGCCAATGTGATTGGGGACCACCGGCGGCGTTGTAAAAGAAGAAGATCAAACAACAAAAATAGGAGGATGCAAGTTTCGACCCTTCGCAATCTTAATTTTTTTCGAAAAATTTAGAGCATTATTGATATACTTGTTAATAAAAGAAGCACGTCTTGCCTATTCTGAAGTCCAGTGACCGTTTGATGTCTCTGAAGTAATCAATGCAATGAAATATGTGGAGTATTCTCCCTAAACTGATTGTGAACAACAGGAAAAAAAGAACATCCCGAAGGATGATCTTTTGTTCTTGGGTGGAGATTTAAATGGACATGTTGGGAAATCTAACGAAAACTTAGAGGACTGTCATGGCGGTTTGGGATATGGAACATCCAATAGCTGATGCACCTAACAACTAAGAAGTCATTAAAAGAAGTTAGTGTTGCGGTGAGAAACTCCAAAAAAGGGAAAGCCATTGAGCCAGAAGAGAGACATCGGATCTAGATTGATCATGATCCTTATCTGCAAACTTATCTGCGGTGAGCAAATCCCTATTAGATATCAGAGAAGAGAAAGTGAAATGCTTCCACTGTATCTATAGATCTGCAATAGGTATTGCATTGAAATTTTACTGATTGGATTACTTATCGCCCTCCATCTTTTTAGGCATGAATTACGTCATAGAGTCAGACCTAACCTAACACATGAAATGGTTTTTTAACTTCAAGATGAATATTTTTCCGTTCGCTTCCTACTCCATAAAGGAATTGATTAAACAAATAATAGTACAAAATGGGGGCAGCGTTGTCAGGGGAAAGACGCCATCGCCAGTTTTGTGTTGTATGCTCCAGACTTCGAGGAACAAAAAAAAAGTATAAAGTTTTTAGTTCTACCAGAAATGTTTGTTCTTCTGTTTAGCCGCACAGATAAAATCAATTTAGAACAAAATGCTGGTATCCTCAATGTTTATGCACAATTACATAAGAAATCATATACATATTAAAGTTTACCGGTACGGTTATTACGTTTATAAGATTTTATTCAATGTCGCCTCTTAGTTAAACTATGCGTTAAATTAATATTTGACACCCGAATTAATATCAAAAACGGTGATGTTATACATATTATATTCTCTTTTTTTTTCTTGCTGCGAATAAAGTGAAACAAAAACTGTCAACATAAATCTGAAGCTTATTTGGGTCCAAGATTCTTTTTTTTTATGTTCATTATTAATTTTTTTTGGACACTGTCTCCGAACTTAAGTCAAAAATCAAATCTCTTCAAAAGCAATTGCCACACGCAAGTCATCTACTTGTACAAATTTTGTCTGCCAATCTCGATTAAGTCATTTGATACAATTTTCCACCTCATTTGGTCGTAATTGGGCACCAACGGCCAACCATCAGCCACCAAGAAGTCAACCGCCACCAAAAAAACAAAACACACACAAAAAACTGTCCCAAAGGCATCCATCGAACTTGATGGCTGTCTCTTTGTCCCTTTGTGGTGGCTGACTTCATAACTTGGCTGTGTATGATGACGATAAAGTCACTCCTCTCCTCAAGTGGCACACAGTTTTTGGCCGAAAAATTCGTGTGAAAAATTCCCAATTTAAGTCCTTGAGGTGACATCTCAAGCACACATCGCATCAACCAAATTGTGTGGGGAAAAAAATCATACAATGTGCCGCTGCTGGCGTAATGAGTCAATTATGCAGTTAATTAAAATCGCAAATTACCTCTTTTCGGTTTCGAATATCTTCGGTGATTTTTCGCACTATTAACCTCTTCGTGCATCAGGGATTATGACGCACAGCAGGATCGAAATTGTGTGTGCATAAACGGTGCACTGATAGGTTTTCATCAAAATCGAATCGGCATTCTTGAAAAGAATACCAATCAATCCCCACGGGGAGTTCTTGTAAATCTATTAATAAATTCTTAAATTTAATGTTTCTAGTTGAAGGATATTCCTTTTTCTAGTTTTTGAGTCATGATCGTTGGATCAGAGTTATGAAAGGCGCTTCCTTTTGTCCGCGCCGTCTTCGGTGGTGGTATTGGTATCCACGAAGTACTGTAGTAAATTCCCGATTAGTGAAACTCCTTAAGGATCCTTTTGTGCGCATGGCAATGAATTTTTGCCCACACAAAAGTATCCACACCATTTCGATTGATATAGTGACCCTTGTTTATTATGGCAGGGGCGTGTTACGCCTGTCAACATTAATGTTGGTGGTCATTTTCTCATTGGCAATGGTCAGCTCTTGAGCCTTCGTTGAAGAGTCGAGTGTATCTTCTCACATTGTGTGTTCCTTTTTTGTTCTAGGACGTCGAACAATAACAAACTCTGTCAGAGGTAAAACACAAAAGGACGATATTATTTTAAGGAAAGATTCATTACTTCATTTGATATCGAAAAGTATCTCTCGAGAAAATGCGATCCTGTCTGGTGTGAAATGCATTTAACCACGACTAATTTTATTGCTTAATTCTTTAGTCAATTTTTTTTTTATTAATTTAACATATTATGATATTTTGAAAAGAATATATTTTAAGGGTTACATAATAAAAGGGATAATGGTTATGGAATTTTTATTTTTGGTATCCACATAATCTACTTAATCAAATGTAACAAAAGGAATTCAATAAGAGTATTTTCAAAATAAAATAATTTGCATTTAAAAAGCGATTTGTTTGATCTATTCTTTTTTAATTTATTTGATGAGGGAAGTATTGAATATAATTTAAAAGAAAAATGTTCGGAAACAAAGTATAAGTATATATGTATGTATACGTGCCTCTTTTATTTTTGTTTTACAGTGAGAATTCTGTGTGTTTATTGGTAAGAATCCAAAAATACTATCAAGCTCAGAGTATGTCATTTTAAAAATATGTAGTTTGGTCAGTTGATGAAAAAAAATGGAAGTTACTCGAAATACGTGATGAACATTTTGTTTTCACTCCCGAATTCTTCAATGGTTATCTTCTTATCTATTTTGCAGAACACATACTCTAAAAAATTTAAGTGTACATCAGGTGCTCCACAAGGTAGCCATCTTGGACCTCTGCTTTTTATAATCTTTATTGATGACATTATTTCGATCTTTAAATATTGTGAACGCCTACTATGTATATGCACACGATCTGAAATTATTTTTAGAAGTTTCAAGCTCAGACAATTGTCAACTTATTCAATGAGACATTATTTCTCTGTCAATTTGGTGTCACGTCAAAGTCAATGGAATTAAATTAAATATAAAAAAGTGAATGTAGTTTTTTTCATTAGAAAATATCATAGATTTCAGTACGATTATGCAATTGAATAGCAACTTATCGAAAGATTTTCAAATATTAAAGACTATGGGGTTATCCTTGACTCTTCTCTTCATTTTGAAAGTCATATCGATTATTAAAGGATTTAAGATATTCCTTCGCGTTGCTATCTTTGTTTACATCTCTTGTAAGATCTCTCTTGGCATACGCAGATATTATTTGGAGTCCTGCATATAAAGCTCACTCGGATCGGATTGAAAAATTTCAAAGATGATTCACGAAATTCATATTTAAGAAAATGTGTTGGGGATTTTGCCCTGGCTTGGAATAAAGTCTTTTTAAAGAAGACGAAAAATTCAGGGAGTAATGCTTATTTTAGAGACCACATTAAATGTCCACCGCTTCTTGCTTTAGTACCTTTTCATGTTCCTGCAAGGTCAATCAGAGCTAGCTATTTCTTATTTCAAAAACCGCATGTAACAAAAATATGGCAGTAAAGAAACGTTATCAAGGTGTATTGTTTATTTCAATGAGGTGTCGTTAAGTATTGATCTTTTTAATGTTAATCGTAATAAATTTAAGAATGATGTAATATATTTATTCACATTTTATATAACACTTCGAGGGCTTATATCTGATATCTATTAACGGTAATATGCTTGTAGATAAATAAATAAATGAATGTTCCTCTGAAAAAAAAACATAAATTGTCTGTCGGGTCGTATATCGTATTTTGCTTAGTTAATATGGCAACGAGTAGGAACTAGTATGTATAAGGATAGGTATATTGTCCAGTGATTCACATTTCAGCAACATTGATTACGGAATAAAACCTATAAAGCTGGATCTTGGTATGTGCTTCTTAACATGCCTAGAGCTTTAAAACGTTAGATTGGATGTGTCACCTTTTGTAGAGGCATAAAGATAAAAAATCGGGTTTTCACAATTGCTCTTAAAACATTTTCATATTTTTTTGGAAATATATATGTAAATAACTTTATCTACATTCTATTACCACCCCTTCAAAGGTTCAACATGGTCTCAAGAAAATTTCCTGTTTATAGATTTTATATCAACAGACAACAAAGCCAAGCTTAAACATTTTTTTTTTTTATTGTTACGTAAATTTATAGTTCAATCAAATAAATAATTGAATCATCTATCTATTATCAGAACATATTATGTAATTGAGGGTTGATACAACAATCTGTAAATGTTCGGTTAGTAATAAGAAGAAAATTGTATTAGAGGGGTATCTAAATCCCCCCTCAATATTGATATATGCATGTGAAAACCATAAATCTATTTTTTTTTTATATTTTGTTAAAAGTTGTCAATAAATTGTTTAAAAAAAATCCGAATTAAAAAAAAAGTAATATTAATTTCAAAATTGTACGTAATTAAGTACAAGAAGCTTATGTTTTTGTCTGTATTGCCATTTTGTTTTTTGTTCAAACTGATTCATCATCTTCGTCGAATTATTCGCTGTAATATGTATTTATCTTCTCAACAGAAAGAAGTTACCTTAATCGCCATTGATTCAATTATCTTATAATTATTATATGAAAAAATATCATCGCAAAAAATAAATGATTCCATGATCGCAAAACATTATTAATTAAATTTACATCAATCAAAAGATTAACTCTATATCTGTAGCAAATGTAGTGCAATTGCTGCTGTTTCTGTAGTAAAGGGGCATTAAAGCTCGACTTAATAATATCAAATTACATTAAATCAGATCTACTGTGCCATCAACAACAACAATAACGAACAAAAAAAAATAAAAACTCAGCATCACAGGAAGGTAAACATATTATCATCACCACGCAACAACTTTTAAAGTATTAATTGATTTGTATATTCCTGCGAAAAGGAATTAGTATCCATCAGGTCTGGGTACTTAAAGTTATTTATTAAAAATTTAATTGCAGTGGTATTCGGCTGTTGCTTGATTTTTTTCTTCTCCTTTTTTCGAACAATGGCTCGAAAATGGGTTAACAGTTTAAAATGTATTTTATAAGGCACCTACTCAATTGTAGTTGTGTGTTTTTTTTTTTTTGGTATACATAGGTACAATGTTTAAGGATATAGCAAGGAAGAATTGTGGTCGTGCCAAGAAAATCCTTAAGGACAACATATGGTCAGAGGAAGAGAATGAGCAGAACATATCACAACAAAAAAAAAGAAGTACAAAAAACTTGGAGAAATAATATTCAATTCCTTTAACATTCAAGAGGAAGAAAGGTAGAGAGGTTATCCTGAATATTATGCGTATAGTTGGTGCGCACCATAAGGAAGGTCTGATAATTGCTCATTGAAGGTTATAAATATTCTCTTCGGAGTTATCTATGCCTCCATCTGGTTGATTTTGTAAGAAGTGTGGACGCCACGCGCGCTTAGCATAAAATAATACTCCCAGAAGAAAATATGTATACGTGTTTGATTCTATACCTACACAGTTTTGTTCACGTTTTCTACTTTACATTTTGATAAATTTCATATGCACAGTAGTTGATCTATCTTACAAGCTTCGCAAATGTTGTAGTTAGGATTACAAAGGACATCATCGTATTTTCGATATATATCACATGTTGGACATGTTTCTTATGTTCTCATTATTTGTTTTCGTGCAAAACAATTTTAAAGACCACTTTCAGATAATCTGATTGTTAATTCAAGACCCATTGCATGTGTCATAACTCATAAGACGATTAAATATATCAAGCACAACTAGAGCCACCCTGTATTGTTCCCTGTTGTGAAAAAAATGCACATTTTTTTTCAACAGTAGCAAAGAGGCAATCCTAGCTAGCAGGTGAATCGGCGCACTTTTGAATTTGATTTGCATAGCAAATTTAACTCTTTGGTTGAGTATTTCCATATCAATAAAATATCAAAATGAAACTTATGTCAGAAATCAACCAGATGAAAGATCCATCTTTCAGTTGTCAAATAAATGTCACATATTTTTTTTCTTTTACCTTTGGAGAATTGGTTGATGAAGGTGGACTAAGCTCAGCTGTTGTATATCATTCAGTTATTTTTGTGTGTTTTTTAGCTCTAATAAAAGTGGTAGGGTTACTTCGAACGGTGTTTGCATGTTCATATTTTTGTTTTCGGAGTTTTTTTATTTTTAAAATTGAAGATCAACTGAAATATAAAGTTGTAGGAAACGTAAAAAATGGTTATGTTTTATTGAAGAATCTGTATTGTTTATTTGACTTGATTTAAGAAGTTTCACTTCATAAACCAAAAATGAGAAATGCCTTGATTTTAAAAACAAAAGAGCTGACGTACGAGCTCGGAAGGTCCTATGTTATAAATTTGGCTGAGATAAAACATCAGAAATTTGTAGCATTTGGACAAGTATAAGATTTGCGTCCACATAAATAAAAATATAAATAAGGTTTTGGTTTATATCGGATTAGTAAAAATTTTAATTAGTTATTTAAATGTGAACAATCGAAACCCAAACCCCTCTTATGAAGTATAATACACTCACGCTAAACATATTTATGCTATAATTTCTTCTCACAGGACTTGATAAGTGGGATTCTTGTAGAAGCAAGTAGATTCGGTTCACGTCAAAAGAAGAATTTGAATACCTATCGGTATCGAAACGAACTACGATGACACTGAGACTTTTGTCGACACAAAGAAAGAGCTTACCAAATAAAATGGAAGAAACACAACAAGATTTCTACTAGATTTTTTATCCAAGAATTAGTTTGAACATTTAGTTAATTCAAAATGAGTGAGATGAGTCACTTGAAAGTGTTCGAAAATAAATTTGTTATTATTATTTCACTTTGTGAGTAAAGCGAAATCAGTTAGCGAGTTCCCAAATTGATTAAATATCTTCTGAGATAAACGTCATAAATAAAATAATTGTTTCATCTTTAGAAATAATTATGCGATGTCCTTTTATCGGTCACAGTAAGTTGTTATGTAGGCAAGATTAACTTCAGGTTCTGTATGAATATCTCTTCAAATATCTTTTCGGTACAATCTGCGCCAACTTCTACAATTATTCATTGTTCACTTAAATACAAATGTAATTCAAAATACCATCGATTAAAAAAAATTCTTCGGCATTTCGCTGATCCTGATGATCTTGATCCCAAAATGACTTGAATTTTTTTTTGTCTATCTATCCTCCCCAAAAAAGGTACACATCACCATCTGGCACACGCCGTCATTTGTATACACGTGTGCCACTGTAGCAATTCAGATTATTTCTTCCTGAATCCTGTATCAAGGAGGAAACCTTTTTTCGTTGCCTTCTCTTTTAACTGTTCCGTTTCATGGTTGGCACTCAAACCTTAGATCAAAAAATTGTTTCTTTTTTTTCTTTCCTTCTAGAAGCCAACAAATTTTATTTACTCCAAAACTAAATATATGTATGAGTATCTTTGGGTTTCCTCGCCCAAGAAACCATTCTCTTCCAAAGTGTTGTCTAAAATTCAAAATAACACAACCAAAAATGTCCAGGAAAAAAATGTTTCTTGTTCATTGGGCTAAGGGTTCTCTTTGCAATCTTCTCGAAAAGTGTAATCAATCGACGGATACAAATGAAGAGGAAAAAAAATTTAAACATATATTTTTCAAGCAAGAATTGTAACACCATATGACGATGAAGATGACGACAACGAAGCAGATCCTTGGAACATATGTTGTTGTTTTGGAATCAAGCCATGGCATTGCGAGAGTAACTTAGTCCTTTGAATTTGGATTTTATATAAATCAACAACAAATTTAAGTGAAAGAAATGAGCTAGTTCTAGTTGATGAAAGAATTTAAATGATAGATTCAGAATAAAAAGAGTAAAATGTTTTAAGTTAAGACCGGAGCCATTAAAACGCAACAATTATAATAGTTTTGCAAGCTTATCCTTTATTCTGTGGAAAAAAAAAATTATGAATCTCCAAGCAAACCCATTAGTTCAAAAATTCTCCAAGTGGAAAATATGAGTTTTTCTTTTAAATTTCATTATTATTTGATGGTTTAGTTTGTTGTTGGTTACACTTTCCACTGACCTCGTCGTATACATTTTTCAGTTTTTTAACAACTACTTCAACTAGTTGTTTATTACAAGCAGTTGTCGATGCAGTCGCTTTAGTAATGTTCTCCTTGACAACAGAGGTGATATATCTCATGTCCTTTACACTCATCACGATTCTGGTGTTTGCTTCAGCTAAATTATTCACAGTGCAAAATGTTCCGACTGCAAAGTTTTGAGAAATTTCACAAGATTCTGGCAGATTTTGAATTTCTTCAGCAACCATAGAAATGGAAGACAGGATCTCTGTACTTTGATTTTTGTAATTTTCTCCAATAATGGTCAAATTTTGAACGCAAGTCTTGAGATTTCTATCAACTTGTCCGAGAATTTCGTTGTAAGAGCTGACAAACTGCTTGCCACATTCTTGGTTTTTCTTGATTTCAGTTTCTGTCAAAGACAATGCCTTGAACATTTCGTTCATTGCATGCGATGTCAAAATTTCGGATTTGATGTCGATTTGTTGCGATGTCTCAGTGCTCAATGCAGCCATTTGCATAAAAAGTTCTTCAGTAGCTATACCTGATGCGGAAACAACATTTCGAAGGCCTAATTCAACTGGTCCCATATTATTGGAAGAATATTCTTCACCATCTTCGTGGAAGTTATTGTGTCCATGGGAATTTTCATGTCCATGGGAATTTTCATGTCCATTTGAATTTCCATGTCCATGGAAACTGTCATGTCCATGGGAATTACCATGTCCGTGGAAATTATCTTGTTCATTATGGCTATGATTATGTTCATGACCATGATTATGCTCGGGTTTACTAGGAATTGGCTCAAGAATTACTGTCGATTCATCAACAATACTGCCTTGGAAGAGCTCATTGTTTTCCTCAGCCTTTGCAACTTCTGAAGTTTCATTAGAATTCAAAATTGACACAGTTAAATTATTAGAATTGAACCCAAGCTGTTCTTGGACCTCATTTAATTTAAGTAAATCGATAGCTGAATCAGGATAAAAAGGTGTACCTTTTACCTAAGTGTAAAATAAATTAGAAATTATTATTATTAATAAAAGAAAAATAACAGATATAAAACTTACGGACAAAATACCGTAAAGTACAAATATCAAAGCTTTTATTTCCATTTTCATTTCTGTGAAGTCTATATTTATGAACTGTAGTTGTTATAAAGTTATACCCTCCCTTTATATAGAAAAATTGATAGAAAGATAACAATAACAACATAACAATAGACACACGGTTCTTAGATAATAACTCTGGTATTATATTGCTTAAAAATACCTGCTATCGCATTGGTACTTTTTTTCGGAAAAGATCACATGAATAATTATTTTGTTTTGATATTTTTTGGTAATGAAAAACTCATGTTTACATTGTTTACACTTTTGATGACGAGTTCAAGGTTTTGGTTTTAAAAATGTAATAGCTAAGAATAACAATAACAGTTTCATTTATACATATTTACTACTATATTTTTGGGGCAAACATTCAACACATCCTCTCAAAAATATTTTTCCTTGTCTTTTTTTTAACAAAGAAAATGTAGATGATTTTTCGTGGAGTTTATGGCTTCGTGAAATAAAGAAGATGGAAATAATGTCGATAAAAAAATATAGGAAATAATATCGAATAGAAGGGTATTTACCTTTCGACTTTATTTCCATTATAGAAGAGTAACTAATCGAATGAAATTAAATTAAATCGAAAATAAAAAATGTGTCTTCCTAATCAGCCATCTCCAATTGGCAATAATGTAGAAATGTAAATGGAAATAAAAGCGAAAGTTTTGGTAATAATGTAAAAAATGTTTGGAAATAAAGTCGAAATTTGAAGACACATTCTTAAGATTAAATGTCGGTGGAGCAAAATAAAAGTGTTTTTGAACCTTTTTTTATCATGTTTTGAAAGGCAGTGGCTTAGAAAGGTTTGTAAATTTAGGTAATATTCGACGTTATTTCCAATATGTTTCGGAAAAAAAAGTCGATTCGACATTATTGCCTTCTTCTTTATTTCATGGCACCGAGTTTATTCTAAAATAAACCAGACAAAAAAATATTTTTTACCTTATTTTAAATATAAATAACTTTAGGTCTATTTAAAATCAAAGGTTGAATATTTTACTTTTAAAACCCAAAGATATTCAAAATTGTAAAAATATCAATGAGTTAAAAATTATTGAATACATGAACACGAACTTGCTCCTTTGTGTAAAAACAATTGTCAGCAGATCAGTCTGGCCACGAACAATTTGAACAATTTTAGTCTTGTATCGGTCTCTTTTCGGTCTTGTATAACTAAGTTTTGGTCTCTTCCTGGTACCAACTCTAAATCTTTTTTTTCGTGGATAGAATTAGAAGCAGATTTGCTTAACTTGTTTAAATTTAAAATTTTAAAAATTTTCAACAACGTTTATTCTGTTCCAACACGTATTTGCTAAATTTACATTTTAATAATACATTTAAATCTGAAAATTCGTTGGAGCCTATATACCCTAAGCGGATCAACGGAGTTTTGTGAGCTCTGCAATGTCCCCAAAAAAAGGAGTTTAAATCCTTGAAACCCGTGAAACGGTCCAGGCAATCTGCTTAACATACAAACAAAACCTTTAACCAACCCAGCTAAAAAACATCAGGATTTTTTCTGTTAGGGTTTTCGAGTTACAGATACATCCTTATGATTACTAAAACTGGAAGTCAAAATCAAATATTATCTTTTCTGAATCATTATGAAAAATTTATCAAATATATGAAAAAAATATAAGTACAAAAAATGTAAGAACATGATTTAATTAGTTCAACCATCATACCCAAAAACAGCTTTTTATCAGTCATGTCTCACAGCGAATCACTTTTATCTGCTTGTGATCAAAGCAATATTATTATTTTGTGAAAGGTAATGATAAGTAACTGTCTGTGTTTCTGATTTATACAAAAAGCATTTGCCCAGCCCCAACGTATACGCTGCCATAGGTATATATAAACGTAGAATTATAAATTTTTGTTCAAGTTTAATTCAATTAACGACCGAAGTAACAATTGAACCATTGAAATTTTTCAGTATGAAAGTATTCTGCATTTCTTCAATTTTTTGCTCTGTTCTTGTAAGGTTGCCTTTAAATAATTGTAGAAAAATTTAATAATATAATTTTCTTGAAAATAAAAGATTTTAGTTCAGTGCCACTATGAATCGAAACACAATCCAAATGGTCCAGTCTTTGACGGTCTTGACTCAGTCCTCGATGAAGCTGCAAAACACACCCAATTATTTGCCGATGATCTTAACCACAGAATGAATCAAACTTTCAATGCAATTAAAGATAAAATTGAACAATGGAAGAACAACAATGCCTTCACTCAACAATTAGAATCTTTTCAAGCCGAAGGAAATCAATGCATCAAGGAAAATGAATTTGTTTTGGCTCAATTTATGAGAAATCTTGTTAAAACCTACGATTCATGTTCGCAAGAAGTAAAGCAACTTGTTTCTGAAAATCTCAAAGCCATGAAGGATTCCGTAAGTGTCGTTAAGAATGCACCGCGTAACATTGAGAATATATCTGAGGAATGTTTCTCTCAGAAAAAAATTGATCTAGCTGCAAGTTCCCTTTGTGTTGTGACACGCGTTGCTGAAATTCAGCATGATACATCTGAAGCAAATCAGTTTGTTGAGAAATTTATAAATCATGGTGTCGAAGAGGTGGAAGCGTTTGCTGCAAAAAATTGTAAGGGAATCAAAGAACTTGATAAGGAGTTTGTTGAACTTTTTAATAAAATTAAAACCTGTATTCAAAATAACAAACAATAAAAAAATTGTAACATTTTCTTAAACTAAAACCTTAATTTATCTAAGCAAGATTTTCCCAACTTTCTTCAGAAGTTTCAGGTTCTGGCACAGGACCTGAAGTTGAATCATCTACAAAATTGTAGCAAGTGTTGAGATCAGTGATAGTCTCATTCAGCTTCTTAACAAAATTCGGAATGGAAGTTGTGGCGCATTCTTTTACTTTCAATACGATAATCGGTCCATCTGTTTTAAGCTCTCTTATTATTTCAATGGCTATTGATCTTGTTTCTTTTATATCCTTAGCGACTTTTTGAACATTTAAAACAACTGTTAGAAGTTTTCCAAGCAACGAATGACGTTTTGCTAATTTCCTATAAATATCAATAAGCTCTTGAACATTACCATGGATATCAGTGATTGCTGTCTTAACATCATTCCGAAGTTGGATAATTGATGTTTCGGTGTAGTTATAGCAAGCTCCAATATCACGGTTTCCTTCTCTTAAAGTTGCATTTATGACTGGTACACTTGAATAGGTGCAATATGCTGTTCTTCCTCCTCGTATTCCTAAGGCATAGACTTTTTGTACCATTTTATAAATAAATTTGACGATCTTAATTTTATTGATCGATATTAGTTGGCGTTCAGTTTCAGTTGATAGTTTGATAAGTTGTTGAATTTCTTGACGAACATCATCAATGTTTTCTTGAAGAATTTCTTGAATATCGTTAAGTTCATCTATAGACAATTCTTTTGAAGGGAATTCATTTAAAGTATTTAAATTCGGTAGAGTATTGTTGTATTGGTAATCATAATTTTTTTCATCAAATAATGAAAACTCAGGTTGAATGGAGTGGAGAAGTTCATTCAATTCTAGCAATGATTGATTATTATCATTCATATCATTGACCGAAGTTTTGATGTCTGTGCTTGATGGGCCTAAGGAAGCCGAAATTCTATTATATTGCAGTTGTAGAATATCAATTAAAGGCATGAGTATTTCAAGTTCATTTTCGTTGAAGTTTTCGATCTCTGCTTCTTCATAAAAATTTATACCATGCGAAGTGATAGAAGTTAAGCTGAATGATTGCTGAAAATATTACAACAAATACATTAAATCTTAAATGCTTTAAATAGATTTATAATCTTTTTATTTACTTACTCCAAACAGTACAACTGTTAGACTTAATAAAACCAACCACTTCATTGTTATAAAATTTAAATATTAGTCCTTATGTCACAAAAACAAACCTGCCTAAAGAGAAGTAAAAAATAAACTAGTGCAATTGTAGAATTTAAAGTTGTTAATTCCAACGATAGCACAAAAAATATTTGAGTAATATATGTATATGCATAAATTGATTTCGATTATTTTAATCTTATATTTTTAACTTTATCATTAATTTTTACAACAAAAAGCTTCTAGTGATAGATAAGACTGAATGGCCAAGTATTTAAAGTAAGGTAATGGTCAGTCAATAAAAAATCGTTATAACTTATCAGAGAGTTTATTGAATGTTCTGCGTACCTTCCTATTTTACTGATTTCATAGGGACCTAGTAGAGCAGGTTCCAAATGCGGATTGTTACATATTTGCTGTTGTTTTTATAAAGGTTACCATAGCAACGAATTTGCTGAACATTTATTCCTTTTCCTATTCGACACTGCAGTTCTTGAACATGAATTTGACGGCTTCACATAACATACAAACTCAACAGTTTGTTATAGCAGTGTCTTAGATTGTAGACTTTACCTATATTGAATTAATAGGAAGTAACGAATTCTACTGAAGAACTCATAAAAGACTTTTGTGTGCTTATGGATTCAGTATTCAGCTATTTTTGAGAGAGAATTATAGTTGTGCCATATTGGTCTTCTTGAACTCGCCTGTGTCAAACCATCCCCTTTCTACCCTACTGTCGTTCCTTAAGAATGTTTCTTTTTCGAGATATTTTGTGAGCTAATGATATAGCAACGTTTTTATGACCTTGGACGTAAGCTTATCTGGTCGATAATTTGAGGTCTATGAAGGTTCACCTTTTTTAATACAGGCCGGATAAATACGATTTTTCGTTCGCTCGGAACGAAGAGAGTAGCGTAAAGCACATGGGAAAGCCTTCAAAATAGCTTTAACAGTGTTGGAGAACACCTATTCAGAAAGATTTGAAGTAGAGGCTTTTTATCACGCTTGCAACAGTTTGAGCTGGAAATAAAATGTACTCCATAAAATCGTTTAAAAAACTATCTGCAAATTAAAAAGAAATGGTGCTTTTTCTAAATTAATTCAGAATATAGTCCTGAACTCCTACCAAAATCTAAACATTCTTTGAAAGCCTCAGTGCTCTGATTCATCTTTGATATTTTTTCATTTTAAATTATGCCATTCTTCTTTATTCAGCTTTTCAACTCAGTTTGCTCTATTGTCTTATTCTGGGCTAAAAAGCGTACCCTCAACATGCTTAGAGCAAAACAAAATAAACACAAAATTGAAGAATTATTTTGGCCAAATATGTACATATGAGTCAAATTTAAATATTTTTGGTTTTATTATTTACACAATAATCAAAATAAAAATTAGTTACAATATCAAACCTTACTGTATAAATATTTATATTTTTATATTTTTTTTTTGTTTATTATTTTTTAAACGCAACTTTCTTTTTTCCTATGAGGGAAATAATGTTCGCTTTTTGATTTATTAAGATTATCCGGCGATTCAGCATTTGATGATTCCAGCTTAGCTCTCATCCCACCAATGGCAGCTTGTGAGCTTTGAGATTTCATGAGATTCTGTTGAGTAACTGGATTAAGATCCACAAACAGACTTTGCCTGCATAAAATCGATAAGGTATTCTCTTTAATGGGCTGTGGTTGAGTTGTTGTGCTGTCCTTACTTCCTCTACGTAGTTTAACTTTTCTTAATTTTGATGCTAATGTTGCAAATCCAAGTTTACTTGTTAGTTTTGCCGAACGACTAACAGTACGTGGCAAAGAGTCATAGCATTCATTTGGATGTTGTTCTGAACAGTCTGAGTCAGCTGGAAGTGTTCCTACACTTATACTTTTTAGGAAGATCATTTCATCCAAGCCACTAGCACTCACGTCACTGCACATACTCTGATGACTGCGTCTATTTTCGGTTTTTTCTCGAGTTCTCTGTCCATCGCCTTCTTCTCGGCGCATGGTGGCCTTTGGCAGAGCGCCACTTTTAAGAAATTCTTCTTTGGCTTTTTGCAATCTTATAGCCCTTTCGGAGAGGGGAGTTCGTGGTTTTTCAAGCATTTCGGTCATTGGTGTGGAAGGCTCCGATACGGATGGTGTAGGAACTGTTTCTTGAAAGAAACTCGTGCTCTTTGTTGTCGGTGTAAGGGATTTGTTTTCTAGTTTTCTTGTAATTCTAGGAATTGTGTTGTCGGATTTGTCTGGAGACAATGGATACCCTGCTACCTCGGATGTGGTAACAGATTTCGCTATTTTCGATTCTATACGCTTTCCTTTTGCACTTAATCTTACCACTGGACTTCCAGATCTGTTCTTTTGAAAAAGATGCTCTCGCCTTTCTGGTACTTGATTAGGACTCTGCGATGATCTTGAAACTCTTGGTGGATTCGTTTTCTTTAGCAACCTAAAACTATCATTTGCCAGGGGAATCCGGGTCTTTAGAGGATGCGAGGCCTGATTGGTAATTTGATAAGACTCCCAACCCTTCTTCAAGTTAGCGAAGCTCAAAGATTTGGCTGTCAAATTGCTTTCGTTTATGTCTTGAACATCGGTTGGCAAGTCCACAAAAATGCTGCTGGCACTTACAGATTTATAAATATTACTATTTCGAAAAGCATCTGATTTTTTTCGATTTGAAGAGCTTACGATTTTTTCCAAGGGCATATTTTCCGAGAGCTTGGTTATCATATTTTGAATTCCCGGGGAAATTGAAGGTTTTACCGAATTATTGATATAGTCTTCTGATGAAGCTTGATTAATAGATTGTGGCACCACACTAGGTGGGATTGTCTCAGGCTTATGATTAGTTTCTGTTAGCTCTGTTGCTACAGCCGTTAACTTATCAGCTGAACCAGGCTCTTCAACAGTGGTAAAGACTTTTCGCTTGGTCTTCACGAAAACATTTGATTTATTTGCTGCCGTTGAAGTGACTTCTGGAAATGATGGATTATGAATCAGTTGAACACATGATTCTGTGGGTGATATCAAAAGCTTGGATCCTTTATCTTGACAGATTTCTTGTTGCTCAATCGGTTGCCCTGGTTTAACTTTTAAAACATACACAATATCATCACCAGCATTGATGGTATCTTCTTGTGGTCGATTTTCTTCGGCTGACTTTCTATCTTCGTCAAAAGATCTCTGTTTTATACGACTACTTGGTTTTCGTTTGACTCTTCGAGGAGTTTCAATAACACTAGCACATTCACCATCAGTGCTATCACTTTCAGTTTTGCTATTCTGCCTTGATCCCATTTTACGGAGGCGTAGCTTCTTTTTCGTGCTACCATTTCGATTGCCAATTTTACGAACAGCATCCAAGTCAGGAGTTTCAGGAATTGGGGTTGCAATATCGTCAGATAAATCTATAGTTGTTGAAAAAGCAGCTGCTGCTAAGGCCATAGCTGTGTTAGCTAGAGTTGAAGATACACAGAAACAATCATCGTCTATTCCTTCCTCGTAAGTTACGTTGATATCTGGTATAGCTTGGGAATTGCTCCTTTCAGATTCTGAAAAATAAATTTTGTTTTTTTTTTGTTTTTCAATAAAAAGTATGAAATAATGAATATAAGAGTGCCATTTTTTCCAAATGATTGCTATAAAAGAAAATAATTTAATTTCGTACCAATAAACTGCCGCACTTCGTTGAGGGTCATATGAAGGTCATCAAGTTTTTTTCGAAAAATCGTCTGTCGTTCATCTATGAGTTCTTGACAACAAGCTTCGTCTTGTAGTAGTAAATTATTCTTAAGAGTTTAAATGAAAAGAAAAATAGAAAAATACATTTTAAAATATTTAGTTAAAACTTACGATTTTAGACAAATCTTCCACTAATTCTTTGGCCTTGGTAAAAGACATTTTAGCTCCAGAACTATTTAAATTGCATTCAAATTCTTGAAATGAACCTTGCAATGTTGCAAAAACCGTTTGAAAATATCTCAAATCTTCATCGCTAAACTTATTTCTACTTTCTAACTGAAGCCACAGATCATTTATGTAGTTAAGAGTTTTTATCTTATCACCATCGCTGCTATGATGGGACTCAAAACTTTGTACACTTCGAGATTTACTGAAATAACAAAAACTCAATAAAAACTACTTTCCTAAAATATAAATTAACTTACCAAAAATCACTGCACGTAACTTCTGCATATTTATAAACTGGGGTTTGATGTTCAACCATTGGCAACACTGCAACAAGTGGACATGCTGTCTCAACTATATCATCTTCCACTTCAACCATTACAGCCTCCGGTTCATACGGATAATCGTCTCTCTGCTTTAAATCGCAATCAGCTCTTAATTCAGCATCGGTACTCTCAGCTTCATTTAAATCATTAACATCATTTAAAGATAGGCTTGAAGTTTGGTGCGATATCATTGGAAGTGATGCATTGGGAGCAACACTGTCAAGGGACAGTGATCTACTCAAAGTTGGTGAATTTTCATCTAAATTAATTGAACAAAGATTTTGAAAATAATAATATTGAAAATATTTTTAAAACTGAATCCTTACTCTTTTTGCATTCTTTTGGAATTTTACCCACATCAATGGGACAGTAACCGGGATGTAAAAGTGCAAAAGTCGATGATTCTGGTCCAATGCCCCGAGCCTTCTCCCACTCGTATAGTTTACGCGTAAACTTTCTTGAGATTCCTTCAAATTTCATTACTCCTGCTGTTGTTTTAACTTCGATTTCTTTTGCTCGTGGATCAGCAACAATTGCTTTTAGTTTTGAGAGTCTGTAAATGTTTAATCGTTTTTTTTTACAAAAATCTGCTAAATTTACAGCACTTCTTGATTATAATAATTCAAGGTAGAAAGTACAATATTACTTTTCAAGCTTATCCCTTTCATGTGTTCTTGGTTTATCCTTTTCTGATTTTTGCTTATCATCCTCGCCAGGCTTCTTGCTTATGTCACATTTTGTTGAACGTCTTGAAAAATCATGACCATTATGAGCTGGTCCTGAGCTTTTTATTTTATTCCATTGTTCTGAAAGAGATTTAAATATTTGAAATTTTGTTTATTCTTATAAGGGAAATATAAATAAGTATTTAGGTAGGCAATTAGTTCAAAACAATTCTTGCAAAAAGTATAATACAACTAATACTAGGCAATGAATATCGATAAATTTCCAATACTGCTGGTCGAAAAAACTTAGTTCCGGTCCCTTTTTAAGTTGGATTTTTTCAATTTTATCATTTTTTGATTTTGAAAATATTATTTTTTATTAAAATTTTTTTTCAGAGTACAGCTAGAAAGTAGAAGTAGCGGTTTTTTTTCAACAAGAAAATAATATATAATTTTTTTAAGTATTTTTAGAAAAAAAATATCTATGCAAGTTTTAAAAATATTGAATTTGAAAAAAAATGAGTTTTTCCAAAAATCCAAAAAAATATGTTTTGATTTATTTTTGGAGTTAAAAAAATAAGTTCCCATTTAGGGGAATTACCTAAGATCCTTATAAGTCCCATATTTTGAAGAAGAAATATTTTAAAAGCCTACTACATATATGCCTCAGTGCAACGTGAGCGTTGATTAATATCTCAATTTTGTTTTATTTTACTATCTACGATTTTGCATCCACAAATATAGTAAATATATTGCAGTAAAAATGAGGCAAAATTGTTTAAAAAACGGCTTTTGCAATAGAACAATAAACTAAGTTTTTGAAGAGAAGAATTTAATTCACAATTGATTGGTATTTGGAAAACTTGCTGATATATCTTTTGGAATTGAAAAAAACTCTAGTTGAGTGGTAACTGGTAAACCACCTGCCCGTCCCTCGCAGAAGCAAAAATACAAGATCCAGGCTGTTACCAATTCTGGTGGATATGATCTAGATATTGTTTTTATAGTGACTCTACTAGAATAATAATAATATGTAAATAAAAGTAAAAACTTTACTAACCGAGTTTTTTTTGGAAATCCTCTGGAAGATCTTTCTGATCTGGCAACGGGCTAAGTCCTTGACCTTCTAGCTTTATTTGACCAGTTCTCCATAAATTCCAATCAATTTTTTTGCATTCGGAATCTTTGGTTGGTGAAATTTGTGGTTCTTTGTGCGATGCATTTCCATGCAGTGAAATTTGCTTCTTCACACGCCACTTATGAAGTTTCTTTTTAAAATCGGGTGTCAAATTCTCTTCCAGTACTTTTGTTGACACAGTTTGGGATTGCTGAGGCTGTGGACCATCTTTTCCAACTACATAATTATAAACAACATTTATAAGTAATTATTAATTCTCATTAACAAAAAAAATATATGTATAGAAACCAGGTGTCTTGGCATTAATGTACGTGTTTCGAACTTTTTCCCATTCTTGTCGTTTAGTTTCAAATTCTAATTTAAGTTTTTCCCTGAGGGCGTTATAGCGCTGATTTATCTCCTCCTGTTTCATGTGCAAACTATTACTTGAATAAAGCTTGATATGCGGAGTAGTCGGTTCTGAGAAATCACCACTCGATTGGTCTTCACTTTCTTTAATTAGAAAAATAAATATTAACAAAAAATATTATTTCATGTACGAGTACGTATGTAAGCCATAAACAAAAAATAAACCAACCAAATTCTGGGAAGAATTCAGAGTGTCGTGACGGACTGCTGGGAACCGAAGAATTTCCTGGAGACTGAAATTTCCGGCTTTTCGTTTTCTCCCATGGACTTTTAGCTATTCCACTAGGAGATTGGGAGTAATCCGCACAATCTGATTCACTTAAGTCCTTTGAAATTAAAATTAAGAACGTTAAATGGATTGTATATTCGGGATAGCGGGGAATATAAAATTAATTTAAAACTTACGTGTCTTAAATTCAAATTCAACGGACTTGGAAGGGTTTTCTCTCGTTTAGGCCTTCTGGTTATATCAACAATAACATCTTCTGGGAGTGCTTCGAAGTCGGGCACTACTTTATTTTTGCGCGACCCCTTCAAAGATGATGATTTTGTGGGTTTCTTAACAGCATCAACAAGTCGATCCAGGGAGCTTTGGCTTGTCGTTGGACTATTTTTGTGCTCTGAGCTTTCACTTAGATTTCTTTGGTGTTTTATTTGAAATGGTGAAGAATCTTTAATTTCCTATCGATTTGATAAGATTTATTTAAAATTGTTAATAAAGAGAAATATTAACTGCAAATGAACTTATTACTTGTCTATTATATCGTGATCCAAATTCTCCATCAATGGAATGACTGCGGTTGTTATCACTTTCGATTGTAATTCGGAATTCACATTTGGAGTCACTTTTTGATGAATCACGTCCTAGAATGTATGGAAATTTATGAAAAATTATTTATATTTAACGCTATTATAAAGTTCAATCAAAGAGGGAAAAATACATTTGAAAAATAGTGCTCTTCTATTTTTTTTAATGGCGAAGATGACCTCCAGATATGACATACCCAAAGTCTCAAACCCGGAGCCGTGAACTAAATGCAGAATTTCCTCTTGACCCTCTTTTAAAAAAAAGGAGAGCGCTATTTTAAGTTATTAAGTTTTAAGTTATGAATTAAAAAACAATTTCTCAAATATAATTATTTCCAAAGAATTGCTCATTATATGTATTTGGAAGGTTTGGTTTTGAATGTACACGAACGAATTTTGTATTAAATGAAGATCCGATATTCTGTTATATAAAATATATCATATTATAAAATATTTTGATAAATCAATCATGTGAGATGCGAGATATTTGGAACTGAATTCTGTCACTTCAAAAGAGTTATTTAAAAGTTTTTCCTTACAACTACTCTGTTTGTATATGTTGATATTAGAACTACTAACAATAACAGTAAAATATAAAGTTCATAATAATAATTTATTAAAGAATTGGAACTAAAATTTATATAAAATAAAGGAAGCATTTTAATATTTTTATTGGTACTAAAACAAAGGAAAGTCTCATAATAAATTTTTGAAGGCATCAGTAGCGATATTACTGGGCTTATATTCCAAAGTTGATAGTAATACCTTTAATTTTACACTAAAATTGTTTTCTTAACTATTGTAAATCCCAAGGTATAAACAGTTATTTTCAAAAATGCGAGAACTATCAGTTTAAGTTGATTGTTGAATTAGAATATAAATTAGCATTAGGGGTCTAATATTTAGTTATTCGGAGCGGAATTCTCTCCACAATTGTACGAAGTCCTTCGACAAGTTCTTGGCGCGGAAGTTTTTCTTTTTTTCCGATGACAGCTACTTCGAACCGAAATTGAATCTCCGACAAAGGATGCGTTGCGGAGAAAGTTCCGCTCCGACGACAGTTACCTCGATAGGCCCGATTATATTTTCAGTCATGATCAAATTAAAATTAATTATGTTCTGGATTTAATTTTTGCTATATTAGTTATTGTTATTATTAAATTAATTTTATTATTAATCAATAGAAACAGAAGTTCTGAAACTGAAGTTGTATTCGTGTTTCTTAATAATAAGCCATTTTTTCAAAATAAATAAAAAATTAGTATGTACAACAATAAATTGTTACTTGTCGAAATAAACCAAGGAAATATAAACCATTAGGCTAATCACTCTTTTCTATACAAAAGAAAAATAGATCCTTGGTAAAAATAGGTATAGGTATAATAAAATTATATTTACTTGCAAATACAAAAATACTTTCTCAATGTTTAGACTATTTATTGATTTTTACAATAAAAGTGCACGCTTCAGCTTTCAGCACACGCAAACACAAAACAATATTCTAAAAATATTTATACATTTTTTTTCCGTTGAGTTTTTGCCTGTTTACCTAAATAAATTGCGTTCATTTAAAACACATTCCGTAATTTCCTTCTCCAATAAATTACAAAAGAATTATTACAATAGGTAATTATTATTGCAAAATGCACGAGTGCATATTGCTTGCAAATCGAAGAATTAATAATACATAATTCGTAATGATTATATAAGAATACTTACTCGTTGACTGAGTAGCACGTTCGATATCATCAACAGAACTAGCCGAACTGATTGTGCCTGGTGTGCCAATCTCGCTTAGAAGATGTCCTGACGATGAACTAAGGATGCTATCAGCTGAACTTCCACCGCAGGGAACCGATGGCACTCGCAAATATCTAGCGACTTCGTGATTTATAGGAAGAAGTCCAATACCAGAATCTGAGCTTTTGCATTCGTTAAGGGCAGGCACGTTTGCCTTTTCCCATTTGAAAGCAGCTTTAACTTTTGTCCATTTCGATACTTTCGATTTACCTTCGGAAAAGGCACTTTGACGTCGAACGGGTGGTGGTTTGGGGTCCTTTTCAGTAGGCTGATTGGCACCTGGTACAAACACAGATTTACTTCTTTCTCGGATTCTAGAATGTAAAGTGTTATTACTGACCTATATGTAGATTAAGAGCCCATAGCTCCTATTTTTTAATTAAATTATAGCCAAAAATTGATTTGTTTACATTTTGTAGCTAGTTATTCAAATTGAAAACATTTTTATCTATCATATTTCAGTCTGACTCGTCCGAGTACACACATATTTTTAAGGAAGTTTTAAATATTCAAAAAAACATATTAGGGTTTTTTTCTTTAATTTACCCTTGTTTGGCTGCGATCCTTTTAGTTGATGTACTTTTGTCTGCTGCCAAAATGGAACTCAGAAGTGAAATATTAGTTTCAAGATCAGATTCTGGTTCAGAGAGTTCAATATCATCGAATTCACTAAGATCCTGAAAAATACACGCTATGATCAATATTTTCACAAAATTAAATTCAACACTGGTACACAAACCTTTTTTTCAATATTTTTCAATTCAGTTAACGTCTTTAAATCATGCATATAGACTTGCATTTTATAATTTTGACTTAACATATCACAGATTTTATCCAGTAAATCATGCATTTTATTTAAACGATCGATAGCAGTTGTTGTTTCGATTGCTGCAGCTATCGATTGACCTAATCCTTCGTGTAATGGTTCAATATATTCGTAACATTCGTTCTTCAATAGATTGAAATAATAATTTGTTTTTTCTTCGACTGTAGGGTTTTCTCCTTCTTTAATGGGATATTTAGGTAGATGTTCTGGTATTCTGTCATTTTCAACGTCATTTCTTATTCTATTATAATCTACAGCCAAAGCTTCCTCTAGAGTCTTATAGAAGGTCGACTTGCGTTCATCAAAGCCTAATAGCCTTTGCATGGGTTCTGAAAAGTCTTGGTCAGGGTGTGAGAATGGTTTTTCCTTTGTAAAGGATGACCTTTGGCTATTTGGCGTTGAACTAGGTTTTTCGTTCTCCATGTTGAATAATTATGGTTTTATAGGTGAAGTCTTATCACCACTTAAAATATATCTGGAAAATAATTTTGATATTCATGTACATAATATGTTATGAGAGCTTAAAGAAGGTATAAGAAATCCAATGTTTGTAGTTAAAAATTAAAAATTGTTTTCTTAATACAGTATTTTTACGGTACAATTGGGCAGCGGGAACTTAACAAATCAAGACACACGGCCTGCATTGAAATTATTGTATTGTATTAATTGTTCAATAAAAATCGTCAAAAGGTTTAATCATAACATTGCTTGCTCTTAAATTGTCTAAAAACTCAGTCACTACTCCTTGATCTAATTTGATTGAAAATATAAATTTCATGGACTCAGCAATATTGAAAATATATGTCTGACCTAAATCTGTAATTAACTTCTGCCCTCAAGAAAAAAACGAAATAGTAAAATTATGTATCGCTTTACGGAACAATTATCTCTTTCATTTAACGGCAATTCTCTGTTTGTCTGTCTGCCAGGCTTTCATTCTGTCGGTCTGTACCTCGACTTTCAGCCTCTGCTACTGAAGCAATTTTCTTCAAACTTCTTCTTAGGTAATTCCTTAGAGCTAAAATTTAATTTTTTTAACTCCATAGAGTACCTGCCATATAACCGTTGCAACAAAAAAATTTTCCATCGAAAATGGTTCTAACGATTTTTGAGATCGTTATTAAAAAAAAAGTAGAAATTTAAGATTTGTTACACGGTTTTTAACATTTAAATTGAGGGTACATTTATTTTTGAAACTAGAATTTATTTATTTATGAGAAAATCAAAAATAAAAAAATGGTTCTGTGGTAGGTAATGGCATCCCCGTTTTTCAGAAACAAACGTTTTATAAAAAGGTTTGTCGTTGTTTTTGAAAATAAAAATTCAAAAAATATTTGTGGCAGTACAGTTATTTTTGATATAAAAAAACACCATGAATGTCCAAAAAATAATATATACTAAATATAAGTAATATCCAGCACGTGTTTAACCTATAGCAGATAGACTGACATACACATAGACAGAATTGCAAGACCTACTCTTTATTTTTCCCGTCATACCTAAAGTTTGATCAAAAAGTTGACACTCAAAAAGATATTTTTACCTAAACTTAGATATCAATTAAAAAACATATTAAGGATAGATGTTTTAAATTTTAAATATTCAACGAAACTTTAAAAAAAATTAAAAGAAATAAGAAATAAAGCTACAAATTTTTTTTAACAAATAGATAGATAGATTTTGGATATATTTCAGTTTCGATTGAAAGTTTCTAACTCATACTCACACCTTTCATACTCTGTGAAACAATATAGAATTGAATCTTTCTAAAGAAAAGTCCCCATAAAACCTTGTGTGCACTGGCCTAAGATGATTTGTGATAACAGTGACAGTTATTTCAAAATGATATTGAGTGATATTGATATTGAGACTCCGGCTGGCTTTCAAATTGAACGAACGTTCGAAAATTGTGTTTTAAAACATAAAGTTCAATATTTCAATGCACATATGCATGTAAATACTAGGTAGCCTCTAAATTCAACTTGTTCTTCCTTACTTTTCTCACAGCAATAGACGAGATTGAAAGATGTTGTTAAGTTACGTACATTATATGAGGAGACGAAACTTCAAAATTCTCGTGACAGTCTCGTGTTACGGCCATAAGTACCCTAAGAATTTTTTCCAGGGGAGGGCAAACTAGGATTCGAAGGTGGGCAAAACATGTAATCACACAGAAAAAAATAAAGAAATCTGCCTAATTTTTAAAAAGTCTATAGCAAAAAATTTTATAAATATTGGAAACATGGTTTTTTTTTAAAGCCGGGAGAGGGACCCCCCCACTTGCGAGTTTACATTTTTGAAAATACCTGTTAATGACTGTCACTTTCCTACCACAAATCACCTTACCCCATAATTATAATCTTTGATATAATCTTTGTATTTAAACATTAAACTATAAAAAGGCCGAGGATATATTAAACTAAACTGAACCTTCATTTTATTCTCAACTTCATTAAATCGAAAAACCCATGTATTGTATATACGGCATACGCATATACATTTATGTAACCACTTTTTTAATGAAATTCAAAAAAAATTTCCGAGAAAATGTAACTCTTAACTAAAGAATTATTCATTAAAATTAAAAAAAAATTTAATTCAATAGCATAAATCAAAAAATTGTAATATTTAGAATTAACTCAATAGACCTGTCAACACGTCTTGAATCTCAACTATAAAAGAATTCCATGTTCCAATTTAGAACCAAACAAAAAATTCCACGCCCACATTATTGCAAAAATACAATTTTTTTAGTCTATCAACAAGAACACAGCAATGTTTACAATGCATTCGAAATCACTGATTTTCATCTTTTTGGAAAAAGCTGTATCTTCAGCCCAAAAATACATTGCCGTGCGGCATGAAACAGTGAGGACTGATATACTTAGTAGCTATTGCTGTTATGTGCTATGAGACTCGAATGTTTTAAAACAATATAAATATTCATTCTTATATTTTTATCTTCTCTTACAAGCCACACCGCGTGTATTCGAAACTCAACAAAACAACTTTCGCTTATCCGCAGTCCGAAATAACGCACTACGCTATATGCTTACTCTCACGCAATTTCCTTTCTGCACTATTACGTGATGAACTATTATAAACAAAAGCAAATATAAAGTATAATAATAATTATTTATCTATTTTAGTGTTTCATCAACAGATTCGGAATTCGGTATTCCAAAGAATTCAAATAAAATCTAAACAACATTCCACCTACCTCTATCTCAACTTATATAGGTAAGTATGGCGAATAGGTAGGTATATCGAAAAGTCGATGCCGCCAGAGCACCATTCGTTGGTCGTCGTCTTCGTATTCGTTATCGTCACCGCAAATATTCCAACGCAATAGCAAACTCTTTGTACACAAAAGTTTATATTTAAGAACAAAATTAAAAACAATGACCTAAATTTAAAACAATCCATCAACATAATTCACCACAACAACACCTCTTAACACAAGATCAAACATTGTAAGTATCGGAGGAGAACACATTTTTCAAGAGGAAAAAAAAAATATAATAATAATAAAAAATATATCTTCATTCCTCTCCAAATAGTATGATTTTTTTTTTTTTTTGATTCTTTGAATTTTCGAACACTCAAACACTTTCTTCTTATTTTGAATTGCTTTTGCACACACCCATATAAATATATAACAGACAGAGAGCTAATTTTATATAATCGAATAACGAGTACTTTCCATTTTCTTTTTTTTTTCATAAAATTCAGACACAAAAATTTCCAAAATCACCACAGCACACAGTATTTTTGGGGGAAAGTGATTTTTCAAAATTGGGGATTTTGATCAATAAACCGTAAAAATGGGAATTTTATTGGATCGTATGGAGAGGTATTTCCGAGGATATTAATTTTTTTTTTCTTATAATACAAAAAAATATAATTAAGTTAAAAGAAACGAGACCGAACTCCTCCAGCGGTGAACGTTGTGTATTCCTGCTGATCAGAAAACAAAAAGAGAAAATTAAACGTGTTAATCATTTGACCACTTTCGAAAAAAGCTTAGCGCATTATTTTGATGATATAAATAAATTCTCAAATAAATATTTAGTACGCCGCCGTCGGGCCGTGCGCCGCGCCGGTCTACCGTTTCATCTGAGATCAACCGTTTTAGAATGTTTCATATGCACGAAATTTACTCGTCCGTTGTTACGAAAACTCTCTTATTTTGTGTTTTCGAAAACTGGTTCGATAGCTATAAGTACCTATTATAACGGTTAGGTCAAAATCTACTGATATTTTACTTTCAATACCACCAACAACACAATGTTATGAACTCGAAAACGGTGCGAGAGTAGTCTATACAAAAACGTTTTTATTTGTTTATTTATTTTTTTCTGCGAATATGAAACTATTTTCAGACAATAATTGAGAAGAGAGAAAGAGGAGAGAGATTTGCTTAGGAGGTGTTTTATAAAAATGTTGAACTTTTATTTTGGGGCAGGAAATACACTATGCGAGGCGGTATTGGATGAATACACTAAACCCGACGAAGTTTCGAATCAGACTGATGCGTACGGATGCCAGACAAGCACTTTCCGATATTAAGAGCAAATTGTTTAGATCTTACAGGAAATCAATCTGAAACTTAGCGTATTTTACGATGTGTACAACAAGTCTTCGGACTGCGGTTTAAAGTTTTTGATCATCGTGATCGTGATTGATTTTGTTTAGTTTTTTTAAATTATTTTCTACAAATATATTTTATTTACGAATATGTATGTATGTATGTATGTACATTATGAGTACAAACATGCATATGTGGGTCAATTATTAGGTTGGACCTCATTTTAAAATTTAAAAAAAAAATATTTTTTAGAATAAAAAAAATTAAAGTACCAAGACTGGTCTCGGTATCGTGGACCAAGCAGAAGGCCCAGGACGCTCAAAACTGCCAAAGTGCCCAAGACTTCAAAGGTGCCAAGACGTCGAAGATAACCAAAACTCCGAAGAAGCTCAAGATGCCGAAGACAATCAAGACGGCAAAAACGCCATGACGCCAAAGAAGCTTTAAGCTTTTTTTCTCACAAAATCCTTATTAATAATAATAATCTTTTTAAGTGAAGTTATTTCCTTGCTCTGTCTTATCAAGTAAATAAATCATAATTAATTGCATTTTTGTTCCATTGATTTTTTAGATAAACATCTTAATCTTATTTGAAAATCACTCCGGAACACTCTAAAGCCCTAAAGTGATTGCGTACATTAAAAGTATTTAAATCACTTGTGTTTTTTTATTGTTAAATATCACTTCAAAATGAATAAGTAAAAAATAAATCTATCACGTATTGAATTTTGTTACTCATATACCTAGTTTTTTATTTAAACTTCAAAACGCCTGAACAGATGGATTAGTTTAAAGAAGCAGCAGGTTGTTTATTATTTCGGGGAAAATTTATGTTCATTATGGCTAAAAATATCGCCAAAATCATAAAGATCCGTTTTACGAGCATATAAAGCTATATACCTACTATACTTGCTATAAGCTATACTCGTGTGTATTAACAAAAACAACTACAGTTTCTTTTTGACTTAATTTTGTCTAAACAAAATTGTTTCTAAATTCTCAAGAATTGAAAGAAAAAAAATGTAAGAAATTTAAATGTTAACTACACGACCACTTTACTCTAAATAAACTGTATAATTTATAGAGGCATGTGTATATATTTGAGTGTGTCTTCAGTTAGTTTTGATAATAATTGGCAATTTAAAACACAAAAGTCTCATGTCGTATATGAATACATATATATGTATGTACATGTCCACATACAGAAGGAGAAGAGTACAAAGGTAAATATAGGTACCGCACGTATCCTATTTATACAAATCTCAGGAACTGGAACTAAACAATGGAATATATCTCGATCACAATAATGTTTTTCCCCCTTTTAATAATCCGTTCTGTGTTTATAATTCATTTTGCACTAAATAAACAATCTTCTTCGACTATGTAGTATGTACTGATATATACAGACATCATAAAGTTATCTTTAGTGGCGATGTCGATGCTGGAGCAGAGGACAGAAGAAAGGACAGTGCGGAGAATCATCGAAAGAATGGATGGATACTCAGAGGAAATAATCTAAATATCTCTTGTTCTAATTTTATATTTATTTCGAATGTTTATTCAAAAAAAGTGTTAAGTTATTGGCAATTTATCTGCTGTTGCATGAATTAATATAGGCTTTTAAGTAAACGTTATGGTAAGCAAAAATATGTATAATATGTATGTATGTATGTTCGTTTAGAAAATAAATATTGTAATGCAAAATGAAAAATTTGGAAAGGTGTAAATTAAAATGAGAATTTTTTGAGGCCCATTAAATAAATGAATGAACAAATCATCGAAAATAATAGGTAGCCATGCACTTTCGATAAACACTCGATACTTTTTCATTTTATGCATCAAGTTCTTCAAAAATAAGAAAATTATTATCCGCATGAAATAAAACAATTATACGAGTGTGTTGTAAATTCAAGGATAACCAAAGCCGATTATTAAAAGCCAAGTGTATTTTTGTCGTAAACTGTCGTTGAGCCTAGCACCAAGCAAGTCATTGGCCGATATCTAAATAATATACATATATAGTTACAAGCCACACGGATTGATCAGCTCTATCGCTATGTATGTCGGTAAGTTCTATTGTTTATAAAATAATTGTATTTATCGGAATAATAATAAAAGTGCGTATACACCCTTGTGCACGTATGGTGTATTCGTCGAAAATAACAAAGCTACGAAAATAATTCAGCGTACGGTTTCATTCCATTAGAAAAACACGACTTGAGTTTCGACTGCATTAACGTGTCATAGTGTTGGTAAGCTACATACATCTGAGTACCAGAAAAAAATACTCGTTTTAGGACATCTTGCGCGTCTTGCGCGACCAGTGCGTCTTTAGCATTTTCAACGTCTCCCACATCTTTATCGAATTGATGGGCTTCCTAAGACTATTGCGGGTCTTAGGCGTTTTGAGTGTGATGAGCGTCTGATGCGTTTAGAGCGTCTTATACGCATCCTAAGCGTCTCCGCGTTCAAAAAAATCATATATTTTCTGCGAACGAAAACCATAATAAAAAAAAACAAATAATGTATAATTTGTTTTATTTTTGTTTGTACCTAATTATTTTGCTTAACAGTTCTCAAAATGTCTGGCTCCATGGGTGCTTCTCGACATGGGTGCACTCGACCGAACTACACTTCAGCTGCAATGCACTTCAAAACATAAACAATCCTATGAGCATGAGTTACATCGCAATAAGCTGCAACTAAATTGCTCAAAACTTTATAGAAATATATTCTGAAGTATTGTCCTTTCCTTTGCAGTGCCCTTCCGTCGAGTGCGGTCTCACCTATATTTCAATTTATTATTTTTTTAAACTATTTATTTAGAATGCATACAAAGCTCTTTAGATTCTGAAAAACAAATGTCAAACCGCTTTAAGTTTATGTCTTGTTTGGCCTCACAGGGCGATTAAAAATTTAAATACCGTCAAAACCAGCAAAAGTGTCATCGACTACTGTTTCTGTTTCCGTTTGAAGTAGTTTTTAAACTTACGTTACTTGTTTAACGTAACGTTGCAGTCAACTACACTAGCCATCTACTAGCCGCAAGATAAAACATTTTTGACATTTCAAAAAATGACATTTCAATGTTTAGGTTATGTCACTAATGAAAAAATTTTATTTTTTCTTCCCTCAGTCGGTTCAACTCCTTGCTGCTTCAAAATAAATTATAACTAAATTTACAAACTGCATAAGATAACAATAAATGAAAATGATAACAGTGGTTTCTTTTATGCGATCTTTGAGTGTAAGATCTCAGTTATCTAAAACCACACGTGAATTTCATTTATCTGCGGTCGCAGAAGCAGCTAGAAAAGGTACCCGTGAGAAGGCTCGTAAGAAGAAAGTCAAAGTAGAAGTTAAGAAAGTTGGTTTTATCCCACATAATCAACGGGACAAGGGGTAAACAAAAAAATTAATTCCTCTTCAAAGAATGTACGTATAGTGTTTTGGTTATTATTGTGTTCTTCTTAATTTTCAGACTAAATCTGAGTAAAATCAGTAAGCACATCGACGACTCGTGGAAGGCTATTCCTAAAGATAATTGTTATGTTGGGAAATACTATCGCTGGACAGAATATACTGTCGCTGAAGCTATCCAAAGCCATCGTGAAACTCATCATCCGACAATGTACAATGTTCCTAATGCACCACTCAACGTTGAGATTGAGTTGAACATGCAGGCAGAAAAAGCTAATCGATTTGTAGACAACTTTAATCGAATGGCTATGATTCCGCATAAATTCGATCATGGTGATGAGAGGAAGATACTGGCTTTTACAAAAGAAAACGTAAGTTTTAAAGAAGTGTGAGCAAATTAAGTTTTATTTCTATCTTAAATTTACTTTTATGTATGAAAAAAATCCGAAGCAATCCTCTTCTTCGTCAATTTTAATTATATAAAAATGATTCTTCTAGGAACTTATTGCAGAAGCCAGACAAGCAGGTGCAAGCCTTGTCGGTGGTGTGGAGTTGATAAAAGACATAACAAATGGAGATCTATTGCTGACGGATTACCATTTCATTATTGCACACACAAACATCCTCCCTGAGCTGGTTAGCCTTCGAGGTTTGCTAAAGCGAAAATTTCCCAATCCACGAAGTGAAACCTTAGGAACTAATCTCTCGGAAATGATAAAAAAATTTTCGGATGGTATTAGTTATGCAGCCACTAAAGACGAACACCAACAAGATTTTGGACTAATCACAACATGTATTGGAACGGTAATTATATCCTCTAAATATTTCAGCTATCTTCTATTTAAAAATTGACTTATTGCAGCTTGATATGGATGCTAAACATCTCGAGGAGAACCTGGCTTCACTTTTAAAAGATGTCAATTCGATGCGCCCCAAACGTGAAGGAAAATTTATAACTCGAGTTCTTCTAAAGAGTCCTCCAAGTAGTGAACAACTTAAGATAAATCCTTTTATATATGTACCAGAACAAGGATCTGTTAACAACTCTAGAAGAACTAAACCAACCGAGGTTGTCGAAGAAGATGAAGAAGAAAGAGAAACAGCCGAAGCAGCCCGTGCAAGCAATTAAAATCAAACCAAATTTTAAATTACATAAAAGAATTCTGTTTAATATAAATAATTGTTTTCTTTTCGATTTTATATTTTTTGTGATATTGATGCTCTATTGTGCTGCTGTTCCATTTCTACTTGCTTAACTCGTGCATAGCTTGCACTGCCCATTAGGACGATTCCATTTGAAATCCACCAAAGTAAAGATTTTGTTTCATTAAACCATTGAGTAGCAATAACAGTCTGAGTACAAGCCTTAGCTGTTCCGGAAATATTGTGCGTTAAAGGCGAAGTAACCTTAATATTAAAACATTAGACAACACATTTTTTTGATAAATATTTAAATAGTTACCTTAATTTGCAGTGATGTAACATAGCCGATAGCAAATCCACATATACCACCAACTGTCATCACAGCAATAAACCATCCCGAATACAAATGTGGATAGGTTATAATTGCATTTAATTCACCGTTGACTATAATCAGAGGTAGGAACAATATACTCGAATAGAAGTTGTTGTAGTAGCTGAGTAACCAAATTTCTTGGTTAACATGTGGCAAAGCTTTCTTTGTGTAGATAGAAAACATTGAGACACTAAGTGATGCAACGATTCCATAGAAAGTTCCCTGCCATGAAAAAGTATCTGTGTGATAGCAGATTGTGAGAAATAAAAAAAATTGTTAATTTTTTTGTGTAAAGACTAATGAGAATTTTTGTCTTTGAATTATTGGAACTATTTTCAAAAATGATAAATAATTAATACAAAGTCGTGTAAGACCATAAAAACATCAAATTATATTTTAAAAACATTTATAACGAATCACCTGTAAGGCTCTCCTGATCAACTCCCAAAAAGAATCCAAGGACGATTGCACCGCAACATAAAATACTCTTAAAGCTAGTCTTTTGCCTCAAGACAATATACGAAAGAATCACATTAAATACTGTGGTAAGTGATCTTCCAACGTAGTAAAACGCAACACCTACATATTTTAAGCACAAATTATTTGTAGCTATCATGGATGTAAAGATGATGGATAGTGGTAGCATCTAAAATTAAAGTAAAATCAAATTTGATTCCATATCCGATGTATGTATGTAAGTCTATGTTTTACCTTTCGAAACGTATCAATGTCGAGTGGTGTTCCTTCAGGAAAACTTATGATATTGGGAAAAAGAATCGCCAATCGGCTCATAATAAAACATATTATCGTAGAGACCACACATTGGAACCAAGTCACAAAAAGTGGTGCATCTAAGTCAATATCTTTGCTACTTAGAAGCGCTTTGTTTACAAAAACTGTTAGGATCGATATTGCCCTGATGAGAAAAAACAAATTATTCAATTATTTATTTAGTATATGTATGCATAAATTTAATTTATATACTTACCAATATAAAGCAACAACTAAAAATATTTGGAAATACTTAAATGCTAATCTATTGTGCTCTTCCAATGGTTTGTACATCGTGGTTTTGTTATTTTGTTTGTTATATTTTTCAATCACTTGTCGTTTGGATTCATTATTTTTGGTTAAATTGTTTTATAAGATTCGTTTTCTTTCCTAGTTATCTGATTTTTAATTTTCATCGGAAAAACACTTGTGTATGCGGCATTTGTGTATTTATTTTCGTCGTGTGGGCAAAATAGAGCCACTGTCATTCTTGTCAAAAAAAAAACAACAGTTCTGTCAACTGACAGGTAAATGCGCCCTCTTGCGGAATCTGGAAATAAGTTGACTTTTATAATTTAAAAAAAGAACCGTTACCAAGTCAAATCCGTTGCATAAAAAAACTAATTGTCGTCTCTGAAACGAATTTCAGGAGCGTTTTCCTCTTTTCAAATGAAGAGGTAGGTATTTTATAAAATGAGTTAACAAGACGGGATTCAGATTGGACTTGCTCGACAATTTTTAATTCTTGATCATTTAAATATACCTAGCACTTCCACTAGTAGGGTTCTATATCATAAAGTCACATTCGTAAAAAAAAATGAACTCCAGATTTTTATGTAACTTGCCATTACAAACTATGGCGTTGTTTTTAGCGAAAGAAAAAAAAATTATTGATTAGTTTCAATATTCTCATTAAATTTCAATTCTTTATGACTTTGATATTTTAATTATTTCCATTTCAATGAGTTTATTTTACATTGCATACCATATGTTGTAAGTTTCAGCTCAATACAATCGTTAGTTGTTGAGTTTTTACTGATTATCAGATTCTTATTCTGCTAATCAATGCGGTGTACCTGTACATGGATGTTTTTTTTTTATTTTTCGAGTTTTAAAATTTTTTAAATGACATTTTTCCACAAATATTTATATTTATTTTCTCTAAAAGAATACATAATAATAATATTAATAAGAAGCATTAGGTACTAAGTTATTCAGCATTTCCTATTCAATCAAAAAAATAATATAGGCCTACAAAATTCCAAACATAAAACACAAAAATTTTAACATCTTTGATATTTTTCTCGGTAAGCGTGTTTTAAAAACAGAATCATCTACACACACACATACTGATATTGTTATTTCTAATAATTATGTAAATAATTTAGCCCTCTGTTATCTGTCATGGAATAATCCTTTTCAGTTTTGCCTTTTCATTTAATGGTAATCAAAGGATTTAAGAGGACATTGAGCAAATATTTGATACCCCTTGTAAGATCACGCATCCTTGCATCTACAGCTGATGTCATTTGGTTAAAATTTAATGCTGGCATATCCTTTTCAGTGCAAATTGTACATTCGATACCTGTCAATTGAACAGAGGGCTTCCCTGAACCAAGTACAAAGTCTTCTCTAGGGCCATTCGCTTGTTTACGAGTATTCATCAATTTTCCATAAATATGAACTCGATCGCCACTGCGCAAAAGCGTGGTGAAGTTCCTGAAACGATCATCTGCATGAACCCGTACATCGATGGGTTTACTAAGAAGACCTGAATTCATTCGCAGCCGCATTTCGTATTCGTAGACATTCCATCGGTTCAAATTGCATCGATTTTGAAGTTTAGTTGTCTTTCGTAATTCCTCACACAGTACATCTGCCTTGGAGCACTCCAACCTGTTCGATTCTCCATAAACACACTCGACAATGTTTGCTAACCACGAGGGAAGGTAGTCTCTGATAAGGTCGGCTCGCATATTTAGCACCCTGGCGATTTGAACTTCTGTAATCGTTCCCTCCCAGGAGACAGTAGATCCTGTCAGATAGGAGCATCGTAGTTGGGTTTTTATTTTGTTATTGTGTTCCCATGAAGGTTGACCACACAGATGATAGAATTTCTCCCAAGATATGTGACGTTGAGTGTCCTCTTCGGACGTGATGATCGGTTTATTGTTGATAAGATTCGAATAAAGTGATGTTTCAGTGTGAACTGCCTTAAAACTGGATGTCATATAGGGCAATGTGAGGATAGCAGCAGCAACAATGCTTACAGCAACCTATAAACAATTCAAGATATTGTTAAGTTTTCTCTGTGAATGAAATTAAAACTCACCTGAAGGAATGTGATGTACTTTTGAGTGTTCTGATTAACAGCCATGCAGCAGGAACCCAAAAGAGCCAAAACTGCAGCTACAATAGTTGTGACCAGACGCATTTTTGGATCTGTCAAGCCAACGTATTCCACTGCTAGAAATATTGGCACCATCAATGATACGATCCCGAAGAGTGGCAGAAACAAGAGGATTCCAGCCAGTCCTAATGCTGCTCGTACCACTCCAAACATGGTTGCACTCTGAGAGCTGGTAATGCATAGCTGGAGCCAACTTAGAGTGACACAATGTGGAATGAGATATGTGTATGTGCCATGCCAATTGGCCCGTTTGGCCAAATGGACAAGGAACAGAGGAATCATCAAGTACAAGACGGTCCGACAATTCAAACAGAACTCGATGCCATTACCAATGACAAATGAGCTGAAAGTTGGAACTTTCAAATCGAGAAATCTCCAACCTGTGCTCACCACCTCGTCCATTTCGTAGGGATACTTGGCTAAAACATTTATGCCAAACGAGAAAAGTACAAGTACATCTGGAAAACTTCGTTGGGTTGATGTGTACATAAATGCCACCATTGAGATAAATACCATGATGAAGGAGAGAATGGTAATTTCTGAATGAGGTAGCCATTCGGAACTGATCAATGGACATACAATGAGGTTTCCGACGAATGCACAGAAGAAATACAAGTAGGGTTTCATGTTGTTTTTCAAGAAACGATTCTCGGAAATGCCTGCTTCGACATTGTTATCGCCGTAGCTCAAAAACAGGCCTGACCAGATCCGAAAATCAATGAAGTCGTGCTTGGATTTGAGCATCTTACATGTTGACCAGACCATCACTCCCATACAGAGGTAGTAAAAGCCGATTGGCAGATAAACGGTGAGATTATCGCTGGAAACGGCAAAGTAGACGAGGAATATTAAAGCAAGCTTCATGCTGGGCGACAATGAGCCTGGAAATGATGCAATCAAATTGATCAGGCGATGATAGAGTAATCTGCAGAACACAATCGGATGGAAAATAATGCGATGGAAGCACGGTACATGGTCCAGCGAGTTGGGATGTGGAATCGACAGCGTCAGATCGTCGTTCACTGCGGGCAAGCGGCCATTTGCATAGTTTACAGCTGCAGTGACCAGATTCGCTTCTGTTATCACTCTCTCAGGTTGAGAAACATTAAGATCGGCGCCCTGGCATGGATAGATGTCACCATTAACATGGTTGACATCCTCCAGTTGTTCTGTTTCCTCTTCCTCTTCGGAAGTTGAGTCGTTGTGGCGTTTTCGTCGTTTCTGCAATTTGTATATCTCTCGCATTTTCCGCTCGAGTTGCTTGGGTGTGATGTGCTCTCCACCATTGGACAGACATGCGAATAGATCACGAGCTGCTTTGCGTGCAGCTCGTTCACCAGTTGTCATGCCGAGGCAGCTTCTTACGTCATCGATGTTAGCATCACTTATGCCTCGGCGATTGTCGAAACATTCCTGAAGCAGGCGCAGGGCATCTTCGTGACCTTGCTGGGCAGCACAGAGCAGCCAATGAACACCTTGGATGTGAGATGAAGCTTCGTTGTGCTCTTTGTGAATTGGAATAATAATAAAACCATTTTAAATTGAAAATAACAACCCAACGTAACTATATTTACCAATAGTACTGTCTAATAATTGCCTAGCCAAGTCGTATTGCACATCGGAACAACCATCTGCTGCAAAGTGGTATTTAAGATTATTCAGCGAGGTTCGGTCTGGTAGACGAAATGGGAGGAAAAAATATAAATGACTGCGGCGTGCAATAGGCGATGGTTACCTTCAAGATTCCATTTTCTGCGATTGGACGAACCTGCTGGTGGTTTTTTCGTCCAATTAGCCATAAGTGGGATTTGAAAAACAAAAGCACTTCATAACACGACACACCAAATTCCAAAACAAAAATTTTCTTGTACTTGACATTTTTTTAACAGGCGAAAATGGAGCAGTGTTCGGAAATTTGAATTGGACAGCTGATGACGGTACTGCCAGATCCGATACTAGGTAAGTTGAATACAAAAAAAGTTGTAATTGGACGCGTTCACATTGCGCTGAGATATGCTATCTCAGATCACAGTACACATATAAAGGTAATATATTCCGAGTTTCTATTTTTTTCCAGTTCGCGCATGTTTTGACACTCTGGAGAGCATGTCAGTTGTTGACAGCTACTTGAATTCATATTTGTTTGTTTTACATTGTTTTTTGTTTCTTTTTCAGATCACAGCCACTTCAAAGCTCCAGCCTGGCCAACCAACAACACAACACTTCTTCTTGCACCGTGCCAAAACTTCCACCAAGGTATTTATAACATTTTTATATTTTTAAATACATAAACCGTTCTATAGAACTTATACAATAATACTTACCATTCAACCTTACTTTTTTTCAGATCTCAGCTTCTTCAAGCAACCAGTAGTACCAGTGGAAGCCGGCAAAGAAGTTGGCAAACGATCCATTCAAGAGCAACGAATCATTAACTATGTCCTGAAATATCTTTCTAAATATTATTAGTTAAGAGAGGAACATTTCTGGAATTCCGCAATGGCATGATGAACATCTGTCCGATAGGCCGACAATGTACAAGGGAAGAACGTAATATGTTTGCCGAATACGATAATCAGCATGGAATACGAAATACGAAATTCACCGATATCGACTTGACCTATAGCATTGGTGGGCAGATAAGTTTTGATGTGTTCCCACACGGCTGGGATAAGGCTTATTGTCTTCGACACATCGAAAAGTTTCACAACTTCGAAGAGATTCACTTTTTCGGTGAAAAAACCGAGCCAGGCGGCAACGACAATGAGATTTTTGTTGATCCACGCACAATTAAATACAAAGTTGAAACTCCCGATGATACCAACTTGAATCATCAGATCAAAAGAACCACTAAATTGTGAAACAAATGAGAATTCCAAAGTGGAAAGCAGCGGATCAACAGAAGAGGTTAGCCATCAACGAACAATAAACGAAAAAATGGATATCGAATCATCAACTAATAACGATGTTGACAATTCAACCTCCGAAAGTAGTGCAACAGCACAAGCTGATCAAATGCATGGAGTCGAGTACATTTATTTTATTTTTTAAACAAGTTAACTAGTTTAACATATAAAAATTAAATAACTTAAACTACTAATAAAGTTCTGAGATCATATTATTTTTTCAGATCTATCATGTTTAGTTTAGTCGACTTCTTCTACAGTTGGACCACTGCCATTGGCGCAGTCATTTGCACGCTGTTGTTGTTGTTGACCGCCGCCAGCTCCAGTATGTATTTTCGTCATATTTGGACTGCAAGTTCGAGTAGCTTCTTCCATCTTGTGCTCGAATTCATCCTTCTCAGCTGTGGTGTTGTTATCCAACCATTTGATTGTTTCACTGCAGCATTCCAGAGCTCTATTTTTATCTGTATTTTCTAACTTGCTGCCAGCCTGTTCCACTGCTTGCTTTACGTTGAATACGTATCCCTCAAGGTTGCTGCGAGCAGCGATACGTTGACGTTGTTTTTCATCTTCTTCTTGGTACTTCTCAGCCTCAGACAACATTCTGTCGATTTCAGCTTGTGATAGCCGACCCTTGTCGTTCTTGATGGTGATGTTCTTAACTGCACCGGAACCCATTTCTTTGCAGTGGCCGAGCCAAAGTCACATAAAACAATAATGTTGGATTTACCTTCCATTCATCATGGCCAGCATGTGATGCTTGCAGTAAGGCATTAAAAGAAGTACCTCCCAAACTCCATTGCCATTTGCTCTGTTAACAAAATTATAAATATTATAAAATTTGTTTAATATTTGTTTTGACTTACAGATATTTGAATTTCTCGCTTCGCTACATTCCGATCATGCTAGCATTAGCATTTCCTGAATTGGCTTCTGCCAGAAATACCATCGCACACACGGCGGCAACAAATCCTTGAACTATTGACAATTTAATTTTTTTTCTCATTTGTCATTTGATGTCACTTTGACTTGCTCTCCCAAACGTCATTTTTTTTTTAATTTTGACGTTCAAATTTGAAAAACATGCGCAATATATTACCTTTATTATGTGTACTGTGATCTCAGATACTCGAGTTATGTTTGTGAACGACTAAAACCGGATAGGATAATTTAGCTGTTTGATTTGAATTCAAGTCAGCTGTTTTTGACATTTCTCTTCAGATAGCTGAATATACGAGAATTTTTTAGATCGGTTGAGATTTTTATTTTGAGAACAGATGTTTTATAATCAGCTGTTTTTTCTCAAGAGATTACAACAACACAAACCAATCTGGATAGCTTTAGATAACTTTGTGAACGTGGCCATTCATTTTCCTTCATACAATCATATACAATCCTCATACAATTCATATACAATTTTTTATGCAGATGCCTGAATATTTTCAACTGAATTTCAAGATTTTTTGGCGTTCAACGCTATGTTTTCAGAACTGACTTTCAGATCTGCGAAGAATCTGACGTACAATCGCGGTCATTGTTTGTTTTTAGCTAATTTTAAATTTTAATACACTGACCGTGGTGGCTTAATTGATATTCAATTGCCATATCATTCAATCTTGGATTAAGCTTTAAACCAAGAATTGATCCAATTATATTAATCTGGCGTAAGGCTTTCCCAAACCTGTGTGAAAAACTCGTGACTACAAGGAAACAATAACAACAATGTGTTGGGAATAGCAACATATTAGGTCTGTTTGGTTACACAAACTTCGTACAACGTCGTACGACGTCGCACAACGTTTCACAAATTCCTGTTTGTTAACTCAAGAAAGTTGCAACAAGAGAGCACAATGAGAGAGTAAAAAATTTCCCCTCCATGAAAAAACTTGCAACTTTCTGCTACAAGAATTTACGAGTGCAAGAAGTTTAACAACTGTCAAAATTAGCAACTGCCATTTGTGTCATTGTCACTTGTTTCTTTTGTGCCTTTGTGGATTTTTGCGATTTGAAAATTTGAAATTTAAAAATGGAAAGGGAAGGTAGTTTTGATGCAATTTCTTTTTGCACTGCTTTCTTGCATTGCCTCGTCTATTACAAATGAATCCACGGCTGAATTATCCATCATTTTCAAAATTTACTCGGTTATTATTGAATCATTTTCTGATTCACTGGATGTCGACGAATTCAAAATTTCCAACACCACGATTAAAATACTTTCAAGACATTTCGGTTTTATAAATAAATCAAAATTTCACAAAAAAGATTCATACTGAGATATCATACTGACGTTCATGCACAAAATGAAACAAAAGCGTTTGGTTACTTTGCGACAAGTTGTACTCTCTCTGAGATAATTTTCCCCTCTTTTCAAGAATTTGACAGATTAAACACTTCGTGCTACAGAAGTAACCAAACAGACTTATTGTTATTTCTGTTTCATCGTCGTATCCAAATATTTTGCATTTGCTTGGGAATGTTCATATTTCTATAACATCATAAATTTCGACCATGTCTCTGTTCAAGCAAATGCCGTTTTCAATATGCCTCTTCACAAATATATCGATTTTCTAACATTGACATTCCTATTTAAGATCATGCATCTGAAAACCCCAAATTATCTTTTCGAAAAACTCATCTTTCCGGTATCTCAAAGAACTAATATTCTCATTGTTCCAACTTTTAGATACAGAGACTCTAAACACCAGTTCTTTGTACATGCTGTGGGCCTCTGGAACTTCCTGCCTGCCAACCTGAGAGGACAAGATAATTATACAACTTTTGAAGGCTTGCTTAGAAATCTTTTTAAGTGCTAAAGGTTTTTCCAATTTCTATTTCTTTTCTGTTTTCTTTTCTCCAATCATATTTCCGTTTCCTTTTATTCTCTTATGTAAATATATTGTAAAATCATTTATATTTTTGTTAAATTTAATTTAATTTAATTTAATTATAATTTTAATAATGTGTTATAATTTAATTTTTTTTACTTAATTTATGTAATTTATCGATTCAACCTTCTTTATTCTAAGTATTATTTAAAAAACTCATTGTTTTAAAATACTTTTGTTTGAAATAAATAAATACAAATACAAAATAAATTGGATTAATATATTGAGTTTTTATGAGGGAGGATCGTTTAGGTTATGAGCTCTTGGTGAATGCGAGCTTAAAAGAGCAAATAATATGGAATTGGATTAAATACATCTGAATTAATGTTTTAACTTAGATTAAACGGCTGAATATTAAAGGGGCTATTACTGTTTCATTCAGGATACAAGATCAGTACATTAGGCTAATGGCTTTACTGTTAATGCTTTCCTCTAGAATTATCTTTACAATTTTACATTGTAATTGTAATAAATAAATAAGATCAGTACATGAACATCTTACACCAAAAAAAAACGCCAACGGCCAGCGCGAAAAAATTGATGAAGTGAAGAAAATGGTATTGGGCGCATTCACTAATCTAGTGGCTACGTAGTCGAAATTCAACTAGATTTGTGAATGCAAAACTTCACTACAAAGCTAGTCAATTCTGAGCTGTCATATTAATGACAGATGCAAAAGCAAACAAACGCAAAATCGGACGTGCAATCAAATTTTGTTCCATGAATGCTCTGGCATACACTGGATCTGAAACAAAATTGTTAAGTGAATTGTTTTATTTATTGCACTTAAAAAAACATTACCTGTTAAGATTTGTTTGCAAATGTCTTCAGATGCCTCTATTTCGTACTTTATTTCTAGGTACTGAACTATGAGTTTCATTTTGATTGTTTGAATCTTTTGTAAATTTTTTCAACAGCTGATTATGAAACGTCAAAATCAGTGCCAACTAACTTTTTAGCCGAAATTTTTACACTACGTCGGAGGGGAAATTTCAACTACTTTTGTAGTTAGAATTAGCCAATCAGAATCGCTTGACTACGTAGAAACTAGATTAGTGAATGCGCCCATTGGCTTATCATCGAATAACCGTTAGAGAAGTTGCTGAGAACCTAAACATGTCGATTGGGTCTTGCCATTCAATTTTTATTAATGATTGGGGCATAGAGAAATTACTTACTAAAGGTTTGGGACATGAGACGGGTTGCCGCGAAATTTGTACTAAAATTGCTCAATTTCGACAAAGAAGCTCAATCAGTTCAGTCGAATGTGAATGTTTTACTTCCAATTTTCTTCGATTGCAGGGGCGTGTGTTCTTGCTACAGGGTAGAACTGCCAATACGGAAGTTATGCGCAATGTTACCGGCAGAAACGCCCGGATTTTTGGAAGAACTAAAATTGGCTTTTGCACCACGAGAGCGCGCCAGCTAGCACATCTTTTTTTGCCAAAAACAACACACAAGCTCCCTGTGACTTTTTTTTTGTCCCATGAAAGGACGACGCTACGCTACGAAGTTGACAAATATAAAAAAAATGATTTTCTGAAGTGTTTCAAAGATTAGAAAACACGTTGGCGCAAGTGTATAATTTCTAATGGGGATTACTTTGAAGGGGAAAAGAAACAAAATTCGCGATAATTTTAAAACACACTTCTTATAAAAATTTCTGGTTCAACGGTTGTATATGAGATTAAAAATGTTGCTTGCAAAATCTCTCTAAGTTAAACTCTGGAACATTTTTAAAGGCCAACTTGCCATTTTTTTAATTGCATGTTATTTCATGAATTTCGCCGCAATCCAAACCAGAAAAAAATCGAATCCTATCTTTTCAAATTAGTTTCTAATTTTATAAATCTAAACAAAATTTGTATTGCAAAAAATTTGTTTTGCTATGATTGTGATTACTGACTACATCAAAACGCTTAAATTACTATGAAATAATCAAGCCAAAACATGTGCAGCTATTTATACTAAATCCAATAGAATCAACACCTTACTGACTACTTTTAATAAAAAAAATAATTATCTTTTTTTTCATTTGAGTAAATAGATAGACAAATCAGATACATCAACTCATTTCATTAGCGCAAACGACAATGAAAACATTCTTCAATTAGTAGATATCGATAAAGTATGTATTTATGGTTCAAGTCTAAAAGTTCGTATATTATCAAATGTATGTATGTACCTAAATATCTATTTTCAAAAACGTTCATTTGATAATTATTTTGTTTTATTAATGACGAGAGGTAAAAAATAAAATGCAAGACTGGATGGCACGATGTTGATCCTATGTTAAAGTACTTTAGAATAAAGAAAGACAAGTAGAGTATTATTATGAAAAAGTCTAAAATTCGTTCATTCAATTGAATTGCTTAAATAAGCAAGAAGTGAGGGAATTACCCAAGAACCTTAAGTTCCAAGTAAATCGCTTTGGTAGTTTTAGGTTGCAAATCCAAATACAGACCAACAGGCAGAATTACGGGACACTTTTTTCGCGTTCTCTATCATCATTATGTTAGATCTGATTAATATCTGGAGTTCTATTTTTTACAAGAACGCAAAACTTGGCATACATAGCTCATTTCTCTTTCTGCTTACTATAGGTAGAGGAGTTGATTTGTTGTACAAAAGCTTGTACAACTTGATACCCGGTTCTATTTCAAAAAGTGCATTGTAATCTTTTTTCCAAACAATTTTGTTGTTGCTTAAATAAAACACCTTTTTTTACGACGTTTCACATGAATGTAATTTGTAAATAAAATTTTTTAAATTTAAATTACATAATTAAAAAGGAAAAATACAATTTAATTTTTTTTAATGAGCTAAATACGCAAAGTATACATAAACTAATTATAGTGTATACAGAGGAATGGTTTTTTTTTGTTTATATCTTCAAAAGATTTAAAAAAGTAGAAAGGAAGCATAAACTGAAATGAATGTAATAAAAATGTTTCCTTTAAAAAAACTCTTTTCTGTTGATAATGGATAAATTAATGATGGTGGGATTTTCAAAACCATCTTGACCTTTTTTTGTTTTGTTTTAAATAAATAAGAAATTAAACTGGGTCTAAATCCTCAAATATTAAAGCTCATCGTGCAAATCATCATCAGAAGAATCGTTAGGATTCTCGCAGGCAGCTGGCGTCTCAAATACATAGTGATATTCACATCGATTTGGTTCGGATACACCAGTCACTTTGTGATCCAATCCGCATTCTAATTGAATAACCGCAGATCTTTGTGGACCATTCCAACAGGAGGCTCCATTAGAATAGAGCATTTGGCTGTACTTGTATTCTGAGCCTGACCAGCGATCCCATGATCCCAATCTAAAAAAAATTAAGACTTATAAGCGACATTTAAAAAAAGAATTGGTATTCAGAATCTTACCTTGTTTCTGAGCCACCATTCCTTGGCTGTTGTGATGCTCTATCGAAAGGACATAATTTGTAAACATATTCACGATCTTCATATGAAAAGCATTGGCCTTCAAGTGAAGCGAATTCGTCTGCTGCTCCGTAATCTTTGTTGATTTGCTCTTGAATTTCCTTAATTTCTTGATCTATTTCACGCAGTTGACGTTCGGCTTCAGATAAATCATTTCGCGCTGCATTGGCTTCTTCGATAATCTTCTGAGTTTCTGGATCATAATCTGGTTTAGATGTTGTCACTTCTTCAGCAGCACCTTCACCAATTTCTTCACCTTCTTCGTCTTCTTCTTCGGGCTCATATCCTGCTTCTCCATCGTCTTCTTGTTCCTCACCGTGGGAAGGTTCAATGTATGAAGGTTCCGTATCGGTTTCGTAATGTTGATCATCAATTTGTTCACCTTCTTGTTGTGGTGGTTTGAAGAGACCGGCATCAAGCATTAGATATGGTTTGATTCTAGACCAGCATATGGATACAAAATGGTCTATATCGACACGATCCTTTTCATCGAGGAAGAATCGAGCTTCTTCTTCAGATACCTTATTAAAAAATAAAAGAAAAGGAATTTTTAATTTGCAGATTGATTTATCTGAAATCTTTGTAATCTTTTTATTTAGTTGAACAGTGAAGAAAATCCGATTTAGAAATGGACCAATGTGGATGTTAAACTCTAACATAGGGGAAAGGGTCAGTGACCAGATTTTTAAGAAAGATGAATTTTTTGTAATTCTCAGTATTTATTAGTAACAAGTTATTCGATTTCGATCTGTAACGTTCACATTGACAAAAGTCTCTGTCTGTTTTTTTATTTTTCACTAGTACTTTACATATCGATCAAGATCAATGATCGTTTTTTGTCGAAGTACCAAAATTTTGTTGGATTTTTATTTCACGAAAAAGTAAAGTAAGGTCTTATAATAAGAGTTCACTTTAAAAAGCCCTTATGAATCCTGGGTGAGTTGTAAAATCTAAATAGAGCCATTAATGAGAAATCTATCCAAACAGAGGATACTAAGCTCATAGAATGTATCATATTCTTTCTCAAAAATAAAGCTTCTACACGCAACTAAAAATAATCAACTTTTAATAGTTCTTCTTCCTCTTCATTAACCCACGATTATCGCCCTAAGGTTGACCTCAGAAGACGTCAATAGGGTTAGGATTGTTCCAAATCTGAAGGTCTCGTTGCTTTTTGTTTGATTCATTAGTTTTTGCGCCTGCTTTTCTTTTTGCTTTGTAACGTGGACCACACAACTGGACAAGTAACAACTTCTAAAGATCGCGACTAATTTATACATTTCCCGGCAGAAAAAATAAGAAACTAGGTTACAAAGTACATCTGGATAATCTTGACCACCTACAACTTAGCTATAAAGAAGCCTAAGCTAAATTATTAATCCCAATCGAGTTTACATCTTGTCTGTAAAATTTTTAACAATGTTTTTTTTTTATAGAAAATACCTCTCCATTGCGGTCCTTATCAAATGATGCTCTCGTCTGCAATTCAGCAATTTCAATAAACCCATCGTTGTTAGAATCAAACCTCGCAAATGTCTCCTTTGCTTCGTTGGCATTCTCATACTCCTGCTGTTGGGTCTTTTCCTGCTTCTCAGTTTCCTGGATATCTTTGTATACTTGAAGAGCTTCGTTTTCTATGCCCTCCGCTTTCTTCTTGATCAACTCTTTCTCCTCACGAATGGTGTCAGCTTCTTTCCGGCGATTTTGCAACTCGGCTAATCTGACATCGCGTTCGTCACGCATGGTCTTGCCCTTTGAACTAAGTTCTGCTTTTAAGGCAATTCCCCGTTTAGCTAGTTCTTCTCTGTTTTTCTTAAGTTGACGCTCTTCTTTGCCGAGGACTAGGCAAGTATTGACACACTTGCTGTCTTGAATTCCGTACTCATCGCTGGCATCGCAACAATCGCAAATGCCGTCATTAACTCGGGAGCTGGGAATGTTTTTCGGTCTATGGCCGGCATTTGTGCAATGGAATTTTCCTTCTGGACAGGCTGACGTTCCGGGTTCATCGCTGCCATCGGGACAGTCACAAAAGTCGTCGTTTATCTAAACATAAATGATTTGGGTAAAATCATAAAAATTGAGAATCCTCAATCCAAGTCCCGAACTCACCTGGAGGTAGTCAATGGTTTTCTGTCCATTTAAACAAACAAACGTCTCGCGGGGTGGGTAGAGACTTGTTTTGGATATGGCAACACCTCGAGGACGTGGAATAGTCCCCAAAGCCGAATTGCTACTTAGACTAAGAACAAAAAGAATGCTCAACGCAAAGTGGAATGAGCGCTGCATTTTTCTATCACAAAGTTGAATAAAATTGCTTTTGTACGATAGTGTAGTTGTGGGTCCGATACGTATATATTTTGTTCGGATTCAGGAAAACGTTAGTTCATATAAATTGATTTACAAAAAAATAAACGAGATCAAAAATTTTTTAAGCCGGCTCAGAATGATTTATAAATCCCACTTTAATTTTTCATAAAATCATCACCTTCCTCTAGTTCTTCACCGCACCACTTCTAAAAATGAGAATCAGCCGAGATATGAGATAAAGATATCAAAAGAAACGTCAGCTCGAAAATTACACGAGTTCATAACAAGATGGTGTTCTAGTTGTTAGAGAGAAATACAAAAAAATACGTGTAGTTTAAGGTGTCCGTTTGACACACAATTTTAAGCACAGTGCACATATTGATGGTAATATATTACGAGTTTTTGTTTTCAATGTATATTATAATAAATCGTTGGCAGTGTTATTTTGAATTGAAAAATTGCGCTTGACTGTTTTCTGGTGTATTTTTAAAATAAAACATTATTATATAATATGGATTATTATATATGCTAGTCACGAGACATTTCTAGTATAAAAAGAAAACTAATACACATGGTTCCTCGTCTCCTTGTGGCAAACAAATATCTAAAGAACTTATGTTTTCTATAGGAACAAACGGCACCTTTTATTGTTTATTAAAAACAACTGTCGTCTGTCTTGATTTTAAATATAAAGTTACAATTGTGAATTTATATTTTTTGTTTTAAATATTTGCACAATTTTGTGTTTAAAAAATATCAGTCCTGCGAGAACAATCATTTTTATTACCACAAAGCCCGCTCTCAAGATTTAAGAAAGAATTATTTAGTCAACTGCTTGACATTGAATTTAAATTCAGAAAACTCAAATATCAAACCCTACAGGTAATGTCCGCTTTTGTTCAATTTCAATTTTTGATTTCAGTACTTTTTTCACCCTGTAATGCATGTTGGACCTAAATGAGTCGCCAAATTCGGAATTTCTCAAAAATGGAGAAATTTGAAAAAAAGTACACAAACGTATTAAATCAATTTTATGTTTAATATGTCAAGATCTTACCTTCCCACCAACAATCAAAACAATCGTGTCGAGGAAGAAACAACAACAGTAACATGTTGTTATATGTTATGATTGACAACGACACTTTTGCTATTTTTTTTTTCCCTCACAACTACTTCGCATCGATTTCGAATTGGTTTGGGCTTTGTATAATATGAAAACTATAGTACTATCATGGCGAGTTTTTTTAGGGTTGCAGAGGTCCTGGTGGTGGCGCTTCAAAATGTGAGGTGTAAAATTCGATTTGGGGAGTCTTTAAGCGTCAAAAATTGGTGGTAAGGGCAAGAGTAGACTATTTTTTGGATAATTGCATCCAAAAAATATCAATAAATATCATTTAAAACCTCCATAAGCTCTCCGCAAAAAAAAAAGAGTAAGGGTTGCATAGGTAAATTAGATGTCGCCCCATTCGACTTCCACCATGATAGTACTATAGTTTTTATATACAAAGGTTTGGGTAATATGAGTACTGTGGCGGCTAGTGTCATCGTAACCTAAGCTACGATAACTACAATTTTTTTCAAGCAGTTAATTTCTTTTGCGATTTTTTTTTGAAAGAAAGACGAAAAGTGACGTCAAAAACAGCAAAAAATCGGTGTAAACTCGTAAAATCGAAAATGTCGCCTCTGGCTGAAAATTTATTAAATTGAATTCAATATAAAATTCCCTTTAAATTCTCCCACAAAGCAAAGTAATTAGAATAATAAAAAGTGTGTGATAAATGTCTGTATTATGAATAGGTATTCATACAACACAGGTAATTGTGATATTTCATTTCAAACTATGAAATGAAAAAAAAAGAAAACCTTGTAATTATTCACTTGTGGTAATTTTGGGTGTCGCCGCCCTAAATAACCAAATTTAAAATTATTTTTATTTCAAATAACCATCAATTTATATTTAATTATTTCTCTCCAACTCTAGTACTTAGATAAATAATCCACCTACTATGATTTCCATCTAAAATCTATTTTATCTAATTTACCTTCACTGACTGTGTCTCGTTTCCAAATGCTATTTTTAGTGGTTTTTGTATATTTTTAAAGATTCTTCCTACCAGGATCACCATAGTGTCATGGACAGTGAAAATCTAATGGACGAATTAGCATCATTGACTCGTACCGAAATACCCGATGGCCGCCAAAGCCTGAGGGATAGTTTCACAAATTTAGAAAGAGTCGCTGACTATTGTGAGGATACTTACTATAGGTCTGTTGTTATCTTGTCAAGTTTATTTAATCTGAAAATAAATGATGTTGACTTTTATATTTTTAGAGCTGACAACAAAAAAGCGGCGTTGGAGGCAACAAAAAACTATACCACCCAATCGCTGGCTAGTGTTGCATACCAAATCAATACGCTGGCGTATAGTTACATGCAGTTGCTGGAACTTCAGGCGACACAACTCAATGAAATGGAGTCGCAAATGAATCATATCGCTCAAACTGTAATGATTCACAAGGAAAAGGTAGCCCGTAGGTAAGAAAAAATGATTATTTTTATTTATTCCCACATCTACTAAATATGTATAAACATCTAAATAAGTTCAGTCGTTTCCTCTAAAAGAATGTACAGAAGTCGTGTTATTAAGATAAAAAATCCTTGTGAATTCTGACTTTGTGGTAACACAATAGGAAAGGCTTATTAATTATATACAAGTTATTTCAAAAATGCTCCCCAGTTGTTGAAACCAATTTGGCATGAATCGCTCAAACTTTTTATACAAAAATTACTAAATTTTGCGAGATTTTTTGAAATTAAACTTTGGATACAGCTAAAAAATTTTCAGTCGTGACACTCCAGTTAGAAAGCTTACATCATTCATTTATTTTAATCATATTATATTTAAATTGAAAAACTTTTTGCTCAGCTGGGACTTGAACATAGACCAAGCTCCTTCAAATTGAATTTACGTGACCAGTCTAGTTCCAGATTAGGTTTTATTGTTTGACAATTGCATTTGAAACCGTTCTCGATTTATAAGTCAGCAATTTATAGCAAACTAAAAATTTAATCAATTAATAAAAATACCTCACTGTTCTCAATTTCTAGAGTAATTAACTTTAGTAATAACTCTGTTAAATCGGGGCTATCATTCTTTGAAAATTAGGAACTTGAATTATGGTCGATTTTGGGCATCAGCAATAATTATATATGCTAATGCATTAATGTGCAGTTCATTGAAACTATGGTTGGTGCAAATTGTGCGAAAGGTCACCACAGCTTCAGTTTGTAAAAATATTGTTTTATCTTCAGTGGAATCAATGGTATCTATCGATGCATTGATTTTGAACATGTGTTTTTATTTTTGTGTCTTTTAGTTTTCTTCAAGAAGGAATGGAAAACTAACATAGCTTTTTGATTTGTCTACTGTATAGACAGGATATACTTTCTTCCATTACCTTTTTTTGAAAGGTGATGTTGAAAAAAAAAAGGAAATTTCAAACCTTATTCTCCGGTTAGTTAATCATAAGATTACATTTTTTAACTCAATAGGAAAGCCTTTGCGCTGGTTACAGAAAAAGTTTTTTTCGGGACTTTGAATAGTTCTTAAATGCGCTACACTTATTGAGACAAATGATGATACGGGTCACTATAAAATTGCAATTAATCTCTGTTCACCAAATTTGGAAAAAAAACCGGGTGTTAACTACGTTGAGTTCTTCAATGAGATATGCACATAATCTTTACTTAGCAGATCAATCAACTATTGACTTTAATACATTCGTAAAAGCACATTTAGTGCTTTGTTTATAGTTTTAAGTTGAACAAAATATATCGTTTGTATACGTGCCTTAAGTAGGCCACTGTTTAATCTGTCAGAAAACCGGCCTCTACAACATCAAAAACTTTATCGTTTTTGAATCCATCAGGGTATATTTTTCATTTAAGTATATTTTTTTTATAAATTTGCAATAATATGTTATATTCGCTGTATATTTAGAACGGAAAAACAGTAAATTATATAAACATAAAAATAAGATACTGCCTGACCGATCGGCTACACCATTTCAATATAAAAATGTGTACATATATAAATTTTCATTAACGTATTTACGTCAAAAAGGCAAAAACAGAAAAGTGCTTAATAATTAATATATACTCCTACATAGATACTCCAAAACTTATAAAAGAAATAATAACGTTAATCATAATAGATATATTTGATACATAATGTAGATTTTTTCCCCCAAAAAAAAGGAATGGTTGTTTGAAAATTTTCAAACTAAAATTCTGAAAAAGTTTATGAACAAAGAAAATTTGGTTTAAGTTATCAAAAATTTATCAATTATTTAAAATTTTCAGGGAAATTGGCGTTCTAACTGCTAACAAAGTCAGTTCTCGCCAATTTAAAATTGTAGCCCCCATTAATCCGGAAAAGCCAATAAAGTATGTACGCAAAGCAATTGATTATTCAATTTTTGATGAAATTGGCCACGGAATAAATTCAACACAACAACGGCAAAAACATCGTGGATCATCTCATGGCTCAATTCAATCGCTTGCAACAACAAATTCAGTGTCAGTTGGTCCGCCGCCGACCACAAAACCCCCAACGCCCCCTCAAATGTCACGTGGCAATACGGGTACTCTTGGAAAATCAGTCAGCAATACTGGAACACTTGGCAAGAGTTCACGAGAATATCGTACACCACCAGTTGTTAATCCCCCACAAGTCCCATCACACTATGCCCCCAACTATCCAATTGGACATCCCAAGAGAATTTCCTCCTCTTCGGCTGGTGGTGGTGAACGTGCTCCTGGCTATAGTTCGTTGCCAATGCCACCAAGTCAACAAGTTGCCACTCATGTTAATTTGCCATCAGCTGGTATGATGCAGTCGTTGCCACCACCTCCGCCAACGACCTACGATGATCGTAGCAGTATGCCTCGTAAGTTTGATTCGTTTAAAAAAGTATTTTGAGACGACTAAAAAAATTATGTTCTTAAAACAGCTCCACCATCACCGCTGACTGTTTCACACGAAATAACCGAACAAAGTCATGTTGGTATGCATACTCTTGGAAGGAACATCAATAGGTATTATTTTCTTACTTAAAGTATTTATTACTGAAAGTTTTTAAATTTTAATTTCTTTTGCAGTTTGAACTTTGCTCGACCAGGCTCGCAGTCTCCACCACTGCCACCTCCGCCACCCCCAGAAGATGAACATCAAGACTTCGGTAGACCAAGAACATCTACTACGCATGGACAATTAGCGCCAATTGTGCCAGATGATCAAAATCTTCCCGGTTGGGTTCCCAAAAACTATATTGAAAAAGGTAAATACAAATTGTGATTAAATGTTTTTTTTTGGTTAAATTTGTTGCTTCTTTGATTTTTGTGATACAGAAAAACCTTTGTATATAAAAACTATAGTACTCTTTTTAGGGAGAGATTATGTTCTCATTTACTTCAAGAAATATTTATGTTGTTAAAATATTTTGAAATTCTGTGTACTGGTGGCAATTGATTAGTTAAGATCACTCAGGGTCTTTCAAATAAATAAAAAAAATCCCCTAAAGGTTTTTTTTTTATTAATTAATTGTATAAATCATAACTTTAAAACTCTAAATATGTGCATTAATGCGAATGGTGAATAATATTAATCTTATGAAAATAAATACAATTTAAGTTAAGATAATTATTGAGATTATTAATGAGATTCATTATTTAGAAGTATTACATCAGCATATTAAAAAAATGTTCAAGCTCTTGTTATTTGTTCAATGGTCTTAGTTCTTAATTTGACGTAGGAAAATACATCAGATTTGTTATACTTTGATTTCTTATAATCTCTTAACCCAGCTTAATTGGCAAGCCTTGAGGACATGCAAAAAATATAATATAAAAGTAAATTTAATATAAAAAAAATTAAAATACCTTACTTTCTAAAGGCTAAGTGATAAAAAAGTTTTTTTTCTTAGAATGGAAAGATTAAAATTATTTTTATGTTGCTGTAAATTCCCAAAATGGGAAATTCTACAATTTACCGGTAAGGGTTAGACTTTGCCAGCAACTTTGTTTATAATTAAAAATATTTTTTATAATTCGTTCCACACTAAGGTACACGTATTTATAAATTTTAGGGCAAGGGGTCGTAATCAAAAATACTGTATTACCAAAATTCTGTATATTCTATTATACTGCGTTTCTATTATTATTATTATTCTGTATTCTAAAATACTATAAGTTCAGCATACTGTATTTCAAAATGCTGTACAATTCGATTCGATTCTACAATAAAGTTGGATTCTGGATAATCAGTTATCATTATCACTTAGCATATTGTGTAGCTATTGTAGAGTGAATTTAAGCTGAATTAATTACTTCACTGTGTCTTCTTTTATTTGTACGGAAAGCTTTTAATACAGACGTTAATTGAATTCTTTGTCTCCTATTGTTTATACATACATACATACATAGCTGCAAAAAGGAGCAGTAAACTGTCTTTTCTTTCAAGAGGAAAAAATAAACTGCTTATTTCAAAACACTATTGAATTTTGGGAATTTGCCAAGTGGTGGCCATGAATATTTAGTCTACTATGCGTATGTAAAAATTCACTATACCTAATTATTTCAAAGCACCATAAGCTAATATTAATTTTGTCATTTATCCATTTCATGCTCAGCATTATCTATAATAAGAGTTTTTTTTTGTTGCCTTAACAGGCTTGTTAAAAAAAAATACCCCACCACATCAACAAAGGTTATTGGGGCTTCGCTTAGCCCAGATATTTCTCGGAGATTTACCTAGATAGAAATAGGTCAACATCTATGTTCTTATACTTGTTATAGATATTTTGTATTTGAGCTCAGGTTTTGTTTTAGACGTCGTATTTTTTAACAGGCACCGAAAAGCTGAACCACACTGCTTTGGTGCGTCTTGTCGGTACCAAAACAAATCGATGAAATACACTGAAATGATATTGCGTACCTGCATTGCAGCACATTTTAATGTATCATATTGATAATTTTATTCAAAGCCTTTATTGAGCCTTTCTTATCCCTTATAGAATTGTTCGAGTTTAATTTAAGCACGAGGAAAGATTGGCTAAAAGCGATATTTTCATTTGCGTTATTTTGTCGGGATTGGACTGGGAACCTAGACCGAGATCGCCCTCAGAACCATAAAAATTGCTCACCCAAGTGTTAATGTTTTATTCAAAACCTTCCGGGGATTAGAAAAATATACAACAAATGTATTTGATTAGATTACTTTACTCTTATGGAAGAGCTTTTTTAAACACACTGCTTCCTGCTGGTGCTTGCCACAGAAATGAATAACAAACCCAACTGAGTTACATTGAAATGAATAAGAGAACCACTGAATTACAATGATTTTTTTTCAGATAATCGAAATTCTTAAAGCATTTTCTTCTTTTTTAAGATTCAAGTGATGAATCTTATTCCAATAATTCAATTTATGTATTTCGGTAAAATCTTTTTAAAAATTTAGTAATCTAATCAATAATTTTGTAAAATTTACAGCTATTTATAATTATCACATCGACAACGCTGTGAAATCTCTTAAATGTAGAACGCATATCGAAATCCCTAAAAAAAGCGGAAAGCATACATATACATATGTATGTATCCTATCTTTCCTGTTCTGAAAATATATAATGACAATGTTGTCCAAATTTGCTCACTAGTATCAAAAAATAAACAGGGTATCGAATTAAAAATATTTTAACCTAGTATCGTTTGAAGAAAAGCTCATTAAAAAAATCACTAATCCAACAATTTTTTGGAAAACCTGAGTATATAATGAACATTAGCAAAATGTAAGCTATTGTTTTACTCAATTGATCAGAAATATTGTGACTCCTCGATTTATAGATAAAAGATAAATTCTGTGAAATGATTGTCGTGAAAAAGGACCTTACCAATAAATAAAATTAGAGACGACTTAGGAAATATGTATAAGACAATTTAATAATTCATATGTGCCCCAAATAATGGACCATAAATATTTAAATGAAACATAACATATTAAGTGTAAGCTAAATTCAAACTTATAATTTTTGTCTTCTCTAAATCTGATTAAGGGCCATAATTTTACCATCCGTAGGTTATTGGTAGATTCATGATACCAAGGTTAAATACTATTGTTTGAGCTTACATTTTCATACACCTCGAAAGGCTTTGTATCGATCATATTTTTTCTTTTATTATTGTCACACATTTTTAACAACACTACATAGTAATAATTTATATATTTTTCAAAACTAAATAATTTTTTTTTTCTAGTTGTGGCTATTTACGACTACTATGCCGATAAAGATGACGAACTAAGTTTCCAAGAGAGTTCCGTTTTGTATGTGCTCAAGAAAAATGACGATGGCTGGTGGGAAGGCGTCATGGACGGGGTAACCGGTCTATTTCCAGGAAATTATGTCGAACCTTGCGTTTGAATGCTTCATAACTGCACATCGTTATATGTTTTCCAGTATTCCATATAAATTAAAATAGCATTTAGACAATATCAATTTTATACCTTAAAAAATAAAAACAAACAAAAAAAGTAAACAGCTGATAACAAATTCACATGAAAACACATTTTTTATAAAAGTAGTAAAAGGAATTAAAAACAAAAACAACAAATAGAACTAAACCAAGAAATATGAAATAAAAAAACCCATACAAATAATAACTAAGCCGTATAATAATATTCAAAACACAAATTTAAATAATAACTTTGAATTTTTCAGAGATGATCAATTTATTAATTTGCTATATGACTCGTTTTAATTAACAAAAAAAAGAAAAACATTTTTACTATAGATGTTGTTTAATTATAATTTATAGGGTAAATGAGACTTTTTTTTAAACCACACAAACAATACACACAGTTTTATGTTGTTTCAAAGACACGAATTTCTTCTACAAATGCGCTTTTTTTATAAATTGTTTGGCAAATTAAAATAAGAAATTTTATTAAAAAAAAAAAAAATAAATAAAAAGCCTAAGCAAGGTTTTTTGTTTAGCTTCGTTTAATAAACAAAAAAAAAGAATAAATAAATATTATATATTATATTATCTCTCCTTAGTTAGCAAAATACCATTTCGAATAGCTTTTACTTTATTATTTTGATATTCCCATTATAATATAAACAAACAAAATGATATACAAATTACTATATGTTTTTACAACAACAATAGACTTGATGAAATTAATAATACATAATATATATATTCAAGAAGTTAGAATTTACAAGTTGCCTCGTAAGGTTTACAATTTTTTTTTTAGACAAATACAATAAATAAAATCATTAAATAATGCAGAGATAATTTCCAGTGTTTGTAATTTTAATGTCTATTGCTTTTTTCTATGATTTTTACTCTATATATCTATATATAACCATTTCTTTTTTTCCATTTTATCGTAATATAATATTTGGTACAAAAAGAAAAAAAAAGAATCTATTCAAAGTGCATTTGGGGCAAGTTTGTCAAGGTACAATTTCTTCAAAATATAATTTATTACAGCAAATTACATGTGGTATTTCCCTTTGCATGATCCTTTTTCGAATAGTACCTTTTCTGGCATAACAAATAAAATGGGCTTTAAACCGTCAGATGAAACAGGCGTAAAAACTCCTGGAGACTTAAGGTTTAGCAGTGGAGTGGGAGAGTTGTAGTCTCCAATCTCCCAGTCAGGAGTTTCTGGATCATGACTACCGTGCGTCGATTAAAGAAGAATAAATGAATCCTTTATCAAAAATAAAAAAACAACTAAAAAATTTAACAGTGTCTTTTTTTAAATTTTATTTTCATTTTAATTTACGATGATATAACCGTTTTCATCCGAGTAGTCATCTTCGTCAACTTCTTGCATTTCATTTTCATCCCTCAGAAAAGTTTTATTGTATTTTATGTTAAGTCCCTCACTCCCAAGAATTGACTGAAAAATTGTTGTATTCGTCATGTTCCCTAATTTCTCAAATAATTTTATTTCCTTTTGACTTGTTAAATTGGTGAAAATGTCCGTAATAATTTGATTGTTGTATAGAGATGTTCTAAAATTATCCTCGGAATCGTTAGACATTTGAATTAGTTTATTGGAAAGTAAGTCGATAAGTCCCGACTTCGATGCATTAGTTTTCGTCAACATGTCATACATTGCTGAGCTTGACTTGTTTCCAAATTTCTCGAATGGGCTGGTAGAATTGGCAAGAAGGGCCATGATGATGTCTGACTCATTCTTTTTATTGTACAGAGCTGTTTGCAGAAAATCATCAGAACCGTTAGACATTTGCATCAGTTTATTAGACATCAGTTCCATCAGTGCAGTCTTCGATTCATTGAGTTTCATCAACCTGTCATATATTGCTGAGCTTGACTTGTTTCCAAATTTCTCGAATGGGCTGGTAGAATTGGCAAGCAGGGCCATGATGATGTCTGACTCATTCTTTCTGTTGTACAGAGCTGTTTGCAGAAAATCATCAGAATCGTTGGACATTTGCATTAGTTTATAAGAAATTAGTTCCATCACAGCAGTCTTCGATTCATTGAGTTTAGTCAACATGTCATACATTGCTGAGCTTGACTTGTTTCCAAATTTCTCGAATGGGCTGGTAGAATTGGCAAGAAGGGCCATGATGATGTCTGACTCATTCTTTTTATTGTACAGAGCTGTTTGCAGAAAATCATCAGAACCGTTAGACATTTGCATCAGTTTATTAGACATCAGTTCCATCAGTGCAGTCTTCGATTCATTGAGTTTCATCAACCTGTCATATATTGCTGAGCTTGACTTGTTTCCAAATTTCTCGAATGGGCTGGTAGAATTGGCAAGCAGGTCCATGATGATGTCTGACTCATTCTTTTTATTGTACAGAGCTGTTTGCAGAAAATCATCAGAATCGTTGGACATTTGCATTAGTTTATAAGAAATTAGTTCCATCACTGCAGTCTTCGATTCATTGAGTTTAGTCAACATGTCATACATTGCTGAGCTTGACTTGTTTCCAAATTTCTCGAATGGGCTGGTAGAATTGGCAAGCAGGGCCATGATGATGTCTGACTCATTCTTTCTGTTGTACAGAGCTGTTTGCAGAAAATCATCAGAATCGTTGGACATTTGCATTAGTTTATAAGAAATTAGTTCCATCACAGCAGTCTTCGATTCATTGAGTTTCATCAACCTGTCATACATTGCTGAGCTTGACTTGTTTCCAAATTTCTCGAATGGGCTGGTAGAATTTGCAAGCAGGGCCATGATGATGTCTGACTCATTTTTTCTGTTGTACAGAGCTGTTTGTAGAAAATCATCAGAATCGTTGGACATTTGCATTAGTTTATAAGAAATTAGTTCCATCACTGCAGTCTTCGATTCATTGAGTTTAGTCAACATGTCATACATTGCTGAGCTTGACTTGTTTCCAAATTTCTCGAATGGGCTGGTAGAATTGGCAAGCAGGGCCATGATGATGTCTGACTCATTCTTTCTGTTGTACAGAGCTGATTGCAGAAAATCATCAGAATCGTTGGACATTTGCATTAGTTTATAAGAAATTAGTTCCATCACAGCAGTCTTCGATTCATTGAGTTTCATCAACCTGTCATACATTGCTGAGCTTGACTTGTTTCCAAATTTCTCGAATGGGCTGGTAGAATTGGCAAGCAGGGCCATGATGATGTCTGACTCATTCTTTCTGTTGTACAGAGCTGATTGCAGAAAATCATCAGAATCGTTGGACATTTGCATTAGTTTATAAGAAATTAGTTCCATCACAGCAGTCTTAGATTCATTGAGTTTCATCAACCTGTCATACATTGCTGAGCTTGACTTGTTTCCAAATTTCTCGAATGGGCTGGTAGAATTTGCAAGCAGGGCCATGATGATGTCTGACTCATTTTTTCTGTTGTACAGAGCTGTTTGTAGAAAATCATCAGAATCGTTGGACATTTGCATTAGTTTATAAGAAATTAGTTCCATCACTGCAGTCTTCGATTCATTGAGTTTAGTCAACATGTCATACATTGCTGAGCTTGACTTGTTTCCAAATTTCTCGAATGGGCTGGTAGAATTGGCAAGCAGGGCCATGATGATGTCTGACTCATTCTTTCTGTTGTACAGAGCTGTTTGCAGAAAATCATCAGAATCGTTGGACATTTGCATTAGTTTATAAGAAATTAGTTCCATCACAGCAGTCTTCGATTCATTGAGTTTCATCAACCTGTCATACATTGCTGAGCTTGACTTGTTTCCAAATTTCTCGAATGGGCTGGTAGAATTGGCAAGCAGGGCCATGATGATGTCTGACTCATTCTTTCTGTTGTACAGAGCTGTTTGCAGAAAATCATCAGAATCGTTGGACATTTGCATTAGTTTATAAGAAATTAGTTCCATCACTGCAGTCTTCGATTCATTGAGTTTAGTCAACATGTCATACATTGCTGAGCTTGACTTGTTTCCAAATTTCTCGAATGGGCTGGTAGAATTGGCAAGAAGGGCCATGATGATGTCTGACTCATTCTTTCTGTTGTACAGAGCTGTTTGCAGAAAATCATCGGAATCGTTGGACATTTGCATTAGTTTATAAGAAATTAGTTCCATCACTGCAGTCTTCGATTCATTGAGTTTAGTCAACATGTCATACATTGCTGAGCTTGACTTGTTTCCAAATTTCTCGAATGGGCTGGTAGAATTGGCAAGCAGGGCCATGATGATGTCTGACTCATTCTTTCTGTTGTACAGAGCTGTTTGCAGAAAATCATCAGAATCGTTGGACATTTGCATTAGTTTATAAGAAATTAGTTCCATTACTGCAGTCTTCGATTCATTGAGTTTCATCAACTTGTCATATATTGCTGAGCTTGACTTGTTTCCAAATTTCTCGAATGGGCTGGTAGAATTGGCAAGCAGGGCCATGATGATGTCTGACTCATTCTTTCTGTTGTACAGAACTGTTTGCAGAAAATCATCAGAATCGTTGGACATTTGCATTAGTTTATATGAAATTAGTTCCATCACTGCAGTCTTCGATTCATTGAGTTTAGTCAACATGTCATACATTACTGAGCTTGACTTGTTTCCAAATTTCTCGAATGGGCTGGTAGAATTGGCAAGAAGGGCCATGATGATGTCTGACTCATTCTTTCTGTTGTACAGAGCTGTTTGCAGAAAATCATCAGAATCGTTGGACATTTGCATTAGTTTATTAGACATCAGTTCCATCAGTCCGGTCTTCGATTCATTGAGTTTCATCAACCTGTCATACATTGCTGTACTTGATTTGTTTCCAAATTTCTCAAATTTACTGGTGTAATTGGCGAGTAGGCCAATGATGATATCCGATTCATTCTTTCTGCTGTATAAAAATGTTTGAAGCAAATCCCCGGATTCGGTAGACATTTGCATCAATTTATTAGAAATTAGGTCAATAACTGTTGTCTTTGACTCGTTAAATTTTGCTCTTATTCCTGACATCGTTGAACCCGTCATGTTAGCGAACTTTTCAAATATTTTACTATCCGTTGTACTGTTACTTTTAATGGCAGCAAGTCGATTTAATAGAGATGGGAATTCATTATTGTTTTTGATGGTTTGTTTTTGAAGAAATCCAACAAATTTATTTCCAAAACTCAAGTTGAAAATTCCTTTTAATTTTGTGTTTCCATTTTCTATTTCCACTGAAGATGTAAATTGAATATAACTCCCGAGTAATAAAACAAGGATTGATTCCCACAAAACACGTCGTTTCATATTTGTTAAGACACTTTTTTAAATTAAAAATTATAACTGAGCTGAATGCAGTTTGAATGTTGCCTTTTATACTTTGGCTAGCAGAGAACATTCATAAGAAAACGCAGTTGGTTAAATATTACCAAATTCATAGTAGAATGATAAGGTTCTATTTTCAAGGTTGCTAGTTATTTGATTAGAGGTGAGTAGGCTTAAAACTCTTTATGAATGGAATCAATAAAATCATGTGTGTTATTGGTTGCTTATTGATTCCATAATAGGTGTTTAATGATTTATTGACATTTATCAAGAGCAGTATGCAATTTCATAATCGTTTTAAGAGGTTTTGTTCAACTTTGTTTGTTCATTTATGCTTATTTATAACGTTTAAATGTTGAAACTGGGTGCTGTTGTTTTTTTTTTTACTCGCGATCATAGTCAAAGTTTTAGAATCGTAAAAACAATCGAACTCGAGATATTAATCTACATTACATTACATTTCGATGATAGAAAAGGGAACTTAAGGTTGTTAGATAATTCCCTAGAAGAGAAATGAGAAGACTGTTAAAACAAAACAAATTTATATCAAAAACGGCTCTAAAAATTTTGAAAACATTTTTTTAATAGGTTTATTTGGAAAATTTTCTCTTCAAAAAATCATTATTAACAGTACCTGTCACATAACCGGATCTTACAGGTTTTCGATTTCCTAATATACGGATTGCAATACAAAATTTTTATGAAACAGGTCCAATATATAATCTTAAGAATTGTATTAATTGCATATTTTTTTTTTGAAAACGGGTTTTTTTTTCTAAAGAACATGAACATAGGACCAAGTGCGTGCGATCCAGTCGTGCATTTTATTTTTAACGCGTTCTTTGATCTTAACCTATGAAGTGTTTTACACTTTAATTATTATCTGAAGTACTTAGTTATTGAAAAAAAAATTATTGAGCATACTTTTGATAATAAAATTTTCAATTATGCCTTTTTATATGATGAAACTATAACTGACCATTATCAATCACCATTGCAACATTAATGTTATTCATCAAAAAATACAATACATAGCACTTAAATTCACAACTTGTTTTTTTATTTAATAAGTTTCAGACGAATAATAATAATTATTATTTATCAAAGAAGAGTGTAATAATGCAAACATATAGACTTATGAATCATTATGGCGTATGAGCAACTAATAATTTCTATACATCTAACTCAAAACGTCATGTAATTTTTTACAACATTCTAATAAACATGTAAATAGTCATAACATGCTGAGAATTGCAGAGGGTGGCATGCATCTACTAAGTGCCACCTTTCAATCGATGTATCGCATAGTTAAACTATACATCCTAGACCTTACAAAGTGTTTGTCTTCAAACGTTACTTCTGACAAAAACAAGCACCCTTTTACGTTTAATAATGTTAATGCAAACAAATTAACTGTGGCCAACGCATATTAGGGTTAAAAAATAATATATAAATGGCAGTTGTTTTATATAATTTCATATCCTCCTAAAGAGTGTTTTATTCTGTCAGTTCGGAATGGAAATCAGCTTTATTTAAACAGACTGTTTCTAGATTGCAAATTAATTACTAGAAACATGTTTTTAGGTATAATTAAAAAAAATTATTTTGAATCGTTCTTTTGACTTAACTTATGTACATAACATAGGAGTTAGGAGTAGATGTAAAATGTAAAATTGTGATAGAAAATTTGATAAAGAGCAACAGCTCTTCTGTCTATCATAATTCTATGAACACAACCATTAACACCTATCTGTAAGAAGTTCATTTACCTTAAGAATGCTAGAAACAAAAACATGTTCTTCTGCCAATAAATCTTTTATACAAAACAATTTACTTAACAAGGACTTTCATATACATACGTATGATGAAACGCGCAATTTGTACAACTTTGCGGCAGCTTTTTTTCCCAACCAAAAAAATAATCTACATACGAAGGAAAAGGATTGTTTTGTGTAGGTACACTCAGAAAAAAAACTGTTTAAACCTAGCTTTCCGAAGAATTTCCAAGAAATCATAAACCATAATACAGATAATCTTCAGAATGAATTACTTTGAGCTTGTATGTAGCAAAACGAAAGGGTCTTATTAAAAGTTATGCAGAAAAAAACATGCTAAAGTAATTTTCCAGTATCGTGGAAAAATGGACTTAAAAAACCATCTGGACTTGTTTAATGTCGTTTTCAATTGGCAATCCGGAATTGGTTTTAGATTCGGAATCCCAATTGAACAGTTTTTTTCGATTCTGAAAAATTTGATGTTTGGTGTGAGAGTATTAGTATTTCAAGCAATCACTTCACAGTTGTAAATTTAAAAAAATAGGTATTACAATTATCAAGCGTGACATTAAATCTTTGAATGTGTGAGTGATTCTGTTTTTGCTTCTGATTTCAAATCCAGAAGAGAAATTCTCTTTTTTTTAGAATCAGAACTGTCACTTTTGCCCAATTGAACGCCAATTGAAAACGACATAAGTTTTAATTTCTTATGTTTAACGTATGTATGTAGTTTATTACATATGAACTAATAATAATATAGATTTGATATCAGTTTGATATACATACTGTACATAAATATGTTCATATGTATATGTAAATGTATAGTTTTATTCTAGAATTTTTAAAGATTTGTGTTTGTTTTATTATTTATATTATGATTAATTATTCAACTTACATATACTTGTTTTAGGTCTTTTTGTTAGAGTTCTGAGTGGTTTCAAACATGGATACTCCTCTCAAGAAATTACGAAAAATTAGCTGTCTCACTGTTGGGAAAGAAGTGACTCACTATTACCAACAGTGACACATATGAGGTAGTCTGCTTATTTGATTTAAATGTATTTTTTTGGTAAAAGTAGATCTAATTTTTTAAATGAAAAAAGGGCACAAAGTGTGTTATAGAAATAAACGTCAGCTAAGGACTTGAATTAGAATAGACATTTCAAAAAAAGTGTAACTGTTGGGTACCTTCCCCTACATACATACACAGGTAACGTACAATTAACCCAAGAACATTTTGACGGTTATCAAATAAATTGTGAAAAAATATTTTGTCACTGAATCGTGAGGGCGTTCCGAATGATACTTCTGTCATGCGAGATATTGAAGCCAATTCTGGCTAGTTTCTGGTATTAATTCCTTCTATAGAGGTATCATAAAATCTTTTAATCTTTTTAATTGCAAGGCCCTGAATGTATAAACCATCTTAAAGAGAAAATAAGAGTGAACACATGCATAGTATTTTAGTCCAAAAGCCTCCCAGATTAGAAATCGAAAAGACTGTTATTTTTCCACCTCTTTTCCACATGGAAGCATAAAGCATCTAAACAATTTTGTAAGTTATTGGTGGTACCCAACAGTTGGACACTTTTATTGAAATGTCTATTCCAAAAAAAAAAACAAAAAAAAAATGTCAGCAAAAGTTATATTTCATTTATAAATAAAAAAATTCAGTATCGTGTTGATTTTAAACCAAATGTTTCTCTCAGTCTTCTGTTGGAAGTTCCAAACCACTTTATTTCGTATTGCCCTGTACAAATTCCCTTACATATATTTAATCACATTTCCATATCAAATTCGTGCAATAGTATACACTCGCTTATACCCACAACACTTAGACACAACAGTGTCCTGGCACCAACTTTTTATTCTTTTTGAATATAAAATTGACCCCATATTAAGGAACCCTTAGTCGAATGCCGTGCTTGGTCTAGTAAAGTGGTTACCTACATATAAAACGTTATAAAGGAATACACGGTATCCCTCGCAAGTGCAAATATAGTGCAAAATTTTTAAATTAATGTTAATAAGAGACTTTTGTATTAGATAACGAACAAAAAAAAAAAAAAAAAAAAAAAGTTCAAGTAATAAAATTTTTGGATTGAATTTTAGGAAGTGTTAAATTTATGTAAGTGACAAAAAAACATCAGACTATCAAGTGCAGTTTAAATTTTTTTCCTTTTTCTTGTGTAATCTTGATCAAGGATAACAAGTAACTGAGTGGTCATGAGATTGGTGTTCTTGACCTTAATTGTTGATGACCCAGTTTCTTAAAACTCTTCCATGTTATATTGAAAATTCGCTGAAAAAATGTTTGGAATTTCTTACTTATTTCCACCCTTAAAAGATGGCAAAACATTTGCATGAAAAACATCAGAAAAACCCTTGCGTTAAACGCAAACCCTTGTTATACCACAACTCGACACACAAAACTAGGAATATATAATATAAGACCCAGTTTTTTGTCTTAGTATTTCTTTTTTGTTTAATTTCTAGCTTTAGTCCATCGGTATTCTAATGTTAGCATAAAGAAAATCAATATTGAACAATAGGTTAGAAAAAACAAGACTACTACTGCCACCATTATTGGTCAATGAATGCCGCATAAAGCTAGAGAGAGCCGCCCCAACAAACGTGTCATCTAATGAAAGCACATTTACGCGTCCATAAAAGAAGTAGCACTTTGGACATAAATTGATTCAAAATGTTTTCATGTCTGTGGATAATTAAAGCCTTTTGAGCAATGGAAACTTTGTTCATTATTAAACCACCCAACCGACCACTTGTCCACCGATAGAACTCAATCGATTTTATTTTAAATAAACAAAAGCCCAATCACTGGACGCCTTGCCTTCATTGAACCACATTTGCAAATGTAGACCACTTTATAGATTTAAATCGCTTAAAATATTAAAAAACTCCTAGAGGGTGAACGATATAAAATGCTTCAACATCAATCTAATATAGGTAGCTGATGAAATTAAGATAGATGTTTTTATTGCACGTATGAATATTGGAAGACTATAAAAAGGGATTTTTTTTTCATAGAGGAAGTAAGGGGTTGTTTAGGGTAGTTTTGACCACAACACAAGTATATTTCAACGAAATGGCACTAATCTGCGATTGGCCTTAAAATTGAATAGGCCATAAAAGGTTCGTTAAAGTTAACTGTCACTTTCGATTCAGGGTTGGCCGTTTAGGGATTTCCCCAACCCAAAATCAAAGTCTTTATTTTTGGTTTTACACCTAAGGCAAACATAAACGGTACAGGGTGTAAACATTACACAAGAACAAAAAAAAACGTCGATTTAACAATAAATGTGTGGTTTTTATTTTTTAGAACAAAAATAGCAATATGAGTCGTAATGGTAATTGGTCAAGTGGAAGTGGAAGTTCATCATCAACAACTACGCCTGGTACAAGTACAATGCAAAGTGAAGAACGTTTAGTGGTAAATTAAAATTTTTCAATTTTTTTTTTTTTTAAATTCAATTTTTGGTGGTATTTAGGTAGCAGTTCGTGTAAGACCCACTCTCGAAACGAGTGATAGATGTATTGAGGTTATATCGGGAAAAGCCTTATTATTTGATGACGGAAGTAAAAATCGTCCAAGAAAATACGCCTACGATCATGTATTTCGAGAAGAAGACTCACAGGTAAGTTTATAATTATTGTGAATAAGTTAATTTTGTAAAAAAATAGAATCGCTTTTTATTTTTAAAATATAATATTAAGGCCGGTATTCACCGATCACCCGGGTCCAAAAGATAAATTGGAACTCAAACTTAAAAGGGCTGACTCTTTGACTAAGTTGTTTTTTTCTATGTGTCAAAAAATGTATTGAATTTCAATGGATTGACAGGCAATAGTACTAAAATTGTAGTAGAATTCCGTTTTTAACTAAACAGAGCTACTCATTTCTTTATGAATAGCAGCTGTTTCTAACCTGTGTGTTAACTTTAGACTCGAGGCCAGTCTTTTTGCATTATATTTTCAAGATTTTAGAATAAGTTGATAGTTTGATTTAAATTTAATTAATTTAATCGCGAATTATAAGTTATAAATTAAAATATTGGTTTTTTTATTTATATTCTTAAAAAAATCCCGATTAGTACGCTTGTGTACTCAAGTTTTGATTTTAGTTTTTGAGTAAGGAAAGGTTTATTTCTGACTAAATCCTTTATTTTGAAGCCATGAAACTATTACTTTTTGCATTAAATTTTTCATTACAAAAGTTTAAGACTTTAATTTGAAGCAATTGATTAGTTTTTTCCTTGATATAGCTCATGTATTAAAATCTGCTTTAAAAGTTTTGTTCGAAAATGTACGAGTATCATTGAAATTAGTTTTTGTTTAACTGAATTTACAGGAAGCTGTTTACAAAACCACAACAGCCCCACTTGTCAGAGATGTACTCAATGGATTAAATGCCGCAGTATTTGCGTATGGAGCAACTGGATCGGGCAAAACTCATACAATGCTAGGTCCGAATAAACGAAGAACAGGTCTAAATACATCTGGAGCGCCACATCCTCCAGATCATCCACCACGAACAGCTAGCAGTTCTTATACAGATGGAGATACGAGTAGTGCAGATAATGGCTTAATGGTTCGGGCGATTGATGAAATTTTCGAGCATTTTGAGATGGCTGAGGAAGAAGGTGCTTTTAAGGTATGCAACACACTTAAATCTTAACAACTTTAGGCTAGCCGGGCACATGTGATTTTTTGTTTTGAATTTGTTTGGCTTTTAAAATGAATGCTATGGGATTGTATGTGACCACGTGTGCTCAGTTGGCCCAAGTTGATTTTTTTTTTGTTTTTCATGTCGTTATTTATTGCGTGAAAATTTTACGAAGCCAAAATGTAGAATTTTTGTCCAGCTTAAACAGAAAAAAAATATTAAAAAAAAAAATAATGGTAACACAGACAGTGACATGTTTTAGTTTTTTCTTAGGCCAAAAAACTCTTTTTAAATTTTGTTTTTAAATATATTTTTTTATTGAATAGCTTTAAAAAAATTAACTTCAAAGCTAAAATTAAAAAAAATTGTATTAAAACTGATTTTTTTCAAAATTTTATGTTACTAACTACTGTTTATTATTTTCAATATTCAATGCGGTCATAAATCTTACGCCTAACATTGTAAACCAATTTTAAATTAATGTTTTTTGTATGAAAAATGAAATAAACGTCATTTTAAGATTTAAAAGTCTGCTAAATTTAAAAACCGCTTTAAAGATATAGAAAGAAGAAAAATTGGAATACACATTACATCCTTAATATCAGTGTTCCTTAAAAAGGGCGTCGCGCACCACAAGGGGAATTTATTTTATTGGGGTCAATTTAGAATTATACAAATTGCATTAAACTACTCTCCGAAAAATCTATACTCATAATAGATTTTTATTTTTCACTCATAGAGATGTGTTTATTTCTTGTATCAATCAATGGTTAATCTGGGATCGTCTAATTGACATATCAATCATAATTCTAAGATTTTTAGTTTTTTTTAAAAAATGAATTTAGAATCATAAAAATCTTCAGACAAATTGTACCTTCATTTAGAAAACTTAGAAAACGATAAGCTGTTGACTTATTAAAGAATAAAATTTTCGGCAGAACCTAAAGTATTTTGTATGATATGGTTTGGTACAGCCGCAGCCTTGAGCCCTTCATATAAGATCTTTGGTAATAGAAAAGACTCCCATTATCTCAATGTAAATAAATGAATATGTCTAAGTTTATTGAACTCAAATAAACTCTTGTAATACATAAAAGGGATCTTGTTTTGTTTTCAATACAGCTTTATGAATAAATAAAAGTTTTCCATCGCGATACAATTCAAAACTTTATTTTTCTCAATAGTTTATAAACAGAAATCTAAAAAAAGAATATTATTTCCTTGTTGAAAAACTTAAAAGTACGTCAGGGCTCAATGAAAAGGAATGTCTATATACGAGTATAACTCTAGGATAATTAAAGGGCGCATTATTGTCATGTCACTCTTGAATAGTAAATTTTTAAACAATTCTATCATGAGCTGCACATGTACCTTTGTTTGTGTTTTTGAATATCAAATGACAATAAATATACGTCTTGTCCATTCATAGTTTTCTTGTTTTCTCCTTAATAAATTCCACCAGCCGAGTGGTGACATATAATTACAACACCGACCCCTCTCATAAACACAACACTGAACTAATGACTTTTTTAATTTATAATTTATAATTCATATTCTTAAATTTATTAGTTAGCCATTAGCCTTTACTTTATTATGACAACAATTACCTACGATGCCAAAAGCTAAATGAAATTACCTAATCTATCAATTAATTATTTAAAGGTTTGTATTTCCTATTTGGAAATCTACAATGAACTTATACGCGATCTTTTGAATCCTGGAGGACCATTGGAATTACGGGAAGATAATCGTGGACAACGAATAACTGTAGCGGGATTGTCAGAGATAACGGCTTCAAGTAGACAAGAAGTAATTTCACTTTTGCTTAAGGGTAACAAGGCACGCACCATGGAGCCAACAGCTGCAAATCAAACTTCATCTAGAAGTCATGCTCTTTTAAGTATAACTGTTCAAATGAGGACTACGCTAGGAACCAAACAGGGTCGCCTCTTCCTAACCGATTTGGCTGGGTCTGAAAGAGCTAAGAAAACAAAAAATAGAGGCAAAAGATTGCAAGAAGGTGCACATATAAATCGCAGTCTATTGGCATTGGGGAATTGCATCAATGCCCTGTCCGGAGGTGCCCGTTATGTGAACTATCGAGACTCGAAACTAACTCGGCTGTTGAAGGAAGCTTTGAGTGGCAAATGCAAGACAGTTATGATAGCTCATGTTGCACCTGAGGGAAAACATCGCGATGAAACCAAGAACACATTGGTCTATGCTGATAGAGCTAACAACATAACAACTCGCTTGCAAAATACGGGCTACATAGATGAAGTCAAAGATTTCCCCATGAAGCATTATCAAAGTCTAGTAACTGATCTGCGTGAAGAGGTGACACGCTTAAGGTCAAAGATGTTGACTGAACGTCCTCGTAGTGGGGCTGCTTTAGCGCGTACTACAGCTGTGGATGACGAAAAACGCAAATCTGAACTAAGATATTTGAGAGAACAAATTGTGCTAACATTTAAGCAGCAGATGAAGCTAAGACGCAAACTCTTGGAAGCTGAAAGTCATTTGCTAGGACTTGAACTCGATGCTGAAAGACAGCATATGATTATATCGCATTGGCAGGGACGAATGGGAAAGCTTTACGACACTCTTGTTGAAGATGGTTTGTTGTTCGAGAGAATAATGTACAGGGTTCAATATATTTGCTCTTTTTTTTTTTAATTTAAGATGGTGAATCTGAAGGTTCTATTGCTTTGAAGAATGCCTGGGGTGAGTTGGCTGCAATTGAAAAGGAATCAAGAAGATACAAGGAGATCAGGGAAAGAACCGAACAAGAATTGGAAATGTGTCGACAAAAAGGTGTACAATTGGAAGATGTAAGACCTCTTTATTTATCGGTCCGGTTGCATAAATATTTAAATCGTGGTTTTATCTCCCAAATTCGGTAGATTATTTGAGTTTTAGCTCTAGCTTCATACCTATATATGATAACAACCATTGGCATACTTGAACAGTTGTTACAAAGTCAGTAAATTAAATTCATCAACCAAAGTTGAACCTAGAATGTACCTATACTTCTGACCATGAGAACCAGTTGTGCAAACGGGGTCTAGCTTAGTTTCAAATTAATCAATTTCTCGTTTTGCAACGATAATTCAAGCATGTTTTTGGCTGTTATCATTTTAATGGACCATGTTCAAACCTCAATTAATTCACCGAAATCAACAAATTAAATTTTCTAAATTAAGTTCAAAATATGATGATAATGATATTTAAATTAACGTTCTTTAAATAGGAACTCCCGGAACGCATCAGTAGTGATGAAGAACGAGAACTTTTGGGTAAGATTTAGTGTAAAGAACAGTTATTGCGAACAAAATATTTTCAATTTCTGCAGCTCATATTTTCATCTTCGAACATCATAAATGAAACTTTATAAAATTTCTAGCTCTCCTTTGTCGAGTACATGAACTAGAAGCCGATAAAGTCTCATTACAAGCTGAGAGATTAGCACGTCAAGCTGAATTACGTCGAAGAGACTTGCAACTGCTTCGTGCTGAACGTCAAAGAAGACTTTGTGAAGATATTATAAGTTCTCAAAGGCGTTTAATCGAAGATGGCAATGTGGACCTTCCAGACGAACTAAGAGAATTGTATGCCTTATATCAACAAGAAATTCATGCAGGTACTGTTAATTCATCAGGCTTAACATTTTACGAAAGAAAACTACCGCCAATATATTCAGCAGGGTGAGTGGATGAAACCTTTATTGTTCTAATAGAAATAAACTTCTTACAAATCCTTTTATAACAATTTTAGTTCGGAATCACCTGGAAGTTCAAGTTCTGGCTCAGATTGGTCACCATCACCATTACCCCCAATTGATTTAGGACAAGATGTTCCATTAGCAGTCAATGTTCAAGATGATCCTGATCGTTTAATGGGTCCATTGGTAAATTCTCGAGTTCGGAAGATTTCAACATCAAGAAAACGTTCGAAATCTACCAATACCAGAACTTCCGAATAATATTATTAACGATCGAAAACATTATCTTTCGCTCAATTTATACGTATTTTTGATCAGTAGAAGAATAAAATATTGCTCAATTATTGTAATCGTCTACAACAGCAATTTATTGGACTTTAATAAGAAAGTACATATAGTATATAGCTATGAAGTTTACTGTCTGGTTTTTAATGTAATGTTAGTTTCCGTATTTCGTATGTTTGTAGTAGAAATTGTTTAAAATTAAACTCTGCTGGATAATAAGCACTATCCAATAGAGTTTAGTATTTCGCTTTTGAAATTAGTTGTATAGAAGATGCAGCGGAGATATAGTTCCCATTAAAACACTATAAAAATATTTGGAACGTGCCAGGATTATTTAACACATTGGCTGCAAACTTGCCAACACTTTTTTATTGAGAATTACTGGCCAGAGGTTTCATGTTCATCAACATACATTCAATAACGTCCGAGCGCTCTGAGGAGTCAAAATTGTACAATAAGCTGGAAAATAATAAAATTTACTTTTTGTAATCACTTGCAAGTATTTCAACTGTTTTCAATAAAAATATACACAATTTTTCACAGAGATAAGAAATAAATGGGTAAAAGTAGTGTTTTTATGGGAAATTCTTCAGCTGTACATCAAGTTGAAAAGTATATTTGAAAAGATTTAAAAAGATTTAACAAATTGTGACACAAAAAAAAAACATTGCTAAATTTACCATTTACAAGGAATTGTACTGAATTGTATTTGTACAAAACAACGAATTAAAAAATAAAATTAAAGTGGCATGTGAGATGTGAGCTTAAGAGTTTGACTGTTTTTTTTTTAATTTTAAAGCTAAAAAAAATAATTTATATGACCTTGCTCCTATTGCACCCTATTTCCAAGTATATTTGCCAGGCTTTTTAATTTTTAAATGAAGTAGGTATTTTGAATAGAACCAATATCATTTAAACTTTTAAACGCCTGTCTAAAAGTCTAAAAAGCCTTTTAAAATTTTAAAACAGATAACTAAACAGATGATTAAATAACACTGCTGTCACTGATCTAAACTGTTTATTTTATTTTCAGTCATGATCCATTGTGACTGAAACAACTTCATTTTGCACCCGATATCCCCCTATCAGAGAATCACTCTAATAAAGATCAAATTTAACTCAATTTCCATTTTTCCAACCTGGCATAACTCAGACACACTCTAAGTCCAAGTCTAAACGCTTTCTCTTTCAGCACGTGCATGTGTTTGATTACTCAAATTATGAGTGCAATCCATTTCGATGTTTACAAACAAAGAGCATTCTATCTCACTTTTTATTACTTTTTCTCTCTTGTTGTTTTCCAAGCTCCAGTTCCTTTCCACAATATTTATCTATCTGTCTCTATATCTGAGTCACAACAAAACAAGTGTTTTGTTTTGTTATTTTCTTTAAGTGTGTTGGCGTTGCTACGAATGGTTGATCGGTTGCGGTTCTCAACTCAGTTTATTTCATTGTTTACCATTTTAGCATCGTCCATTTCCTCCAGCCACCGTGGACTAAAATCAATAGTTATTTAGTTTGTCTAAATAGTAACTAAGGACGCCGAAAATGTTTTCACCAAAACAATAGCCTTAAATGGTTTATAATCAACAAACACATTCTATTCAAGATTTAATTGTAGCCGGAAAGTATTCATTGAATAAAGAAAGACAGAGACAGCTCTTGGAAAGTATCTGATACGAATAAACAAAATGTCATTCACATTTTTCTTCAGATACCTACATACATACATAGCATTCAGACGAAAATTATTTGAGTTGCGCATTTGAGTTTTAAAAGTTTTTTCTTTTGCATTGGCTCGGTTAATTTATACCTATATTTTTTATAATAAAAGTTTGGCGAACGTTTAAAACATTTCAATAAATACTTATTTGGAAATTTTAATTCTATATTAACTAAACAAAATGAACGGTAAGTTACCATTGTTATTGTTGGTGGATAAGTTCAAAGATATAAATGCAAAACTGAAAAAAATCTTGCAACAAAAATCCTAATAAGAAAAATTGTGTACCCACCTAAATACCTACCTACTATATGAATTAGTGAAAAATTCAACTGGAACAAATTGCAACATTCATTTTATAAAAGTAAATACATATACCTATATGTATACACTTCTACATACCTAGATAGTTTTAATATAATTATTTATTTTTGTTAAAAATAACTGACACAGTTTTTGTGTTGTACCAGGGTTAAAAGTGTTTATTTAAATATATTTTTTTTAGGTAGGTACCTTATTTGCTACACCTACAACTTGTAGGATTTACTCAATATGCACCCGCTTATCTTCGGTTTTAGTTTTTGTTGATTTTTTTTTATCATATCTATCTATCTATCTATAATTTTCATTGAAACTTTGGTTCTCCTTTTTTGTTAACGTAGACCACTTATTTATATTATTATACCTACTTGCGCCTCCGAATAGGTATATGAATGTACTTAAGTATTTACATTGTATTTAGAATCTTTTCATCAAATTCAATTCCATATGCCTACCTAGGTACAATGGAATTTTTTTTTAATTCCAACGATTTTCTTCAAACCTTGGATATTGGTTTTTAAATTTTTTCCCAGCACAGTACACAAGAATACATAATTCACAGCAAAGTAAATAAAATCAAGAAACTTATCGACAGCGACTTTGTGAAAATGGTATTTTTGCTGACAAAAATGTATTGGAAGACAACAAATTCACAAATATGAAGACAGATTATTATCTATAAAATATAAAAAAATTAGTTCGCTTAGATTTTATTAATAAATCCTAGAATAAAGTTAAAGTACCTACTAGTACTGATTGGGTTGCAATGTGTCCCCAATTATTTTTAGATAGGTACTTAATGTGTATTGTGATTTCCAAGAGGAAATCGAAATAGGTATTTCTTAGCCCCAAAAATAACGGGGCATTTGCTGTACAACCTTAATAAGATACTTGTTCAACTCAAAAACGGCTTTAACTAAAAAATTTCCCAATAGGTAAATTTTTTGAAAAAAAAAAAAAATTAAATTAAAAACTGTAGAAACAGTCCTTTAATGCTTGTTTCACTGAGTAAAGTTTAAGAAGCTAACTAAATGAACTTTGCGTTTAAAAACTCGAAACACCTAACTATTCATCAGGTACCTATGTCTTGAATTATGAAAATATTATTTAATATATATATAAAATATCAAATTGTGATTTTTCAAGTGCTTAATCAAGTACTCATTATTCAAGTTCAAATATTGTGAAAAAAAATATTGGTTTCTTTCTACAAGCAATTCTTTTATTACAGCAATTACACTCCACAATAATTGGTTTAAAACAAGTTTATCACAACAATTAAAACTTAAAATTGATGATTCGGGGTGCTTTTTTATCTTCCATCTTAAACCCGGAGAAATTTAATGTTTCCTCCCCGTGTTCTGTATTTAATGTTGAATACATACATATATAATATGTTTTACATTATATGTATGTATGTATGTATTTTTTTTCTTTGTACACAAAAGAATTAGGTACTTACCGTTCAACCCTGGCCTATGTCGTTTCTTGTGAAGTCGTTGTATTGATAAAAACACATTATCGAGTAGTTGTTTTTTCCAATGAGCTTTATCACCATCTCAAGTTTAACTTTTACAACTAATCATTTTTGCATTTCTTTCAGATCCCACCATGGCCGACTCAATGTACTCTTTTGCCAACTTACCGCCTGAGATATTGATAAATATATTTCAGTACCTAGAATTTTATGACATCCAGGCCGTGAAGTTAAGTTGCAAGCAATGGCTTGCAGTTACGTTACTTCCAGAATTTGAAACAAATGGAATTTTCAAAATTTCATCCGGAATACTGGACAACAATCATCCTGCCGCCGAAACATTAATGAACAAACAAATAGCTAAACTATATTTAAAAGGCGTTTTTATTGGAGAAGCTGATGAACTCTTCCAACATATCGGTCTTTCAATCAAGGAACTTACTCTTAAACTGGTACCAATTGATACTGCCCTACCTTTTACCACGAAGCATTTTCCAAACCTTCGGTACCTAAAAGTGAGCCATATAAAGCTGTCTTCGTTAGTGGGAAATGTTGGTTGGCTTTGTAGTGGCAATCTTCCGCAAATGCAAGAATTGGTTTTATTTTCAAATGATTCCATTGTGAACAAATATATTTTGGATAGCGTTAATAATGCTAAATCATTGAAGAATCTTACCATTGAATTTGCGTACAAAGATGAAGCCTATCTCCTGGAAGTCCTAGAGAAACATTCAAAATCTCTTCACAAACTAGATCTCCGATATTATGAGGGAACACCTTTGAATTTTTTAAAATGGGGAGAGCTCTTTGAGAAATTAAAACTGACCGAAGTGAGTCTCCAAGGAAATTTCCATCCTGATATCATAACTCGTGCTATAGAAACTCAAAAGTCACTTCGATCAATAGACCTTACAGGTTCTGTTTCTGTAGATGATAACTATCTATTTCGAATTGGAAGAAAACTTCCACTACTAGAAAGGCTGATATTGGATTATTGCGGCAGAATCACCAACAGAGGCGTTAATCAATTAGCAACTCTATCACAGTTAAAAATTCTAGATCTTACTGGATGCAACAAACTCACATCACTTAGTATTAATGGTATTGTCGGTAGAACAACTAATTCGTGCCTCTTGGAGTTGTATTTACAGGATGTAAACTTAGATGAATCAGATGTGTGCTTCTGTGCGAATAATTTGCCAAACTTGAGAATATTTAATTTAAGCGGATGTGGCAAAGCGGTAACAGATAAAGCGATTCAAGAAATATTTGACTGCCAGAGAAAACTCAAGGGTTTGAAGATCGACAGTTCCCAAATAACAGATGATGGAATAATAGGACTCTCGACTGGGAATTCGATACAAAATTTACAGTTTCTAGAAATGCTCAGTCTAAGATGTTGTAAAAGGCTCACAGACTTTTCGTTAATTAGCGGTCTTAAGCTTCCACGACTAAAATTTCTTGACTTAGCAAACTGTGAAAAAGTGACTACGGCTGGACTTACATTATTGGTTAAAAATTGTCCGACACTTGAAGAATTACGCATAACTATTGGGAAAGATATAGGTTGTGGGGCTGTACAAACGTTAACTAGTGGCCTGGGAAGATTAAGGCTACTAACCCTCGAAAACTGCCGAGATTTAAGACAAATTAGTGCTGAAAATTGGATACAAACTAAGTTTCGACCGTTTACCAATGAAGTAACTTTAAAGAGACAGATAAAACCTTGTTAAAAAAGGAACTGCGTATAACTTTACAATTTAAGTCTTTTGAAGTTCAAAGTGCAATGTATTTTTAGATTGCATAATTTTTAAGTTTTCTGTTTCTGTTTTTGTTTTTGTTTCTGTTTTTTTTTTTTTTTTTAATTTTAACTGTAGACGATATAATATTTATCCTCCAAGCCTATGTATGTATGTTTAAAACAGTGTATGCATACATTTTTTTATGTTTAAGAAAATTAAAATGTGTTATCACTGAGTGAAATAAAATGACATTTTATAAATAATTTTTCTAAATGGGCTATTTTTTAATCAAATGTTAACTAAAGATCACTTCACCACATTTTAAATCTGTGTAGATTTTCTTGGTTGTTACAAAAGCAGATATGTAAACTTTTTTCCAAATCCAGCGAAAGAAGGACCAGTTTACCGTAATTCCATGTAGATAAGATACCCCCAACTACGATAAACCAAATATTACCATTAACACATATATCACACTGAGAATCAAACTCACTTTGGACTAGACCGTGTGCACATCCTATTAACTTTTTACCAAAAAGTGTTGATTTTTCTGTATCGAAATCCCTGTTTTTAAAATGTCTTTTCGGAAATCCCGGGAAGAAAGTTTTAAAATTATTTTTCAAGCAGAATTTCTGCATAGGGGAATGGAATTTCGACATTCTCGTTTACATTAACCATTGTTTACATTTACCATCTCTGCAATCATCTTTCAATGAAGAAACAATTAATAAAACATAACATTGAATTTGTTCCCTTCCCAAAATTAAAAAAAAATATCGCATTCTGAGTTTTTGTTTTACTGAGAAAGAATTTAAAAAAATGCCTTCACCGTGGTGGACTTACTAACAACTTCTAGGTACTTAACGTCAACAAAATTGTATTTAAGTACCTTGACATAACAATAATATAGAATTCAATTTTTTGCATTTATTTAATTTTTTTTTCATAATTTTTTATGTATATAGCCCAAGGCAACGCATGCATGGTATTTTATCGAATTAAATATGTAAAAATAAATAATTACATTAGGTATATGTTAATCCTTAATTTGGGTCAAAGAGTTGTCAATCAAATTTAAATTTCGTAATTTCACCATCGATTTATAATGTCAAAGCAATAAACTTATTATTGTTTATTGCAAAAGCTTCCGAAGTAATATCGATATAAAGGCTGTATATCAAAATAGCACGCGAAGTGAACAAAATAAAAAAAAAAAATGCTGCATAGCATATAACATTTGTAAAGTGCAGTGGTAGCGGTCATTTTATTGTTTTTATAATTGGTGATGTTTTCCCACGGAGAGAGTTATTTTAAAGCCCAACAAAAATATCCAAACATATTTTCTGATAACAAACTTAATTACTGATAGTTTTGAACATTCTACCAATTAAGAACTCAGTAAACTTATTATATCTAGTTAATTGATATGATATTATAGTCGTAGTTGTTGTTCGAAGTGATAAATATCAAGATTTTTTAACATTATTTTGTCACGAGTTCAGTTTATTATTAGTTTAAGTTCTTATTAACTTTTAGGAAGAGCTAATGCAAAATAAAAATAGATTTATTATCTTCATATGTATGTGTAACATTCTGCGTTTTTGAAAAATCAGTCAGAAAGTCACAACTACATTTTTTAGGTAGGTATACAAAATAATATTTAATTAATACAATAATTAATCTTAGATTTACTAATAAATTAAAAAGTTTAATCATAATGATGATTAAAATAAAGATTATTAGGATAAGTTATTTGCTTAACATCACTATGCAAAGTGAGATCGGCTCATTACGGCCATAGTTTTCTGCAACGAAACTGCACATAAATACTCGTTCTAATGGAACGCGGAAGACAAAAATCTTTAATGATATCTCGTATAAATATAATCGAAAAATATTAACGGCGCGTCGAGTTTTCGAGGTTGTATAAGATGATACTCCGATTCATCTTAAAAAAGCATATCGAGTTAAATTTTAACGTTGTAAGGATTCCATATTGTACATGTACAACAATACTTAAGCACATAGGTGGACGAAATGTGGGCAAGAGGGGTCAGTTACCCTCCGCTCTTAAAAATACCACTTTTCGAAAATATTTTAAAAATTTTTTACTAAGGATTTTTGAAAAATACGTCTGGAATAAGTCTTAAGGTCGCTTATGCTTAAACGTACAAAAATGAGAAAGGAACGACATAAACAGACAGATAGTTTTGATTGAGAATATTGAAACACAATAGAATTTTGCACTTTTCCACATTTAAATGAAGATAGTTTACCGTGCATAACTTTACCAATCTCTCTAAGTTTTCTACTATTATATTATAATTTTATAAACATGTAACTCTACTAAAAATCTTTAGATCGTCTGCATAAAAAAATTAGCTAGTAAAAAAGTATCATCTGGTCGAGTAACAACGTTATTTACTTTTTACATTCAGTTTTACATCTCTTTACCTTATACATTCTATTTTCAGTTTTTTGGAAGGAGTTTGAAATAAGCCATTGAAAATTAAATAAAAATGTACCTTAAGTTTAGTCGAAACAAAATGTGTTTGAGTATGGCAAAAACAAAAACTTTAGATACTTTTAAATTATATAAAAACAAAAGCAAAGAAAGCCTTTCAGTTTAGCTAAAACAAAAACAAAAAAGAAAAGAAGAAAACCAGAAGTTTTCATCAATAATTCTTCTTATATAGGATATCGCCTATGTATGTAGTATGAATTGTATGTTTGGATCAATAACCACTCTTCTCCATTTAGGTAACTTATTACTTCATTTTCGCTGATATAACTTTTCCCAAGGAAGAGTCTCCCTAGCTCCTTTATTATTGGACATACATTATTGGCTTATATACGTTCATCCACCCCTATATTACACTAGGAACAAAAGTATAAACCAAATCGTTATTGTGTGGCATACAAATCAGGTTAAGGAGCTCAAAAATCTTTCGACTTTAAGATTCGAACATCTTAGGGTTAAATTCGATGGCTATCAAAATCATCCGCAGAATAAAGTGTGGTCACTATGGCGTATGTGGAATATTTTTAAAATTTTTTTGTTTTTATTTTTTCACCTTAAATAGTGTAGTTGCTGTATAAATAATTAACATATGTATGTGACCAAGCGCTCAAGAATTCAAGAAAATATTTTGAGAAGATTACATATCTTGATTTAGAAAATTATAGAAATATATTTTTTTGTTTCCCTTTACTCTTGACGTTAAAATATACATACATACATACATTACAAATATGTGTTTTTTTTTCTTCAAAAGAATGTAGCAAAGTCAGCAATTTAATGCAAAAACAAACATCAATTATTGAGATCAATTATTAAAAAAAAACTATGAAATTTTGTCTTATTATTTTTTGAAATCTCTTATACATATAGTATGAACCTTAGTTTACGGGGTTATTATTAGGAATCCCAGCGCATTTATGAGCGTTCATAATAGTCTAAGAGCCAGCAGCAAATTTGTGGGAGTTAACCAAAACAGAAGTTTATTATTCAATGTTTATTATTAACAATGCCGAATTTCTACAATAGTATTCTTTTATGTAAAAAAAAGAAGCTATAAACTGTCTTATATTTACATTAAAATATTCAATTTTATGTTTTAAAAACACAATTTTATCTCATTTCGTTTCTCGAGACTTAGTCTAGGTCTAGTCCAAGAAAGTTTGATGGCGGCAAAGCCATGTCAGATAGGTAAAAAGAGTCGCGTTGTGCATACAAAAAATTTGCCAAAATAACGGGATTTTTTCCAAAATTTTTTTGAAAGTAAAATAAAGCTTATACATATGTACCTGTGCAGTAAACAAATTTTAACTGATTAATCATACACAAAAAACAATTAAAAGATTTTTTTTCTAAGTAGCCTGTTTCAATGGCCACCTTATAATAAATAACATTTGTGCGACTCCACCATCAAAGATATTTATCTTCAAACAAGATGACTTACATATAAGTATGATAAGGCAGTGTTTCTTCCAATTACCCACTTCAAAAACTGTTCTCAGTTTCAGACAAAATAATGCATGCATCGATAATCAAAATCTCAGCCCATAACAAAAATAATGTAATTAAAATGACACATAACGACCTAACTCACCTCATTTCACACAAGTTTTTAAATTAAAGTGTTGGAACTTTATCATCAACTAAAACTTCTTCTTCTTCGTCTTTGTATCATCCTTCAGAAAACAACTTACATATTGTTTAAATAATTTAGGTTGGTACCTACTATGTGTTACTATTTTTTTCATATCTTATTCCATGTTGAAAAAAATAACAGAAAAAAGTTTTTCCTAAAACATTTACTATAGAATCAAAATTTAAAATTCATTCATCTCTGCTAAAGCTTCGAAACAAGTACATAATTTGTAAACTTATGCTTTACTATAATATACAATATTCTTTCAAACACAATTTCATTCAAATTCTTACCGGCAAATTTACTTGACATGCGCTGCAAAATAACTTACATTCCACCATGTGCTGACTGGAGGCCAGCACAGTCCTTAATTTTGTAAACCAAAGTAAAACACAACATTCATTACATTCTATCAGTCCAAGCAGTTTTGAAATTCGTTCGCATAGAAAGCTTGTACTTGTCGCTAGTTTGTATAACTTTACGGATTTCATGATTCAGTTTGACTCGAGCGCGCCGTGTTGAATAACTTCCATTGGATTAAAGCGGAAATCATTTAATTTACTTTTTCTCTTAGAATACAAAAAAAAAAAAAAACGCAAACGATATATGTGCGAGTATATACGGATATATGCAGCTTCGGCAATTTTGTGCAAAATGTATCTTAAAGTTCGCATGTCTTGATCAGTTTGACTGAGTTGACAATAATAAGTTTTTAATAAAAATAATTAAAAAAATAAATATTAATTATAATAATTTTATTAAAGTGCTGTGTTTTTAGGCATGTAAATATATAAAATGTGGTTGGTAATTGCATAGGATATAGATTTATTGCAAAAGTCACAGAAACTCAACGAAGGCTGTTTTGCTGCTGTTCGTCGTTGTCAACAGGTAGGTTGGCTACATTTGTATTCCCTTTAAAATTTAAAGCTGACAAACAAAATTTCAACAGCCTTGACTGGACTTACATATAAATATTTAAAAATAGATAATATCACACAAATCTTTCATCATGACATTTAAGTTCGTTGAGGGCAAACTAAATTGTTTTTGAACTTTTTTTCTGAATTATATAGGAATGTGTCCAATACACAAGAATTATTTTCTTTTGAATTCGATATGACGTGGAATGTGTGTCAAAGGTTGGCGTAGATATGCATTAAAAATTTAACGACTTTTTTGTTTTCTTTTTTAACTGTTGTAACGGTAAATATTAAATACTGCTGAAGTAACAGTTGAATAAGTTATAAAAATAACGAAACATTGAAATTGAGTTTAGCTCTTTTGTTTTCGTTTGAGGTTGGATGTTGGATTATTCTTGTTTTGACATCAGGACTTTAAAGATTTAAAATTTAAAATTAAAAAAAAATTGTATCCCCACTATTAGACATAAAATGTGATTCAATTTCATGTTGTGTTTTTGGAATCATGAAGATTTTTTTGATAAATAAATTAAGGGAGTATAGTCGATTGAAGATCATTAATTAATTAATGGATAACCTTGCAACTGCTTTTAGGAGGTCGTATGGGCGCTCAGAAAATAAATATAAAACAAATTATCTATTTTACTGTGGTCTTTTTTTTTTTTCAAAAAAATAAAAAAAAAGTTCTTGAAGAACTATTCTAAAACATTTGTTGATGCATTTTACTGTAGTATAATTTCTAAAATAATTTCATTTTAAAACAAAAATTTATGAAAACATAATTATTTCATAATGTTCTTTCTAAGTCAGAATAACACATGGTTTCGTCCACAAATAAAGCGAGCCAGTAAAATTGGCATTTAATATATTCCATTTATTTTAAAAATTAAGTTATAGTGGTTAATTATTATCAATGTACAATTACTGGGTTTATTCGTATAAAAGCGGTATTTGTATATTATAAGGAGTAAAGTATTTACATAGCTTTAATTACTATCAAGCCGACCTTTAAATTGAAGATCTTATAAATCAGTTTAAATATTTTTTTTTAAATTGGTTTAAGTATACAAAACAACTTGCCTTCAAAAAAAAGTATCGTCTTATCAAATAGTTACAGCATGATTTTGTAGTTTGTACGAGATGCTCTTGCGCTCGTAAAAAAAATGAAAAATCAACAATTTTCATTTGGAATGTCTCAGTAATTTTTGAAATTCTACAGCCTCATGAATATTTCAAGTTTTTTTTTCTCAATTACCATTATACACGATCGCACAAAAGATCAAGTACCACTTTTACTGAACTAAAGTCCGAATTTCTAGAGCCCAAAGAACTTTTATTTGAATTCCAACGCTTTTCAATACATTAGTAACACATGAAAGTTTATGGCTATTGCAACAAATTTTACGCCCTATCAACATACATACATATAACCGAAATCTAAATGCACCATACAAAAAGGAGGGTGACAAATGAAACCATCAACACTATCACGGAAGAAAAGCAGGCGCAAGAACTCCCCTGGTTCAAGCAAATGTAACGACGCCTTCATTGAGTAGGCATCAGACATGGAACAATCCAAAACCATGAACCCTGATGACGTTTTCTAAAGTCAACCCGGCAAACCCCACAAGCGGAGCTTTAGTGTGAAGCAGTGGAGTGGGAGAGTTGTGTTCCCAGTCTCCCAGTCTCCCAGACGGGAGACTATGGACCATGACTACCGTCAATTCTGCTAAAGTAGACGACGCTGTTCAAATACAATTACCAATTGAAATTCAATAGTTGATTTGAGTTTTCTTAAATTGGCAGAATTGAATAGACATTTATGTTTATTTATGTATGTCTGGAAGAAACAAGGTTATTTTTTTTAAATAAACATATTTTACCAAAATTGAAATAGCTAAAAAAAAAATGGATGTACTCAGATACAGTAACTGCAATAAATTCATTTATTAAATACCAATTCAAAACCATTCTTTGTAAAGAAGTAAGATCAAAACAAACATAGAATAAATCTATGGCAAATGAATCAACAAACTCCAATTCGTATTTAGATGAAAGTACAATTGGCATATGCATTCATTTTCATTTTGCATCCACTTACTTCCCCCTTTATTAAAATAATCCATTAAAAACCGAAAGGTAAGGCTAGAATTGTTTCAATGATTCTTATAAAATATAAATAAATAAAATGATAATAATGGAAATCTGGTAAAATATGACTTGCGAAAATTAATCATTTCCAATTGGTAGCTATGTTTATTTTATTCTATGCACCACACACAAATTTGTTCCACAATATCTTCGGGAGATTAAATATTAAGGTTTATGGAGTTTGCAATATGTGAGCGCTGAAATGCGAGAAGAGCTTTTCTTCCCCTTTTGATGCCAACGACATGATGGCCGATTACGACGAGACAACGAGAACTGCTATGTATGTATTTACATAGTTCCCTATTTCATTTAATAGCCAGGTTTCCACAAACTCAAAGACATTTTTTTTAAATTAGCGCGCACTCAAGGGGATTTAATGTTACCTTTTTATGCCAGAGACACAGTGTGAGCTTTAGGTAACTAGGAGTACATCACAATGAGAGGGAAAGACAAAGCGTGGAAGGGTATTCCATCGATGATGTTCCTGTCTCCGATCATTTTGAAGGCTTGTCTTTGTATACTGTCATGTAAGTTGCTGGAGCACCAGCCTAAGAGATGACAGTTATACTTTGGACGTATATAACTTTTATAGATAATAGCCAGATCAGAAGGGGAAAATAATTTCTTGCATCTCCAAAGGAAACCTAAACATCTTGCGGCATTTTCTGCGACGACGTTAAGTAATGTATGTGATCCTTCCACAAAAGATGGTTTGTGGTACACATTTTATTCAAAAAAGTCGAAGCCAACAAAAAGGGCATTAAGATTACTGCTAATACCAGATGACACTTTGTTTTGATTGCAATTTGCTTCCTGCAGGCACGGTAGTCAAACATTTTATTTGTTTTTATCTTTTCTTACGAAGAAATTCCTTACTATAAATACAATAAATCCTCTGTAGCATCCGAAATACAAATAACAGTGAAAAAATAAGCATTTTTTAAATTCATTTCAGCAATCGTTAAAGATGAATTGAACTCTACAAAAGAAGAAGATATTCATGTGAACTCAGCCATTTCCATTTCAAGATTAAACTCATCAATTACTAATGATCAGAGTTTTAAAAAATCATTGTTTTATGTATTTTTGCTTGCATTACTTATATAATTATACATATAAAAAGTATATTATAAAATTTAAATGTGCAGGAATAAATAATTGGCACTAAAAAACGCAAAGTAGCAAGCAATATCAATCTAACCAGGGTTTAGGGAATTCTTATGGAAACTTTAAATTTTTACTTCTTTATTGATCAATCGTAAAGGAAGAAGTAAAATCTTTCGATGCCTTAAAGTTGGCGCACGAAATTATATCCAGCATTTATACCATACCTACGTGATTTATTTATGTGTGTCTAAATCTAAATTATTTGATATTGTTAAATCTAGTTCATGGAGATGCGTGAAAACAAAAGACAGTAATCAAAATGATATGAGAGGAAATAAAAATTGACAATATTATATGCAAATGAGATTCTTCATTAAAGTTTTGCATATCTTACCATATGATGAATGCTCCGTTCCGTATACCTATCCAGAGATACGAAATCATACCAAGCCCTGTGAAATGAATACAAAAAACGCTCCCCAACCTTTAACGTGATAAGAAAAGCTAAAATGAATCTTTCCTTATGACTAAGGCGTAAATTTTATGAGATTTGATAAAAGTATACCGTAGGTATTACTACCTACTGTTTTTGATTTGTATTTTTTTTTCAGCACGTTCAAAACGTACTTACCGAGGAATGGTTTATTTTATTTGATTTTCGAGATGTTTCTAGGAGGTGTTCTTTCAATTTTTTTTTGAATAAAATGAAGACATTTAATCATGTTGAAATATGGGGCAAAAGGAAAATCTCAAATTAAAATGCAGATCAAGTAGGATAAAAGAAAATTGATAGTATTTCAGCATTTCACATTTATACTCATAAAAAAGTGCTTGGCATCACATCATGGATAGCTGACCAACAACTGAATCATTTATAATTCTATTCAAATTACTGCACGTATTAGGACAAAAAATTGAAAGACATTTGTTTTTAAGTTCTGACCTTATGAATTATTATGGATTTATAACAGAGACAATAATATCTTGTGAAAATCTATTTACAAATGATAGCAACTTTTGAAAGTAATAACAACAATAATAATAATAATAATTAAGTAAGTGTGCTCGGTTATTGCATTAGCTTAGGTTATTAAAAATCAGATTAAAGTTAATTAAAAAAAGTTATTATACATCTATGATAAATTAGTATACATTTATAAAAAAAATACTCGTGGGCAAATAAAAATTCTTTCTCCAACTTATTCGCATATTAAACAGATATTCTCATTGACAGGTTGTGTTAAATAAATAACGAAAAATTAAATAATAAAATGCATCAAAGGCGGTTATTTTAATCTTTCTTATTCTCTGGCTTTCCAATTTCACTAATTCAAAATAAAACTAAAACAAAAACATTTTTAACGTCTGCAGAGACAAGTTCATTTATTTTCCTTCAACTACACGTGCTGGTAAGCGACAATATGTCATTCAATTCGAAATTTTGAAAAAAACCTCAATACAGTAAAGTCGGCTAGTATGGAACATTGTGGCAATTTTTACAAACTTGCTCTTTTGTACATAGAATACCAAAAAAATTACAATAACAAGAAAAATAAGAAAAAGCATAAAATGGAATATTTGAATTGCTAAATAAGCAAAAAAAAAAAAGATTTGAGATAAAAATTGAAGATGTCATCAGATGAAGGGTAGGTTTTAGTAAAATTTTAGAGCGGCAGTCTTTTTTCAATACCTCTTTTAATTGTTTTTTTTTTTCAACTTATTTAGGAAGTTTTAAAATAAAAACGAAAAATTGAGCATTTAAACAAAAAAAAGATTTTATTTTCAAAAATTCAAAAAAAATGTTTTTTAATTTTGATGTGCAATATAATATATAACCTCAAAAATTTTATAACAATTCGATTATCTAACCTTTTTGGAGAAAATAGAGAACCACAAAAAATTCCAAAGAATTTTCAATCAGAAATGTATATCAACACTTAGAAAAACAATTGGTCATTCGTCATTTTGCATTGGAAAACATAGCAAAAAAAATTTTGTCGATTAAAATTTTCATCCACAAACAAATTTTTTCTAACTACATTTTTTTTTATTTTTTCAAAAATAAATGTTAATACAAAAAAATTTGGTCAAAAAATTAAATTTTGTCAGAAAAACAAGTTTCAAAAAAAAAAATCTGTCAGGCATCAACAAAGTGCAAATTTGTTTGAATAACGAGAATAAAAAGGAATTAAAATTAATTATTGTGATGTTCATTGAAAAAAAATGATTGAAAAAACAAGAATGTCAGAATAAGCAAGTGCAAAGTTTTTTTCCTGAAAAAATAAACAATTAGATAAGCAATGTATCCTTACCGACATTTCTGTTGCTCTGTTAATGAGTAGCGTTTTGATATAAATGGATTGAGAATTTAAGTTGGAATAAATTGTTTTTTTTTTTTTTCAATTGTCGAATTGACAGCGATTTGTCTGTGTTTAAGGGCCCAGCATACCAACAATGGTACGTGTTATCTGATCTTGTCGCTTGAAAGAGTCTCGATTAATTAATAAAATTTACCGTTTGAATACTGTTCATTTCCGAGCAAATTACACAAACTATCCATAACATATATGTATTAAAATATTACTATTAATCAATCTCTATTTTCAGGCTTAAGTAAAGCCCAGAGTTTTTTTGTGCCTAACTAGGTCAGAATAGACTTAGTTCTTGTTGCGTTAAGCACCCAAAGTGTCTAGCCCAGTGTCAAGCCTTTAACAAACCTGCTATTAAACCAATGTGGAACAAATAACTTTTGTTACTTGGTACTCAAATCGAAAATGACTAAAAAATGTATAATATCAGCCATATTTAGAGAATTTACGGTAAAAAGAATAAATTCAGGCAAACTCATTGATACGTGTGCAGGTATTTTTTAAACTAAATATAAGTAATACCTGACGTGTAGACCTTTTAAATTAAATTTTGTATACATTTTCTAAAAAAAATTATAGAAAAATACACATTTATCTAAAGAATTTTTATTGTTTTGTATCTGTAATAGGTACTTCCCCTTTAAATCAACTAAAAAACATGATTTTGTTAGTTATTACTTTTCGAAAAAAAAGACTTCTAATGAATTAATAGTTGGGTTTAATAATTTGCCTTATCTTTTTTCTTTCAATTAAGCGTGTTTCTACTAGTGTTAATTACCCGATGACTTTAAAATTGAAAACAAACAGAACTATGTGTGAGTGCCTTAATACTCGTTAAATTATGAGTAAGCAACATCTAATATCTAAACAATAGATTTGCAAATCGTTGAGCTAGCTATACACCACTAAATGGCTTGGGACGATTTGTCAAATAGCTCAGCAGAGCCTAATTAGACAATTAATTGGGTTTTGTGACCAATTAGGCTTTCTCATGTATGTCTGGGTTAAACTTTAAGCTATGTGAGTACCATTTCTATCCATACCTATAGAAAGATATCGAATAATTTCCATTGATTTTCTTAATGTTGTGTTAAACTTGTAATGCCCTCAAAACTAATTATGGCTTTCATGTTTAATTCATTTTAACTTGCGGCTAAAGGTACTATAGGGAAAGTCCTACAATCGTAAAAAAAATTCGAACCAGACATTACCATGAAAAAAGTGGGTCTCGCAATTCTGAATGTCTGTCTGGGTTTCTTCAGAATATAAAATATAGAAACGCTAAAAAACCGTTAAAACAAACAAATATTTCATTTCTCGAAAACGCATCCAAGAGTTTTTTCATTTTCTCAATATCGTTCGAAGCTATTTTTTTATTCTTTTTTTGCAGAAAATTTTTAAAACAGGTCAAGTAAAACAATACAGATCAACTATGTAATATTGAATTTTTAAACTTTCACAAAAAACATTTTTTGGATTTTTCAAAAAAAAAATTTTTTTTTTTCAAAATTCCATACTTTAAAAAGCTGTGTAGAACCATTATAAATCGAAAACGAGAAAATAATTTATTAAGGTGTTCGAATTGAACTTATGGTCATTTCGGGACACCCTGTATAATATTAGGTGTTTTTTTTTAAATAAGCCCACTAGTCCAGTAATTCCGGACACCCTGTATAATATTAGGTTGTTTTTTTTAAATAAGTCCAGATCGCTCAGAGATTTTTTTATGATTATTAAACCCACTACATTTTCCAAGATGGCCCAGGTGTCGTTTTTTTTAACAAATCTTTTTTATACCAAATTTATTAACATTTCTAAACTGAAACTACCCTATTATAAACACGAAATGATTCACCTTTGTTATATTTAAATAAAATGCTTGATAATTGAAATCCACGAACGACATAAACGTTTGCTAAAAATCACCCACAAAATATCATTAATGGGTGTATATGAAAATATCAAATGAAACATAATTTCGTCCTTCATAAATTTACTATGCCAACCTGCAATATTTTTGAATCATATAAATTAGAATGAAAATAATTTGAAATTACAATCAAAATATTATTGTTAGATGGGTTGTTTGGGTATAATAGTAGGCAACTAATTTCTTGTGTTCATTTCACAAGCAAATAAATTTCTTCGGTCTGTCTTTGAGTTGTATCTAATTTGTTTTGTATTTTTTTTTTTTTTTGGAAAAACTTCTTGAAGATTTAAATACTGAAAAAGTCCAAGCAATAAATTCTTCATATCCTTCAACTTTTATATATTTTCAAAATGAATTTTTATTAAATTTCTGACAAGTCTTTAATAAATGTGTACCATAAGTTTAAGTATACTCGTAGATGTGTACTTGTGTACCCATGCCACTTCGTACTTAATAAATCTGTCTTTTCCGATTTATTCGTTTCCACTTAACAATATATCCCTGCGGACCATGGTTATAATTTTTTCTCATAATTCAAGGCAAGCTAAATCAAATATCTCAGCTCTTTCCACACCACCACAGTGAAAAAATCAAAATTAACATCCCGATAGGAATTATTGAGTTTTCGTAGAACTTTTTCCCAAACAAAAAAATCTGCAACCAAAAAACTGAAAAACATAAACAACTACTATATACTCAAAATATTTTCTATGCGGAAAATAAGAAAGATAAATTTAGTTTTATCTTTGTAAAAAAACAATGTTAAGATATTTTAAATTATTTTTTTTTCACCTTTAAGTCTTTTCAAATTAGAAAATTATTCAGCGAGAATTTTTTTATGGGGCATGGCACATCGAAAATTCTGTATTAAGAGATTTTATCTACCTGTGTGAACTGTTGTAGGTAGCTATAGGTTTTCCTTTTTTTCGAAATTAATTTTTTCTTGTTTACCATAGAAACATAATCAAACCGAGGAAAGCGCCAGGATATCGCGATAAGGATTCTACTGTTAAATTTTTTTGTTCTTACTTACAAGGGTGTGTTTGAAATAAGTTTATGGAGGACATCACCGTGTAATGAGTAGGCTCTTTTTCCAATAATTTCCTCAACATAAGTTAAATTCTAAGATTGTGGTAGGTATATTTTTACTGTGAGCTTAAAAGATTTTTACCGTCATAGCTCATGGAAGATAATTAAAAAAATATCCAAAAATGATACGATTCAAAAAGAGATGAGGTTATTTTTTTTTTATTTTGTTTTTAGCCCAGTCAAATGGTAGTTTTCAGGTTTTCGAACTTTATTATATAACTAGAAAGCTCACACTTAGTTTTCACTGTCGTTTTTTTTTCAAGAGGTATCCTCCTCATCTTGATATTAAAATTTTAAAGATGAAGTCCAATTTATCGGTAAAAATTGGTTTTAGAAAAAAGAAGTCTTTAACAAAAATCATTTACCATAATATTAGTGGAATTGTGAACGATTTTTGCTTTTACTGTTAAATGTGCCTTTTCAAAATGTTTGAATATTTAAAAAGATGCATGCACATAACCTTTCAAAAGTTTCAAGTTTATGGGGTTTGAATTGGTTTTTTTTCAACGGAATTATAAATCGAGGGTGCAAAATATTTGAAAAATGAAAAAATATCCCATTTTTATTATATTTTTATATTATTTTTGTGGCATTTTTAAAAGCGGAGAATAAATAGCAGTAAGCGTAAGTCACAAGTACGTTAGCTTTGAGTCGAGGCAAAATATTGATAGAACTTTGTAAACAAATAAAATGCAACCTTTCTTTTATCATCATAAAAACCAATTATCTGTCTGGTCTGGTTTTAGGAGGAGAGTGTGAAAGATCAATAAGAGTTGTACCACTCGACTTATTTTGATGAAAGCTTCAGGCATGAAGTGAATGACATAGGAAATGATAAAATTAAATTTAATATGGTTTGTGATAGCTTGTAAGCCTTGAAGAATTTGCCATTGAAAGTCGGTAAAAGAAGAATAATTGATAGAACAATTATAAGTTTAAAATAAAAGTGGCGCGGCTGTAAGAGTTGTCCGTTAGGCGCCATATGTCTGTCCATATGTCAATGGAAAATTTAATTATCTTTCTTTTTTGTTCAAAACATTTTTTTCATAAGATTTATACTTTCAGAGATAAAGAGCTTAAAAAAATCCTTTTTTCTTTCTGTTGTGCTTAAACGTATCTAACTTTCTAATGCTTGATATTGTGAAAAAATATAAAAGGAAAAGAAAACATTTAGGTGCCTTAACTCTGAAAGCGTAATGCATGGTTGCACAAAAAGCTTTTAAATGTTGATGGCTTCGATAAATTTTAAAATGATGTTAATGGGCGTATACAGTAGTAAAATTAACAAATCAATAAACTGAAATTCTAGGGATGGTGCGCAAACAGTGAAGGGCATTTGGTAACCCAGACAAATTTATCAGCCCGATAAATTTATTAGCATTTTTAGCCAAAACTTGTTGAAAAAGGTTGTTTACAAAAATAAAGATAAAAAAGATAATTAAAACGTGTTTTTTAAATTGTGTTTTTGCAAAAAAAAAAAACCAATATCAACTGGTCAGTATATTGGACCAGTAATTTTGAGTACCTATTAAAGTTTAAAAAAAAGTTTTTAACAAATGTATTACGATCAATAATTCGTTACGATTTGTTTTCTTCCAAAATCAAAGTTTACCGAATTAATCTACTTTATCCTATAATAAATATACATAAATTTAAACAGTTTCAGACCTAACGAAAACCTAAAAATCAGGAAGATGAGAGTAAATGTTTGAGTTAAAAACTTGAAGAAACTAATGTTTCGAAACTTTTACATCCTAAATCTTCTACTATGCAAAAAAGGTCAATCAACATTATTCAATGTCCTTAAAAAAACAACCTGATTTATTATGGTAGGTACTTTTTAATTGTCAAGATTTTGTAAAATATATTACCAAAACAGGTGAATGTTATTATTTTTAATCAAGTCTTACAATAATGAGTTAACGATTCGATACATAATAGTCTTGTAATTTAATTACATATATGAAATAAAGCTTTTTTTGTATAGAATTATAAAGCATATTAAGCCCACAACATACCACGGAGAAAACTTTAAGACGAAAAAGAGGTCGATTAATTTTAGCCCAAAAAGATGCCAAGTTCCCGACTCGTTGATATATATGAATTTTAATCTTTCGCATTTGTCAGCCCTAATGTGAACACTTAATGCGCTCTTTCTCTCCAATAAAATCAATAGACCGAAAATATATCAAAAAGGAGCACCACCATCACCAGACACCGTAACAGCGTAATAACATACATTTGTCAACTTACGCGTATTCAATTTAAATATAAAAGAGCTATAAAATTGTATGAAAAAGGTAAACCAAACAAAACAAAAGGCTAAATCAGGCGAACCTGAAATGGGATTTTTGTTTTTATTGGTGGGTTAAATAGGTGTCATAAAACAAAACTGAAGGATTTTATGTTTCTGGAATAGGATTACAAGATAATTGAAAGGCTTTTTTTGTGTTTTTTTTTTTGCAGCTTTAGCTATAACCTAACCTAATCAAGATTAAGTTCTTTAAGGAAATATGTTTTGTTGTTGAAGAATTTGTTAACGAAGAAAGAATTAAGATAAACAATAGGTTCAAGGAAACACTGTTTTTACATTTTTATGCACAACCCTTTTTGTTTTCAATTTCAAATAAAATAAATTTTTTTGCCACTTTTATTTTTTTAAAACTATGAAGATTTAGTTGTTTTTATTTAAGTACTAGGTATATGACAATGACAAGTAAATAAATATAGATGACAACGTCAAGTAACGGTATAGTGGTTTGAATTTTATGAGTCAAATATTTTCTAGTTTCTTACGATGATAACCTTCAAAATAATTTACTAAAAAAGTAACACGAAACTTGCCAGATGATAAAAGGGATATGTCATTACACATTCACTGGTATAATAACAAAAACCGCCTGGGCTTCTTTTACAACAAAGGACAAATTTCCAAACAAGTTAACCTTAATATTGAATCTATATTTATCTTTGCGAGCTGAAGAAATGGTTAACATAACATCAAATTCAAAATCTTCCAACTGCTGTTCACAAAAAAGGATGACTGATTATTATGACTTATACATTTAGCATCACTCGATTGAAGTTGTTCACAAAAAATTCAATGCAATTGACGGAAGAATGGTTAAGTCTAATAAACTGACATTCTATGTACAAAATAGTACAATAAAAATAATAAAGTAATAAGAATAAACTGTGGCCAGCGCCAAACTCTTCCGTAACTCTCCCCCCTTTGATACAGACTACGATCTGTAGTCTATCGAAGTAAGGTATGGAGAAAAAATGGAGGCGGAACAAGATAACATACTTTAAGGCGTTTGTAAAAATGCTGTGACTCCAAATGCATTTGATGAACAAGTACGACTTCTGGACACGTAGCATCAGTGGTCTGCAGTGGTGTAGTGCGTAAGAGCACATGACTACAAAGACTGAGCAAATCTGATATGCGTGGGTTCGAATCCTACAAGTGTTCTTCAAATAAAATTGGATTAAAGCTCAGCGCCACTAAAAGGAGTCTGATGATTGTCTGGCAAGCATGAAATAGCTATAACTCCTTAATTCGTAAAAACAATTGGTGGTAGTGCCTTAAAGTTGTTGTTGTTGTTCACAAAAAATTCAATGCAATTGACGGAAGAATGGTTAAGTCTAATAAACTGACATTCTATGTACAAAATAGTACAATAAAAATAATAAAGTCAAATATATTCTTTAATCGGACATAGCTCGTACAAGTATCTATATTTCAAAATTTTCACTTCTGGTTTTTGAAGTTTGATTTTATAGATTGCTATTCGATTCCTGTTAATTAAATTAATTTAAAGAATTATTTTTAAATACCTTGATATTAATCTTTATCAAAATGGAAACCACGACCTTTATATGAGTCTGGGAAATATTAAACATTTGGTTTCGCGTCTTTTGAAAAAAAAAACAATGAGTACTTTCAGTTTACAAATTCACGGCATTCATTTCTTGAATACAACATACATACATTTCTTAATTGAAATTATGAAAAAAATCACGTTTTTTTATCGAATAATAATTTAAATTCATATATGTAAAAACAATCTTCATTTAGTTCATTTGGGTATCTATGTATGTACATATTTTTTAAGTTCTAAAAAGTTCTGTCTATTGCCCTCCAAAATATTCTTTATCAACAAATAAACTGGAAACGCATTTCCTATACACATTATTCTCAAATATTAAATTAGGTTTTAACATAACTTTTAAGTCAGGCGCTAACGTGAGCGATCCCGTTGGCGGTTTCGATATCCCTTAAAATATTTCCAAGCGATTTTAATGTAGAACGAGTTACAACAACGATTTTGAATCTTAAAAAGGTGCAGAAAATGAAATTTAATTTGATGTCAAGTCAATTGGAATCAAATTAAAATTGCATTTATGAAGATATGTATATATGTATGTATGTATATGTATTTAAGTTGTAAGAATGTCAAAACTGAGCTCAAACTCCTCTAGAGACATTTTTATTTGGAATATGGAATTTGCCATTTTTTTACAAATGAAAGGGAATGAATGTGGATAGGTAAATATCCAATACCATGTTATTTAAAATATTAAGGATCCTTAAGAATTTTTTTTTCTGTATATGATAAAAGATCCAAGTGCTTAATCTACAGACGCTGAGTGTGTTTTCATACAAATACATCCCCTCAAAATAAATTCATTGATCTGTGGGAAATTTTTGTTCTCTTTTGATAACCTACAATCTCTTTTGTGTTCAAAAATCCGTGATAACAAATAATGTTGTCCTAAAAAAAAATCACATTTACCATCACCTGGCTTCATCTGGAAGCTATAGTAAAACTTCTCAGCCGTGGGCAATAAGATTCCAATACCTTTTACCCCAAAATAGGGTGCGAGAACACATCAAAATATGTAATTTAATCAAAATGCGACAAAAGTCGTGACACAATGTAAGTCGTTTCATCCAAAGATAAGGTTACGACTTTAGGTTAAGTCGTCAGGATGTTGATTTGACTTGATTTCCGTCTTATTCTAAGTAGGTCTGCAACAATATTCTTTCACGGTTAGGTACATATATATTTTTTGGGTGTGGGATTAGTCCTTACGAATTCCGTTCGTAACATAGATTTCCTTTTAAACTCTTTATTGAAACCTGGGTCTAGCTGCTGCTGAACCGTGTGTCAAGATGGTGGTTGGGAAAAGCAATAGTTGTGTTATGTGTTCATTTTGTTTGTTTCATTTCCGAGAAAATTTTGTGCTTCTCTTCTTGAAGATAACGAACGCAACAGTTATTAATGAATGAATAAATGAATACTACACCATTTTGATATGAGAAAGTAAATAAGCATAACATGGCACTTAAAGAGCTTTTTCTGTAGGTGCGTACACTGTAGGCGAAGCACAGTGGGGCGTTTCATTCAAGCAAAATATAGTGTTTTAAATAAATGCCCGCATGGTGTATTGTAACTCCATAGAAATACACCTAAAACTAAAATTTGAAAATGACTTTTTTACTTATAGCTTGTATGAAACGATCCACTGTGCGACGACGCGACGTTGTCGTTTAATAAGTTCAGCAGACCAACGAAATTTCTTCATAACCGTTTTTATAGTTGGAAAACGCACATTGTTCTCGACATTTTATAATTTATTGTGCAGCATAACAAAGATATAAAGGTATATTCTAGCCCACAAGCTTCGAGACAGGTGGGTTTTAAAATGGAAAATAACCATTTCCACTGGCAGTCACAGTATTCACCTACTCGTAGCTAGAAACATTTATTGAAACGTGACACACTTTTAAGAAGAAATCCCTTAATGCTTGTAATTAAAGTCTATGACACGGCAAAGGCAACGAAGACGACAACGCCATCGCCACCCGATGTAAGTAGCTTTAGATGCGGGCGTATTTTTGGTTTAATCTTAACAAGTTTTTAACCATTAGGTAGAAGTTAAGCCTTTGAAATGGTACCTATATTTTTTGGAGCAGTTTATGCCAGTTATACATAAAGATGAAGGCAATTGAAGTTAATTATTTTGGTATATTTCTTTTTATTTTGTTTTCAAAAGGAATTCTAATTTAATTAAAAATGTTTGTCAATTAATATTGTTCTATGTAGGTACCTACTTCTTAATTATTATTCGATTTTTTATTTTGTAATTTGAGTTGAGATGAATTATTCTTAAAATATGGGCTGTACATATGTATATGCTCTTGTTAAAATTATATAATCTGAAAAAAGGTATTTCAAAATTTGTATAAATTGTACTTGTTCCGTGATTTCATCTGACCCAATATTTATGATGTTCATCAAATGCCAATGCGAACACTTCAACTACTGCACACGAATGGTTGAGAGTTTGTAAGCCACTTAGGCGCTGGTTCTTCATGGACTGTCGCGCTACCAAATTTATAGATACATACATTTTTTTAAATAAATAAATGGTAATTAAAAACGATTTGAATTTTGAATGCACACCAACTCGCAAAATTGTTTGAATTATTGCTTAGATTATTTAACCGAGTACCTTCATGTTCTAATTGCAAAACGTTCAATTTCAAACAATATTTTAAAATTTGATTTCTGTTTAAATCATTTTCTAGATAACTTATGTCTAAAGTGCCAGGATATGTATTTACAATTATTATGCTATATATGTATGTACACATGTATATATATATTTGCATATGTACATTCATTCTATGAATTGTTAATATTATTCAAATTTTAATTAAGTTTTAGAATAGTCAATGAGTTTTTGATTTCATATAAAATGAGTGTAAAAATAGAAATTGAAATATTTCGTGACATCAACATTTATTTTTAATTGCAATTACCTATTGGTGTATAGTAACTATTCGTTTCGTTTAATTTGTTTTAACTTAAATATAATAACATTTCAATTTACATACACTTTATTAGAGAAAATTTGTTAAAAATTCAATATAGGTTTCTAACAAAAAAGTGCGTATACGACCAAGTGTACCTTCTACATGCATGGATAAACTATTCATATAACTTGTAAATTTATTTACGCACAACACTAATTGACGGAATAACTGTATAGGTGGGCGGTTTAAAAAAAAAAGTGTGTTTGTTTCCTGAAAACATTTTTCTGAGTTTTTCTTTCAACCAATTTTTTTTAAAATAATTTTTTAAATTTTTTTAAACCATTTTAAATGTTCTGTGATAAAACTTTTATATTGCAATTTTTTAACCAACATTTGAATTCTGTGACACAATTTTTTTTTCGCCATTTAGTAACCATATTATTTTTAGATCTATTTTTCTTTCGATAAAACTGTTTTTTTTTTCTATATTTATTTCAATTTTTGGAAAATATTTTTCGACTAAACAATTCAAATAACTTACAAAACCCAACTAAAAAAATTCCATTACAATCATGAAAGCTGATAAAAGTAAAAAAGACTTGTCTTATAAAAGAAAACAAAGTTAGCAAATGACTGCTTTTGTACTAGCCTTATAGTTTCTTTAGTCACAATTAAAAATGAATTATTAAATATTTTCATTTTTTTGTATTCAGCAACACATTTTCGTTTCCCGATTTTTCTTGGTTCCAGTTCAAATTTTCTAAATAAAACAAAGAACTTACTGCTACAAATGTTACTGAAAGCAACTATTATATTATTAGTTCCTCTCTGAGCAATCCTTTCTGCACATGCATGAGAGCATAAAATTGTGTCACAGGTGAAGCAAGTAGTTACAAAATGATCAAGGCAAAATAATTAAATAGTTCTAAAAGCATGCCGAAAAGAATGTTCAAAACAGTCCAAATAAAACTCATGTTAAAAGATTATCTTGCGAGTATTAAATTCTACTTATTTATTAAATCATCTACCATCAACAAGAATTTTATTTATCGTGACAGTACAAACAACTTGTTTTTCATTTTTCACCAAGGGATTACATATGTCCTTATCTAATACATTTTCCCCGAAACAGCTTATCTTCGAATGTACATAAATATCGAATTAAGTATTTTACTTTTTGCTTTTTTGATCTTCGCTCATATTCTTCGTAGTGTGTTGTGTATTTTACGATTCTATTAAAAAAACGATTACCTTTACTTTCAACAATTTAAACCAACTCACAATTCAGAAGCTGTCCGGGAAAAGTGTATTTAAAATCATGTTCCAGACATTAGACCAGTAAATACTCGTAACGTTTCATGATGAGTTTCTATTTGAGTGCATTTCAAAAAAAAAAGAAGAAGAATTCCCTCAGAGACATTTTCTATTTTATATCAAAATGCACAATGTCGATAAGCTTGACATTTTAAATGCCCTAGAGATGGGTTGGTACCAGTGGCAAAGGATTCCTGCAGCTTTTCATTACATATACTCCTTGGGGGAACCGTAAACGAACAGACCGTAATTTTCATTTAATTCGTTGGGTCTGATAAAGTTTTAAGTAACATACATAAATACCTAAACCAACAGGGACTGGTTCTTTTATAATAACAAGAACAAATGAGTTAGGTACTTATATAAATGATGATAACTTAACTTTTTATATACCATATAGGTATGAAACCTACCTATAATTGCAAGGATTAGCATAAGTAACATGGGTAAACGAAATGAATCAGTTTACATAAAACAGAATAAGTTGAATATTAAAATTATATTTACGGGATTCTTACCTATAAATTCTTTGTAAGCTCGAACAAGCTTGTCTCTAACCATTAACGTTTGAAATAATCTGTATGTCGTAAGTTTTTGTGGTTAAGCAATCCCTTTTTCGTTTTCTACAGTGGATTTAGCGTAGAGCCTATATTCCAGTGTTCTTTTATATGGTTCGGATTATTTGTTTTTGTTTAGCAAAAACTTTTCATTAACATCAGATGTTGGTATTATATTACTTACTTAATTATAATAATGCAAAACATTGAAAGGTGAACTTAGTGAATTAATTTCATATATATGTACGTAATTTAAAATCAGTGAAAGTTTTGAAGAACTTTTTTAATTGGGTATTCGGGTTTTCAATTTTTAATTTAGCATATTATGTGACGAGAGAAATCAAATATTTACGTTATCTTTCTTATCACATTTTCATTTTGCTTTGAATTTGTTTTAGTTTTCAAAGTAAGGGTATCCTTTTTTCAACAAGCCACTTTTGAGAATGTCTTTTTGTTCAATTGACGAAGATTGATTGAAGAAGATTGCATTGTACAAGAGATCGATATCCTTGTTCTATTTTGTTCGATATTATCGCTCATTTAATTTTTTTAAATTAATATAAATGCTAAATGCAATTCTTTGGATCCATTATTTAATCAATATTTACTCATGCAGTAATTTATTGTTCAATATCCAAATTGAATTAATAATAAATTTAAATTATTGAATAAAAATGTCGTCTAGCTGTTCCAGTTACACTTCTTTACATTACATATACATATTTTAAGTTATAAAAAGTAGTTTGAAATTTGGGCGCAAAATACATTGTTAACTTTTATTTTTATTGTACTACTTGTACTGTAGAATGTCAGTTTATTAAACTTGACCATTCCACATTCAGTCAATTTCATTGAATTTTGTGAACAACAACAACAACAACTTTAAGGCACTACCACCAATTGTTTTCTTACGAAATAATTTTCTTATTAATTCGTTTATATTTTTATTTTGGCCGGAGTTTATTATTTTATTAACATTTCAAAATTAAACAAAGATGTGACTTTTAGTTAAGTCGAAACAAAATGTGCTTTGTATTTCGCAAAAAAAAAATGTAGGAAGGTATATTTTCAGGCTTAGTTTTTGAGTGCCGAGTTAAACGAGAGTTAATTAGTCCTGCAAATTAAATAATCAACAACTAACCCCAAAGCTATTTCGTAATGTTGGATGAATGAAACATTACATGTTATGTTTCACTTCGTTTAAGTTCAATTCATATTGTATATGTAGTTCAAATTTAAAATAATAATAAAATAGAGAATAAAAAACCATTAGTTTTGTTCAACTTCTATTTTTTAGTATTTTAAATTCGTCCCGTTTAAGATAAATCTTTTTTGTGTTTGTTTTATATTTAAAACCTTTTATTTTTACATCATTTGAGTTCAATTTAAATTGTTTCGAGTTTCAAGGAAGATTTCTGTTAAATGATGCAAAAATCACACATTACTTATATGAGATTGATCCAAACCAATAGTGGTTTAAATAATTGTTCTTTTTTTCCAAACAGAACCGCATTATATTTTTGCATTGAACAAATCAATATAATTTTTTCACCAAAATAAAGAAAATAAATTGTCTTAGAATGTCATATTCAATCCAATATCTGCAAATTTTGAGTTACGATTGCCTGCAATATATATTTTTGGGCCAAATTGCACACAGTTTGTTCATTTGCTGCAGTAAGCAAAATTTTTAGTGATTTTTAGCTGCCTTGCTATCAAATCGAAAAAGTATCTGCTCGTATGTATATATAATGTATTTTTGTATTTATATTTTTTTCACACCCAACGAACTGTATGATATACATACTTATGTATTTAATAACGTAGATAATTAGGATAGGTCATAAATTTTCTTATAAGTTCATTAAGTCTATTTTGTATTTTTATTCTTTGAAAAGAAACGTCCTACAAAAATCATATTATTCCGATATCTTTTTTGGAGCACACATTTTCTCGGACGTCAGCAATAAACTATTATTGCTGACGACTTAGCCTTAACAAAATATTATTCATATTTGAAGAGTTTATTCCATAGAGATTTAAAAAAATCATAATGATTGCTATATACAATAACATACATATTTATATACTTATTTCCATTTTGGTGTGAATTATTTTCGGATGTTATGATTACCTATTCAAGGAAATCAATTTGAAGACATTTATTATTAAATTAAAGAAAGAAACAATCATTGATAGATTGTACTGAAAATTTTACTAAAAAATAAGATTTGAGTGATATTGTGGAAATAAAGGTATTTGTTTGTGTGGGGCTTGGATGAACATTATAAGGCCAGGCTTGTAAACTATACATTTCATTCATTTTGATTATTATTACAGCGAGGGATGGAAAAAGTACCACTGAACCTTTGAACTGTCTTAAGCGTAGTTAAGATTGGTTGTGCTTAGCTTATAGTAAGTACCCCATGGCGAGAAATTTTTTTGGATGAATAAGTTGAAGAGCTCTGTGCCCCTCACCACAAAATGTTTGTGATCACTTCCAATCTAAATACATAGGTCCCTAAAAGGGGCAACAGTCTTCATTTTACTTCCCTCTAGGTCAATGAAAGTTAACAGGTTCCTAACTGAAAAAAAAAATTAAAAGTTTTTGTTTTCTTTTTTATCCATAAAAACTTTGATAAAATAAGCTTTTAAAATTATACCTATCCTTCTTAATCTTTTTTTCATTCACACATAGTTGTAATGCAATCACACAAAGTTTTACCACGCTGCTTTAAACGGAAACCTTCAAAATTGACATAAAAAAAGGAAATAAAGGTATATCATGTATCATTTTTAAAAGAGACTGGCGTACACTCGTATTATGTACACAATATTAAATGTAAGTTCCTTTTTTATACTTGTATGAGTTCACTAAGAGGTTTCATTTATACGTGATTCCCCAACGATGAAAAGCAACACCTGTTCATTGTGTAACTTATTAAAAAAAAACACTTTCCAATTAGGAGTGGTCTCTAATACCTTCCATTGTTCAGTTATTGCAAAGAATCATCTTTTTAAATCTTCAGACAGAAAATATCGTATGATCCTTGAGTTGAAAACTAAAAAAAGTAATTATAACGCTATTGAAAAGACTTTTTCGAATGCTTTGCCAATTCGTATCAGGCTCTTTTTTTATCCGTCACATCTACTTTTTTTTATTAAAAGATGTCTTATGCCTTTTTTCACCAAAAAAATATGACCAATTTAACTAAAAATTGAAAAAGTATTGTTTTTTTTTACGCTTGATTTTCAAAATAGTTTCTTTTCAAATATTTTTGTAGTTTACTTTTATTTATTTATTCTGATGGAAAATCTAAATCTTTGCAAAAAGTAAAGATTAAAAAAGTAATATTCTGAAACTAAGCTTAGTTTTCGAGTAATATCTAAAATACTTGAGTGTGACCATTTTTCAAAATCCTATAGTTTAATTCGGAAGCATTTTTTTTTAACATCCTTAGGTCACACAAAAAAATAAACATTCATAAAAACCGTTCATCGAATGGTTTTTATTCCTTCGTACAGTTTTGAATTAAGTTTGGACAATATTTTTATTTTAAATAAACCAATTTGAAAAACTAACCTTAAACATGTACTTTAAAAAATTAGTTTGAGACAAAATACTTTTCAGCGAAATTCATACTTTTTTCGATTTTTTTTTTGAAATATTTTTATTTTTAATTTAATATTTATTTAAAAGTTATTTTTTGACCTTTTCCGTAGGCTGCAAGAGAACGCTTACATCTTCCTCAATGTGTTAGAAGTTTAGACCAATTTTGTGTTTTGATAATATGTATTTCTTTTCGAGTTTATGAATTCTATTTTAGATCTTACGATTTGGATATTATAAAGTATTTAGATCTATTTCATTACAACCCATTTAATTATCATATACAAGGCCTAAAAGAGGATTTACTAAAGGGGATCTTGGCATTAAGTAACGTTCATATAGATTTGGTTGAAAATAAGTTTTAAGATATTGTTTTACTTTCCAAGTATGTACCAAATAAAATCACAAATTGTACATAAAATGTACTTGCACTTAAATAAAGTATACCTAGCTATGCACATGCATATAATCGATATGAAACTTTTCTTTTCCTGCTGGTTCATAAATCACCAACAGCACTTTAAACCTAATTTGATTGAAAAACCTGTGAGGAATATGCAACTCGTTTTTTTCCACTTTATCCCTACATCTTGTATTGGGGATTTACGTGCGGGGCCTAAGGGAACATCAAAATTAAAACATTTCAATGAAAATAACTCAATGATTTTTTCCGCTTAAAATTAAACAAAAAGCAGAATAAGTTTCAGCTCTTCATTTTTATAACAACAAGAAATATCTTAAAAAACAGATATAAAGAAGAAAAAGTTTTAAAATGTTCATATTGCATGCTCACAAATTCCAAACCTTTTTTATGCTTTAAATATTTTTATATACTTTTCAGTTTAAAAAGAAAAATAGAACTTTTTATAAAGCCAAAGGTTGATAGGTTAAAGTCTTAAAAAAATCACCGCACAAGAAAATTTTAATTATTATTTTTGCCTCATTCAATTAAAATTGAAACAAAAAAAAAAAAAACTTAATGACTTTGTTTGGTTTGTTGTCTTAGTTGTTGATTTATGTGTTAATGTTTCCTCATTTATATTAAAATAATGTATATAAGTATTGTTTGTTATAAAAAAGTGTTAGGTGGGTAAGAGCGTGGAGCTTTATATTTAAATTTTGTGAGGGTACAGTGGTGGTAAAAAAAAGATTAGCATCGCAATTGTTATAATTTTGTTATTTTATGGGACTAAAAGAAAAAAACACAATTCAAACAGGTTTTGTTTTAATTATTGTTAGTTATGACCTTAATTTAATAATTGAATAACTTGCTAAATATGCAAAACAATTCATTTCGTTTAAGTAGGTACTTAATAACTTGCAAAGTCAATACTGTATTTCCTATTGGTCTATATTCGAAAGTGTCTACGTCCATTTTGACGGAAGGGGTGGCTTTTTCTACGGAGACTGAGTCTAAAGAGTTTACTAATGAAATTGATATCAAATTCAAGGTGAAGTGAGTGGCACGAGAGGATTTTTAGACAGTTTTTTTTTTAAACTATCAAACTTCGAAGTCAAATATCTCAATATTTTTCAAAAATATTTCACCCGCATAATAACTTCAGTTTGATACCAATTTATCCGTAGAAAAATGATCATTGAGGTTTCTTCTTTTTTCAGTTCCTTTGTTTTTCTTCGAATAAAACCAATTTGAAAATAGTTAGACAGGTTAGACCAAAATCAAATAAAGGGGGGGGGGGTAAAGTATCCTGTTTTTTGTTTAAAAGTTTCTGGCTACGGATTCTTAGAAGCCAAACAAGTTTTAGTTCCTGATGCCCATCTGTTATATATAACTTTGAGGAATCTCTGGTAAATTCTACTTTTTTAATGTTGTACTGGGATATACCGGATATTAAGACACGATCCGTTTTTCGGCAGTTCATCTGCCTACTTTCCCGTATACATCACGTTGTAGGCAAAGCATTACAAATGTTGACTTTATGACGGTTGAGGAAATTTTCTTATTGGCCTTCTTGAAAACTTCAATACTTTTACTTACTAGTTTAAATGCGGTTACTCTTCTTGATGCAGACCTTGTTAGCCTTTTAAGGGGAAAAGATGGCTGATCCTACCCCTTAGTTCGTATTGGAACAGTCAGTTACCCGGTTCGTGGTAGGAGTCTCTTGCAGAAATATCTGATTAGATCACTTCTAACCCTGATTTTATGATTTTTCCCCGGGGATAAGTTAAGATAAGTTTTTTATTATTATCTTAGTTTTTTAGATAAGTTTTGACCGAAGCTTCCATGCACAGATCCAGAATCGCAAAATTCAGACTCATCATTGGAAAAAAAAAATTTTCATCGCATTTATTACGTACCAGAATAGCCTGTCAGGAGGATTTCCACGCCACTGTCATGCCAAATATGATTTTAATTTGATTATAATTAAAAAATAAGGCTTAATGATTTTGGCAAGTAGAAAATGTGTTTAACAACAAGAATATGTCATTATAATAACTGAATGCCCATGTAACTGAAGGTGTGAATTTCATAATATTTTACCAGATTAGTATCAAAATTCCATGGCTGCAGCCAAAAGAAATTGGAAAAGGCAGAAATATATAAAAAAAAAGGCACTAACGTTGACAACCCGATCCATTTGTATTTACGTCAGTATTATTGCAACAATATTTTGTCATTTCAAAATAACTTTAGTCTTTTAAAAAAACCTTTTATAACCTTAGTCAAAAGATTTAAAGATACTTAAAAATTTTGAAAATATTACTGTCAGTTTCCATCTACTCATTTTTGTGAAAACAAGGGAACACCCTCAACACCCCGGATCAAGATATGAGAATTCTGTAATCGACATGAATATATTAAAACAAAATTCATTAATCATCCAAGAGCAGATTTTAAGGAATTATTAGATAAATTGACGTCTTTTCATGCAACATAACAAAATTTGTTTTTTTAAGATGTTAAAAAATAAATTGGTAGGGGAAGGTATGCATTCAATTCTTATCTGTTTACGGCCTTGTAAGATATTATTTATGTATTGTATGTAGGTATCGATTTTTAATGAATTTACTAAATTCAGAAATATTCGTTATCCGAATATCAAATAAAGCGGTTTTAACGTTTGTATATACTTTTATTCATGGTCTATATGTTATGCAATATTAAGGATGGTTATTGCGAAGCCAACAAGAAGGAGGAGGCTATTATAATCGAAATCATTTTGGTGGTTGCGAATCGATTGAATTAGATTTTTTTGTGTTGGTTGTCGAATTATGGTACTGAGTTTGATTTATGGCCGACCAATTTTTCAGAGTTATCTTAAGACAGCTTTGATATTTTTGTGGATGAAGAAAAATAATAGCATCAATATCATATTTCCCAAAAATGGATATAAACGTTGTTTTTTTTTATTATTTATTTTTGAAAATTGTTATGATTATTTGTTTTCTTATTTTTTTGTAAGCCTTTTTATTAAATTGAACAGTAAAGTAAGCAAACGTATGTGATGCATGTAGTGGATTTGTGTGAATTTAAATTTAATTCGATTTTTATTTTTATCATCATCATTTTATAATAAAATGACAAATATGTTTTTCATTAACTGCTGGGCCACAAATTTTTTATAACTATAATGATGAAAATACACAATAATAAAAAACAATGAACAAGAACAGAAAATCAAATGAAAATAAAAATTACCAGAAAATATTCAAAGAAAGAAATTTATGGCGGATACACAAGTGAGTAAGTGAATTGGGGGGATTAGCTATTATAATATGATAATTCTACATATTATGGATTCTTTGAAAAATTTTTTTTACATCAAATTGATTTGATTAGAAATGTCTTCGCAATAAAGTCCGAAATCATCTTATTTTCCATACAAATTCCAAGTTTAAATTGCAAGAAATAATATGAAACCATTCAGACCAATTTAAACGTGAATCCTATGTAAACCCATTTTTTTGAGAAATATGTCGCTTCTGGGTTAAAATTAAAATAGAGAACAGTCTAACTGGCCTTTCGATAATTTGTAGAGAATTATCGACTTTGCAGCTTCGGCGTCGTTTCTTTATTTTACGAGTTATTAAGACCCTTCTGCATTTTGTTAGCTATCTAACTCTGTTTTATTCCACCACTGAGAAACTGTTTTAATGTCATGGAATAAACCGCCACATATGTGTTTCCAAGGGCTAACCCCAACGTTTAAAATAGTATTGCATATATTTTTGAGTTGACAATCCATAATTGATAAGCTGAAGGGCAGGTGGACAGATGAAATGGCTGACTCCGAAAGCGGTTCAAAAAAATTTCCATCCGATTTTTTAGGGAGAAGATTGATTGGTTGGGTTCCGACCAATTTTTACTCTCGTGCCTCAAAACACTTTTTTTGAACAAAAATTTTCTTTTGTCATATTTTTTCGACAATTTTTTTTAACCAATTTTTAAATGTAATTATCAAACACAAACAGTCTCCCAATATTAAAATGAAATAAACATTAAGGCTTTATTTTTTCTACATACTATACATATGTAGGTATGATTTAAAAATAATATTATATTCACACAATATTTTACAATCACATTAGATCATAATTTAAATATCCCAATATGCTAAATTGTAACATTATAGTAACAAATCCGACAACAAATGATATAAATCTCACGAAAAGCTCATTATTTAATTGAAATAAACCAAAAACATCAAACTTCAAGTCTTCAACCCTAAGCTGGTTCAAAAATCGATCAACCTTTAAGAAATTATTTATATCGTTATTAAAAATTTATAATTTATTAAAAGTTAAACTTACACTCCTTCGCCAAGGATTTTTTGCATTCGTAAACAAGCATTCCTAATTGAGTTGTTTCGGAATTTTCGAATGACATATTGAATTGTCAATCAACATAACAAAAGTGAGAAAACGCATTAATGATAAGAAGCACAATGCCACAATATTCCACTGTATTAACCCTTTCAAAAAATAATTCCAAAATACATAGTGAATATTGCTTGTTATAGTCACGAGGTCAATAAAGAAGACAAACAATATAAAGAACTCGAATAAACTATGATATTCCTTGGTGATTTTGTAAATTTCCGAATATATTAATGCACATTCGTCGAGTTCATTGGAGCATTCACAAACCAACTGTACATGATGATTAAGATTTTGCAGAGATCGAATCCGATCGACCAATGTTGCCATGTGGTTTCCGATGTTTCTATACATTTCTGAGGACATAAGATAGCAGAAACAGAAAGCATCCCTGACAGTGATTGCTCCATACCAAACAAAATAGCCCAGCAAAAACCGAGTTATGAGTAAGTATTCAAATGATAAAATATCATTCGCTTGAGTCTGAACATCCAGCAGCCATACACAAAAATTGCAAGCTAAAATTTCAAACGATAGCCAATAGAAATCACTCCCGAAATATTTTGGATTATTAGAGAGTTCTGCTATTCGAGTATATATTGATATAATTCGATTGGCAAGGTTTATTAATTGCTTGTGACGAAGAGTTTGAAAAACCGAGAAGAAAGCTGTGAAAATAATGACCGAAGCAAATTGTGCACTTAACGATATTTTCACATAAAAATTGTCAGCTTTATTTAAAGTTTGAAAAAACTCCGGCAGCACAAACAAATAGACGATATTGCACAGGTTTCGAAAAACAACCGAAACGATGAGCATAATTTTGGAACGTTTGATTCTATTGTTTTTTGTTATTGAGAAAAATACAAGTCCTAACATTTTGGCGTAGCTATAGAATATCCTGAGGATAAGTGTGGAGTAGATGTTTTGTCGACTTTCTTTGACTGGCATTGTGAATGGACTGATACAATTACAATACCAAGAAACAAATTGAAATTGCTTTAACTAACAAATATATTAGAATATACGGGTACTAATCTTGATGATAATTTAATGGAGTGCATCAATTAAAGAAATGAGTGCAGGACATTAAAGGTCCTTTCATATTTTAGTTTTTATCATGATTTACATGATAGATGTTTAACAATTTTCCAATGTTAAGTCACAACTTATCTACCAAAATCTGTGAATTAAAGTCCTGAACTAATAGCTGACCCAAGATTGTATAACAGTAAAATAAGATTTTGTATTGCTTTACTTTTTTTTATTTGTTTGAATTTATTTAAGTTTTATTTCGTGATCAACTATGGCGGACTCACTGCATAGTGCTTCAAACATTAAATTGATCTTACACCGTAGTTCATAGTTATTAAAAAATTGTTCAACTCTCTCTAAGGTCAAAAAGCTTCAAAATAAACCGTTCATATTTCCGCTAGTACTCTTTTTCCCCCAGTCATTGCTCGGCAAGTGAGTGCGCTTATGGTGATTAAGAGTACAGAATTATTGATTTTCAAATGTTGGAATTTCACTTTCACTATAATAATTTTTAATTGTCGCTTCTCTTTTTTTGTTTAACAAACATACATACTTCAATATTCATGTGATAAATTAAATTGATTTCGTACACACTATTATATTTCAAATTTACATAACATAAAATGTACATATAATTCCAGCTCTTAATCGAAAAAAATTCGATATTGTACCTCCTTCGATTCTTTATTTCATTTGCGATGTTATTTTTTCGGATATACTACGTGTTTGTTTCAAAGTAATCAATTACATTTCTTAAGTTGCAAAGATAGCATATCCATATAATTCTGATGAATCAATCTTACGCATAACTAATTCTGCTTAAAACTACACAATTCATGGAAGCAATTTAATTATACAATATATTGCTATTGATTAAGAAAAAATTGATATTATGTGTTACCGTAAATTCCGGAAATGAAAAAATTCTAGAATCTACCGACAAGACCTAGAATTTTTCTGAAACATTGGTAATTTTTTTAATAAAAGTACTTTGCTTGACGCACTTGCCCCTTTTTGAAGACACTGCCCCGCTCACGGAACTATATTGCTCGCTACGCAGTTGCCTAGCGGTGTCATCAAGCTCTAAGAAAGAAAACAATTTTAAAAATAAAATACACAGCCCTTAAATTGTGGGATTAATTATAAAAAAAAAAACATTTCTAACTTTTTCCAATGTTGCTAAACAATTCTTTGTCTTGCGAGTAAATTCTAGAATTTTCACAATTCGTGAATTCACAGTAACACAGAAACATATACATATAATCATTTGGCAAAGTGTTTTCTTTTTTCTATGAGGGTCATGTAGATAATTAAATTTGATAGTTTATCTTTGAGAAGCTCTTGGATATAGATCATGTAATTTATTCAAACAATTCTTGAGGTTTCTTTTTTTTATTATGTAATGCTAGACAACCACATGAGCCTGGAATGTATTATAATAAAACTGTTAGATATTGATTAAACCTTTTTTATTTGCCTGGTTCGTGCTGGTGGACATAGACAAGCTACATTATGCTGAAAATAACAGTATTGAAAAATGACACCAACGGTGCCGTGATGTGATTTCTCTTTAAAATCGTATTAAAATAAAAAATAAAGTTTGACCGAAACACATTTATTAATTTATCCAACAGAAAAATTACCTTTACCATTTAACAACACAAAAAAAAGATTTCGTTTCTTTTTGGTCTTGTCATCACAAGTTCCTTACTGTTCTAAAACATTCATTAACATTTGAAGTTTATGTTTATATTTTTGATAAAGTATTTAAGTTTTGAATGATTTCCAGGTCTTATTAAAACTCCAAGCGGGCAAGAACTCCTCCATTTTTAGAGAGATAAGATGAATGTACGTTTTAAGCAATTTATGTTTAAGCAATTATGTTTGAATGTTTGGACAAAATATTTTTGTACAAGATATTTTTTTGGGAATAAATTTGTATTTTTTGACGATGCAAATGAGAAAATTAGTTGAAAGTACGGCTTAAATCTAACTAAACTCTTCTTTATAGAATTAATTGATAGAAAGTTCCGTTATCTTATTTTTTCTTTTACAATTTTCTAAAATTCTAGGATATATCCATTCAATGTTTTGATTTTCTAGATTTTTTTCGAGATTTTAGTTTTCTACTTTTCGTGGTAGAACCGAATACGTACATAATAGAGTCAAAGGATTCCTGACAGTTTATCATTGGAGATTACGACTTGGCTAAAAAAAACCGTCAAGATGTTTTGCAGACATCTTTTTAATTTATTTGTAGGTTAGGGAAAGTAAGTAGGGTAAGTATAGGTTAGAAAATCAATGTGATGGATTTTGATTGGACTATTATTATTATATAATGAAATAAATACATGTTAAAAACCTAAACTTTTTTTTCAAGCGAATCTTTCAAACAGTTCCAAGTGGACATCTAATGCCCATGGACTGACAGATAATAATATTGTTCACGTCATAACTTTTAATTAATTGTTTGATACTTCTTTTAACTTCGGTACTCTATGAGTTGGCGTCGTAGGGATATGACTTTTGACATTGTGACAAAAGAAATTAAATACAAATTATATTATAATTTAACAGGATTGTAACTTTTTATACTTTTTTTTTCTTAATACATTATCTTATCTCGAATAAGAAATCTTAATTTGATATTATGTATGATGTAGAAGTAAGTTTGATATTTATATTGAACACGTCTCAATCAACTAATAGAGGTACCAAAAGGCCAATGACGTATAAAAACCATTTATGATTAACAAATCACCAATTTGCTGATTCTATTTTTGGTTTCACTTTGAAGTAAGCGTACTAGTACAGCAACATAAACAAATGTTCTGATGGGTTTGGGTTTCTCCAACAAAAATAACAAAACAGAAAAGAATAGAATAAACACCTCTCTGAAAAATAAAACTATGTCAGCATTTAATAATTGAAGATAAAAATTAAATCAAAATCCAATACAAAAATTACTCATGTCATTTATAAATATAGTTTTTGATTTCTGCAACAGAACATAATACATACATAATGTGATAAATAAAGCATTTACCAGGTATGAAAACCCATATTTTATTAAAGTATGTATGTATGTATGTACATATGTATGTATGTATGTATGTTAATACATATTTACATTTACATATAAAAAAGTGTATCTAATTGTTTATAGGAAATAGGAATACCTCAAAAACTGATTTCATGCAGCAATTCAAAGCTGGAACTTTAATAATTTTAAAGATCAAAACCTTAAAAAGTGTAATTTTGTCTACCAGAATAATTCGTTGGCTACGATATTGAAGATTTGAATTAAAGGTAATTTTGTTTCAAAAAATAATATGTATATTTTCAACTTTGGACAAAAAATGTATGCTACCAAAGTAGTTCAAATACAAATTTATATGTACATACATATGTAGGTACCAAACGATTTCTCAAAATAAAAAATTAAAAAAATTAAATTTAAACATTTTTACTAGAAAACTGTTGTTTACCTAAATGAATTTATGTAAACTCATATTTTTAAAATTCTTTTTTTTTGAATTAATTTGTTTGCAGATGTTGGATTAATGGAGACATTTTATTGCTCGTCATTTGTAATGTAAGGTATGTACTAAAAAATGTTCAGTTCTAAGTGTTTTTAAGCAAGAGATTGTATGTATGGGGTTAGTTTTTGTAATACTTGAAATTCCCCTCCTAAAGGGGAAATTGACATTTTTTTTTGTAGAAAAATAACGGCTCCTATCTGTCATTCAACCATTATATCAAGAACAACTCATACGATTTTGGAAAAAAAAAATTTAGTTCAAGATTTTGAAAATAAAATATTGAAACAAAGGAAAGGTCAAATTTTGAAAAACATTTCAATTCGATAAATTTTTTAAATCAAAATTTTGAAACAAATTTTTTTTACTAAAACTGTATTTGCTACATCAAGTTCATATAAAATCTATCCATTCCTAGATTGGCATAGAATTTTATAAATTTTTTCCGAATGTTTTTTAAAATTCCTCCCCCGTATTAATATAGGTTATAAGAACCACATCTAGAACAATAATTTTCTTAAAACACATCCGTAAATCGTTTCTTAATTATAATTGAATTGAAGAAGATTAATTTTAATGAATGGAATCAATTTGTCTAATAGTCTGCGCTTGACTTTCTGTCTGTTATATTAAGTGAACTTCTTCATTGGATTCTCAAAAATATATGTATCTCAATAAAAACACAAAATTTATTAGCCTCCAATTTATATTGTTTTATAATAACGTCACGAAAATATGAAAATATTCAAACAGAATGCGTATTTAAGGTTCTACAAATAAATCATTTCCTGAAAAATAATCTTAGAAAGATTACTCTTCAGCAAATTTTTCTCATACAATATTTTAGGTATACGCATTGCACAACTCATATACCGCAGATTTTCTGATGGAAATAAATATTTTGTAAAACAATATATTTGATTTTTATGTAAATATACAACAACAAAAAAATCCATATTTTTCAGAATAATTCCAAGACCATAAATATGTCTTCGTTTTAATTTATGTGCTCCCTTAATATTGTACCATAATCACAACTCATCTGTAATGCTTTTATTCTAAATGAAATAATGCCTAAAGAACACAAATTTGTTTTTCGTACATATATACGAGCACTCGTACTTCCTTGCTTCAATAAAATCGTCTCGGCTCTTAGAACCAGATATGTCTTCATTCTTTATAATGACACACATTTATACCCCTCCTCGTTACATTTCTAAATTCACTTCAGTCATGTGGGAGTGGTGGGTGAAATCTTTTGGATCACTACATAATCGTCTTACCAGGTAATTCCATAAGGACATTCTCAGATACGCTTTAAACACCCCCTAATATAGAAGAAAAAACCTTCAGCAAAGTGCTTAAGTAGGCTTATTGATAAGGACTAGTTATAAAGGTACAAAATGGACAAAAGTTCACAAAAAAAAAAAAATTAAATTGAGAAAACTGATTTGAATATTATGCTCTCAAGAAAAATCTAATTTTAAAAAGATAATAACTTGTTATTTTTGTGAACGCTTGTGAAAAAAAGGACAGCCATAAATTTACATTAGAAAAGTTTCCTTCTGAAAATGACATCTATTTTGGTTTATTGTCACTTCCAAAAAGTCAAAATGGAATAATAAAAAAGGGTCATGACTTTTCATTTTTATCAACAAAAAAAAAAAAAGAAGAAAAACAATTGTAAACAATAACCCAACAATTTGAAGCCATTTCAGAACTCTTTTATTTCCGTTATGTAGGATGGGTGTTGAATTTTATTAAATCAACTCAGTCAATAGAATAAACAGACCATGACAAAATATGTATGTAGGTACATACATTGAAAAAGAAAAAAGAAGAAGAATTTCAAAAATCTAGGGGGGTTTACTTAATTTATTAGTACTTCCTTGCCTAATGATATCCCTGAAAATGCCGCAATTTTTCACTTTTATCCCTTTGTTAATAGGCGATGAAGCCAAACCAAGTTAAGCACTTCATCTAAATCAATTCAAATTAATAGTCTTGGTTTACAACGTTGAAATTTTGGGTCAGGATATTAATTTCGATAAAATTTTATTAAGAGATTTGATTTTATTAGATGTGTGTAAAAGTATGGCAGCCATGTTTTAAAGGTTGAAGTGTTTTTTTTTTAAATACCTTTTCCTTCTTGTGTTGACGTTATTTTCCATAATAGTTGGCCAGATATTTTTTTACATCAAAATTAAAATATTTGTTCAATTTTTTGTTGAAGTTGCCACTTCGAAGAACAGTGGATGATGAAAAAATATATTGATCAAGATTAAAAATGATGAAATCAACCTCAGCAATAATAAAATGTATTTATTTATTTTGGAAGTCATTTTTTTTCATTTGTTTTGCTTTTAAAAGCTTTGCGCTTGGTTTCCGTTAGAAGGTGATTGTTAACTGCGAAATAATGATATGTCATACATAGAAAAAGAAAACAATGAAATGCAAACAAATGAAATTTTGCAAAAAAAAAAAAAATTTAAATTGGGAAATAAAACAAAAATTGTCAAATATTTAAATGCGAAACAAGAAATTGCGAAATGATAACTGTGAAACGAAAATTACAAAACGACCCTTTCGCAATGCCGAACTATATGTTTTAAAATCAGTTCAACAGGAGAGATATCCATCCCTACATATACATATGTTATTATCGGTTTTCTGCAATATGAGCAATGTCAAACTTCACTGAAAAGCTCTTCCGCACTATCGTAATGAGTATTAAGAAAATGTCAAGAAAGTATAAGATCTTAATACATTTCTTTAAAACTAGATTTAAAAATTTATCTGGAGGAAAATGGAATTTTAGTTTATTGGTGCGTTTCAGCACTAAAATTATTTGTTGCAACGGATAAATGTCATTTTAATATTTATCGAAACGGTTCCATGAAAAACAATTCCTGAAACCAAACAACCGGGGTTAAAAGCTAATAACAGTTTAAAAAATACAATATGCGGACAAAATATTTGATTGGTAAATGTAGGACTACAAATATTGGAATAAAGACTCGATTATTTCCAAAAACCGTTTGCCTTATCGAATAAAATACTTCCAAAGGCAAAAAAGAAGTTATTCAATATAACGGAAATATACCTATGCAGTTTCGGTTTATGTAAGCTAATAAGAGTTGTGAGAATATATATGTACATAGTACAAATATTTTCATACTTTTACACTACAATGATTATAAAAACAATAACAATAACAAAACAAAACAAAATTTAAAACTTAAATTGCTGCAACTAAAATAATTTTTTAATAATTCTAAATAAATTTAAAACCCAAAAACAAATATTTTTATTTATTTTTATGTTGATATTCCTTAAAACCGGAAAAATTTCCTTTGTTAAAATAATGTAAGTAAGAAAAAGGAAATTTACAAAAATTTAGAACTTACCCTGTTTTTTGAATAACCTGCCATATTATTCAGTCTTGCATTAATCTTTTGATCTTTTAATCCGAAATCTAATCCAGATGAATTTATGTAATTGGAGTTCATCATCATCATCGGCTCGACAATTGGGGTCCGGTCCTGGCCTCCTTCAACAAGTTTTTTCACCTATCCCGGACTCCAACCGACTCCATTTACTCGCCAACCACTCTGCCGTCTACCACATAATGTACCACAAAAGGCTTTCCGAGCCGGTTCCTCTTCGCTCATACGAGCTATAGGTGCCCTGTCCACCGGAGTCTACCGATCTTAATTTTTGTCACTGTGTCTGCATCAAGGTAGATTGCGTACAATTCATGATTGTACCGTCTCCGGAATTGAGGTATTAGTCCCATATTAATTATTATTAAATTCCAGTCATCTGTCAAAATAGTGACTAAAAAGAATCAAAATTTTAATTTTTTGTGACAATTTGCTTCAAGTGGCTTGCTTTAAGAAGAAGCAAACAAAAAAAAAAATATACAATACAGTCACTAATAGGTGAAATGGGTAACATAGCTACTAACGGGTAAAAAAAGCTAAAAAAGCAAACTAAAACACATTAGATTTGGAACTAGGAGGATATAAGACGTGTTTGTATAAAGTCAACTTTTGGAATCTTACCCATTACTTTTTTTACTAAGACAACATCGTAAGTTCACCATTTGTGTAAAATTATATAAATCTGTTTAATTTTACGCAGCAAAATCCTTTGATAATTTTAACCAATTTTGGTAAATAATTTTTCATAAAAAAATTGAACCTTAAAAAGTTCCTGTTCAGAATCTTAAACATTTATGAAGAGACAAAAATATTCATAATAAAAACCACGAAAATTTCTTTATAATTCGAATATTAGATCGACATGAACTTGTTAATTTTAGTAAATTATACAAACTAGTATAGCCCAGTGATCGAAATGCGATCATTCGTTTAATTCGTTTAATTATGAAAATACTTTGCCATTAAGTCAGCCAAAGGGTTACAAAAAAAATGTTAACCTATATGTACAATTGTACATAATATATAAATTCTTAATACTCAAAGAATCAAAATCTATAAAAATAAAGTCTACAAAACCAGAATTATAATACAATGTTTGAAACGTTACCACCCAGACTGTAAGTGTAGGCATCCAATATTTCATGTCCTCTTGAAATCATTTTGAAGTACTCAAAGTCAGATATAAAGGATATTTGTCAATCCAACATTTTTTCGAAGCTTTGCCTTTCCGGGTTGACCACAAATAAAACTTATCGCCGCACCGCGCCTTCTAGTGCTATAATACTCGTAGTATATTTATATCGTCATTCGGCATAGTGCCGCCAACAATATAAGAGTAAAGGACAAACATAATATATATCACTCTTAGGCTTTTATTATTTACTTTGAGCTCTTTCAGCTGAGGATGTTCTTTTTCACTAAAAACAGAATTTTATATAGAATAGCCAAAAGCAAAAGCACGTATTTCGTATAACCTAAATGCTTCGAAATAATCAGAAATAGCAAACTATCAAAGCCATAATCGAGGCAAAGTGGCGGAATGTCGCATTTGTAAGCGTCCCTAGATGCGACAAACATATTTCTTCCATAAATATCTTTAAAAACATAGCCCTCCACAACAGGATGTATAAATATTATTTAGTAAGTACTATTACAATAAAGAACTCAATGCACATCTGTAGTATGGGAGCGGGATGTCTGGAAGGGAGAACCAAAATAATAAAAATGGAATGTGTTATGTATAATAAAAGTTGACACGATTTGAACTTTAACACACCACAGAAAATAATAATAAAAAACAAGCCTGAAATAGGATACTCGTATTCTTACAATGCTTCTTCCGTATGATATTAAGCAGCATACTCAGCTAATCTTTGTTTATTTATTAAAAGAAACGTGGATCTTTGGAACACGAATGCGATGGAGTTGACACGATATCTAGCATTCATGGTTCATTTACAGCAAAAAGGCTTATTGCTATGGCAATTAAATAAGAGTTAATGCTGGTTGTTATTGTATGTAGGATGAGATAAGAGCGTTAAAATGGGCGTTAAGTCTTGGATTTATGTTGAACCTGAATACATAAACACATTGCTGAATGAAGAAATTTGGAGTGGATATGTTAAGGAAAGGTTTCTTAGATATTTCTAAAATAGAAACCGATGTTTTTGAGGCCAATGTTTTATTACTTCTGAAGGTGTAAGGAATTGAAGGAAAGTATAGAGGAATGTCTAATTGCAATACATATATTAAAGAAGACTTAAATGGTTAAATGAAATATGTCCATAATGAAAAATGGCCAAAACGAAAAATCAAAAATGGCTATTTTCAAAATTTTAATATTGCCCCAAAAAGCAGATCAGCAGAAATGATCCCAAACTTTTAATCTTTAATAAAATACGAAAATTGATCCCAGAAATATTACTCAAAACTCTTGCATTAAAATAAATGTTGGTCGTTATATCACATTGTAAGGAAAATGAAGAAACAATGTGGAAAAAATATTTTCTTCAATCAGTGTACTAATGTGGGTAATTTTGGTGTTGTTGTTTCACATACATTTTTTTGGAGCAATTATTCTTATTTTAGTTTGCGGCAATTTTACATTTTGGGGCATTTTTTTAATTTTATTTTGGGTGATGTTTACATTTATATGATATTTAAGTAATAGAAGAGTGTTTTAAAATATTCTTTTGAATATTGTAATTTTTCAGCATTTTCTTTTAGTTGTTATAGCAAAAAATATCAATTTTTGAATATATTTTATTAAACTGTTCTCAGAAGCATAGCTAGAATTTGCACCTAATTTGTACCCTTTTCTACAATGCATCAGTCAAACAATTAATTAATTCAGGATTAACTCAACATATTTGCTGAGTTAAATCCAGGATTAACTTTAATCTCGCACTGAAAAACTGGATTTATAACTTTAAAAAATTGTAATCTTAAATTTTAGTTCCAAGTAAATTAAACCATGGGTTATTCATTTTTAGAACTCAAGTGGAATTGCTTATTTAATTATCTTAAGTTTCACAAATAGTCAGTGGTTTGCCGTCACCAGGATTTGAACCGAGATTTAGGGGCATATGGAGTCAGTCAACTACTTGCTGTGATACGCTAGGCTATTGCATTATTTTTTAACTCCCACATGTTTTGTAAATTCGGTTTCTTTCTTTTTTTTCTGTACTCGTTTCATAAGTCAACATTTCGTTGGACTAAATCGGAGAAATTGGTACCAGAACGAAGCCAATATTGGACTAAGTCATACGTGACCGTTACGAGTCTGAAATTTTTCAACAGATTGAAGGTTCACTTAAACGACAAAATAACAAAAGGGAAATTTACAAAAAATGTTATAAAAACAACTTGAAGTTGAATATTTTCAAGTTTGTGAAAAACTGACTAATAAAGAATCCAAATGTACTAATTTATAATAGAGTTTATAACGGTTAATGAGTCTCTGAAGCTTTATTTCGTCTCATTCATTGATTTAGCTTAATAACAGTAATGATTCTTTGAAGATTTAAAAGTAAGCAGTCTTTTCTTTGTATCCCTTTTATTTAACATTTTTAATATTGTAAGTCCTTTTTGTTCAAAACTCAAACCCATAAACTGCACAGACTTTGATAGGTTAAGGTAAAAAATTCTAATCTTATAAGGTGAAAGACAGAGGAATAACCTCTATGAAGAAATTTTTAAGCAAATTAATATGAAAAGTTGAATGTGATTTAATGCTTATACTCGTACCTTCAACACGTTCAAAAAAAAAAAACTCATCGACCTGACTCAGCAGCCATCAGCCAGAGCCCAGGCGAGACGATATAAAAGCAAAGCCTTTTCAATGAGTGACATGAAGAATTTTTCATCGTCACTTAGTTATAAATTTCCCACTAAAAAGTACTCCAAAGAAAGGTTGTTGGGAAAATTTTAAGAAAAAGTAACATTTCTTCGAAGCGTCTTATTTGATGTTAATGTTTTTTTTTTTTTGTTAAGTGTCAGATTTCATGTGAACCGCTTTTATACTTATATACCAAACCACCTACAATTTATACTACATTGGTATGTAGGTAAAATGATACATATCATTGGTTGAAGTGGTTTGAAATGTTACTTAAAAAATTGAATTTAATTGTGAGCACACCAGTTCCACTATTCTAAACATCTAGTTATTTTTGAAAATCGTATTTTATGTGTTCCTATTTAATATATGAGATTCTAATGTGAATATTACGAAATTGTTGCAGTTTAAGCCAAATTTTTACATTGAAATGCAACAAAAAAGAGTTGACATCACATTGAAACTTCAGTAAGTAACTCTTCCAATGTATTTTTTGTTTGTTATGTTGGTATCTTTGCAAGGGTTTCCATGAAGTTGTTCGGTGAGTTTGGTAGGAATGACTTCCGGAGCAAAAAAATAAAATTGAAAAATGTAGAATTGTTCGTCCAACGAGGTCGTAACCGTCCTTCAATGAAATTCGACAGTAAAAAGTCTTGACGATGTGCATTGAAGTATATTTTGACCAAAATAGACTAGATACTTCAAGCCGAGCAAGTCAACCAATATTTCGAATCAAAATGTGCTAATGTAACTGGAAACCTGGGTCGTTTTCTTGAAAAAAAAATCTTAATGTACATAAAACACATCTATTGTAGAAAAAAGATTAATTATCTTTTTCATCCAGGGAAGAACCAAGGAATTCAACATTTTATTTGGCAAATATCAAGTTTGCTTTCAGATAAAAAGCATGGAAAACAACTTTCTTTGTAATACAGTTAAAATTAGATTTGCCATTTCAAATAATTTTAAAATGCTTGACTTTTTATATTATTGTTCGTCGTTGAAAAAATAAAATTAGTGTATTAAAAATTTCACGCTGAATTGCTTGAACACTGTTTTTCCCCAATGTACGGGAAATAAAATAAATTGAAGGTAGGACGGTTTGATGAATTGCAGCACAAAAATTTATAAAAGAAGACTCTAATAATATTCTCTATCAAAATTTGAAAAAAGTAGTTTTTGTAAAAAAAAAACCTAAAAAATCTTTTAATTTAACAAAAAAAAAAAACAACGCTTGGTCCAAGCTCAGAGACCTGGCTTAAGCTCAGATAGAGACGAATCAAAGATATTTTTATACATGTTATCGATAGGTGGTACGGAAACTAAATTTTTTTTTTAATATGGCGTTCAGCCGATACGTCATTTTTTTGAACAAGTCTGATAGGTTTTAATATTGTCTCAAGTAAAAATTTAACCCAAATTAAAACCACTGGAGGGCATAAATATATATCAAACTATATATTTTATTTAACCGTTCTCCTATGTTTCTTTCGATGAATTTTCTTTATGTTTCTCCAAAGTAAACATCTCACTTCTATGAGAAAGTGGTCTATGTAGCGTATAGGGAATATTTTTATACTTTATTGAACAAATAATTGAAATATTTACTTTTGATTACACAACACAAGAAAGATAAATCGATTTCTTGGCAAAATGTTAAGCCATATAAATAAAAAATGGTTTATATCTAATTCAGAAGGGTCTATGGTGTGGCTTGATGGTTATGGTGATGTTACTAAACTATATACGCTCCTATTTCATTAAACCCTTTGGCTTATAATAAATTAACAACAATTCGAATTGGAGCAGAAAAAAAGGGACGCAATAACTTTTATTGCTGACAACACAAAATATTGTGCCCTTTTTTTGTGAAAACAAAAAAATTCGTATTCCTACATGTTACCGCACTCTTTTCATTAAATAAGCTATTTTTTTCATGGATCTTCAAGGACCAAGTTTTACTGGAAATATAAAGAAAAAAATATGAACCTATTTTTTTTTTGGTCGGCCCTATAAAACTTCTTAACGTATTTGCATTTGAGTGTTTTTTTTTTGTCTGTTAGAAAATAAATCACGTACATAGGTACAGTTTTAATTAGGAATTGCCTCCTTCGAAATCATAATAATTTTATTCGTTTGCTATGGAAAGTGTCTTTTTTCTAATAATACCAAAATTATCATTATTTGTTCCTTTTTCTATATATACAGTATAAAGTTTCTATAAAAAAGCTAATTGAAATTCTTTTTGCTCTTAGAATTAAAATTAAAGAAGAGAAATGAAAGTTTTGGGTCAAACTATATATCAACTTTATATTGTATATGTAGGTATAACTTGATTGGTCTAACAAAAAAAAATTAGAGAATTAGGGATAATGAAATTCAATAAGATTAAAGGGTTTCATTGGAAGGGTTTATAGATTGTAAAATTTTAAAAACATTAAAATGTTAGGTTCAAATTGTTTATTATAGACTTTAGAAAACATGCCTATGCTCATGTCCATTGTCCACTGCAATTTAAACTATAAAATTGCTTATTAAAGTAAGGATTTAAGCGGAAATATTTTTTATAATGAACATAATGATAGGCGAAATTATAATCGACAAAGATATTTTTTTCAAGTACTTTGACTTTTTCAGTACAACAAATGAAAACTAAACACTTTAAACTGAGGAAAACACTCTTTTTCAAGCAAAAATTCAATTCGCCCCAGAAAAAAGTCATTTAGAGGACTTTTTTTTTGTAGGGTGGTCTATATAAAGGAAGAGAATAGTTTAATAACTTTATCCTGATTTCCGGATTCGCATGAATGGTCGATTGATAGACGAACAAAATAAATTGTATCCCCAAATGTACACCCTACACCCTAGACCTCGCTGCCTCAATTTTTTATGATTTCACTACTAAGGAACTAATTTCTTATTTTGTGGGGCTTCATAAACACAATGGCGCATAATATTATTCATAGTCGTCTGACAAGTTTTTTTTTGCCTGTACTAAGCTAACATGGAGCTTATGTTATTCATAGACAGGTCCAAAAGATATACTGGAGCTCAATCCTTAAAAACGCTTGACTCTTTGACTAAAATGTTTTTTTTTCTATCTGTCAAAAAAAAACAAGAAAATTAAAAAACAGTTATGCTCCCTAGATCTTTGCGAATAATTTTTTCCCAGGAGTTGAGAATTTTGAAGTTGGGGTCCCTACTTCCTACAGTGTTAGGGCTTAGCTCTAAGTGAACTAAAGCTTAACCCGTCCGTCATGGATCAAAATTCAAGGTTTGGCCGCTAAATGGCCTTGTCTTTCCCTTTTTACGATAAAATAAAATCCACCTTTAAAGAAAATTACTTTTTCTCGACCGAAAAAGTGACTGCCCATTCTGTAAACCTTTTTATGTCCCTTAATTTGATGGTTCTAGGCTCTATCTATGTACCCAAAAGTTGCCATGTCATCCTATTGTAAGCGGAATGGCCAGAGGACATCTATTAACACAAAACAAACACATAATTTTATCTAGGGCCGATAGTAGGAAGGAAGAATAAATATATAAACTTATACGTGTACCTACCTCTTTCGCTTGGCACATTCTTACTATCCCTATGGAATTCTAGGAATGGGATTTTTGTATTCTTGTGTCGTTGCCTGACGGAGTCATTAATAACTCAAGTAAGTTTTGTTATGATTTTGTTAAACAAAACAAAATATTAATGTTTTCTTTTTGTCAACTCATTTTCCATTTTACCCTTTTTAACTTAAGTAGTTTTATTTTCCCAAAACTGTCATTTTTTTAAAATCCAAAACTGCAAAATTATTATTACGTCCTTTATGGTCGAAATGTGTTTACCTACACAATTTATAAAGCATGTCATTTGTAGCAACATAGAGAATAAGCAATGAAAAGCAAAATAAAAAAATATAAGTCGAAGGAACCTTAAAGAGGAACATAACCAACATGTTTGATTATTTATATCATGTCCTTTGAAAGGCACGCGATATTGTTACTGTCGAACGTCATCGTCGTTGTCGATAGAAACTTAAAATGATATATGGTTGTCCTTAAATTATGTCCTTTGGTTTTGGTCTTATCCATCTTTAAAAATTTATTGCACATCATTATGTAAGGCACATAATTTGAGGATTCCTTAAACAAACTTTTTTTTTGTACAAAAAGTAGGCATAGGTTAGGTATAGGTACATATACCCCGTAAACGACCACAAAAATCGTTGAAATGTTAATGTTTTTTTTTTTTTTAGTGTAAATCGATATTTTGTATAATAAAGCGAAAGATGCGGTTATCTATGTTTTTCTTTTTAATGAGACATGCTAAACTGTCAATGGTTTATTCAGTGCACGTGGTACAGGACTGTTTTTGAGATTTATGGCTCGTTTATTGAGGATTCCTTATTATTTTTTTTATCGTGATGGATAAAATTAGCCTAAAGGTAATATTTCAGCAAGTCAGATCTTTTAAAGGAAATGCACTCAGAGAAAAAAATATATAAAAATTATTATGGTTTTTTTATTTTTGTTATCACTTATATCTTAATTGCTCCATGTCCATATTTGTTAATTCGGTACTCTATACTCCATACTAAATAATTATTAATTCAAATCGTTGTAAAAAAGGTTGGCACCTATAATATTTTTTTGTGAAATCGTTTGTTTTTCAAATTTAATTTACTCTGGGTTTTTTTTCTTCAGAGCTCTGGGAAACCCAGCCGTTGGCCATGGACCCGGACTCTCAGGCGAATTGTTTTCGATATCTTGACTTAATAAATATGGACTTCATAAAGTCGATTTTTAAAACCCCGACAATTTTTAAAATATAGATATTGCAAAATCTCAATCATTCTTGACATTTTCTAAAAAAATGGTATTTTAACTTTCCAAAAAGTCGGAAAGTCGGTTTTTGACCAGTCGAATCATATCGGTCAATCACACGTAATCTTTTTTGGCCAGTTGGCGTATAAAAGTTCTTATCTGTATTAAGAAAAACTAATTTGAGAAAAAAATATTTATTTCAGTGTAGCACCCATCATGACATCAAGAGTTTAATGTGCCTATAAATAAACGAAATGTTTATAGGTCTTTAATTTTTTAGATACCTATACTAGATGTATTTATGACTTTGTAAAAAAAACATGCATTTAGACATGTAAAATAAAGATAATTTTAAACCATTTTTTATTTTTAAAATGTTAAAGAGAGTAGCTTTACATTTTTATCAATTTTAATTCATACAAATTTATATTTCTTCAAAAAATCAATATTAAGTGCTTGAATATTTTTATCTACGGGTTGATTTTTAGCAGAATAATAATCTCTAAAATAAAGCTTAATTGAAAAATTAAAAAAAAAAACAAACAAATAGTGTTTCTGTTTCTTTTGCACTAATGAAAATCAACAAATTGTACCACATTTTTGGGAAATTAAACATGAAAATGTTAGTCTTCCAACAGCAAGAAATTTAAGCACTCGTTTGGTTCAACGAAAGACATGGAAATACCTGCGAAAAGAAAAACAAAGTGATATGTATGAAATTACTTGTTTCCCTCCAGCTAGATGTTTCCTTCCAGCTAAATGCCCGAAATATTTAAAAGGGAAGAACAAGACAAGCTTTTAGATACTATGTATGTTTGTCGAAAACCTATGTGTTGTGCGTGGGAAAGAGCTTGTCAACGCAGCTCTTGATTTTTGGCAGTCTCTGAGGAATTTATAAGAAAATTAAATTTAGCAGTAATTCTTCATCGTGTTTTGTAAGCTTGTTTTTTTATCTTCTATTGGGATTTGGTATCTGGATCTGGATTTACTTTCAACACGTAGATATTAGAAAAAGAAAATGATGTGTCTGTACTATTATGTAAAAGTCTATCGAGATCCAGGTCCCGATAGAAGATAATCATTATTTTGGATTGCTATATATGGACTCTGTTGTAAGCTAACTTCACGTTGGTTCCTCCTATGATTAAGCACCAGCAGCGTTTATTGAGCAAAATCGGACTATCTGTAAGTTTTGATGTTTGAATTTTGTCATTGTAACTTCAATATCAAACAATTGTCTGGAAAAATTACTTCTTGAGTCTTGAGAGCCTCTTTCCTGTGCGTCCTTGTCGTGGTGATATTTTTCCCACTTGCACAAATAAAATTTAACAAAAAAAAAAAAAAAATCTTCAAATAGAAAAAATTTCAGGAATGTCACAATATAATTAAAATTAAAGACAGACGACAGTTTATTTTTGAGCAAGGTAATTGTGTAAAATATTTCGATATGGGATATGTGCGATATTTGAAGCTGCCTTTTGTATCAAAAAAAAATATTTCTTCAATTGTTGAAGCACTGATTTTTAAAAATATTTATTTGCTTCATAGTTCATCCAAATCCCTAAAATTCCATTTTAGCTTTTTGCTCAGACGGATTTTAAGAGATTTGACGGTAGGGACAAATTAGCATGAATTAATTATCTGTACTCTAGGCCGTTAACTTGATTCAACTATTCCCGGGGATACCGATAATCTTTCGTTTCCGTCTATTTCCGTTGTTTTAACTGCTCAAATTCAATGTTTATTGATATTAATGGAATCCATGAAATCATTCAAGTGCTTATAATCAATCATTTAATGCAAATCGTCAATGAGATGATTGGTTCTTGTTTCTTACCCATCATCATTAGTTTTATTGTCTACCTTGTTTTATCGATATTCCTGCACTGGAACCCCAATTTTATACAAATTATTTAATCGTTATTCTCATAAATTTCAGTAAACTCGTAAATTAATTTGTAGTGTAATTCCGTCACTTAAATAAAGTCATTCAAGTATGCATAAAAGTCTGACATTAATATATAATTAAGTGTATACGAAGTCAGTTTATCCTCATGGTGGTGTTATACTTATTTCCCGAAAGCTACAATATCTATTAAAAATGTAAATTGTAAACAAAACTCTGCAACAACAGTTCTATAAAAACGAAGCTCTTGTTAGGACATCCATAAAAAGTTTATGATAAACGAAGTGTAAAGCGTACCTATGTACTGTATATACTATGTACAGTACATAGTTGTTCATTTTATCATGATAGAATGATATGAATGCATAATTTATTTATTTTTGGAACCAAATGGCGACAAAGCTTTCGAAGGTATTAAAAATTGTTGACGTAGGTACGGGAAAAAAAAATTAATAAAATAACAATAAACAATTTCAAAAAGGTTTAGAAGTAACCTCGCATGGAAGGAAATAAAAATGAAATTATTATATTTTGCAAACGAAAGCAAAGCAGCTCACAAATCAGGTAAACTACAAGTACCTACTTATGCGGCACCGTAATAAATGTTATTGTTGGATCCGAAGGAACTTGTGTTTACTAAATAAAAAAAAATATATATATAAAAATTTGGTTCATTTGAAGATTTATACCGGCCTTAGTAAAATTGCCATTTCTGTATGAATGGGTGGAATAAAGTTAAGCCTTTTATAGAACTTAAGTAATAAAGTTTTATTTTGAGCAAAACACCCAAGTTGTCACAAGGTAAAGTGAATGTGAGGAAGTTGACAGAGATTATTTTATGGGTTTTGTGGTCGGTTTTTTTTAAATTCTTTTATTTAGGATACAATTTTACTTAAACTTGTTCCATTGGATTGCCAATAATATATAACGTGTTTACACATATTTTTATGTGTTTTAGTTGTACGTAAATAAACAAAATAAAAATAAAAAATTAAAGAAACGAAATGATTATGACATAATGTAGCTTCATAATTGTTGTCCTTTTCATTTGCAAGTTTATGTATGCCCTAATGTTGATATGCTTTCAGATAAATAGTAGGTTAAACTTTTTTTGGTGAATCAGAAGTTAGTTAAGTCACTGGCTGAATTCGCTCTAGTAGCGTCAGCCTATTACCGAACCTGCTACTTGTAGCTAGGAAAATGCTTTTCAAACTTCGTTCTAAGGCCCTTACAACTGATAAGAGAGACTTTTGTAAGAATTAAGACAATTTAACCACGATTGTACTGGTTAACACAATAGAAGCAGGTCTCATGTGCTGTCTTTGATTGCTACAAAAAGGGTGATTTTCACCCTTTCGATTCGTTAATCTCGCTCAGTTTTGTGAAATGAATAAGTTCAAACTATAACTTATAAAATTGACTGCAACTTCTTCTCCATTTACCGGTGACTGTCATGGTGTCGAGTGGGACCACAACTCTCTCACTCTAATGCTTCACCCTAAGGCTTACCTTCACCTAACCTTCATCAGTATTCCTATGAACAATGTTCTAGTCAAGTTGCCAGTTGCATTCCCCCCCCCCCCCCCAATACAAAGCTAGGGCTATTCTTGAGCACAACTTGGGACGCACTGCTAAATGCAGAGATTCTTTATTTAGCCGAACAACATGGATGTGGAAAGTTTTACTTTTCTCTACTATAACATCACACATCAATACATACAAAACTAACTTGCATCGATATCCTCTCCGGTTTTCCTATTTACTCGTGTAATATTTTTAAACATTTTAAAGACAGTATATTGCCAATTAACTTTAGACAAACGTGAAAGTATTTAAAAAGTGCTTGACACACGGGTGGATGGGTCTCTCGTGCAAGCATACTGAACATATGTACATAAAACGTAAAACACTGACAGCTGACAGCTCCCAAAGGAATTATTTTAAATAATTATTATAGCCAACTATTGGTTTATAAAAAAAACCTATGATTTATGATTTTCAAATGAATTTCAAAGTTTCATTTAAAATTAAAAAATGATGACTTTTCGTGATTGGTATTTTTTAAATTGCATTCATATAATATGTGAAAAATACAGCACTAGTTCTTAGTTCTTTAGTCAATGTATTTCACATACAAATTTAGTTTCACATACATACAAAAACAGTAATTTTCTTAATTGCTAAGGTGGAATTGAACAACATTGGCATTGTTTCTAAGAGCATTAATTCATGTAATCTCAAGTCAATTCGACCAACAGTAGATATAATTTTTAATGTATTGTAGCCAACATCGTCCAAACTGTAATAGATTTTCATCAGTTTATTCAACTTGAAAGTTGAAATTCTCTGATAAATATATTTTTTCTATGTCCAATCCATTTAACGATTTTGATTACTTACAGAAAATATAGATTTTATCACATCCAATAAAGCATAAATAATGTCATAAAGAGCCCTTATCGTTTTGAGATTAAAAGTATTTCAAGTGACAAAAAGAAAATTAATTGCACTTTTAATATTTCGAAATAGGGATGGTTCAGGCCGATAAATTTATAAGCATTCTAGAAAAAAATATGTTGGTGCAACCGGCCATTACACTCATAAAACAGTAGAAACAATCGCTAATACAAATGTCTGGTAATATTTGAGCAGCTTCATGTTGACTACATTTATAATTACATATATATTATACAATTTATAAAAATGAATGTTTGTCTGTATGTCACCGATGAACTCAAAAGCTATTGGACCGATTATTATGAAAATTGGTATATGTATATAATTAAGTATGTATTTTTGTATAATACGTATGCTCATTGATGCCACTCGTGCCGGGTACAGCTAGTATTTAATAAACAAGTGTTTTCTGACATCAATTGTCAGAATTTTTAATCTCAATCATTGATTTTCATTCTGAGTCAGATGTATTTTTTAAAACCATATTTTTAGACGAATGGATATAAACAAAAATATTTATACGACACATTAAGTCAAGTCCATAGAAGCTACACAAAGAGCGTTTGTAAAAGTATTTTATAAAAAAAAAATTAACCCAGTCTGGAACTATTAAAGTAATTTTGTGCGATAAAATCATCCATTAAAAAAGTTCCATTAATTTAAAATTCTATCTTTCTACAAACCTAATTCTCAAATCGTTAAGCCAATTTAATTATAAGACCAAACACGTGTGGCTCATACTCATATTTCATAGGTACCTAAGTATAATTATAAAGTTGATGTAGCTCAACTATTTATGAGATTAAGTATTTAACCTTCCCATAAAATTCAATATTCTGTAGTTGAGGGTTAATATGCCTTTTAACTTAAGATTTCCCATTTTTGATGACCCAAATAAGTGTGGTCTAGTTGAGATAAGAAAAGCTTCCGTCATATACATATCTCTAAGGGGTTCCTACTATATTCCCTATGTCCTCAATAGATGTCAAGAAAATGTAACAAATGATGGTTTTGATAGATAGGATAGGTAAGCATGTTGTGCTTCACATTTTATAATTTTTGGGTAAGGAAATTTCTGGTTATGCTTAGGTTATTATTATCTTTAGCAGTAATAAAACAGGAGCAATATTTGAATAAAATTGTATGATTTTATGTTTTATTTATAGATTTTCTGTTGATAGCATTTTTTTTTTACTAAAGACAATTTTAGTTTTACTTATGTACAATGTACATATGTGTGTATAATGTTAACTGAAAATAAATAAACTTTATTAACGCTTGTCTTTTTTGGTAAAACATAATTTCGAATTGTTTAGTATTTGGCCAAAAGTCTGTTATTCCAAATTCCATAAATGCAAAGTTCTATAATATATGAAAATTCTGTATATACAAAACTCCATATTTCCAAAATTTTGTGTATGCATGTACATAAATTAAAATTCTGTTTTAGAAAAATATTTTAAAAAATAGAATTATGAAAAACAGAATTTGGAAATGCAGAATTTTGATAGTAGAACCTTTGGTCACGCAGAATTTTAAGAGCAAAATTATGACCCGTTCAGAATTTCAGGCTCATCCTCCTTAAAAATTTCTTTGAGTCACATAACATCACATCACATCAGCCCGTGTTTTTTAAAGATATATTACTTTTTGGGGGAATGGCAACGCTCAGACAACTCCGTGGCTTCTGGGGGATATGTTCAGTCACAAGGCAGGCGCCATTATAAACATTTTTTGTCTCATAAGTCTCATAATATCCAAACTATTCATAGAACCACTATGAATCTGATATCAAAAGATAAAATAGACTTCTGACTTCAAAATCAGATTAAAAAAAAAGAAAATATGTTACCGGCGCAAATAAATAATGGTGTCTTTAAACGATCAAGTCCAAGTGGTTCAAAAAATTATTTTTTACTATTTATATTTAAACTTTTTTACTTTGCTGTCATTAAAATGCCACTTTTTTGTTTTGGTGTTAGTAGTAAAAACGTTCTTATTTCGTGTTTGAATTTATATAATTATTATAGTTTTTAGATCTCTCAAAACTGAAATGTGTTTCCAGGTATAGTATTCAAACCATAGTTTTAATTCAGCATTCAAAAAATACTTCAAAAGTATTTCAATATGTACTTCATAAAGATTGCAATCAAGTGATTGTACCTAGTACGAAAAAGATTGCAATACACTTTTTTCTACTCAATTGTCTTCTTATAGCTAAAATCTATTCTGAATAAAAATACCCTACGAAATGTTAGACATAGTTATAAAGTTTTATGATCAGCAACAGTTGAACACAAAAAAGAAGCCTTGTTGATAAAATATGAATAAAACTTGTAGCCAGAATATTCAGAGACTTGAATCTTTACCTTATCTTGAAAAAAATCTTAAACTACGTTCTATAAAAAATAGCTTGGTCATTGTTAAATGAAGAACAGAGATTCATTGGTGCTTTGCAATACACAATTTTAGTGACTACCTACACGAATATTTTCCACCCTGAACTTCAATAAACCCATACATATCCAACATAATAACCTTGGTACATTCTTTCGCAGACGCTTGTGCCATCGCATAAATATTCAATAAATTTCAAACTTTTACTTCCTGTTACTCTTCCCATTTATTATGCTTTTAACACACAAGACGCAATATATTTTAACATACTCTAGATAGGTCCAATATTTGTACATACATTATGCATACGCTAAGCAATTTACAAACTTTAATATAAGAAATAATCGGTTTGCGACACCCAAAACAAATTATCGTTCCATTTCATGCGATGCTTAAGGATATTTGTGGCCTATATTTAGGAAAAAAAAACCTCCAAAGAGACAAGATGTATTAGTCTTATGGAAAAAGTTTTTTTTGAAGGCATTGCGGCACCCCGCAATCAGGATGTTAAACGAGGACATAAATATTCGGAAATCCACTTAATCTAGTACAAAATATCCCATAGCCTGTGTTTGTAAGTTCGTAAGATGTAATTAAACTAAAACAAGAGCAAAAGTAGGAACGGAAACAATCTGTCAATTTTTGGGTATGTTTGATTACCATCAACAAACAAGCCCGTTGGCGCCAGCCACACAAGGCATTTTAGGATGTTTTGATGTTAAGGGACATTATTTAAGATCCAAGCTATTATAATGAGTTAATATGGTAATAAGAAAGGGAGTGCATTAAATCCATAGGGTATTTTAGTTTGGTATACAAATTAAACTGTTTAGTGAGGTCGTAATGTAATTTTATCCCTTCGCTAGAATCGAAAGATTAATAACTAAATGTAATTTAATGATTTTGTTGGGACTAATTTTAATTTAATCAAATATCACAAAAAACATTTTTTCATACATCCACGTAATGAAATAACTTCAATAAAGTTGATTGAAGCCTTTTTCAAAATAAAATTCTATTGAATCGGTTTGAGTTTAATTTTTTTTTAATTTATTAAACTTCAAACAAGCAAAAGTATGAAAAAAATGAAAAATACAAATATATCTTTATCCGATGGCCATATTTATTTTTTTTATTTGGCACTCAAATTGTAATCAAAGCATGATTGTATAGACGATGGCGAGCATCATCCTTTACCTACCCTTCATAAAAATAAAATTCATTTCGCCTTCAGTGTAAAATTAATAACATCTCATACATAGATTGCATGAGATGAGGATGATGAAACCAAACAAATGTGATGCTGTTTTTAATAATACAAATTCTATATACTACTGAAATAAATCAGCCAAGTAGAAGACTTTGCACTATTTAATTGGATTTGTTGATTATTTGATTCAAAATAGGTTTTTACGGCCCTTAGTTCACACAAATTTTTACATAGGAAGTTAAATTTTTTTCTTATGCACAACATTTCATCCATTGAATAAATACAAACGCAAGAATTTGACACAGTTATTCCGGTTTTTGTATTAAGCAATCTAAGTGTTTCTTAATTATTATAAAAGGAATGTACAGTTGCACCAAAATCTACTAAAATCAGTTTTTGCTAAAATTCGACCTAAAAACTTTTTCTGGGTTGCACCAATGTCCCTCACTGTTTGAGTGAATCTTACCATAATGTTTGAAACTTACCGAAAAAGTTTTTCAAGTTCAAGTGAAATAGCAAAATGAGAGATGTCAAAATGAAAATGATACATGTCCAGTACTCAGTGTATTGGTCTATTTTCTTCAAAACTAGCTTTTAAAATTGAATGGGATATAATGTTTGGTCGCAGCAATATTTCACAGGTTTCTAAATTATAGAATGGCATATTTTGCATGTACATTATTATATCGCAAAGTAATATCTGAAACTGGCTGACCTTTGTTGACCTATTGCTGAGCAATGAGATGGAGTACTTATTTATACTGTGACCTTGAAAAATACTTCCAATAATCTTAACTATTTATGGGTTGACTAATTTAAAGAAAAAGAAGTTATGTTTTCCAAAAATGAGGTGCTAAAAATATATCTGAAACCCACTGTAATGGACATTATTGTCATAAATAATTGATTAATTACTTTACAAATTGTTAGTACTGCGTAGCTGCCTACAAATGAAGTTGTCATCCAAAAGAATAAAAAAAAGAAGACAGACAATTATTTTTTTTCAGCACTTAATATTATTTGTTGCATATCAAAACAACTTAAAATTCTCTATTTCAGATTACCTTTCTGAAAAACAAATTATTTTCGGTGGAAATATTAATAAGGAAATATAAAATGAATTTGATTAATTCATCTTCTGGGTAATCCATCAATAGGACCTGCTTCAATTTAGGAAATAAAGACTAAAGACTTAAACTTTTGTTTAAGAATGTAACTTCCACTTTTAAAATCCCAATCCATCACTTTTATGTTAAAATGTATAACAAAAATACATATATGTACATACAATATACAACGGTACTTTCCGTAAATTTTTTTTTCTTCCATTGCAAAAATAAACTTTCTCTCAGCTCCCTCTCAAAATAAGGTGGAGCTGGACACCGGATGTTAAACAAAAGACAACATTCTGGTCTTGAAACATTAATCATGATCATGATTGTTTTTGCACTCTCGTCATCGTTGGTCCTTTAGTTCTATAGTGTATTATAGGTTGTATGTTATCACTGGCACATGCCCTATGGGAGGTGGCTAGCCTAAAGCTAGAAGTATTGAAAATCGATTTGTATTCCAGAAGGTAAAGCTGCCAAAATTTATGAAATCAGAAATCAAATTGATTAAAAAAAAACCTAGTTTAATTTGATCATCTTAAACTTAATTTCTAATTTTTAATATTATTATTTTCTTTTAAAAACAAATCTATTTTAAAAAGAATATTAAAAAGTATTAAACATCAAGTGGTATTCAATAAAGTTTGCTTAAAAATCTCTCAATTGAAGTGTTAAATGCAAAAACAAAAAAGTCTATTCGGGCATCGCGTTGGCCGGAGATTTCTCTGAGCTTCATCTATGGTCACCATCGATAGTTTTATAGTTGTTATCGATAGTTTGTATGGAAACTTTTATTTAACTCCAGCCTAGACGTCAACTTTTTACCAAGCCTATTGATGCTTTAAGAAAAATGCACTTAATGTCTCTAACTTTCTTTGGCACTTACAGTAGAGTCAAAAATCAAATAGAAATTTTAATCAGCAAACAAAGTGGTCCCATTATCCATTTCCGTTCTTCTTTACGCAACTATTTAACATCATTTCCCAATCACACATACAGAGACACGTATAGAAGAGCCTACTATTAGACGTCTAAAACTACCAAAGTACAATGATTTTGACACTTGACAGGCAATGTGACGCCCTAATAATTCTGTGCCAACGATTATGTGCCTTTCGTTTAGTATTTGTCAACTTTTGACCATCGCTCATGCAGTCAGCTGTTCGCCTTTGACGTTTAATAAGCTTTAAGGTCTGGCTTTTTAGGTCTGTTTGTTTAGCTTTCAATTCCAACTACATAATTTGCGATTCTGTTTCCGATTCAAAAAGCGATATATCAACGCTAACTTCTATACTACAATTTCGTTTAAATCAAATAACTTCTCGAAGTATAGTAAAAGAGTATTAGCGAAAGATGAGGACGAGAATGTCCTGATGGGCCAAAAGGTAATATATAAGACCGCAAAGTTTTTATGGTTCTTTAAGATTCCGCAAAAGATTATTTAGTTGTTCTAAGAATCTGTTTGCTTTTATATCCATGAAAAACGAGTTGTGATGTGAATTGTGATCTGATAATATAAGTATCCATATAAACGTATATCTATGAACAGTTCGTATGGTAGTTTGTTTGCCGAAGATATATTGTAAAGGTTTAATATTGTAGAAGCCATTAAATAATAAGAGTAAAAAGCGAAAGAGGATAGGGGCAATTGATAAAACTGATTTTGTGTGGTTTTTTTTTTTCAGTTATAGTGATTGATGGCACAAGAATATCACTGTCATGCGTTCATTTATCAACAGAATCGAATAACTGTCTACTTTTTTTTTTTATATGATAGGACTTAAATGAGTTGACCAATTCTAGGCAATTCTATTAATATCTATTTTTTCAATAGATATTAATATTTAATGCGCAAGATAGAGATTTTTGAATCAGAAGTTGTTTTAAGAATAATCAGATTATTACAAGCCCAGACGTAATAGATGTTTTAAGTCCTGTGAACAACACTTACAGCCACACCATTTTTATTTTTCCCAATTCCAATCATAACATTTGAAGTTCTTAATTTTATATTTTGACTCTACCGACTGGGCTCAATTTGCGTTTATTCAAATGTTTTGAATGAAATCATTCATCTTTCCTCTAAACTATTCGTTGATATTAACACCATGATGATATTATACCTTTACGATTGATTGATCCAAAAATCAAAATCATTACATATGCAAACCACCTGTGACTTCATGCAAATTGCTTAGAATATGAATTCATGCAGAATGCACCACTTGCCTACGTAAACTGTTTCGATATAAGCATTTCTGAAGAAGCAATCATGTGGAAATTTAATTCCTTTGACAGCTAATGGTATGTAATGTAGAGCCATTTAAACTTGAAATGTATTATTTTATTGTGTTTAGTCCTAGGAAAGAAAATCAAACCATCAATGCTCATGTGGGAAAACCTTTTGATTTTATTTGAAACCAGGCTAAAATAGGCAATAAGATGGATGTAAAGCTATTCAAATGATAAGACTTAAAGATTTAAATTATATACTAGCTTACAATTATGTAGGTAAGTTGTCAATCATAGTTTATATAGGTATTCCTAAGCAAATACTAATTAAAAAAGTAATTTATTTTTCGTTTTTGATCTGGTTTCAACAATTTTAAATATCCAAAATAAACTATGTATTTCCATCACACTGCAAACAACTAGGAATTTTTAATACTTCTATACTTTAATCCCTTTTAATATTATGTAACACTTCCAAGAATGGTATACTTTCTAAATTCTCTTGAAATTTGTTCAACCTTAAAATTGTATTACTCGAAAGGAGTATTGAAATAAATATTACGCCTTCCGCCTCACTTCAAATTGAATCAAATGAAATGGGAGAAAAACACACAGAACAAACGAATGTACTTTTGTACCAAGATTGCTATGAAATGGGTGTGTTTGAAGATTAAAGAAAACAACTAGGTTCATTCATCATTTCGATGTGAAATCCTATGTTTTGAGATACAGTTATATGTGTTTTGTGAATTAGCCAATAAATATATAATATCATTAGTAATGTTGAGTAATTACTTATTTTGAAGAGCGCTAGTCACTTCAATATTTTTAATTACCTTGTTCTTTACTGTCAAAAAAGAAAGGTTATACTATATATCACTTAAATTAGAAGGATTAAATCAAAAGCAATTGAAGAACAATTTTAACTGCGCCCATTAATTAATTTGACTTAATTATTTGAAACTGTGGTCGAATCGCAAATTCGTTGCTATACAAATGCTTTATGTCTATTATGTTCTTTCACTGAATAAATTATAAAGAGCTAACGGTACATTTTTTTGTATTAATGCTTGATTGCATATATTTTGTCTTATAGCAAGTTTTAAAGGGTTCTCGTATTTTTGTTAAAGACAAAAGTAAATTAACTTATAGTATAAGATGTTTTATTCAAAGGTATAGAGCTTTAAGTTGGCACTATTTGTTTATCTGGTGCTATTTTAACAGCTGTCACGTGATTTGTGTTAAGTTTGGTTTGGCATTGAATACACTGACCCCTGACCAATGCTTCCAAGATGTTCAAATTTATTCCGATTCCGATTCATAAAAAAACTTAAATTTAGCGATGAAGCTCACATTTGGTTGAATGGCTACGTCAACAGACAAAACTCCAAGTAAAGATAATCCTCAAGTGTATGTTGAAACAACGTTAAATTTAGAACACACTTCCCTACTGCTTGGTGTGCTTTATGAACTGGGGGAATCACGATTCTGTCCAGAACGTTAAAGTCATTGGTGACCGCTATTGAGCCATGATTATTGATTACTGACGTTTTCGTTCTTCAATTGAACAACCATGATTTGCAGGAGCTGTTGTTTCAACAAAATGGCGCAACACGCCACACAGCTCGCGCCACAATTGATTTATTGAAGGATACGTTTGGAAACCGTATAGTTTTATGTTTCCAGCCTGTGAATAGGCCTCTAAAATCGTGCGATTTAACGCGCCCCGCTAGTCTTTTTCCTGTAGGGATATGTGAAGTCGCTAGTCTACGGCGATAAGCCCGAAACGATCGACCACTATAGGAGGAGATGCATGCGCCTCGCTCGTGCCTCGAAAATTGGGCCACCAGCTTAAGTTCCGTCAGAGCTACATAGCTGTGACGGTGATATGGCAGATATCATATTTAATTTATAATGCTAAAAGATTGTTTTTCGAATAAAGTAAATGTCATTTCAATTTCAAAAATTCATGTCTGTTTTATTCCATTTCAAATTCATTACCTCTGAAAAAAAAACACCATTTATATATGTTTCTTTTTTAAAAGCTTTCTAGGGATTAATTTCAAACTCTCAAACAAAATTAAATTTTATTTTCTATATTGAAAGGACCCCATTCAAAAGATTTCCGTTTCTCAACAATAATGCTTATCTTGTAATAGACTTTCACTAATGTTAATGTTTGTCTTTTCTTCTTTTCTTTGCAGAAAATCTCAATAGCTTTACACTCCCGCCTACCTTTTAAATGGATGAATACGCCAACACAACATGGGATTTAGATATGGGATATGGGATATGGAATTCCTATAACCGTGCAAATGAATCCCTGAATCACTTTCTGGATATGATAAACCATACCACCGTTGCTCCTAATATAACAGACATCTTCGGTCCCACCAGAGACTCACTTCATGTTGTGATACCAGTAACAATAATCTACTCTCTTATCTTTGTAACCGGTGTAGTGGGTAATATTAGTACATGTATCGTCATACGAAAGCATCGCTCAATGCACACCGCCACAAACTATTACCTCTTCAGTCTGGCTATATCAGATTTCCTACTATTAATATCCGGTGTTCCTCAGGAGGTTTACTTCATTTGGTCGAAATGGCCGTACGTGTTTGGCGAGGTATTCTGTGTGGGACGTGGAGTTCTTGCAGAAACTTCAGCAAATGCAACAGTTCTGACAATAACTGCTTTCACTGTGGAGCGGTATGTCGCAATATGTCATCCTTTCCTAGCACACGCTATGTCCAAGCTAAATCGTGCAACAAGAATCATCCTACTAATATGGCTGATATCCCTGCTAACTGCCCTGCCGCAAGCCGCCCAATTCGGGGTCAATAGCTTTTTCGGAGTAAAGAAGTGCACCGTCGTCAGAATAATCGTCGAATATTCGTTCCAATTATCGACGTTTCTGTTTTTCTTCGCTCCCATGACCATTATATTGGTGCTGTATTTGCTGATTGGAGTTAAATTGCATCAAGCAAACTCGTTAAAATCGAATGGAAATATTTTGTATCGATCTGGTAATGGAAGTAGTGTGAGGAGCAAAAATCAACAGGGGACCAAGCGAGTATTGAAAATGTTGGGTAAGAATACAAAGGATTCTGCTTTTCAAATGGAAAATATATTACTTTTAGGTATATACAAGGAACAAAAAAAAATAAAGATAAGAGGAAAAGTAATGGAATGCATATATAAAATAAGGAATTATGCATATAAATGACATTTTCATGTTGTATAGATTTTTCGTATGAATACTAAAAGTATTTTTTAAGGAAATTGAATAAATTTAAAATGCCTTTTATAAAATATTGACATTGTTTGGGTGAGAATGGTTATATTATGGAAAGGTGAAGTCCGTCAAAGGTATTTGTGTGTGCCATTATGTAAAAAAATTTCTACTCCTGTTCAATAATTCAATTTGAAAAACTTCCGTAATGTTAGAAATGGGTGGTTCTTGTGAAAAATCAATTTTTGCTACCAATTGTTAGTTTTGATAAACAAAAACACTTAAGTGGTTATGCATGGCTTCCCAAAGTAGGAGCGGTAGGAAAAGAAAGAAAGATTTAGGAGTACTTTACTAGTGAGTATTGAAATGAGGGACAAAAATTGTTCCGGGTAAAGCATTCCTGTTTGGCTGCCAAATAAGGAATCACTATTATGTACTTAATAGCAGTTCCGAAGTTTAGCTCAAGATTTTACGGAAGGAACAAATTGAGCCATATGACAATTTAAACTACTTCCCTCTTTTTTACTAAATTTGTATCTACTTAGACACTGTTTAACTATTTTCAAATTTGTGGAAGTATGCTTTATTTAATAAAAATATGTACTCGTATAACTTTATTCACGGTTAAGACAACCTACTCTGGCGTAATAATTAGGCAACAATGAACACGGTTTCTAACACGTTTTCCAGAGTTAGAGAGCTGAATATAAAATAATAACGGGTGATTTTTTAAGAGGTTTAGAACTTTTTAAAAAAAAAAAACACAAAAAATTCGAAAAAATGAATGAAATATTTATTTGAATCGATAGTTTGAACCTTGCAATTTAATGTTTAAAGATAATTTCATGCAAATGTTGACCGCGGCTGCGTCTCAGGTAGCCCATCCGCTGAGTCCAATTTTGGCATACTCTTTCACACATATCGGCCGGTATCTCACGAATGAATGCATGGATGTTGGCTTCCAGTGCGTCAATCGAAGCGGGCTTGTCCCTATAGACATTAAGCCTTGACATACCCCCACAAAAAATAGTCTAATGGTGTCAAATCACACGATCTAGGCGGCCAATTGACCGGCCCGAAACGTGAAATTAACTGTTCACCAAACTCGCCTCGCAATTGCGCCATAAAATGGAAGCAGCGCGCGATGAACATTTCGAACCGAGCACGAATTTTGATAGTAAAATTCAATAATTTGCAAGCTTTGTTCATTTGTAAGACGATCCATGGTTAAATTGCAAACCAAACTGAAGCTGTTTGATAGTGACACAAGGTACTAAACACACGTCAGCTGTCAAAACCAGTGTTGCCAAAACCAAACCAGCTAAAAAATCACCCGTTATAAATAAGACCTCACTTGATAAGATCATCGTTATCTACAAGATGAAAATTTCGCTCTTTAAGATTTTTTTTGAAGTCGATGATTTATCAGTGTTCCCCAGACCTTGAAAAAAGGGACATAAGTGCAATCGAACTATAAATAGAGGGGGCGAAGATTCACAAGTAAGACCAAATGCTATAGTCCATCCACTCAGAAAGAGACCCATAAGTAGTACAGGGCATAAGGAAAAACTATGAGAACAAAACTTTTATTAAAGTAATTTAGTTAAATGAATTCCAAGAATGTATAAGTATTCGAAATTGATGCACAATAAATGTATACAGTTTCTTCGACAGCAACAAAACAAATCTCTTGATAACAATTCCCAAGAAACCAATTACATAAAGGTTGTTGTCTTTACCACAAGCAAATACAAAAAAGGTAATTTAGTTTTGAAATCCGAAGGATATTATTTTGTTTTTCATGTGGACATGTTATTAACACAGCAACAGGCACCATATCTACCTATAGATCAAGCAATTTACGCTTCCGGGGCAATTTCCTCAGAATAACATGAATCATGTGTTAATGATAGTGATTGTGACTATAAGAAATAATTTCATGATTCATTGTTGGTACTAAATCAAAGTCAAATACTATAAAAAGTTTTCGTGTAATCAAAGACGCACATTCCATCAATTTGATTGGATTTTGGTGAAATAGAAAAGAACTAATAGAAGGAACTCATTCAATTTTGTTGGTTTTCCTTCGATGGGCTCAATTTATCTTTAATTCTTGAAATTATGTAATTCTTATACTATTTGCATAGTTTGATATTTCATTGGAAATATATGTACGAGCATCTCCGAAATCCAAACAAACTTTGCTTCATTTGATTTGCAAATCTATGATACGGATTACATTAATGTCACGCATTATCGCTAATTAATGTCAGCTGTTGGAAAATAAATTATTATTTGGATTCGTTTAGAAATTACAGATTTATGTAGAAACGGAAATAAATTCCTAACGATTTATGTTGGAACTCGTATACATGGAATACAGCTAGAGAAACTTCTGGAAAATAGGAAGGGAATTTCTTATGAATAAAATAAAAATTCAATTAATTTGAATTTACTTTAAATTTTATTTAAAATAATGGTAAATGTATAGGGGTTGATTCATAGTCGTTTTTAGATGACTATGAATTTTTCGTCAGCTCGAACAGGATAAAATTAGATGCAGTGGGAAAAATTAATTTTAAAAATAGTTTAGTTTTAAATTTCAAAAACAAAAAAAGATTGAGTATGAGATTTCAAATTAAAAGTTTAAATATTTGAAAAAAAATCTAAAATTTTGGTTTTTAAAAAAGTTTTTTATTTTATTTTGAAGGACTTCCATTCAAAAAAAGTGTGGTGATGGTAATTAAAAAATATTAAAAACGCCATTTGAATCAGCATAACCGTGTTCCAGATTCAATTATGTATTTTTTTCCGAAACCGCAATCTTTTTTTTAATATCAAGCTAGGTACTTACATATTATATAAAAAAGGAAATACTCCCCAAAACACAGCCCTAGAGCAGTTTTCGTCCCTGCATAAATATAGTGTTCTTATCGCTGCCTGCTTTAATCTATAAATTGGGTTTTTCAGTCCCATTCTCACTTTTCGTAGTACCGAATCTGCCTAGTTTATTTCTTGTGAAAAAAATGAGGGATAACCATTTAAATCTAAAGATAAAGAATAAACTATGGTCTTTTCTCAAAAGCTAAAAGTTAGTCTCTCGTCTCTTTCTTAATCGAATTCTGAAGATCGTATGGACCTAGGTGATCAGGTTTAGAGGTTTCACATACACCTATATCACTAGATATTTCCGTTCCCGTTGTATAAATTTTTTAATAATTGTTTTTTTCTGGAAACATTTAGAAAATAAATTCAAAGTTTATAATGTTTTTGTATTTAATAAAAACTTAAAAAAAATAATCCTCACGTTATAAAAATTATAAGTACAAATATTTTAATACTTTTTAAAAGAACACACCTTTAAAAGTTCTATAATGAAAAAATAATGAAAAAAGAGTAGTTAAGGAGATGGATGATGGTATAAAACTTCAGATAAAAATAGGGATACTAATCTTCAAAAGGATGACCCCTTCCACAGTCTTTAATCGAATTTTAAAAATAAGAACAATGATAAAATCGATATTAAAAATATACATATATATTCTAGAAAATAATTAATTTAATATTATAATTTCTGTTTGATATAAATTCAAAAGAAATATTTACTTTTCATTGTACTCAAATATAAACAAAATAAAATGAGTATTGGATTTTCCATTTGAAGTAAAATTTTAATTACACTTATATATAATTTAACTCAAACAAGCATTTGTGTGTTCTTTTTGGCATAAATATACTAATTACAGTTGCGGTCGTTATTGCATTTTTCCTATGTTGGGCGCCATTCCATGCACAGCGATTAATTGCAGTCTATGGCGGTGATGGCTTGCACAATTCTATAGTAATTAAGCTCTACAATGTCATGACGTATATCTCAGGTGTGCTGTACTATCTATCAACGTGCATCAATCCACTACTGTACAACATAATGAGCAATAAGTTTCGCGGAGCCTTCAAGGTATGTTGGCGTATATTGGAGGAATATTAAAAGTTGTTTTTGTCGGTTTATAAAAAATGCATAAATGCGTTGCATGATGTGTGTAATGTGTATACCGGAGCCAGAAATTTATTATGGAATTTATTTAATAATAAATGAAGCCATGTGTATGTGTATTTTGTCGTTTTGTTTGTGCGTATGTGTGCTGTGCATATATGATTTACCTTTCAAATGGATTCAAAAATTATTTCATTTACTTTCAGTCTTTTTTATTTAGGAAACGTTCCAGTGTTTCGGTGGGAGGATCATCTCGTCGTCGTCGTTCGATGACGAACAGAGCCGCCAAAAACACGACCAAACAAGGTCGCAGCGATTGCGAACTGCACTCCACGAATCAGATTTTACAAGTAAGTGTGTTAATTTCAAGAGAGTGAATAAAAAACATACCAAATTATAGCATACCAAAGGATTGTTATCTTGATATGGTCATATTATTCGTATTCTATTTTCTTTGAAAAACGACATTAACGTTGATATGACGATTTCCTCGATATTGATTGGAGATTTACTCCAGTATAGTATTTGCTCCTATAAGTATAAGAACATCTTCATATAATGCTTAAATCGTAGATATGTATATTTATGGCATGGGAGTGTTTACTCAAATACTTAAGAAGCTGGGAGTATTTGCTCCAATAGTTTTCGGAGTTTTTGCTCTTTTGAGACAGATACGGAACAGTCTCGTCTGGTATGTGTAAATTTTAAAATAAATTAAATACATACATGCCAAATTATAAGATACCAAAGGGTTTTTTTTTTAATAGTCCCTGAGTAAGGCTTTCAACTTTTAACATTTATTTTATCACTCTTTTATTTTTTTATTCATTGCAGGCAGTTCTCAGCGAGAGGAAAGTAACCAGTCAACTACTTCATGGCGGCTTAACCACCCCCTAGCTCAGTGTTCGGTCGGCGAAGAACAATCTCTAACAAAATTACCCTGTAATTGTGATAGAAAAGCAACATGTGTTGCATCGAAAGAATGGGTAACAATTAGAGATAACATCATCAAAATCGATGAATTTGATTTGCCGTCCAAGGAAGCTAGTTTGAATGTTCTCTATGGCAGAGATGGAGAAATTGAAATAAGACTTATGCGACACAAAAAGTCAGCAAGCGAACCAGTGCGCAAAATTTGGTCAAGAATCACACAATTCTGTCGATTGAATTCGGTTAAGTCATCCGCAAGAGCTGGATTTTATACACCACCTATTGATGAAATCTATTTGAATCGATTTGATTTTACAGTGGCATTGAAGTCGTCTCGACCAGATAAACACCAACATCATGAGCTTTATGGGGAATAGATCCCACAGAAGTATTTGGTTTATGTGGTATGTACTGACATTTTTTTTCTTTTTGTTTTAAATCAGGCCTTATATAATATTAACTGGCAAGAACAAGAATTTCCAAATTTGGAATTTTTAAATAATTTTAATATGTTGTTTGTTGAAGCTTTGACCGCAATGAATGTGCTGTTAGTGGCAACGGAAGTGTCAACGTTTTTTATTACAACAAAATCCTCAATATCGAATTTTTTAGGAAAAGAATGATGATCGTTGAAATAGTTCAAAATTATACAATTGGGACATTTCAATTGATTCTGAGGCATCTCTCACTCAGTGGGAACTACACTTTAGTAAATTGGATTTAGTTCCCATATTAAGTGGGAACGAACTCGACTTTCTTATGAGAATTTAGTACACATTCAAAAATATGAAGAGGGAACTAATTTCTAACAACAACAGCTTCAAATTACAGTTAGTTATCAGATTCTTGAAACTTGTTCGATTTTGATGAGTACAGTCGAACATCAGTCTTATAAGCAATTTAAGAAAACAGTGCGTAGTGTGAATAAAATTAAAATAAAATTAAAAGCATGGAAAATAAAATTGAATTTATTACCAGGTTTAGTAAAAATAGTGTGTTAATTTATGACCGTGTCCCCGAAAAAGGGAGTTAAAATCTTGAGGACCCGCGAAGCGGGCCACCCAAGGCACTTTTGAACAAAAAAACTGTTGACATTGGCGCCTGCCTGGCGACTTAACATACCCTAAGCGGAGCGACGAAGTCGCGTGAGCGGGTGTGTCCCCGAAAAAGGGAGTTAAAATCTTGAGGACCCGCGAAGCGTGCCACCCAAGGCACTTTTGAACAAAAAAACTGTTGACATTGGCGCCTGCCTGGGGACTTAAAATATCTTAAGCGGAGCGACGAAGTCGCGTGAGCGGGTGTGTCCCCGAAAAAGGGAGTTAAAATCTTGAGGACCCGCGAAGCGGGCCACCCAAGGCACTTTTGAACAAAAAAACTGTTCTCACTAAGTGGGAACTAAATCCCTCAGTGGAGTTAGTTCCCGTGGATTTATTTCCCCGCACCTTACGATCATAGATTGCAAGTATTAGAGAAGAAATTAGCTTACTTATTAACTGTCCAAAAGCTACAGCACGCTTTTTAGTCCAAACGAATTTTAAGTCTTTTTTAATAAGTTCGTCATTGATCCAGCTACATACGTACTACATGAAGTTCAGGGACAAAACGACGAAAATAGGAAAACAGACCATTACAAAAGATAAGTCCAATTCTTCGCCCAAAAATTTTTCTAATATTTTCAACATTCCCAGTGTAAGGTTATCAACAGATTCTTCGTTTATATATCTATAAGTATTTATATTTTATAATACTTCCAAACATATCTTATTTCATTGTGTAATATATAGGCTGAATTTCAATAATCTTAAAACTAGTAGATTGATAGTAGACGATCTCAAATCCCATCGAAAGTTCCCCTAATTTTGTTTTTTCTTAAAAGAATCAGCCTTAAGAAACAATTCAACTTCATATTTGCCTTTAGAGCTTTACAAATAATCCTATTATAATATTGCTAACCATTACTTCATATTACCAAATTATGTAAATATGTATACATTTCAATATTGGATGAATAGTGCCAACTAAAAGTTTTAATTTTTAAGCAGACTCTTGTTAAATTGAAAGTTATGTATGTTTATCTAAATATTCAAAATAAATAAGTAAATTATATTTATTTAAATTGGCCTTAATGTGAACACATATTGATTTTAAGGTTGGCAAGATACGAATATCGAGTTTGTTCCCTACACAAATGCATGATAATTATGCACATGCTGGGTCGGTCCTTGCTTTAGAAAAAGGTCTTGTGTGCCAGTGTGCGTGTGGGGATACTATGGTTTCCATTTACTCGACGACGACGTGCTGAGATGCAATTAAAATTAATTTTTTATGCTTACAGAAGACCATGATTCTTATTAACAAACAAACACCAAATTTGGCAAAAAAAACACACAATGTTTCTTAAAGGTCTCTCTTGTAGCTCGTTTAGTTCAGTATCAAAATATACTTATATGAGAATGAATGATTCATATGACCATTAATTATGGAAATGGGAAATAGTTTTCTTTCTGAAAATTTAATTGTTATTCTATTAGAAAAGTTTTCCTGTTCAATTTCTTGAAAATTTAAAGACGTGTCCAGACCAAACAAAAACATTTCAGGAGAATGGGGTTAAAATTCTGTTTTTTTAAATTATGCTGTTCAAAATTCTATTTAGAAAAATTCTATTTTATTTTATTTGTTATTGGAAAATAGTTAAAGTCCACTTATATATGTATTTTCCTGAAACGAACAAACTTATGAAAAATGAATTTTTGACATTAAGAAGTTGTTGAATTAAAATTGTTTGTATCGGAGCAAAATATTCTTCAAGTTATTTGTCATCGACAAGTGTATCTTTAATTTTGAAATCTCAAATTATCCATTAGAAGGAAATTTCTGTTTCATTTTCCTTTTCATTGCAATGGACACCTAAATATTAATTTTGTCAAAAAAATGCTGACCAAAAATTTTAACAAAAAATTGAATTTCTTCAAAAAAAATGTATACATTTTTTGAACCTCGAAAAAAAAACTAACTGCGAAAAAAAAGTTTTGTCAAAAAAATTTGGTCTAAAAAAAATGTGGACCAAAAATCATTTAAGAAAAATTCAAAAAAATATTTTTCCAGAAAAGATTGTGAGATTGCCTAGCAATCATACAATAGCCATTGTATAGATGTTTAAATATTTTCGTAAGAAATATTATATAAGTGACTTTAACCAAAACATTTTTGAATTTTCTTAGTTTAACGAATGGTGTAACTTTAATTAGGAATTTGCACATAAAAGAAGCGGTCAAAAACATAACAATCGATTCCGATTACGGAAGACGTAGAATTTACCGTAACATCTCTTGTTTTCATAATTTTTTTAGGATTATAGGTATTATGCTTTCACCATATTCCAAACATGTGAATTTTTTTGCTTATTATTATGCACTTAAAATTCTAGGTCTTTATACACATCCTTCAAACATTAAATTTAGTACCTACTGCGTGCATATGAGACCCTCTTGTATATTTTTATGGTGTTTTGTTTTCTTAAATGCTCTCATTAAATATTATTATGCTAATTTAACGTTCCTTAAAGTCTAATAAAAATTTAATGTTGCTCCAAAGCTGTACTAAGCTGGGTTGAATCTAGATTTCTATTATTTTTTTTTGTTCAATTACCTATCAATGTACCTATGTATATATGTATGCATAGAACCATTTATTCTTATTCTATATTATTTCAAATTTCTAACCAAATTGTTTGAATACATAAAATGTATATCTACCATAAGATACAAAACAATAATGATGATGAAGGCTATAAAACTACATTTGCATAAATATAAAGAACACCAGACACCATCATCTATAATTTAATCACTCAAAAAGGATTCAAGTTCTTACGAGTATATAAATACCATCATCATCATAATCTATAGGAAAAGGAAACTCATGAATTCAAATGACAATTTATCAATTAGAAATGAAAATGAAAATGTCTGCTTGACATTAGATAGTTGCATTTATAATTTATTACGTAAACAAAAAAAAATAAACCAACAATCAAAATGCTTTTAAAGATCTTCAAATGTGTAAATACATTTCTTAAAGGTTATAAGAATCGTCTGACTCAGAGGAGGGTCCAAGCCAAAGGAGATTTGAAAAAAAAAACTTAGAACACAATTAATAAACAGTGGTTATACTAATATGTACATAAAAATATTTCTATCTCTGGCTTTTTAATTAATTTAACGGCAGCATATTTTCATAGTTTGTATTTTTTTATAAGTTAAGCTTTTTGTTCTCTAAGTGTTTTTCGTGAGCCCTGTATTGAAAATCTCGTTTTAACTCATATTTCGAGAATGGAAAATAAATTAACTTACAGAAGTTTCTGAAACTCATAGGTTATAACTCAAATAATAGGTACACAACTACATTATCTGATACATATTTACCTTTCATGCACTAAAGAGAGAGGATTTTCTGAGTTATGAATCTCATAAATTTATGACAGCTCGGTGAACACCAGCCTAAGAGCGCATTGCAATATAGAGAATGTAATGTCCTTGTGACACTGTTACACCAATTTTATGTGAAGTCTTCATTAATGAATTTCTTTAATCTTGTTGTTCTTTACCTTTGAATTAATATTTAAATTAAACGCAGGGCCTCCATCAGCATTCGTTATTTATTTTTTAAATAAGGTGTGGGTGCTTGCCGAATTAATCATTCTATTCAATCCAGAGGTTATACCTATATCAATACCCAAAAAAAAAACAACAATTAAGAGGAATGTTAGCACATTTTAATTAACTCATTAGAGTAGCGAATGATGTCGAATTAATTTGAAATTAGCATATTATGTGGTGGGCAAAAAAAAGTTCCCAGTAGATTGAAAAAAAGAGGTCATGTCACATATGTTTCTTGTGTAATTATAAACTTAACCTGGTTGCCTTTGTGGATCTTATTTTTTGACAGAAGGTCTATTAAATGGGAACACAAAAATATTTATTATTGTGTCAGACGTATACCCGCCTTTCATTTCAAATTATGAACTTGTTTTTAGTTTCGTGGACATGATATATTATTTCCACAAATCGCCACCCAGAAACATTTGACTTCAATGCTAACTTTCGTATATAGCCTTAAACCAAAAAAAGCAAGTATGTAAATACATACATACATATGTATGTAAGTACTTTAGAACGTGGTCATCCAATTCTACATTTTCAATATCATGCAGTTAAATCATTATCCAGCCAAGGCTTGTGAAGCTCATAAATACAACAATCACGTGCTAAAAGTTGCAGACTTTTGTTTTTCTTCTATTGATCGAATTACCTCCTTGTCTTTCTTAGTTTGTATAGAGAAAAAACTCCCAATTCATGTACCCAAAAAGTAAGACAAAAAAAAAAATGTACAAAAAAACAGATTCAAATAATCGAATATTCTTTCAAAGGGCTCCCCAATTGAACCGTCAATTTGCCTGCCAAATGATTGTTAAGACAAGAGTTACGAATATACATAATGTATATCGTATCGCAAATAGATACCCTACAGTACTTGTATTTATATGACCCCAATATAAGGTACTTCATTCTATGACAAATAAAATTATAAAAAATTAAAATAAAATAAAATAAAATAAAATAAAATAAAATAAAATAAAATAAAATAAAATAAAATAAAATAAAATAAAATAAAATAAAATAAAATAAAATAAAATAAAATAAAATAAAATAAAATAAAATAAAATAAAATAAAATAAAATAAAATAAAATAGAATAAAATAAAATAAAATAAAATAAAATAAAATAAAATAAAATAAAATAAAATAAAATAAAATAAAATAAAATAAAATAAAATAAAATAAAATAAAATAAAATAAAATAAAATAAAATAAAATAAAATAAAAAAAAAAAAAAATAAAATAAAATAAAATAAAATAAAATAAAATAAAATAAAATAAAATAAAATAAAATAAAATAAAATAAAATAAAATAAAATAAAATAAAATAAAATAAAATAAAATAAAATAAAATAAAATAAAATAAAATAAAATAAAATAAAATAAAATAAAATAAAATAAAATAAAATAAAATAAAATAAAATAAAATAAAATAAAATAAAATAAAATAAAATAAAATAAAATAAAATAAAATAAAATAAAATAAAATAAAATAAAATAAAATAAAATAAAATAAAATAAAATAAAATAAAATAGAATAAAATAAAATAAAATAAAATAAAATAAAATAAAATAAAATAAAATAAAATAAAATAAAATAAAATAAAATAAAATAAAATAAAATAAAATAAAATAAAATAAAATAAAATAAAATAAAATAAAATAAAATAAAATAAAATAAAATAAAATAAAATAAAATAAAATAAAATAAAATAAAATAAAATAAAATAAAATAAAATAAAATAAAATAAAATAAAATAAAATAAAATAAAATAAAATAAAATAAAATAAAATAAAATAAAATAAAATACATAAAATAAGATAAAACAAAATTCAATTACCTAAAAAAATTAAATAAAATAAAATAAAATGGATCAATAAAAAAATAACTTAAATTCGTTTAAAAAGTCTAATAAAAAATTCTTAAAATGCAAAACATCTGCTTTTATATTTTAAGCCAATGGATAATTTGCACATCAATTTTGAATTTTAATTTGTTAGTGCAATATTAAAATTAAGGGCAAAATATTTTCCAAGAATTTTTTTTTTAATTACTTATAACAAATTGAGTTATATCAGTCAAAATTTTACAAAAAATCATAACGACCACTCTAATGCTCATGTCTGAATATGTTTGTACCAAATACTTTTCATTTTGAGGTGCCTATTAAAAATATACTGCTGTTAAGCTATTTTCTTTTTCGACGCCATTAAGGGGATGACACAAAATATTTTCCCTAAGCATAAAATGTACATAATATAAAAGACGTTCGAATCCATTCCTATACCTAACTTAACTTGGTTTTTGTTACATTCAATGTGAAATCGATTTCCACCACTGACTTAATGAGATATTTTCATGACTCCAGGATATTTTTCCAAGCAAATTGATAAGAATAATTTTGTCTTCCTTTGTAGGTACGAGTACATTATACATTTCGACACAATTCACTTGTATCTATAGTCTGGCAGTGGATTTGCTTTTGCTGCAATAATGAAATACTATAGCTTACCTGTGCGAGATTTCTCGTCTAATCAAAAACTTGTCGGCATTCTATTTAAACTTCGGATAGGTGTCTAAGTCCGACAAAAAAAAAAATCGTCCTGAATAGAATTGAATTAGGTCTGTCCAATTATCTGAATGGTAGATGGAAATAAATATACATCGAACTTGACATTGACAGAAGAAGAGATAATCATGTCGATTACAGAATCCGCAAAACTCGATCCGCAATGATTCACGGTGTAGTGTTCTCTTTTCTTCTTATGATAAATGAATAGGTGGGAAACAGAGCTCTAACTGCGGATCGAGTTTTGCGGATTCTGTAATCGACATGAATATTTGTGAGCTAATGTTGGAGGATTTTTAAAGGTACATAATGTTGTACCAATCATTTGAACAGAGTTGCAAACAATGAACAATGCAAAATATATTAAATTAATATTTAAAAACGTAATAAACGTAATACCGGCCCTAAAAAAATATAAGAGATAAGACAATGGTATTCCGTATTCCAAATATAAATCTTGGAGGATTTACGAACATACTACAACTGTACGTCCCTGAATACAAACAATTGCCTTTTAAGAATAAAATCTTTCTTCTACTCAATTTCTTTTATGCAATATAAAAGCGTTAAGATGTACTTTGTTTTATTAAAATTCCAAATCAGGGTTTCATGTCAATAACGTATAGTAACTTTCATTATTTTTTTTCGTTCAAGTTCAATGACTAGAAAATCATTATGTTTGTTTTTATCAAAGATAATCTAATAATTATTTGGGCTACCTACTTTTGTATGTATATACAAACATTATTTTCTATGTACAAAAGAAAAGACACATTGGTTTCCTTTTGAATAATGCATATAAATGTTTATTTCTATTGTTTGTTTGTAACGTCCAGTGAACATATACGTGATAATAATAAAACTATTGTACTTTACTATCATGCTCATGACCATGAAAAGGAAGTTAATAGTTCCTTAGTATTGTTGTCCTAAGCTTGATTTTTATCAAAATATTGTGGGCCCGGTTGGATGCACGGTTCTTCTTATACCAACAATTGTGATAGAAATGTTGTTTGTTTATGTATATAAGGCTTAATTTTTTTTTTACCAGCTTTATAGGTTACTTCATTATTAGCCAAGGCCAATTCGATTGCCGGAAGCGGTTATTTCGTTTAGCTGATTCGTGCTTCTCACACTGTCTGAGCCGAAGAATTTATAATAATTATTTGCTGCTAACCCACATAGTGATGCTGAGTTTCTTTGAAACAAAACAGTATCTATGAGATGGTATAAGGGCGATACAACCTGGATTTTCGAAATTCATCATTCTATTTTTTAAGGAAGGCATTGGGTCATTAATATCCCCAAAAATTTCATCCAAATCGGTTGAGTTTTTTTTTTTGTGAAAATTATTTTTCTTTACAAGACTTTATTTTTCCACTAACTTTGTTTTCACTTTTTTTTGGGACACTTTGAATCTACAACTTTCGTTCCCATTTTTTAAATTTTTATTCGACAGAAAAAATGGATTTTTTTTGCAAAAAAAAGTACAAAAAATGTTTACCTTTTTTTCAATGAAGAAAAAAGGTGGGAGAGGGCAAAAAAATAATTTTTTCACAAATTGGCCAATTGTAGCAAACTAAAAAATCTACACAGGAAAAAAAGGTCTTTTAATAATTTTCACCAATTTTTGCAAGAGAAATAAAAAAATAGAGTATAACTACATTCAAAATTTAATATATTATAAATATAAAAATTTTAAATAAAATTTTTAAAGAAGTTTGTACGATGCAGTTGGGCTCACTATTTTGGACAAAAAAAAATAATTTTGTATTTATTCTAAATAGCCACTTCTATAGCTATGTATAAAACAAGTCCTGGAAAATTTTGCAAAATTAGACAAAATAAACCTTTCAAAACACGTTTCTGCCATTTTCTTATCAAAATGTTTAAAGAAAATTGCAAAACATCACATACATGAGATTAAAAAAAAGGGAAAGAGAAATGGATGGGTATAAATTAAAAACAAAATATGAGTACATATATATACTCTTATGTATGTTAACGACCCCATGAAAAATACAGTATGAAGCTTTGTTTTGAGTTCCCTTTTCAAATATTTTCCATGCCACCCTAATACGAGTACCTATTAATTCTGTTTGATATGAGAAAAATAGACTCTCATTTATGTAGCTTCTCATAGTTGAAAAATCCTCAAAGCTACGCTATGGCACTCTTCTGTCAGGAATTCCTATATACAAAGAAATCTTATGAATCAAATTATCTGTTATAATTATATTATTCTGAGAAACCTACAAATTTAAAAAAAAAAATCTATATTTTCTAAAACCTCTTTTTTGATTTATTCATAAGCACAAGAAATTTATTTTTATGAGGTATGAGGGTAATAACTCATTTTGCCTCACTTGATCGAAAAAGAAATCCAATCTAGATAATTTCAAATCGTAAAATCAATCTTTCTCAAATCATAAACATACATTCACATATCGGAAAGAAAGAACATCATGTATTGAACTCGAAAATCATATGAAAAACTTTATACGTCCCATATCTAAAACGGTCTGGTGATTTATTTTTAAATTCTTTTCTTTTTCTGTATTTTTTTTTATTTATTAGGTGAATTCCATGGTATTTTATTATAAAAATTTCTTTTTATATAACCCCAACAATGTTAATGGGTATGGATACGAGACAAATAACATGAAGTTTTTTTTGTCCATTTGTTTGATTGGTTTCAATTTGACAAATTGATTTATATTTTCAATTGACATTATAGTATTAAGGTATGTTTGTGGTATAGAAAGTGAAAATGAAAAAGTAAACTGAGCGAGAATGATTATTTAAAATTAAAAGGTTAATGTCGTGAAAACAGGCTAGACTATAGAAATCAATCATCTACATAGATACTAAAAAACAGGTAGGTAGTTAAACTAAATTAACAGTTGTTCTAAACATTCACAAAATTTCCAGTAATATTAATTCAACAAAAATACGAATAAAAATGTCCGAATGTGTTACAGTGAGTTTTTGATTTTTTTGATAAAAAAAAATACTGTGAACTGTTTTAACTATAGCGTTTAGGAAATTAAAATAATTTTAATAATAAAAAAAACATTCTTTTAAGCCCTGTAAACATTTTTAATGAAGTGTTAGAGAAAAGAAATTCCTAGAAAATTGCCCATTTCGAAAGAAGTCTTTTCCTTTCAAGCAAAGCAAAATGAACCTTTAATTTAAACATTCCGTTATTATTTAAAACATAAATTGTGGACAATCACAATTTGGCTGCATTTGTATAGTTTCATATCATAAATTAAAAAAAAAAAACGGTAGCTTGGTAATTTTGTCTGCCTCGGAATTCTTAAGAAATAATATTATGTTGAGACAGTCTTCATTATCTTCTTAAACTCCATCAAATTTAAAAGCAGCAAAATTTTCTTCGATTTTTTCCTTTAACATTTTGTGCTTTAACATTTAAAGAGTAAATATTTAAAGAATAAATATTAAACAAACCTAAAGTTCACGGAAATATGATTTTTTTGATTTACTTATCTACTTACTCTTTTCTTGTGTAGGTAGTATGGTATGTCGGTAGCTAAAGTGTGATTTTCTTCCTTTTCCAACGAATTTCTGTTTTCTTTTCAATTTTACAATTTAATTCTGGCTTTTCTTCAATTTTTCTCTAGATTTAATATGAAAGAGGTGCCCATGCCCACGTATAAGTAAGGTTATTTATTATTCTTTAAATCGATGTAGCTAACAAAGAAGCTTTCATTTTTTTATTTGCATTAAAGAGCTATTACACAAAATATTTTTTCATCTCATATCTTCTTCCTTTAGATAGGTGTCTAAATTCGTTCTTAAAAAAAGTAAAATTAATGTAATGTAAATGATGTTAAAATAGACATTAAATTATATAACATATGCCCAGCTAAAACGAAAGCACCAACAAAACATCAATCTATGTACTACGTAACCACAGGCAGACAAATAACAGCTCTCATGCGTTAACCACAAATTTAGGTGCATATATTATACGATGTGGTAAATTCATAATAAAAATGAAAATAAAATCATATAAATTGACTTCAATAATATAATTTTGTGATGCTTAAAAAATGATCACCTTTAGGTTGTAATAAACAAGAATATAATAAAGCCAAGAAAATAGAAAAGCAGTCATCCAAATGATTAACTAAATATCGACTATTCAGAGTTAAGAAGCCTATCAAATTAAGTACATCCAACACTAAATCAAGGGTTTTATTTTATTGTCCCGCCGCGCCGCACAGAGGAGTATTTGCATCAAAAACCTGGCCAAAATTATTTTTCGTTATTTTTGTTATCATTTCTATTAAAAGTTAACATTTATAACACAAAATACAATATAGAGTTTAATTTTTTTATTTTACATATGTTTTGATGAAAATAAATACCAACAAATCTGTTATGGTTAACATATTAGTATACTTGATGTTTTTTTTTTCTAATTAGGTGAACCTAATCGCCGCATTCTTCCCACGAATCTTCCTCAAATGAATCTTCGGTAATTTCATCTTCACCCGAAGACATTAAGCTCTCATTTGTTGTATTTGGGTCCTCTGGAAGAAGCAGTTCTAGGGTCTCTTGGGAAAATGACCGTTTCGTTTTCGATGGTGATTTTCTGAGGGAACTTATGAGTTGATCAGAACTCAGTAGCAATCTGTTTAGGACATCCATATTACAATCTCTCCTAGAGAACTTCCTGGCATAATTAAGACGGTAGAGTCTGTAAGATCACATTTTATTATAAGGTTAGGTTTACCTTAGTTTTTTTATTTTATTTAAAAAAAAAAAAATTACCTGATGCTTCTTCTGTAAGCTGGCCAATAGGAAGCAGAGCATTTTGTATGACTTGAGATCCATGCATTAAAATTTTATGCATGGTTGGAGTCATAGGGTACCATTGGTATAACTTGACATAAAGCTTAGATCCCACAAAAAAATTAACAAATAACACCAGTAAGATTCATTTAAAAAAAACCTTGCATAGCATATGAGTGCTTTTTACACGAAAGTTAAAAACTCATTGACCCACAGTACTGTAGATCGCACGTAGGAGCAACCAATTTTTGTTTCATTAACTTGAGGAATATTCAAACTAACTTATAAACTTCGATTCATTGCAGAATAACTGGGTATACTAAAACAAAACCATTAAACTTGAAAAAAAACTTAAACAAAATATTTTCTTTTATACATTAGTTTGAAGCCCGGATTAAAACTAAAAAACAAAGACAAATGTTTTCAAAATTCAATTGAAATTGTAAATACATACCTGAATTAGAATTCTCCATTTAAATTTTTTTAGTTTTTTATCACAACACTTCGATATCACTTATTGAATAAAACTTACCAAAGTGGCACACTTAAAAATAAAAGTGCAATAGATGCAACTGTTAACTTTGAACTAATTTTACCGCAACACATGATCAAAAAAAAAAAATCAAATACAGCGCATTGACCCATGTGTATTTAGCAACCGTTATACCAAGCTTTTAGTTGTCAATTTTACTTTTCAGAAGATTGACTTTTGGCCAGGTTTTTGATGCAAATACTCCTCTGTGCGCCGTGCCCAACAATCGTGTTATTTACACTCTTTTGATGACTGCACCAATAAAGTTGTCCAAATTGAAATACAATAATAATAAACAATTGATCAAAATAATTTTTTATTCATTATATCGAGGAAATCTTGGTAGGTATTGCGATTGCGACATCACAAACATCCTGGCTACGTGTCCACAATAATATCTTGTATGTAATTTATTTTGTGCGAAATTAAATTTCCGTTAGAAGTAGAGCCGTCTTATTTATACCACGACACACGTGCACGTGCATCGATAAAATTTTGTGTCTTTTGGATTTAGGTACTTAAGTTAAGTGCTATCACGAGTAAAGCAAATTAACAATTTGTTCGCCACAGATATATTATCTTTAGTATACCGCTGCGATTTAATATAAATTCGTATTGTGTGTTTTGGAGTACGTGAGATGTAGAAAATTGTGTTCCTTATTTTATTCTAGAGTAAAATATATCAAAGGAAATTTTAACATCTTCTTCTTCTTCATTTACCAGCTCCATTTGTGGGTTTCGCTGGGTTAACCTCAGAAAACGCGTGGAATAGATACACCCGCAAATTACGCAAATTATAAGGGAACATAATTTAAATATGTGACTTATTCCTGAAATTTTAAAGAATACCAAATTTTTTATCTGAGTGCATATTTCAAAACATTAAATGGACCCTTCCCTTATGTATGTACTTATTTCAAAATATGATCACAACGATTTAGCCGTTTATAACGTTAATAACTGTTAGAGGCGTTTTCGATATATTTTATCTTAACGGTTATATGACAGGTACCGTATATATGCATTTCACCTATGGGAAATTACTTAAAAACCTTAATTTCTAAGTTTGAAGAAAATCACTTCCGCAGTTTAGACAGACAGAATTGCAGGACCCATTTTTTGAGTTCTCTTTAATCGTAATGTTAGGTGTGATTTGTCTCTTGTCTCCCAAAACTTGACTTATAGTATCTACATATTTTCTCAGTCAAAAGTTTGTTTCTGAAAAATATCTTTGGGGCTCCTGCAAGAGATACATTTAAAACTGACTACGTGACTTTTATTAAAGACTCCAGATCCATCCAAGTTATATACATATACTACATACACTCCTCGTCAACTGAATACGCACAAACATTTTTGAATATATTTTATCCATTTTTTCCAAACAGTGATGGTTATTATGCCATCTGTTGATGCTAACTATTCCCTTAAAATGTTAAGCAGATAATTCCGAAAGAATTATCCAAAAACAACCGTGAGTTTTTCTTCAACCACTTGCAAAGTGTTTTATATGCAAAGTAGGAGTTTTTTTTTAGTCAACTGAATAGGTACAACGCCATTTTCTTCGTTGTTTATAAGTTTTTTGGAGTGCTTGACAGTTTAAATTAACGATTTTAGTGTTTTCAGTAAAATTTAATTCTTGATTTCAAATTTTAAGAAAAATGGGTAGATCTACGTGTCTTAACAGTGTTGAAAAAGCTAAAATCGATTTACTTAGAGACCAAGGCCTAACTGGACGTGCAATAGCTGATAAAGTTGACCGAAGTTTTAATGTAGTTTATTCTTACTTGAAAAATAAAGATGCATACTGCAAAAACATGAAGGAAGGTAAGAAAACAGCAACAACAGCAGCTGAGAGACGAAGAATTTTAAGATGTGCATCAAATTCTTCTGATTCTGTGGCAAAAATAAAACAAAAAGTCGGCGTAAACGCAAGTTGCTCAACAGTTTTAAGAGTAATCAACAACTGAAGCCATCTTAAACGAATGAAACTTAAGAAAAAACCACCACTTGACAAGAGACGGAAAATGTTGCGATTAGATTTTTCAAGACTTCACATGAGTTGGAAAAAAGAGTGGTATCACGTGGTTTTTTCAGATGAAATAAGTTTAATTTCGATGGCCCTGATGGGTTCAACTTCTATTTTCACGACTTAAGAAAAGAAAAAAGATTTTTAAAGCGCCATCATAGTCGTGAAGGAGGTGTCATGATATGGGGAGCAGTCAGTTATTATGGAACAGTTGAGCTCGAGGTTCTAACATCAAAAGTGACAGCAGCTGGGTATAAAGTAATTTTGGAAAGAAATTTTCCTAAATTTTCTAACATCTTTGGACCCATAAACTGGACATACCAACATGATAATGCGCCTATTCACTCAGCGCGCATAATAAAAACATGGATAGAGGAGCAACAAGTGCAGTTGCTTCAATGGCCGCCGTACTCACCTGATCTAAACATCATAGAAAATGTCTGGGGATGGTTAGTACGCAAAGTTTATGAGGGTGGTCGTCAGTTCGAAGACAAAGAAACCTTAATTTCTGCAATCAAATTAGCGTGGAGCGAAATTTCGTTAAATTACATTAAAAAGCTATACGATTCCATGCCGGATCGAATTTACGAAGTAATTAAAAATAAAGGTGGAAGTACCCACTACTAAACTTAAACAAAAACTTGTTTCATTCCATTCCAATACCAATTTTAATTTTTGTACCTATTCAGTTGACTCAAAAAAAAACTTCTACTTTGCATAAGATACACTTTGGAAGTGGTTGAAGGAAAAACTCACGGTTGTTTTTGGATAAAACTTTGAAATTCTGTTATTTATATGTTACGAAAATTATTACCATCAACAGATTGCATAATAACCATCACTGTTTGGAAAAAATGGATAAAATATATTCAAAAATGTTTGTGCGTATTCAGTTGACGAGGAGTGTATATACAAAGGTGATAAAGAAAATGTAACCATAGCTTTAAGATAACTGCAAATTGTGAAACTTAAAAGTATCATATATTTAAATAAAATTAAACGTTTATGCATTAGACTGTTCGTTATACGAGCTTTTTTTGGATGAAGTTCCGCAATGGCAAATATAGGTATTTCAAAATAATTTTAGAACATTTCCTAGTTTTTTGATATTTCTTATTGACGCTAGATGGCACTGCTCGGCAGTTGAATTTCTGTATTGAAAACAAATGGGATATATTTCGGAGATTTATTTATGATAAGAAAATGGAAATGATAGGAACTTACTGTGAAATTTATGTTTCTTTTTAAAGAATTGGGGGATTTTTATTAGAAACTTAGAAACTTGATTCAAAAATAACGAACGGTCTATTATCATCATCATCATCATCATCGGCTCGACAACCGGGGTCCGGTCCTGGCCTCCTTCAACAAGTCTCTCCACCTATCCCGGTCTTGAGCCGACGCCATCCAGTTGCGCACCCCAAGGCTTCGGGCGTCCTGGTCTACGCCATCTCTCCAGCGCAAGCATGGTCTACCACGGCAGGTCTACCATAGAATGTACCACAAAGGACTTTCCGAGCAGGTTCCTCTTCACTCATGCGAGCTAGGTGCCCTGCCCACCGGAGTCTACCGAGCTTAATTTTTGTCACTATGTCTGCTTCAAGGTAGATTGCGTACAATTCATGATTGTACCGTCTCCGGAATCGCCCTTCCTCACATATGGGGCCAACAATTCTCCTTAAGACTTTTCTCTCGAACGCGGCTAAGAGGTCCGAGTGTCTTTTGCTAAGCACCCAAGTCTCGGATCCATACGTGAGTACTGGCAGGACCATGGTCCTGTACAGCAGCAGTTTTGAAGTTATGGTGAGATTTCTGGATTTGAAGAGCTTTGACAGACTATAGTAGGCTTTGTTGGAATTGAGCAGCCGCCCGCGTATTTCTTCTTCTATATTATTATCGGCTGCTACTATTGACCCAAGGTATTTAAAGGATTGCACCACTTCAAATTCGTGCTCCGCTACCTTGATTGTTTGACCAACTGTTCTTCTCGCATTCGACGCCACCATGTACTTTGTTTTACCTTCACTAATGTGCAGCCCCAGATTTTGTGCCGCCTGCTCGATCTGGATGAAGGAATCGTGTACAGCTTGTTCGGTTCTTCCGATGATGTCAATGTCGTCTGCGTAAGCCAGTATCTGGCTGGACCTGTTGACGATGGTCCCTCTTGTTGCCGTGCCAGAGTCACGGATTGCTTTCTCCAACGCCAGGTTGAAGAGGAGGCAGGCCAAACCATCCCCTTGTCGGAGTCCATTAAAGATGTTGATTGGTCTGGATAGCAATCCGGCTATTTTTACTTGGCTTGTTACGTTGGTCATGGTCAACCTACAAAGTCGTGTCAACTTATTTGGGATGCCGAATTCTCTCATGGCTTTGTAAAGTTCTACCCTGGCTATGCTATCATAGGCGGCCTTAAAGTCTATAAACAGATGGTATGTTGGGATGTTAAATTCTAGACATTTTTCCATCGCCTGCCTAAGGGTAAAGATCTGATCAGTTGTTGATTTGCCTGGAATGAAACCATTTACATATACATATCATGAAAAAACGCTCTTCTTTTTTATGTATAGGGACTTCTATTCAAAAACATCCTAACCGAATATCCCTTCATAAGTGTGACATAAAAAAAAACTCACATAAAAGTTTTAGTTTCATATAAATGAAGGACATGATTTTAATAATGTCAATAACTTAAAGACACAGACACATAACAGTAAAATGATGTTAATCGCAATGTTACAGTCATTTTAATTAAATAAACTTGCATATAAATAGACGTTGAATCTGTTAAGGACTTATAGTCACTTATTATGGTGATCAACGGATTGCAAAAAATAACATAAAATATATTTAGTTGAGATTTTAGATCCCTATGTTGGCATTCGAGTCACGTTTGTAAAATTGGATAAAAATGAAGGCTCAACTACAGTTAATAAAGTTTTATTTTTGTTTTAATAATTTTAAGAACCTCTCTTTTGACACATTGTAGGTTAGGTAGGGCTTGTCTTGTTCCAAAAATATGAGACGAGAATATAATTTTTGGACCGAGACTTACCGATAGTCTTGGTAATCTTTCCAATAACGAAAACCATTTAGAATTGTGTTTTTAAAATATAAAATTGAATTTTTCAATGTTAGCTCTCGACCACGACCAGACTTAGTCATGCGAGATTGATACGAGACCAGGACGAGACTTTTAATTTTGGGATAATATGTGATCTTATTATTTGGTTACGCCTTTAGTTTCATAGTGCTAAGAACAAATCGAATCAAAAATTATTAATTTTGGGAATAGGTCTGCATTCAAAAATTCTGTATTGCCAGAATTGTTTTTTTCTATTTCAAAATTCTTCAAATCGAAACTCTGAAATGTCTATCTGGACTTTGAACTGGGTTGGTTAAGTACTTCTGTGAAGTTAATTACAGATTACAGTCATCACTAAACAATTCACAAAATTTACAAAGTCACTCCTTCTCAAAAGCAGGAAAGTCAAACTAGATTTCATTGAATATCTTCTCATTATTGAGAAAATTTTATTAATTAATAATATTAGAAGACATACCTACATAAAAGGCCCAATAAATGAATATGTTGATGTTGACTTAAGACCATGTTTTAAATCTGATTAATTTAAAAATATCTTTTATTCTTATACATATATCTATATCTATCTATCTATATAAGAACTTACAGTTTGCAAAAAAAAAATCACCACGTCAATAACCAACTCTATTCAAGGACTTTCTTCCTTTTTTCTTTTGTCAAGAAAATAAAATAAAAATCCAGTTAAAAATAAAATAATTTTCGATTCGCGAAAGTTATTACCACGAAAAATATGGTTTCATCCATTTCGAATTAACATCATACATATATAGAATACATACATATGAGCTCAAATATGTAGATTGTGGATGATGGCACTTTTTGTGCTATAAACCCCATCTAATATAATCTTCGTAATTCTTTTTGTCTTTGAGTCAATGGCAGCTCTAGAAAAGGTAGATAAAGATATGTATGTATACAAACGAAATTGCAAATCGATTCCAATTTTAAAGGCACGCGAAGTACAACATAAAATACGTATGTGCACGATGAAAAATGAAATTGATTCTTTTAAAAACATTGTACGCATACTGCTATTGAACGATGAATGAAGAATAATTTAATGATAATAAGCGATTTATTTTATGCTCTCCTTGTTATTGTACCAATATAATCATTCCATAAACAAAATTAACCCACGCTGTAATATCTTCTTCTAAGTAGACAAATAAATCTAAAAGTTTAAAACAACATGCTTTTTTTAAATCAGCCACCACTAAATTACAACAGGAGGTTGCCCTCAATAAGTATGTGAAAAGTGAAAAAGTACTTTCATCTTAGTTGAAGAGTTTTGTGGTAGACTTTTTAACTTCCATTCCTTTGTTGCACGCAAAACAATAAGCTGTCGCGGAATAAATTGGAATTATTTTCTTCATTCCGTAAGATAAAGGAGCTGTAAAAACATTGGAACCTTTGTGGTATAAATTTAGAGAGGATGCTTCTTGACAAGTTCATAAGCCCCGTTGGAGTTCAATGTTCCATCAATGCAGTCAAAAGATAAAAGAGGCCAACCTTTCTCTCTGAATCATTAAATCATCATCATTATCATTGTTGTTCCTTTTCGTGTTATTTTTTTTCGGGATTAAATGTGTAGAACTTTTGAAATAAGTGAATTGAGGCTCAAATAATATTTTTGTTTGATTTGTTTTTATTACACAGACCACAACACTAGGCAACAGTGGAACGATATCATTAAAAGTTTCAACAAATTCGTACTTGTCTAGCCATTCGAACGTCCGATTCGCGGAGGAGTCGCGCAGGTCAGTAATGCCAAAAATTGCCAAAAAAGCTATTAGCGAAAGGTGGGACATTAGACATAAAATGTTGAAAATTCACATTCGCATCTGCAGCTTAAACACCCGCATCTGCGTTCACATCCGCAGAAATCAGTGGGGGGCTCAAGCGGAAGCAGATGTTGAACAAGTCCACTAATTAGACTTAGAAAAGGCAGCCAACTTGACCTTAATAAATATAACAACCCCTCTTAAAGTTTATGTAAAATACTGTCCAAATAAATAGAAAGTTTTATTGCTTGTGGATTATTAGAGGCGCAGAAAACATATGAGAAGGAAGCAAAAGCTGCCTCAATTCGGCGGATTAGAAAATTGTTACCCTTTTTTTTTATTGTTTTTTTTAAAAGAACTTACAAAACTATTTTCTCAGAAACGTCAACTAAGCAATTTTCCTAATCAGCTCATAAAAACCAACAAGAAAAGTCACTATTACAAAGTCGAAATGTGTTGCCTAGTGATTCAGCAAACCCATTTGAAACTGTCGAGTTATTATTCTGTTTTATTTTCTTTTTCGGTCACTTTTTCTTAATAAACTTAGACCGATTGTTTCAGCTGCTTATGCATGACGAATTACCCGAAATCACATAAGAAACTAGTCCTTTCTAACTTAGGTTTTTTTTTCAAACTTCAAATTTTTGTCTATTGGTATATAAACTGCTATTTTTATTAACTTCCACAGTTAGGTCTATAAGATTATTAAAAAAGTACAACTTTTTTATACGAATCGGTAAACAATAGATATTCCCATCTTCTAAAAACTAAAAAAAAAGAAAACATAAAAGAAAAATAAATCTATTCAACTCCTCTCCGCTTTCAGAGATTGAACCTGTTCGCCTTCCTGTCAATAAAGTAACCAAACCCCATCTCCTTGGTAAACACCAAAAAATCTTGAGATAAAAAGTTTAGGGTGTCAAACTTAGCTAAGTATTTTCTTCTTTATGACCTTTTTGTTTTCGTTCCGAACCATCAATTTCCTTAATCCTCATGCTTATTAAGGAGTTTCTATTTTATCGAAAACTATTTCTATGCGTATGTACGATCGAAATCACGTCATTATTGTAACGCTCTCTCTTTCTCCCTCCTTCTCTCTTTTCTCGTTGTATTGTTTGAAAACTTACAAAATATTTATTTTTTCTAACAAAAGTTTTGTATTGAATCAGATGGTTAAAAGGGAAATCCTTGATTTATTTATTTGACTGGGACCTAGATTTTTCTTGTCACTTTAAATTCCAATACCTATCAGGGTGTAGATTGTTTTCACCCTTTAAAATCAAGACCATGTTAAAAAAATGAAGTTGGAAGGGAAATTTTATGTATGTTGTTGACAAGGAAATCCGAGCCTAAATTATTCTTTAGAATCACGTTTGAAATGTAAAACCAAAAATCAGCTGTATCTGTATCTCCCATAAACATACCATACATATATCGTATATGTATATTGTATATAAGCGATTTATAACAAACCACAAAGCAAGAAATCTTATAAGCAAATTCATATTGTACAGCAGAAATCGGGCGGAACACAAAAAGGACAATTTGAATAGATAAATAGGTTTCTTAAAAAAAAATCCAGGAAAGAGGGTACCTACACCCATCGTGGCAACATAAGAACATTTTGAAAGGCATTTCTATGAGAGCATGAGAATATAAGAACTACATGGCCTAGTATTTATATTTGAGAGATGAGAACATCTGTGATTTTTATAAATTAAGCAATGGTATAGAATTTGAAAGTGAAATCGATATTGATAGAAAAAAGTTTGTCAAGTTTATTAAAATTGTTCAAGGTTATGTCGTAAAAGTTTGCTGTAAGAGTGCAGATGGCAAATACTCCTCTTCTGTAAAAACTATATTACCCTAAACCGGTATATATTTCTATATAATTTTATATTTAAATTTTAGTTAGTCAGAACAACAACAAAGTGATGCAATTGAATATTATCAATTCGAATTTGAAGTAAGCTCAATTAGAAAATGAGATTTGTCACAGGGGAGAGTATGATAACCGGGGCGCCGAGAAATGATAACGGATTTTTGTAGAACACGGCAATACAAGCATTTTTTACTATGGGAGGGGGTGTATATCTCCCCCCGTTTAGGCGGTAGGGGCAATGTAAAAAAATATAAACGTTAAATGGAAAACAAATAATTAAAAAATAACGGTAATACTTACAACTAAGTTTTATATATTTTTTTAAAGCCAACACTTCTGTCTATTAGCTTGTTTTTGAATCAAGTCAAAACTATGCACAGTTTTTGAAAAAAACTCAAAATTTGGGCAAAAAAAGTTAAAAATAAGGTTTAAAGTGTAATTTTTCAAAACTTTAACATTACCTACTGTTGTTTTTTTAGAATTCATTGCATTAATTTGTTTTAGATTAAAAACTGAAAACTAGATGATTTTATGTCTTCTAGTTCTTGAGAAAATTAAAAACTACCAAAAATTTTTATTAAAATATTTTTTCCTTGCTTGAGTATTTACGTAGTCTTATTTTGATAGTATATCGAATATGGATTAAGATATACCTAGGATAAATTAATTTTTCTTAAATCCAGTTTATTTAAATGCAAAAGAAGCTTTGCATGCATCCCACCTAGCACCCACCCCATGTTGCACGCACCCCAAATCCTATAGTGAGGGGGGTTTGCAGGGGGTTTGCACCACCCATACAGACCTCGGTGTATCATACACCCAACCTCGCACCTACCCCAAATCCTACAGTGGGCTCAAGCAGGGGGGTTGCAGGGGGCAGCATGCCCCACATACACACCCCACTGTTGCATACATATAAACTCACACACACCCCACTGTTGCATATACCCAAACTTGCACCTACCATTATTACTATCATAATAAGACCACTCAAGCAAAAAAAACATAAATAAATTAAAATAGTACTTGTGGTTATATTCAATTTTCTCAAAAACTAAAAGGCATAAAATCATCTAGTTTTCAGTTTTTGATTGAAAATTAATAAGAGCAACAAATTATAAAAAAAAATTATTTATAAACTTACGGTTTTGAAATACTGAAATTTAAAATTTTTTTTAACATAGTAAAAAATGCTTGTATTTCCGTGTTCTACAAAAATCCGTTATCATTTCTCGGCGCCCCGGTTATCATACTCTTGCCTTGTCACAGACCGAAATTTCATTCGATGTTAAAACAAATAAATTTGGTGACGCGACATCTCGTAGAAAGCTAAGGCCTGTCGGAATTGAAATAAATTTTCAAAATGACCGATTTTCAAGGCGCCTATGTTATGAAAAGACTTTTACCAATTCTGCTAAAACATTTTATCAGTAAATTATCGAATTTTCATATTTCGGCTTGCAGTAACATTTTCAGTTGCCACACGAAATAAGAATGGTTCATTTTGGCTTCCCAAAAGAAGAATACAAAATTCTCTCTTTCATTTGATTTATGTATATCCTTTTTTATAAAAATAAGTGTATGATGGAAGATTTCCTTTCAAAATCACTGAAATTCATTCTTGTTACCTAATAACCTAACTTTAGCTAGGCATACATTAATAATAAAATATAAAAAATAAAAAATAAATTAAAATTAAACATAATTGCTCTGTTTAAATAAAATATGTTTGTCTTATTTTTAGAATCAACTAAGGGCAAAAAATTTACCTCTACCAATGGACACAGACAAAAAGTATCGCATTTGATGACCTACTTACTACTTACATAGCCAATAACTTTGATTATAAGCTAACTACTTGTTCTTGTACAACGAAATGTAAAATTTAAAAAATTTACATCTCAGAAATTTGTAATATATGTATTCATAAAAAATTATTTTATATCAAAAAATATATATTTTACACAACTTAATATGTATTATTATTATGATTAATTATAACAAGTTTTATGATGTGTTTTGACAAGATATTAAATTTAAATTGAAATGTCTTAGATGATGAAAGTGCTAAGTGACAATTTCAAAAATTTAGAAACATTTTTTTAAATATGTAACAACCTCTAGATGCTTTTCGGAACAATACCTATTGATTTTATGCCAGCACTCTTACAAAAAACATAACTAAAAACTTGGAATGAAATGGAATAGAAACAGCACTTAGCACCTTCATTAACTAAGAACTTTTATTTTGCTGTTTTAAGAAAGATTATACTGTAATAATATACAGAATATATTTGTATTTTCAATGTCATTGAAATCGAATTTTTACTAATGTGATCCCAATTAAAAAATAAATGAGAAACAATTAGTTTAAGAATTAATATTAAGTAAGAATTAAAATAAAAGATTATGCTTTAAAATAAATTAATGAATATTTTGAGTCACAATTAATAATGTTCAAAACTGAATGTTTTTGAAACCCAAGCAAAGGTAAGTAGAATATTTAGAAATATGACATCGATGTCTGTAACTGTTTGCTAACCATCTCTGGATAATATCATTTGTTTTTATACTGAACGAAAAATTTTAACCCGCGTAATGTCGTTTTCAATTGGCAATCTGGAAGCTGAAAAAAGCATTCTGAATGCGTTCAGTTGGGCAAAAGTGACAGTTCTGATTCTAAAAAAAGAATTTCTCTTCTGGATTTAAAATCAGAAGCAAAAATAGAATCACTCACACTTTCAAAGATTTAAATGTCACACTTGATAAATGTCATATTTTTTTTTAATTTACAAATTGTGCGAACTGTGAAGTGATTGCTTGAAATACTAAGTCACACCAAACTTCAATTTTTTTTTAAACCAATTCCAGATTGCCAATTGAAAACGACATAAGTGAGATAACAAAATGACAGATGTCAAACTTCACTGAAAGCCACTTCTACACTTTCATACACAGTGTCAAAAAACATTTTCATTCAGAAATGAATACAAATGAATCACAAAGTGAAGAAATCGACCGAAAATGAATTCACTCATGATTCAATTTGGTCCCTATTACAAACGATCTTAAACACAAATCTGAACCAGGCTCATTTCTGATCTGAAAATTCGTCATTCAAATTAACGTACATACATATATGGAGAACCTTTTCTGAATCATAATTAAAATGAGTGAATATATACTTAGAATTCCTTCGCTTAAATGAATTATTGGAAATCGAACGAAGAGAACTGTAAAATATGTTTTCAGTATTCAGTGTCGTTATACTGGATGAAAGAATATAAGAAAGTTAATTTTTAAACTTTTGTTGATTTTTAAATTAATTGTATAGATACTTACCAGTTAAATAAAAAGAATTCATTATTATGTATCAGTATACAACAAAATAAACTACTACAAACCAAGGACAAACATACCCCTCAACCCTCACACGGGATAAATATAAACCAGTAAACAAAAAATTTAAAGAAATTACAGAAAGCTTCTTCCTCATAAAACTCATAGTTTTACATTTATTTATGTTAAGAAACGAAGAGTTACGAACACACCAGTCAAAAATGCAAACTCTGCACAATAACGAGCATTTGAAACAGTTTTAAACATCGTTACATCTTCTGCATAAGTGAGACAAATTAATAACATCAACACAACCGTTTAGTCATTTGTGAATAAAATAAAAAGTATAGAACCTTCATGACTAGCTTGAGGCGTTCCAGAGTTGATTTTATAAAAGTACTCTAGCTTCAGGAATATAATTGCAATTACTCAGCCATTTTCCATTTATCGGAATTTGTATTTATCCGAAAACGAATGATATCAATTTTCTTCTTCTACTGAACATCAATACCATCAATGTACAAATGGACAGACAAGAATTTTAAATAAAATTAATGCTTTTCCATGCAAATTATTCTCAGTAACTTCATCCCTTTTGGGTATTTAATATGACAAAAAGGACACAGTAATTTTGATCCTTACTCAAGTACATATATACATATGTATGGATGTACTTACATATTACGAGTATGTTCTTCTATTTTTCAAGTCCTTTCTACCATAATTAATCTGCAATATTGTGAAAAGGTTCTGTGTTGTCGTTTATATTTTCTGTCCTTCATTTATATGAAAAATGGTTTTTTTTCACACATGTGGCAGACATACGCTCATACATATCCAAATACTTTCAGGTGTTTTGTTATAAATGTGATTGCATTTTCTTCTTCAATTGAGGTTAGCATAAAGAACGTAAACTAAAATTTAACATTATTTAAATTTATTCTGAGAACATAGCTCAGTTCTCCATTGTACATTGTGGTATCTTAAATGAATGTACTTTTTTAAAATAAAAATAAAAATGAATTTCAAAATAGTACTTCAAAAAATAACAAAATCATTTATTTTCCCAGGTTGGTATACCACCATCGTGGTTGTAAGTTTTGTAATTTACTTTGCATACAAATTTTATGCGGAGACATGTTTATACTATTTTCCAAATGGGCAAACAAATTAAGTAGAAGATGTATGGGGATGCTGGCATAATATGTTTGTACTGAAATATAATTTATATGATTTTAATCCTGAATTTCAATCAAACTTTAAATACACATTTAATCTGGGTTTTTTGAATCGCATAGAATGCAGAGATTTAGAGGCTTTTACCTACCTTTTTATTTTGAAGTTTAATACCTACATTTATTTCAATTAAAGTTGTTCCTTTAATTTATTTCTTTAATTGAATATGTTCTTGTTCACCGATTATAGTTCTAGCACCATACAGACATTCACTAATTAATTGAGAATTAAAATTGTTTTCCAAATAGCATGAAGCTACATTTGTAATTCTATCAACTAAACCTCATTTTAATATTAAAGGATGGGATTATATAAATGATTCATATGTGAGCACTTATTCTTCGTAACAAAGCTTAAGCGTTTTATTATGAAGCACTTTAAAATCCTTTTCTAAGCTGCCCACAACCCAATAGCCAGAGTCTAGTTGACTAAAGCTCCTGCATAATATATATGGCTAATGTAGAGAAATAGCAAATAGTCACGCTAAACTAATATACATGGTTGGAGTTATTTATTTTATGTTGAAGAAATTTCATTTATAAACAAATGAAATCTGCTATCAACACTGCAATTAAACAATTGGATTTCTGTAAGATTGGCGAATATTCCATCATCGCCCCTCCGCCGCGCCGCCGCGCCGTGAAAAAAAGAACCAATTCCCTCTAATTTACCTAGGTGCACTGATCGCTCATCATCGAATCATTAAAGGTAAAGAATTTTATCACACCGTTACTTCGACAAGATTCAGCGATATTTTGATGACTGAAAGTTGAAAATCAAACCTTCCGAAAGCAGTAACTTCTTTGTTGACGACTTCGTTCGCTGGAGCCTTTCCAACCAGGTTATATACCACCAAAACAACATAAACAGAATAGATATTTTCTTACTAAAGCTGATTCGAATTCATATTGCAAGTGCCTAGGCTAACAGCTTAGTCTTTGGGGCTTATTACTCCAAATTTGAACATTTTGAGAGTGCGATTTAAAGTGGTTATATTCCACCTAATAAACCTTCTATTAAGACGATGGTTGATCCGAGATAAAGAGGCTGCACAAATCACATTGGTGCATAATTCCTTATATCTCGCCTGATTTTTCAATAACTGAGTGATTCAATGATTTACGAATAAGTCAAGAATTATATGGCCGCGAGAGAACCCCTATGTATAACAGCAATTTGTGTACTGCTAAACAATAAAACCTGATCTGGAATGATCTTGGTCAAGTGACCTCAGTAGCGAAATTCCTAATGCATATGGTTCGGAGTGTGAGCTTGATGAAAGCTTAAGTCCCCACTAGACAAGAAGTCTTATAATTAAAATTGAACAATTAGATACCAAGCAGCAATGAAAGTAGTCCGGTATAAAATCGTATAAAATCTTGGTGGTAGGTAGTTTCCTTAGTTTTGCTGTTTCATTCAAAACCCTTAAAAAATGTTGTGTTCATAAGAATAAATATTATTTTTTTTTTAATATACAGACGAGCGTCTTACAGAACTTTTCGTTTCTTTTTAAGTTGAGAATGTAATTATATTGTCGTTTTCAATTGGCAATCCGGAATTGGTTTTAGATTCGGAATCCCAATTGAACAGTTTTTTTCGATTCTGAAAAAAAAGTTTGGTGTGACTGTATTAGTACTTCAAGCAATCACTTCACAATTTGTAAATTTGAAAAGATATGACATTTATCAAGTGTGACATTTAAATCTTTGAATGTGTGAGTGATTCTGTTTTTGCTTCTGATTTCAAATCCAAAAGAGAAATTTTCTTTTTTTAGAATCAGAACTGTCACTTTCGCGCAATTGAACGCATTCAGAATTCTTTTTTCTGCTTCCAGATTGCCAATTGAAAACGACATTAGTTTTATAGATTTCAACTAATTGTCACTCAATTTCGGGCCTTTTAAAAATAATTGATGCGGGCTTGGAAAAATTTAGCTACAATGTGCATGTGAAATAATACTATACAATTTCAGCAGAATTCATAGTGATTCAGTCACTCAAAATGTTTCGTTCTTCATTCCGTCTATATGTGGATGGCATCTGGATTTTTGCATGCCACCCAACACTTTTATGCAAAATGATTTAAACGCTTGGATGTCTCCCTGCGTAATTGCTTCATGAAGAGTAATACCATTCAGGGAAATGCAACCTTTGATAAAGATGAAATATGTACACCACGCAGGTATTCAGGTTTATTATCTCTCCTGAAAAGGCAAATACTCATATATAAATAAATCCCTTTGCATTTAGAGCATCGAAACTTTTATTTGACTAGGTTATTTTTGAGTCATTACCAAAAATTGACTTTGAGTTGATTTATTTTAAGCACACAAAAGAACCTCCATTCATTTACACAAACACCTTTGAGAATTTTTTCCTTTACTAGAATTTAGACAAATTTGAAAAGATTGGCGAAACTTAAATGAATCTTATTAAACTTTAATTCAAATCCCTTAGGTTACATACACAACGCTTCAACTGAATAAACACAAAAATGTTATTCAAAATATTCTCCATTATTTTGAAATCTTGTGTCTCAATAATTTCGCAAGATTACTTAAAGAGGCTGTAATTATATGCCGGACCGAATTTATGAAGTCATTATTAATAAAGGCGGTAGTACCCACTACTATAGAACTAAGCAATAGACTTACTAAGGAAAAACTAGTTTCATTTCATTCCGTTTGCTTTCATTTCCAATTTTAATATTAGGGTCTATTCCGTTGACGCCAAAAAAAAAAAGCATTTTTCGATATGGAATGGAACGCTTTGCAAGAGAGCCAAACAAAAAATAGCGGTACTTTTGGAATTAGTCTTCCTTTTACTTTTCTCAATATCATATCCAAACAGTAAGCGTCATCAAAAATGATACATTAACGCACAAGGTTTGAAAAAAAATGGACAACATATCAAAGAAAAAGTGTGTGCTTATTAAATTGAAGCGGAGTGTATATAAATACAAGAATTTAAGATGTCCTTCATTAGTTTATAAGTATAAAATGGCAATGCAATTGGTTGAATTTATTATTGTGCTGATGGAGATGGCCATTTGTCAACTGCACTTACATTATTCTTCGGGCTTTCTTCTACTTCATATCGAGAAAATTCCTATTCCCAACTCCCATATATTGAAATGCAGATTACTAAACATATTATACATTCATACAAACCGTTCTGTAACTAAATGTGCACATCATTCCGTCCAAGCACATTTTTATCTCTGATGGCATGGAAAGATTTAATAAAATATGGAAAAAGTAAATAGGGAAGTGACTTAAACTAAAAGTTGAAGCGCTGCGCTGACTGTAGTTGACAGGAAGTTTTTTTGAATTGGCTTCAAATGAATAATGTACTAGCTGGAGAGACAAAAATAACTTATTATTACTATATAATGTATTATCTGTTATGCTACTGTATTTTTTTTCAGACTCAGCTGATTTTTTTTTCGGTGTCTTAGTACTCGTATTAAAGTGAAAAATCATTCGCAAAAGGTAATGATATTTTCACATATAGGTACAAAAGATGATTTCATATTTATGTATCTTGAACGGATTTTAATAGAATATATGTAAATAATGGGCTTAACGAGTTCATTCTGACAGTGTTCATTCCATCAGAACTGCGTATTTTAAAACCCAATTCAGTATTGAATATACATAACTTCCACATCTGCAAGTATCTACAGCTAATATTTGTCAGTGATTTAACTTGAAAGTATGGATTCAACGTTGTTATCCTTATCAGTATACTTTAAAGATTATAACACTTTGTTATTGAATCAAAAAGTTTTCAAAAAAAAACATTTTTCTACAGCTCAGTTGCACCACATATACTTTTAAAATGGTTCTCGACTGGAATATTTTTTTTGTTTTCTAACTTAAAAAGGCTTCGGCGTTCATTTGATGAAATATAATAAAAATGCTGAGTGAAATTTCAAAACAAACATTTCTAACTTTCACCAATATTGCTTAAATATTCATGTAAATTCTAGAACTTCAGCATTTCGGAAATTTACAGTTAGATATATCTATACCACCGTAAGCGTTTTAATTGTTTTGAAATGGTATTCTGTGCAGGGATTAGAATAATTTTTTTTTTCAATTGTCTAAGGCGTCAATCATAGCTATCCCTGAAACTCTTCCTTAAAACTCAAATCAAGGGAACCTTGGACTTGATCATCAAATCATCGAAAAACTGACTGATAGAACGAAATGAGATAGTGAATACAATTGAGTTCCACGTCGTTGGAACGAAATTAAAATGATCATGGAAATAGTCTAGAGAGTGTAATTAAATGAAAAGTGCAGTGTTTTTTATGGAAAAAAACTATTATAATACAATATACGAGTATGATCCATTTTTGTATCAAAATAATAATATTTTACAAATTGTGCAAAATCAAATAATAATTCCCCCCAGGCAATAGTAAATATTTTTTAAACAGTCAATAAGTCAATGTTACTATATTTTTAATAGAAAACTAATTAAAAAAATTAAAAATGTAGATTAACTTTTAATAAATTACCTATCAAAAATAACCAAAATTATTGATACTCTAGTGATTATAATTAGGTTCACCAAAATAAACAGACAAAATTTCAAGGTAAGACAAAGGTACCTATAACTATAACTATTTCTATTCTATTTCTGTTATAAAAATGGAAAAGTTGTTTAATCTTTTATCTCATCATCATAGCCGAAGAAAAATTAAGAGGTATGTGTATTTGGCTTTTATTTTTTTTAAATCAAAATAAAATTGTGTCATTTCATCTACTGAGCTTTAATTCAATTTAACCCAGGACCAAAGTGGAAAATGGGAATAGCACTGTCAATAAAATAAGAATCCTGTGATGGCTGGTGTGGCGAGTCAAAAGCGATAAGTCTTAAAAAAGTACTTTTAATACAAATTTGCGTCACAAATGCACGACAAAGGGATTACGAAAGACTTATCGAACCTCAAAAGGCTGAAATAAGAGAAAAGATGTTTTCCCATGGAGAGGCCAAGTCAATCTTCCAAGTCTCAACTTCTATATAAAGGAGGAAATGTTTCTTTGTTCGACTTTATTAAATCTGTTGAGTTTTTCATTTTTAATTTGATTAATTTCAAGAGAAGGGAATTACAATACTATATTCCACACAAAAGCTGCTTGTACTCGTGACCTTAGCCGTATTATATGCTGTAGAGGTTAGTTTTATCTTTATTTACATTCAAAAAAGATGGTCTTTTGATTTTTTCGTATGATGTGGTTAAAACCTCAAAACCATTAATTAAATTTCTTACGAAAAACGGTAAATCTGAGCCTTCCTCAGCCTAAGCAATCAGGAAAATATAAGATTGAGTCCATTATTCCATTATAATTATAATTAATCCCAACCTGGATGGAATCACCCCAGTAGGGTTAAAACAACATTCTTGCGGTAAGTGTTAAGCTGATTAAGTTAAATAATATGAATCAAAAAAACATTAGAGTCAGCATGTGGTCAGCCATCAGCTCCACAAGACCACAAGTTTTTGTTCAATTTCCGAGATTCCGCTTTCATTTGTTTTTCTGTGCTTTCACGGGGCAATAAAACTTAATTTTTTTTGTTTGTTACAAAAATCAAAATTTTTATACTTTTTCATCAAGTCAGATTTTTGAGATATTCTCGTTGGATAATTGAGGAATACTTGAAAAAATACGGTTTTTCAATATATTTAATAAAAAGTGCAGGGCAATTTTCCAACAGAATTTTTTTAGTTAATTAATTTCAAAAACTTTTTGAAAATGAAAATATTTAATATTTAAAAAAAAACGAAAATTTTAAATTTATGCCGCTAGCTGTTTTTTTTAGTAACTTCAACTTAAAAACTAAGTAACTCACTCAAAGAGTTGTAAAAGCTTAAGCCTTTCTTAGCTTAAGCTTGGTGAGCTAATGATTTATGAATTTAAAAAACTATTAATTCATAGCTAGTTGGTGGCTTATCAAGTAAGAAAATCTTATTCATAAGCTTCTTGGGACTCAGAAATAAAAAACGAATTCAAAACAAAAAAATTCATAAGCTACAAGTGACTAATTAATTAATTTTTTTGTTACTATATTAATAAATCAGTTTGTAATTGCATGTATTTTTTTATAAACGAAATTTCAAGGGGATAAAATACGACACGATATCAACCACCTTAAGACTATAGTTAGATAAAGAGTACTTAGACGAAGGGACAAGACAAGCCCCACAAAAACTAACAAATATGATACCTATAAGGATATTTTTTTTTAACATAAAACCAATTTAATTACCCTTTAATAGAACACAATCAAAGCGTCGCGTCTTAAAAGGTGAATTAAATTGATCGAAATATAAATGGCGAGACTTCAAACACATGTTACAGAGATTCGATTATTAAATAATAGATGATTTAAAATAATTGGTAGTTAATTAATGATTTAATCGTGTTTGGGGGTAAATTTATTTGTGATTACATGTCACTTGCACTTCAAGTGGTGGATGAATTGGGTTTAATTGTGTTATCGTATCTCCATTAGGGAATCTGGTTTCATAAAGTTCTTTATATGATACGGAGAAGCCATCCTTTTTGGAAATAAAAGTAATTAAGATTAATTAGATTTATTTTTATGACTTAACGATCTTACAAAAGAGCTAAAAATATGTTGTTTTTTTCAATGATTTTCTTTTTATTAAGGATTAATATTATTTAAAAAATAAACTTGTTTTTGAATTGAACTGAAAAAAGAAATGATTAAATATCACATTGGTAAACTAGATTGTTTTATCTCTCCTTAAATCTGAAGTTTAAAAAGAGTTTAAATGTCCTAATTAGGTAGTATTGAAAAGAATTATTCAAATCGTATCTTTTCAATCATCTTCAATGGAAATTACTTTAAATTTTATTTAAATTTTTGTTCAAATAAAGAAATATTTATTAAAATACCACAGAGTTCAAAACACTTCGCAATTATTTGAATTCTTTTAGCCTTATTTAAATTATTCAAAGAAAGTATACAAAGTATAAACAAAAAGTTTATTGGTTTCAAATAATGTTTGAGTGAGAAAATAATTTTTATGCTATCAATGTAATCTTTAAATTGAATTAATTTTTTTTAACACTGCGTGCTCAAAAAACTGTCTTTTATAAACATGAAAATATGTAACGTTTCTAATAATATTAGTTTCTAAAGTACACATTACGGGGGTTAAATCAAAAACATCCCTTGCATAAAAAACAAAAATTGAAAAAAAATCGATATTATCGACAAGAATTTTAACAGTTTCTTTCTAAAAATAGCCCTTTATATTCATATTGATTGAGTATCAAAGTTCGATGACCTCCAACTCCCAAGACGTCAGTAAAATTCAACCATTTCTACTATTTCTCCATTTTAATTCGCTAACTAAACTCACGTAGTTCAAATAAATATTTTCTGCTATACAAATTCCTTAAATAACTACATCAATATTTATTACAAGGCCACATTCTACAAAGGACTCATCCAAAGTATCACGTTGCAAACATCAATCTTTGGAGCTCTTATATAGCTTAAAATCCTTTATTCTATAGAATATTGTAAATAATTTGGCATAAATTATAACTACCCATCAGGTAACAATGTATAGCCAGAAAGCAAAAAAGGAAAATCCGTCAGGAAGTCATCGTCAATAAAAAAGCAATAAAATTATATCTAAATTAGTGGCAAAGAAAGATACACTTTTTCTTTCGATACATTTTTTTTTCGTAATGTTGAGACTAAAATAGATTGATAGCTATTCGAGCTCAGCTCACAGCCGCATAGGCTGTAGTAGTTAGCTCAGTGTATTTAATTTTATATCTATCATTGATAACATAGCCGATAAAAAAAGCATTAAATAAAGTCGTAAAATGTTTTCGTTAATTTCCTTTTTTCTCTTGGATAGCTAGCTATTCCTTTGATTTTTGATGATTGCAGAATATTATTTGTTGACGTCAATATTGTATGGTTTTGTACTCGAGTAAGTATAAAAAGTCATTATTCTAGGTATACTACTACTATACAAAACAGAAAACTTGAAATTTTTAAGAAGTAATAACGTGTATAATAGCAAGACTCATTTGAGTTATAGATCGTATTTAAACTTTCACATTCTTATCAATTCATGCATTTATAAACTGACAAGGAAGATTTTCTTATAGATTATATTTTTAATATCTCTTTTTGTTAAATTATGATCTGATACTAGATCCAATCAGCAACCATAAATAAAATAAAATAAAGAAAGTGCGTATACGCCCGAGTGTACCATTTGATAGATTATTAAATTCAAATTTACCAAAAACCATTTTGTATGACTTTTTCTTTTGCGTGAATCGATTTTAACTTCAAAACATTATAGAAGACAGAGCTGGATTCAAAACAGGGAAAGGGCCCTGTTTTCTTCTTATTTGTTTTATCTGAAACTTCTAATCTATTAAATAGTTTTGTTCACGACATTACTCTGAGTTTTTCATATTCGTTTTAAAATGTTCCTTCAGATGAAGTACTAGAACGGCAGCGTATGATAAGCGTATTTAATTCTTGTCTCGAAAGTATTGTCAGTGGGAAATCAAAATCCGTCTAGAATTTAATGGTTTAGAAACTCGATTTTGTCTTTTACCGTTAAAACGCACGCCGCTATCCATGTTGCAGTGGCACTTGCATCAATGAAACAGAGCCGTTATCAGTTCTCGGCACGTGCATCTATCACAAACCAGCTTTAAATCCGTAATATTATTCGTTTTTATTTTTTTACTTCCTACTCATAATTGCCTCATCGCCAGGGTCTTTACCTAAAAAAAATTTTATGTGTAAATATTACTAATAACTGGGCCCATTCTATGAGTTTTTTTTTCATCCCCGAATACTATTTGTAGAATGGACACAGTAGAAGTACTAATACGGATTTCATTTTCCTACAAAAAACAAGTGCTATTCGTATTTTGATAAATACCAATGCTCTTGGTATTCAATCGTACATTGTAAGAATTTTATTTTACTATTTACTTATTAATTTGTCAATTTGAATAAAATTGAAGATGTTAATTTGAGCTTTTCTAATAAAATTTTTACAATAATCAGACTAAATTTTTCTTAAAGTTTTTGGTGTGCTGAATTCGAATCCTAACTCTGAAAAAGTTCCATCACTTTAGGTTTCCGAGTTATTGACCGCGGAGGAGTTTTATTTTTAAATCAATTTCCAGATGACCTAAAATGCTAGGAATTTTCTCAGGATTAGTTTACTTCTTATTTTTTTTAGCTATTATTCAACGAGTACTCTTGAGTTAAAAGAATTCTTCCTTCATGGGCTAATGACTCCACCATCATTTTAAATACAAAGGCTCTTAAACTTAAGGCGAATACCAGCCTAACGCTTAAAATTAAAGAAATATCTCAAACTACAAATGTTGACGTAACATTTTTCGATACAGGAAAAATGAAAGGATTCAAAACAGTAAAAATTTAGAAATTTTTAATTCAGTTTTTTTTTCGCCTCAAAAAAAAGCCTACACAGGTACCACGCAACGAAGTCCAATGCAATTAAGTACAGTTCAATAAGGCTTTTGGGCTGTATTGCATTCAGCGAAATTTAAGCTATGCTTTTATATTATTTTAAATTTCGGACTTTATTGTACTTTCATCTTTTCTATGTTCATCCGCACGACGATTTCCGGAACTCCACGTTGCTTAAGGGAAACATTATTAGATTTCGAGGTTGTCTATCAAAAGATTTGTCAAGATTTTTCAGCATTTGCCACACCTAATGCAAAACAACCTTAAATTATAGTTATTTACTGTACATACAAACCTAGCTCCTCAACCTAGCCTGGCTCCGCTTTATTTATTTGAAGTTAGTTGAGAAGCAAGGAATGCAGCCAACTAGCTATCTAATAACCAGACTTATCTCGCGACACTTTGTAATTTAATTCAAAGGCTTAAAATATGATTAACCGTTTTATTTCATATTCCCACCATGTTTAGGAAATTTTGAAAGTTAAAGAAAAAAAAAATTACAATTTAATAATAACATTGTCGTTCCTCAACACAACATTTTCCAATCAAGTGGCACAGTTTGAAAGCTCACAATATCAAATCATTTGTAACTTAAACCATGGTACACTAGAATAACCAAAAAAATAAAATAAATTGTAACAAGTTGAGTTTTATTGCACCTTGGGTCTTAAAGCTACAATACAAACATTTTCTAACGTCACATCCTTGGCAACATAAGATCGCAACGAAGTATTGAACCCATTTTTCTTCAGGTACTCGACTCTGCTATAGTCTAGGACACGTTTGCAATGCAAACCGATTTGCTCTCGTTCTTTCACCGCAACATCATCGACAGATGTTGCATCCTCGTTAAGTGATTCTTTGTCAATAAGCTTTCTCCGTTCTCTGCTAAAGCCAGTGCCACATATCGCCCAGCTAGCCATTTTGGTGATCAAAGCAAACTCCTTTTGGCTCAATCCGTTCTCGAGGAAGAACTCTTTCCCAACAAATGGCTTCCATTCGCACCGATGATGGCAGCAAAGTGCAATCAAGATAGCTTCAGTCTTAGCTGTGTCATCCTGCAATATGCAGCGAATAGTCAGATCTGTAGCTGCGCCACATAAATGTTTGCTCACAGCCACTATTCTCTTGGAGTCGTCGAGTAAATCCAATCCGGACATTTTGAAATCGGCAATATCCGCACGAATCCTATGGACAATGTTGCGGTCTTCGATTTTGTTGTCCTTCTTGTGGCGATGGGACATTCTGTCGATTAGAATGACCTTGGAACTCTCGTTTCCAGTGAGGGCCTGGGCCAGCCAGTACGAAAGATGTCCTTTCCCAGCTCCGAATTCAATGAAGCTAGTGGATTTCTGGAATAGACCAGAGTTTTCTAAGAACCCAAGAAGAGATGAAGTTTGTATCAAGTGTTTCCTGGTCTCGAAGCCATATTCTTCATTTGCCAGTTCTGCCTTTAGTACATCGTGCGAGTTATCCATTTCAATGATTTGACCATCCACATACTTTGTATAGAGTTCCTTCACTTTGTCAATTATAGCTTTCAATTCCGCCGGTGGAACTTCGCTCAGTTTTGGACATTCTGTAGCAGACGTCATACTTTCCTTGGCATCACCGCAATTAACACCAGGAACGATGTAGGGCGGGAGATTCTCCATTGGCTTTGCATTGCAGATCTTCAGGTGCTTTCGAAGGTTCTTCTTGTAAACAGAATGTTTACTATCCAAGGGACAAGGGATTCGTCCATTTTCTGGTACTTCTACTTCATTGCCATCGACAGATGTGTTCTCTAATTGGGGTTCATGCTCACCGCAATATTCTTTGCCTTTAGCAACCGTCATTTTGCAGAAACGTTTTTTTCGTTTCACAATATGTTTGCATGTTGGTTGTGATGAAGGTTCGCCTTCGTCATTGTTAGTGGTTTTCGCTTTTTTAACTTCGGGTTCCATTGAGGATAATTTTTATTTTCGCGTGGACTAAAGGGAGTAAAAAAAAACAACACAAAAGTTAAAAACAGTTGACAGAACCTGAGCTGTCAGTTTGCAAGTGTCATCGTCACATGGGTATGTTTCGGGTTGTTGAATAAAATTGATCTTAAGGACAGGCGCAAACTTAGTCGATGGCACACCATGTTGGCGGGCCGGGCGGTGGCATTGATTGCTAAGCAATTGTAAAAATGAATGTACGTTCTGAATTTTATGCCGTTTCTTGCTAGCCCTAATCTATAAAGATCATGCTCTGAAAAATAAATATACAGGCAATTTTACTTTTGATTCCAAGTTAAAAGTTATTCTTTGCTATAGTAGTTATATGGTACTTCTGAATGAAATAAAAACGTGTTTGATCCTTTGAAGGGGATTATAACCTTGTGAGGCTGTTGTGACATGTGTGACATCAGTAAGGTTTGCCAAAATAGGGGGCAAGGGTTCATTAAATTCCCCATCTGGAATTCCAACTTAACCTTTCAATCTACATGTTAAGATTTATAAAACGTTTTCATTAGATCAAATAAGGTAATTTTGAAGATAATTTACAAAATAAGTCCCACATTACCTCATTTCCCATCATATAAAAACACATTTCCAAATAAGGTACTTTCAACTAAATTTGCACGAAATTATATCCGAAATTAGGTAAGCGCATAAATTTGAAATGTCTTTATGAGACAGAAATAGAAAAATAGAAGTTTTCATCGTATCCGAATATTTTGTTTTGGAATGGACTCATAACTCATAAAATCATCCGTCATTGGCTTTTTTAATTATGAGTCTCATAAAATTAAAAGGTTGGGGAATACTGAACTGGCATTGACAAAGTGAAGTATTTCATAAAATGTGTGGTCTGTATTCGGAATTCAATTGCATTTATTGCGACTTGCTGAAATCGATGTGCTTGTGAAAGCGCAGCATAAAGACGCTTGCGTTTTGCCGCGTCCACTGTGTTCAACAGGAATTAATTCATCTACTACATTTAGTATAAGTTCATTTTCAGTAAATCGTATAATCCTCTCTTATCTATAGTATGTGGTTGTAAAGACAACTGTCACTCACTATAAGTGTCAAATTGCTAACAAAAAAAACCAAGTGGCGTGTGTATTCAAAACGTTTTATAGTTTTTCACCCCAGCATTTTTAATCATAAATATATTTTATTTTCTTCCATTAAACCATCACTGAAATATGTAAATAAAATATTTTTTTCAACTCAAAGCTTTTTTTATAAAAATTTTGCTTTCACAGGGCTCTCGTCAAACCAAAATCTGAACTCACTCCCGAGGAATTGGCTCGTCAAGAAGAGGAAGAATTCAACACAGGACCACTATCCGTGCTCACACAATCCGTCAAGAACAATACTCAAGTGCTCATAAACTGCCGCAACAACAAGAAACTCCTCGGACGTGTTAAGGCTTTCGATCGACATTGCAACATGGTCTTGGAGAATGTAAAAGAAATGTGGACCGAATTGCCGCGCACAGGCAAAGGTAAAAAGAAGGTTAAGCCGGTAAATAAGGATCGCTTCATCTCGAAGATGTTCTTACGTGGAGATTCTGTAATCTTGGTTTTGCGTAATCCTCTTGCAACGGCAGCTGGAAAGTAAAACAAAAGAACAAAATAAACAAAGTCCTGTAACGTTTAGATTTTAAGATATTTCACTGAATAGATTTTTTTCATTTGTAATAATAAAAATTAATAATCTTAAATAATTCGAGTAATTCTTCTTTAAAAAGAAGATGTAAACTGTCGCATTTCAGTGATTCATTTCCCAAAAAAAATTACTAACTATTTAAATTTCAGGTGGAAGTTGAGGCAAAATTCAATATTTAATTTTATATAATTGCTATGCAATCAAAGAATGCAACCCAAACATTATTTTGCAATTTCTGAACTAGGAATTATAGCTCAATCAATAATCTGTCGGTTGCGTTTTAAAGACCAAAATTTTGGAGTAATATAAGCTTTATATTCGAAAGCAAATCAACACAAATGCACTTCAAATGTGCCTTAATGCTAACGCTTTAGGAAATTAAATAAATCTGAATCCGTGCATCATATATCTTCTGTTCTTACTGTTACATAAAAAAAATTGTAAAATTTGGCTAAAATGGCAAATTTCTTTTTTATGGAATTGGTTGCAATTTCAAGTCTCATAGAGGCTTGGGCTGCTGATCCTGAAATAACTGGATTCTTGAAGCATATAAAAGTTATACCAGATTGTTTAGCTGTCGATGCAGTTGATTTTCTAGAGGTCCTTTGGTGTTTTATTAAAATTCGGCTTTTCTAACTTTTTTAATATTCCAGGTAACTTATGACACTGGAGTTTCTGCAAATAAAGGGAAAGAAATGACACCTACGCAAGTTAAACATCAACCTATTGTAGATTGGGATGCCAATGAAAACTATTTCTACACTCTAATGATGATCCATTCAGACACTCCACTAAGCAATAAAGCTGAATTTAAGCCACAGCAATTTCATCACTGGCTAGTGGTTAACATTCCTGGAAAAGATGTTAGCTCAGGTGACATCATAAGTGAATATTTAAGTTCTGGCCCATCAAAGGGATCGGGGCTGCATCTTTATGTTTTTCTTCTGTACAAACAACAGAGAAAAGTGAAATTTGAAGAAAAATTCATAAATAAATATTCAATGGAAGGACGATCAAATTTTTCAGTTGGAGATTTCACAACAAAGTATGAGTTGGGATTTCCTCTGGCAGCTAATTACTATGTAGCTCAGTATGATGATTATGTACCAACAGTTTATGCTCAGATTGGGTATTAATGAAAGGTGCGGTAGGGAGGTGCATGAAAGTGATTAAAATAAGTAATGATAAATGGTTGTCGTCAAAGATTTTGTGATTTTTTGTTATTTCGATAATGTAAAAAATAGTCTTCTTATTCAGCCTTTACTTAAGTTCGAAACGAGTCGATTTCGAATAATTTGTACTTTAAGTTTCAAAAAATTAGAGAATGTATCTTATCTTTAACTGGGACGTTTCTATGGTCTTAACGATCATTTTGAAAAATCTGCGAAAAGTTGCATTTAAAGCTTAATAAAAAGTTACCTGATTTCCTTTGTGAATATCCTCAATAAACTAAAAAAATTGTTTTTTCAGCTTACCTTATGATGTTATTCCTGATTTTGTTATAATTTGCTCCTTGTGCCGCAATAACTGATTAATATGTTGAGCTCTAGTTGAAAAGAAATTATTATAGTAAAGTAATATAAAATAATAGATTACATTGCTGAAATAAAAATATTTAATAAGGCTCCATTTAAGAGTGCACAAAATGCATGTTTTCAAAAATGTACCTATCTATGAAATTATCAACATACATAGATACTTCTCCAACGGTAATAAAGTAAAGTGTTGTTTTCATCTTTTGCAAATCGATACGGGATAACCTGTTTCAAACTTGCAGAATATTTTAAATAACTATTATACTCAGCTATATTATCTATGTACATATTTTATTTTACGTCGAACAATAATAATATTGATTTTAATCATATCAGTTACATGAACTGGTTAATGTCCATTAAAATATGCATTTAATATTTTGCATAAAAGGTGGTATGGGCGTCAGCGATCTATTGTTTGAATGACAATAAAATGATAAAACTGCTAACATATAAGAAAATCCAGTTAAGATCACGCTGCTGACCAGTACGTAACCGGTATGGAGCTCTGATTACCTACTGATTTTTTCGTTAATCATTTGAACAATTATGATGAGCAGGAACTATAGTTTGAATAAGATCAAACGTTTTTTTAAAGGAAACGTTTGATAAACGCACATTTACGCTTTTCGGACCCATCAATTGTTCCCGAAGCTCGTGCGAACGCCGCGCCGCTAGACTGTTTTTTGTGGAGATATATAAAGTTTATAGTCTACGCCGAAAAGCTTGAAACGATCGACTATTGGAGGCGAACATTCGCCTCGTTATTGCCGATAAACGGCTACAAATGTTGGAAAAAGTGATCGAAAATTGGACCGCCAGAAATCATATTTAAATTATAATGCCTAAAGATTAGCTTTCGAATAAAGTTAATTTCATGTCAATTTTAAAAATTCATCTTTGTTTTATTCTATTTCAAAGTTATATATATCTGAAAAAACACCCTATATACAATACATACATTATGTAGATTATTTTCTTATAATTTTATTTTATAAAAAAGAACATTTTGAATTTTTGAGGTGTGAGTTCTTAGTTTTTGGTTTTTTGAACTGGTGTTTGAACTGTTTTTTTTTTTCCACATTGCATCCGCTTAATGAATCAGTTTTTATAATCACTTAATTTACCTATCGTGGCTAAGAATAAATTTTAGTTACAATTACTAAGATTATTATTTTATTAATTTACATGCAATTTGATTTCAATTGTTCTTTTCGCTGCATCATCTACAATTTGTGATGAAAAAAAAATATTTTTTTTGCAAACGTTTAAATTTGTTGTCACGGCAAAATGCAATTATGCTTTTTTGTTGTTGTAAATATCTGGTTACAAGTTGCATGCGTCTAACTACCACCTACAATTTGCGTTACACATAACAAAAAAGCCAACAATAAAATGGCTTATTTAGAAAAAAAGACAAAGCCGGTTTTGCGCGGCAACAACAAATTCAAAGGGCACACCGCAGACGAATACAAGTCTGATCTAAATGTTGACAAACGACCAGTTTGTCTGAAAATGCATTAAACCACATTTCAAAATCAAATTAACGCACGAACACCATGTTGCAGGGGCAGGGGTAGTATATAACTTGTATATCTATACTGCTTATGTTAACGTTAAGTGGTATCGAAAAGTTCACTTGGCCACTCGTCTGCCCAGCAGTTTAATCATTTCTCTTCAAGCATTGATCTCAGACGGAACGTGGGTCGGAACGCAAAATGAAACTTTTCTATTTTGTTGGAATAGTTGCGGTTGTAACGGTTGGCATAGTCCATGCGGGTGATTCCGATGTAACTAAGTTTTTGAAACACTTGGAGGTCATACCAGATGTTATCACCGAAGGTGCCACCGATTTTCTCAAGGTTATTATCAATTAAAATTAAAAAAAAAAAAAATTACCTCATTAAAAGAGATTTATGTATTTTAGATCTCCTATGATAGTGGAGTATTTGCAGACAAAGGAGTGGAAGTGACACCAACTCAAGTAAAAAATCAACCCAAAGTTGAATGGAAGGCTCAGAAAAATGCATTCTACACTCTGATTCTGACCGATCCAGATGCACCCAGCAGAACCGACCCAAAGATGCGTGAATTCCATCATTGGTTGGTGGTTAATATTCCTGGACAAGATATTTCCGCAGGAGAAGTTCTTACTGAATACGTCGGTTCGGGTCCACCAAAAGATACCGGTCTACATCGATACGTTTTCCTACTTTACAAACAGCCAAAGAAATTGAAGTTTGATGAGAAACACATCTCAAAGAACTCCGCCGAAGGACGTCCTAACTTTTCGGCCATGAAGTTTGCAGCCAAGTACAAACTAGGAAATCCTCAAGCAGCTAATTTCTATCAGGCCCAATATGATGATTATGTCCCAACAATCCATAAACAGATTGGGTTTTAATGTGTTATTGTGTCAGTTTTGTTATTTAAGTTATTGTTTCATTTAATGGTGAATAAATTTGCAGAAATTATGCAAATGACTTTTTTTTTATAAAACAAATTTGAATTTAATTATTATTTCATTTCATCTTATCTAAAGTGTTATGCAAGAAGACTTTTAAAATGTTGTGGAATAATAGTTTCGATTACATGAACTAAACTGGTTTGACTGATAGCTGGCTAGTAGCTTATAAGATTTTGCGTTTATTTGATTGATAGTCTTTTTTTTATTGGAATACCTGAAGTGAAATGAATACTTACCGTTATCTACCCAGTTTTTAGTGCTTATTGTATTTAATTTGTACCTACCCTTTGTGGGAGCACAATATAAAGTATATACACAATATACAAGAATTTGTATAATAATGATACAGGTTGAATTTTGAATACATTCAAATCAATGTAGTGTAGTTCTATCCAACTGGTTTGTGACAAATAATTAACCTTGAAAAACTTTTCTACTTTAGAAGTTTTTATGTCAATTCTGACCAAGCTTGATTTTATCCCTGTGTTTATTATAAACTTTCTAAAATTAAGAATAAATAATAAATGTTTTGATTTTCGTTCGTAATCAAATCCATAGTGAGACATTTATATGGCAAACATTTTAATTGCAAAATATTTAAGTTAGTAAATATTTATAAACCGTTAGTTGGCAAATAAAAAAATAAAAAAAGCTGTTTTCATAATATCAAATTTTAATAAATTGTTTTTTCAAAATTCCAAAAAAATTATTCTTAAAATTTTTAAATTGAATACCTCCTATTTAGATTTGAGAGATGCTTTGCAAAAAAAAAAAATATTGAAACCAAGTAAACAATTTTAAAGAAAAAAACCAAAAATCTAAAAAAAGCTCCTATGGGAGGTAGGCTAAAATTTAATTTCATGAAATGGGAAGTTTTTGAACCGGCTGTTAAAGAAGAAGAGTTTTTTTTTCAGAAAAATTTATTTCTTATTTAGTATATCCAGCATGAAGTATGGGAACATAATCATCGTATTCTGCCCTATAAAAGTTGCCAGCTACAGGAACACCCAAACTATATTCCTTTATAAGATCTCTTGCCTTTGTTTTGGTGCGTCCTTCTCTTGTTCTGAAATGTTTAAGAACATAAATAAAGGTAAGTATAAAAAGGTATGAAGAATAATTGTGAGGTCTTATTTCTTACGTCTTCGAAATGTAAACACTAGTTTTAATTTCATTGGGTTGTTTGAACACCAAAAATATATAACGATGTTTGCCAGAACCTAATGGTGGTCCCGAACCAACGTAATCCACAACAGACTGTCCTTCTGACAATTTATTACCAGGAATATTTACAACCAACCAGTGTCTAACTTCGCTAAATTCCGCAGATGCATCTGGATCAGTCATCAATACTGTATGAAGTGCATTTTCGTCTGCATCCCAATGCAATGTTGGTTGGTCTTTTACTTGAGTTGGAGTTAATTCGTTTCCTTGATCAACAACTACTCCACTTGGATAGGTGACCTATAGATAAGAAGATTGTTTGAAAATTAAAGCATTGTTTTTGTATTAAAAAAAAAAAAACTGAAAATGTAAACTTGCTTTGCTCTCAAGACTCATTAGAAGTTACAAAATATGAAATGCCCCGAATATATGTATGTACTTTATATACCTATAAAACTTTTTTTCGTTCAAACAAACATTTTGAGTTTGAGGTTGAAACAAACAATATAATTTTTCTAATGCTGAAGATGATAAAACAAATATTCTAACCTTTACAATTTTAGTTGGAGCAACATCTATTACGTCGGGAATAATTCCAGCCTCTTGCATCTTAAAATTACCTACAAAAATAATTCGGCAAAACTCTTCGAACGATAAATATAAACTAAACGTAAAACGTTAAACACTTAAACGTAATCAAAATCATTCGTACATTGTACTTGTACTCGATTATGTATGCCTACTCGTATTTATTGTTTTTGTTATCTACATACTAACTCCTAAAGACAATTAGAAAAAGAGAGTAAAAAACAACTTGCAGCGTCAGCGAGTTTCAACAACATAATCACTCAATCTCAATCGAGTGAAACTCAACAACGGATTTCTTTTAGGGTACCCTCACACTTGGGAGGGTTTCTTAATAAGCGTGCTTATTACGAAAAAAACAGATACATTTTTTTTTTAATTCATCAAAAACGTTGGAGACTTTTCAAATAAGTATGTTTATAGAAAATAAAAATATGAGCTAGAAAATAATGTCTGGTTGAATTAAGATCTCGAGTTTTTATGAATGCCAAAGGGCAATTATAAGTAAAAAGCTAAAAAATATAATTTTAAAAAATTTTTAAATATTAATATCTTCGTCAATATGGCCATTGTATATAAAAAAACTCTATTTTGAAAATAGGCCTCCACACCCTTTTTGTAGAGAATAACATTAACTGCAAAGTTTTGCATACAACAATTTTGATTTTGAAAATTGTTGATTTTGGTTTAAAAAAAGTTGATGTCAGTTTCCCAAAAACCCATTTATGATAATATTAAACAACGCAAGCATTGGCTGAAATATAGATAGAAAAACGGTACCACAATTTATAATAGCGATCATTTCCAACAGTTCTAGATAGTTTTTGGATCCATTTAAAAATAAATGAATAAAACATAGCAAAATAAAATTTATTTAATAAATAGATCTATATAATTTACTTTTCTCATTTATTTCAATTTTACATTTTTTAAAAAAGTTATCGTGCATTAAAAATGCAGTCTATTGATTAAATCATTCAACAAAATTATGTAAATTAATTAAGTTTTGAATGTAAAATAGGAACATAGTCATCATATTGTGCCCGATAGAAATTGCCAGCTATTGGATTACCTAAGTTATGTTCTCTTATTAAATCGCGTGTCTTCTGTTTAAATCTTCCTTCGAGTTTTCTAAAAATTTAGTATAAACAAAAAAAAAATTTAATACAAAAACAAAATTAAAAAGTATGTATCTTACGTGTCCGAAATATAAACATTAGTTTTTATCACATTTGATTGTTTAAAAACCAAAAATATATAACGATGTTTCCCAGATCCCAGCGGTGGTCCTGAGCCAGCGTAGTCCATTACAGACTGACCTTTGGATAATTGATTTCCAGGAATATTAATAACCAACCAGTGTATGGCTTCTCTAATTTTTTCTGATACATCCGGATCAGTCATCAATACTGTGTAAAGTGAATTTTCATCCGAATCCCATTTCAACGATGGTTGATCTTTGACTTGGGTTGGTGTAAGATCGTTTCCTTGGTTGACTATTACTCCACTTGGGTAGATGACCTGCATACAAATGTTGTAATTAATTAAACAAAATCAAAAAAATGGTATTTCCGTAATAATTTCACAATTCCACTTAGTTTTTTGTGTCCAATAAAATTTTGCAGTGTCATTATATTGCTTCAACGAGGTTTTTTTACGAGAATTAAGCACTTTTATTTTCACTGAACCTTACTTGAGAAAATACGACGTATTTAATTTTTTTTTTGTAATAATTCTTGTCATTGAAAAAATTTCTTTAAGAATTATTTTCACTTGAATATGCAAATGTTTACCTCCAGAATATTAGGAGGAGCAACATCAATAAGATCGGGTACAATTCTAGCCGCTTCCATATTTTATTTAACTTTCTGTAATAAGGACGAGAGCGCGACAACTATAAATTTTAAAACCCACAAAACTAATTTTTTAATAATATATACTATACTCGTTATGTAGGTAAAATAATATGTTTACTGAAATCTAAACTGCTCGTTGTTCGTGTTTGTTGTAATCTAAAGTCGATAGAAAGTATCTATTAAGATAGCCAGATTAGAATATTATTGTTTTTACTTAACCAGAGCAGAAGGCCTTCAGCTGATATCGGATATCGCAAAAGCTTTTTATTAATACTTTGTTGAGTTTTTGGCAACACATTGGCATAATATTAAACCAACATTTTATTTTTCTTTTTGCCAATAAATTTAATCTATAATATTATTTCTTAAAAAAGGCTTTCCTCAATTCTTAAACATAAGCTTTTCAACCAGTGGCAGAGACATGATTTGTTTAAAGGGGGTTGTCCCTTTAGCGTCATAAATAAAAATTGTTGGATGTAAAGCATAAAAAATGTAAATATATTCAGAGTATTAACAGGTATATTATTTGTACCCTTGGGTTAATTGAGAGTTGTAATTCACTAACACAAAACAAAAAAATTGGACTCCATGTGAGCTTTTGAGAAGCCCAAAATGTCAAAATATTATGAAAAATAAACTTCGATGTTATTTTAGAGCAATATCTCTATTTGCCGAACTTTTGTCTCCTTTCAAAGTGAATATAAAGTTGTGAGTCGCGAATTACTAGATGGCGCTGTCATCGCATTCGAGAATCGATATAGTTCGAATGTAAAAGTCGTTATATTATGATTCAAAAGTAGTTAACTAATCTTCGTTACAATATTCTTTCATTTCCAATCCCAATGAAAAAATAAATAATTATTATATTAAACCAATACCTTACCTTAATTAAAACCAGAAACCAGTTTTTATGTCATATCAACTGGCTGGATCAATTATATTCAAATTTTTTTAAGTGAATCTGATGGTGTTGTTGTTTTTTTAATTTTACCTTTAATGAAGTTCAAAGCTGAGCTTAAAAAAATTGTTCAAACAGTTGCATTTAATATTCTCTCGATTAAAGATGAAACAAATTAACTTAATTTTGTGTATTGTTATGTTTGGTTACACTTTTGGTAGTGCATCAATTTTGCTCAAATCAAAAATGAAAGACTTTGGTGTTGTGCCTGATGTAATTGATGAAGCACCAAATGAACTTCTTCAGGTAGATTAGAAGTGAATAAACAAAAACATAATTCGTTGTTTGTTTATGTTCAATTATATTTATCAATAGATTATGTTTTTTAGTTTTTACATTTTTACATTAATAAAAAGTGCCTTAAATTACAAAGTATACAATTACGTCGGCTAACACTATTTCTACTGAGTCATGAACAAACAATTTGTTGCCTTAACTTCAAGATTTGGATATTAGTGATTTAAAATCACATCCGAGAGAAAAAGAGGTCAACAAAATAAAAAATAAAAAAATCTAGTGTGAGCTATAAAGTTTATTGCATTAACTTTGAGATAAATACATAACTTCAAAGGCAACAGACAAAAATTTATAACATGACTGGAATATTTCCTATGGTTGAGAATTGAATAGCTTTATTGTAATTTACAACAACTTCTCGATGTGTGCATCCACTCAGCATAGGGCTAGAGCTTCAGAGTTCGTTTTGAGGTGTTTTTTTTTTTTAATTTGCTTAAAAACTTCTGTAACAAATAAAAAAAAATATATTTATACACATAATGCATATAATAATTTCCATTTCAAGGTGACATATACGAGCGAGGTAAAAGCAGATTTGGGAAATGAACTTACTCCAAAACAAGTCAAATTTATTCCCAGTTTGGATTGGAATGCCGATGAAAATACACACTACACAGTTCTTATGACAGATCCCGATGCACCAGTTCCATTTAAAGAATTCCGACATTGGTTGATTGTTAATATTCCCGGCAATGATGTTTCAAAAGGAAAAATTATCTTCGATTATGTTGGTGCTGGACCTCCGGCGGGAACTGGCCTGCACCGTTATATTTTCCTAGTTTTCAAACAGCCAAATATTATTGAAAATGATACTTTTGTTCCAAATAGGTAATTTTTTTTTTATCTTTTTCCAAACTAAAAGAATCTTTAAATTTGTTTTATAATCAGTTCAAGGGAAGGTCGTCCAGGAACTAAGGCTCGTGATCTTATCAAGGAGTATGATTTGGGAATACCCGTAGCTGGTAATTTCTTCCGAGCTCAATTTGATGAATATGTGCCGATTCTACACGCCCAACTAGGTGGACCACCACCACTTCCAAAAACTAATGCTTAAAAGTTAATACTATAAAAAGTTCTAACCCATTATAATTTTTCATTTTCTATACTCTTCAGAATAACATAAGATATATTACAATTTGATTTAAAAATCTTTGAAATAAACTGTACAAGTAAAGAAAGGATGCTACAACAAAAATTGTTATAATACATTCACACGTGCATTTCTGAATTGTGTAAGGAATTCACTTTTTATTTTTAAGTACCTATGGCTCAAAAACTTAGCTTAATTTGAGAATTTAAGTTACATTTTGTTGTAAGGAATCAGTTTTTATATCTAAACAAATGATAAAAAAAAATAAACAAATTCTTTTTTGGGATATTCCCTTATATCTGAATGTTTAAGCCTTTTCTTTTTTTTATTTGAAGATGTCTTACATATATTCTGCATTTTCTGTCTCTTTAAAAAAAAAATACTTCAAAATGCATGACTTTTCTTAGGTTTTTCTTTTCAAAATAAACAAAAAAAGAGTAAAATTTTAAAATCATTTGTATTGATTTAGGTCCTTCCTGAAAATAAATATAAATTTGAAAACACTTTTTTATAATATTTCTTCTATACATAATATGTGAAAAATGCTGACCCCTATTTTAAAAATAGTTTTATAGTCTTAAGACTTGTATAAAATCAACATAACAACAATTATCGTACTTCCGTTTGAGAGAATGATAAACAATAGATAAGTTGAAAAAAGTCAAAATTGATAGCTTTAAAAAAAAAACCTCTGGACAGGCGATTGAAAGAATTGATATAAACAAAGCTTTTAATTGAGAAATAATTTTTCGTTCTATAAATTTGGAATCGATTTTGGTTGACGAATCAGTTGTTTTAGCATTGAATAAATATAAATAGAAGTGACACCTCAGAGCTCAAAGCGGCACCGGCTACCTGTGGCCAATTTGAGAAACAAAAAAAAAGATGTGGGGTTTTCATGAACACAAACCATATGAAAAGAGTTCTAAATAATAAACCGTACATTGTATGACCTTAATATTTAAGTGGAAAATAAATAATGAACCATATATCTATGAAATGGCTTTCAAAGAAATAACATGCAGTGTTTGGTTAAGTATTTAGGATCCATAACATAATGGTTAATTTTTTCGAAATATTTAAGTCGTTGCTTAATTTGATTATTGGTAGAGCCCATTATGTCCCTACCTGACTAATGTAACTTTCGTATCAAAAAAAAAATCAAAACACAAATGCAACCCCTTTTTTGATTTTTAATTTAGAATTAAAAATAACGAAAATTTTCATAGGCACATATTCAAATACATACATATGTACATACATACTACATTCATACATATTTGAAAACAAATTATTTTGAAAGAAACAAATAATTTGAATAATAGAAAACAAATAGAACAATCGTTGCCGTAGAAACGTAGATATACAACAAATTTTCAAATTGAGAAAAAATCCCTTTCGAATACACAACTCATTTATAACTAAGGATAAATTTTCTTATTGAATATCCAGACCTATTATATTTTTTCAAGCGATGGTGGAGGCACCGACCAACCATAGTGGCCATTTTCTGAGTGACACCTTCTATTTATATTTATTCAATGGTTTTAGTCTTCCAGTACGAAAAAGTTGTTTAACTATAAGACATTAAACATGGATAGTAATGGAATTGTTCCAGATGTTCTTGACTTGGCACCAAAGAAAATTGCAACTGTAAATACAAATTCTTTTACTATATGAATTCAATATATGTACGAGCATAAGTTACAAATAATTGAAAAATTTATTACAAAGGTTATTTATCCTTCTGGAGTAACAGTTGAGCTTGGTAAGGAATTAACACCAACTCAAGTTAAGGATATACCCCAGATAACATGGGAAGCAGAAGCGGGAGGTATTTACGCAGTTTTGATGGTCGACCCAGATGCACCATCACGGGAAAATCCAAAACTTGGAGAATTTCTTCACTGGTCGATTTGTAATATCCCCGCCAATGATTTGACAAAAGGACAGACTCTCTTTGAATATATTGGTGCTGGACCGGGAAAAGACACTGGTCTGCATAGATATATTTTTTGGGTATTCAAGCAACCAGCTGTCTATCCAACTGATCAATTTGTATCTAAAACGTAAGTTATTAACATTCAAAATGGTTTTGATTGATCCATCTGATTCTTTATTAAAAAATAGAACTATTGAAGGAAGAACAAATATCAAAACTAGGGATTATGTTACAAAATTCAAATTGGGAAATCCAGTTGCTGGAAACTATTTCCAAGCACAATATGACGACTATGTTGATACTCTCTATAAATCATTTAAAGTATAAAAATAAATATAATAAAAAAATCTTTGAGAAGACCGATCGCTCTTACAGCAGTGTTTTTCTTGATGACAACTAAATTTATTTTTTTTTCTAGTTTATTTCAGGGAATTTAGATAAATTTAAATGTAACTATCTGCTGACATGTCCTTGCATTTAACGATTTTGAGGCTCTTTTCCGTTTACTCTCAAAGTAATCTAAACCTTGCGTATTGACTTGTTGGGTTGAGCTTCAGAATCAGTAAAGCTCGTGTCCTAAGAGGAGTGAGGATAGGGATTCTGAGGATGAGGTTGCAAAATTCTACACACAAGTAGTAAATTGAATTGAAATCGCAAACCATGCATTGTGAAAAGAAAATAGACAAGATATATGTAAAAATTATTTGACATAAGGTAAAAAGAGAGGGATAAATAACACTACATTGAGAGTTTTATGATGGACTAACCTATATAGGTTAAAGATGATAAAAGATGTCTTATAACCAGACCATACGCTTTCTAGATGAATTCGGATTGGGGTATTGCCAGTTAGCCAAATGATGGTTATTTAAGAGCCAACACCTGAATCTTCGGCAATGGCTTGAGAAGTGTCACATCAAAATTTGATAATTTTTACACTGTACACTGATATTGCATTTTCGAAACATACTTTTAGGGATACTTAACTCAAAGCATGTATTTATTAGTTTTAAAAATATTACCGTTAAAAATTGAAATCACTGTTTTTCGGTATTATTGAGGTCATAATAAAAACGAAGATAGTTTTCTCAAAAAAATTCTATAATTTTTTCTTTCTGAAAAGTCTTTGTTTAGATTAGTCTTCTTCGTTATTCAAAAAAAAAAAATGCTACATATAAAATAATATACCAAACACAAACAAACATTGCAAAACTAGATTTCTGATATTTTTTCAAGCATGTGAGTTCAAAGGATCAATTATTTTTCTGGAATTATTTAGCGATTTTCAAATTCTGTTATTTCATTAATAAAAGAAGAATCAAGAAATAAAATGCTAGACATATTCCTACGTTCAAGACCTTTGGAATAAAAATAAAATATGAAACAGCATAGAATGCATTATTTGAATTGTTAAAGAGGAATTTGAGATTAAAAAATTTAGATGCCATCTGATTTATCAACAAATATGACAAAAACCTTTTTCAATAAGAAAGTAATTTCTACTTTTCATTTCGAATTGGCTCTTTCGCTTTCCAAATTTTTGTTGAAATTCTCTAAGATTTAATTGTCGTCAATTACTCGAAGTAGTTTATTCTTTAAAATTTAAAACTTAATTCTTTGACGAATTGATGCAATGTTTCAGCTTAAAATCGTTCTAAAGTTTTACAATACAAATTTTCTCTGCACACAATAAAAATCGTTGTTTAAACATTTGAAGTTAGTAATCGTTAAAAATGGTAACACTGAATAGCGTTTTTTTTATTTTACTAAACATTTAAGTATTTTCCGTAGCTTTCGTGCAGTTGAAATATTATATTATTTAGATTAATTAGTATCAGACGGTTGCATGCAGCATAAATTTTGCTTATATCAAATTATCATTATCCATATCCATTTATCATTATTTTTCCTAAAACACTATGGAATTACAATTTTTTTGGTTTTAGACGACCAAAATAGAATACGTAAATGTTCATAATGCGTTAACTGATGCCCATGTTTCCAAAAATTATAATCTCAAACAAAAAATAATCGTCTACAACATACATATCCTTTAACAATTTTTTGTAATGTACCCACTGATACTCAAATACGAAGCGAACAAAATGATAAATAACTTAGGCAAGTTTTTAGGAGTTTGAACTTCCGTCGCTTAAAAACAAATTTCTTCTTTTACCAGTCTATAAATTAAAACAGATTCTACGACCGTTAATTACCCTACTTGACTATTTTTGTTTAACTTTTACGTTAGTAGCTGTTGCGTTATCAGTAGGATGATGGTGCAACTTAGACTACTAACGATTCATATTTTCGTGGTAAGTACCTATCAATATTTTGTCATGGGTTTGCTTTTTTGTTCTTTTTTTAAACTCCTTCATTTCAAACAAAAGATAAGATGATACGATTATAAAAGTTTAAAATAAATGCAATGATAAATCCAAATCGTAGGCAGCAGCATTGATTTCTCATCATGAGGTTTCAAAAAAAATCGTTGCTATCTTATCAGCATTTCTTCGGCAGGTTAAGTCTTTTTATATAAAAACTGCAGTCAATCAAACTTAAATTATAGTTTCTTAAAGCTTCTACTGAGATTAAGACGTTTAATTTCACATTCAATATGGATAGTAATGGTATTGTTCCCGATGTTATTGACTCTGTTCCAGAGAAAATAGCTACTGTAAGAGTTTTAATTTAACAATTATTGTAACAGAAAAAAAAATTTACTAAATGGTTAACTTTTCAGATAACTTATCCTTCTGGCGCAAAAGTTGAACTTGGCAACGAATTAACACCAACTCAAGCTAAAGATGTACCAAATGTAACATGGGAAGCAGAAGCTGATGGTACTTACGCTATTCTGATGGTTGATCCAGATGCACCAACACCAGCAAATCCAATTCTTAGGGAACTTCTTCATTGGACAGTTATTAATATCCCTGGCAATGATTTGTCGAAAGGACAAACTATTGTTGAATATATTGGTGCTGCTCCAAAGAAAGACTCTGGCCTCCACAGATATATTTTCTGGGTATTCAAGCAAAAGGGCGTATGGCAAACTGATAGATTTACATCAAAGACGTAAGTTAAAATGTTTATTTTTTAAATTTTATTCATGTGATCTAAACCATTATTTTTATAATTTGTTAACAATAGATCTCGTGAAGGTAGAGCCAATATAAAAACAAGGGATTACATCACAAAATACCAAATGGGTGCCCCAATTGCTGGTAATTATTTCATGAGTCAATATGACTCGTATGTTGATACACTCATGGCAGATTTGGCACCAAAGTAATAATAAATAATGTGTATACCTAAATATGAACTTAAATCCTTGAAAAAAATTTTATTGAAATAAAAAATAATATTAAAAAAAATGTTTTAAATATTATCTGTTCAGGAAATGGGGGTATCAAATGAAATGTATGAGTGTCCTCAGTTTTATGAACAAAATGCTTAAATTGGAAAACAAAATATTTTAAATCAACAGCAATACCTGCAATAAGGTGTTATAAATTTTGTTGTATCATTTTTTTTTATTTGTTCTAGCATCTGTTCTATCATTTAATTTTCAAATTAAGAAATTTCTTTAAAAAAAAACTAATTTCAAACTCAAAGTGAGAGTGAGAGTGTTTACTATAACAGATTGAAAAATCAAAAGAGTCTATAAAAATAGTTAGCATTGAAAGTTTGATTGGTTACATATTACATGAATTAACGTTAGAAAAAGTAAATTTAAAAAAATAGGATTTTTATAATGCTATTTTCATTAAAAACAGCTACGCCCAATTTTCACAAGCATACATCTCTTCAAAAACACTCAACATACTGAACAAAATCTTTTCCTTCCCGTTTACTGAATAAAATGTCTTTTACGTCCATTACCTACATATTCACAGTTTGCAGTGAGTACTTGGCATACTTTTGTTTTTGTACAATTTTTCTGTAGCTAGGTACTCTAAACTTAAAAGCAAGCTCATTATATCCATTTTTGTATTTTATTTAATAGATTTTACAAACATAGTAAATATGCATTTATATTTGGAATAATAATTTTTATTTAAAATCAAAAACTGTAATGTGTTAAATAGAATCTTAGGTTTAGGGAGAAAATATTTCAAAACTTACACTAATATATAAATTTTATACAATAAAATTATCAAATTGAACACGAAGGGCGAGTGTTTTTGGCAAAAAAAAATGTTACCAAATAACTGATCTTATTATTAAAAATCATAAAAAGTTAGAAATCGGTTTGCTTTCGTTCATATAAAGCTGATAGATTTTGCTTCGCCAAGAGTTTGATTCTGTAAATGAGAAAAGAAAATAGCATTTTTCTCAAAACGATCAAAAACTTAAATAAGTATTATTTTCTATACCTATCTTCAACGATACCAAGTGGTTGTCGGGGTACAAGATGACAAGTTGACTGTCTGAAAATATAAAACCGAAGTTTTGATACAAAAAGAAACTTATCAAAAAAAAAAAAGACACAACAAACAAACCTATAAATAATCTTCTCACGATCAGCCCAAGGCCAAGATCTCTCTAATTTTTCCATCTGTAGAATAAAACCGAAATGTAAATAGGATAGAATATTTTTACTCGAACATTTCTTTATATTTTTTAAGAAGGATTTTTAAGTCAAACTTTTCACTAATGGTACAGAGCTCCTCAATAATCTCATCCATAAATCAGTCGTAGTAAAAAGTCTTAGTTTTAAGTTCTTAAAACATGTTTTGCTGTTCAAGCAATACGCTCTTGTACTTTAGCTTAAATTAAAAAAATCTCACTTACTTTCTCTTGTTTTTCCTGTCTGATTAAGTCCTCTTCTGTTGGTTCTCTCTCATCTTCAGTCTCTTCTTCGATATTTACCTCAGGCACATTGCTTGAGTTCCAAGTATATTGCTGTTCTTCATCGCTGTCGTCTTCATTGGTCTCCGTTTCATTCGAATCGAAGTCATTAGTTTCTGAAACATAATCTGACTCAGGAGTTAAATCTTTGTATTTACACTCCAATTCCAGGCTATCGGGTTCTGACAAAATTTCATCGCTCACCGAATCCATTTCATCGCTTTCATATGTGCTATGCTTGTATGAGCTTGGTTCGGGAGGGAGAAATTTTTCAAAAGTCTGGGAAACCGTTTCAAGGGTTGATGAAAGAATTTTCGGGATCTCAGCAATTTCTGATAGTTTACGTTGCATTTCCCGAAGGCGTTCTTGAATACTTGCTATAGACACGTTACAAACAAAAAACAATTGTTTAAAACTGTATGCACTTGCAAAAAAATGTTATTGCAAAGTTTTTGGTTTTTAAATAAATTTTATTAGTAACATTTATTAGAAAGCGTTTATAAAAAAATTCCAAAACAATTTGTGTATGTTGAAAAAAAAATTCTATTTAGTTTTTGAAGCACCGGGCAAAATTAATAGCATATCCTCAATAGTGCGACTTCTCAAATCGGAGTTATCTTTATTTTCAGTAAAGAAACGTCTTATGTTTCGAATAATTCTGTGATGTGGAAGCTCCTGTTTTTAGATAATGGGAAAGGATAAAAGTTTAAATTGTTAATTAATTAAATATACAAGGACGAAACAAAAAAGAACAAAGGATTTTAATGACAATCACCTCCTCCTCCTCGTCGGAACTTTCTTCTTCGCTTAATTCAATCACAACTTCTTCGCCATCGACTATTTCAACTTTGGTCTTGTGTTTTTTCTCCTTTGGGGGTGCTGGAGGTTCTTGCCACATAATAGGGTGCCAGACTCTTGTGCCAAGCAATGGGGTAGGGGTAAATTCTAAAATTACAAACAAATAAAAAAAAACAAAAGCATTATTTACAGAGTTTAGAGGTATTGATTATGGGCATTTAAATTGAACATAAGATAAAAAAAAAATTATTGAATATTAGCTACTACCCAATCATGAATCACTGCAATCATTTCGAGTTCATTTTATATTACACAAAGGTATTAGCAGCAGCGGAATTAGTTTGGTTTGGGACCTAAATTTTTTATATTTTCTTTTTGGATGAAACAAATTGAAATAAAAAGACATGTAGTCAATCAAAACAAATTCAACCCAAAATAATTTAATTACTTCTCCCAAAAAAAAGGCTACTGCCTTTTCAAAATTTATGTTACTAAGTTTTAATTTTGCTTTTGATATTCAATGCTCTTATCAATTTGAAGTAAAACAAAAACAATTTTTTTTAAAAGCTGAAGGAAAAACTACTCCACTGGTTTAGTTTATAAATCAGGTTAAAGGTAGAACTATAATCGTCGAACGTCAGCTGAAGTGGTCGAAAGAAACGAGAGGAATACGAGGAATTTATATGACGCGTGATTGGGTGCCTTTCGTTAAGCTTCGTTAACTTTCGCTATCGATAGCAAGAGCGCTAATCGACCGGTCCTGCGAAATTGAATTGCAGATAGATACAAAAATCAATATGGTGGAAGCACATAATATGGCTGACTTCTCCATTTGACTGTTCGAAAAGCTAATTTTCGTTCGGTTTTGACATTAGCTTCCTACCACGTCCGACTATTATAGTTCTACCTTAAGTATGCAATTTTCCTAATTTAGGGACGTTCCTTCGTTTAGTGAAATCCATTTTGTTGTTTCTCTGTAGTTTTCAAGTTGTGAAGATCCTTTTCAAAACAGTTTAACAAAATAATCTCTAGTCCGCGTTCCGTTACAAAAAAAAGGAACTCTCATAAAATAAAAATATATCATTCAAAAATAATTTGAAACCACCAGAAAGAATCGTTTGTATCGTTTTGTAACTATTTGTTAATCACACAAAACATTTGTTGTTAAATTAAAATAAAACACGTGATATTATGTACATCTTAAATTCTTTGAAAATTTCACTTACCTTTTGGAGGTGGCATGGGTTTTGGAATCCTCAAAGTTATTTCCTTCTCTTCCTCTTGTGGATTATCGGTGAATTCTTCGTCTTCCATTCTTTAATATTTAATATTTTATATATACTCCCGCAATGATATTTGATATTTTTTTTTTTGTGAAAACACTTACCCTCTGGCAACCAAGTAAATTTTCTTAGTTGAAGAATCTATTATTTCCTGTACTTTGGCCAATGGCAAATCTGTAACGTCTATCTCGTTGATTGCGACAATAATATCACCAAGCCGTATGCCTCCTTTGTCAGCCAGACCACCGTCTGTTACCTAAAACGAAACCGGCACAGAAATTTCGAAATTAATTCTTCTTTTTTTTTGGCAAAAATATAACAATCCCGACGTTCATTAATCGAAATATCTCAATTTTGAAATTAATTATTTTTACCAAGAACAAAATTTAAAGATCAGTTTTTTTTTCTCAATATTCTATAAGATGCGGACTGGTGTTGTTTTCGAAAAGTCTTGAAGTGGACTGACCATCAGCCATTAGCTAGACACAGAAAATAATGAAAATTGAAAGATTTTCAGTCGTCGAAGATCCCCCAACAATATATTGTTCTGATTGTCATAACCTACTTTATGAGGCTTTTTGGTCGGCGGCGTATAATTCTCGAATATGTACATAGCTATATAAATTTTGTGTTCGTATCTTGAAAATAAGAAAAATGTTTTGAAATGTTAGCAATATTTATTAGTTATTTTTATTTATCTTGTTTGGCTGCACTCCTAGGAGCAAATGGTGAATGGGGTATTAGGGTTAACTACACTCTATTTGCATGTATTCACCTAGTTTGTAGTTTCCTGTTTCCGAACAGGTGTGAATGACCTGAGAAACGTGTGTGTCGGTGATTGAACCAATTAGTGTTTTTGAAAACGAAATTGGGTATGAAGATTATAAATTTTGAAAAAAAAAGTGGAACGTTCTTCTGGTTTTTTTTCTTTCAAAAATTCATTCTTCAAATATTGTATGTTTACTTTGTTTAATTTTATTGCTATACGTTTTAATATTGTTGCCAAATAAATTTTTGAAAATAGATCGGTGCAGTTGTTGATTTTTTGTTTATTTGTAAAATGTGTTTTTGGTTTAAAAGATTAATGAACGCGTTGGTTATTCCAAAAACGTTTTTGAGAATATATACAGACGGATACTATTTCGGTTTGGAATAAATAGAAAGATGTCTTTCCCAGCTGATTAGTTTATTTTAAAAGACGGGCGGGTGTGTGGTTTTCTTTCTTCTTTTAAACATCATCGGCGTGTGTCTAAAATATAAATTTATATTTTTTGTTTTGTTTTGAATTTTAAAATGAAAATTGCTAATTGTTGCGACGTTTGGCATAACAAAGTTTTTAAAAGGAAAATTCTCTTCGCTGTCTTCGTATTTATGATGTGAAATTTAAATGCTTTCCTGGTTTAAATATTACATCGGATATTATTTTGTCGCTCAGTTTTGTGTCTTCACTTAAGGTGGATAGAGATAGACCTTAAATTTTTGAGAGTTCATTCTACAGGTTTTCAGTATTTTATTAATATTAAGAAGGTAAAGTACATTTTGTTCCCTTAATGAACAATTGGATTTTGATGTATTCTCACTGGTTTCATAAACAATTTTTTAACTACCTAAAGAATAATTATGAGAAATTGTAAATAAATATAAATTTGCCGTTGAGTCGTTTTTTGAAGAAAAAAATTCGAATGGAAATTTAAAAGTATAATTCGTTTACCTACTTTAAAATAAATTTTCAGTGTAGGTATAGTAATTATCTATTAACATGAAAATCGAGAGATTTTAATCAAATGTTGGTCAAAATTCGAAGTAATTTTGGGAAATTTATACTATGAACTAGAATTTAAGTAAAATAATGGAAAGAAGAAAGGCAGAAAAGTACGACCAGTGCTGCTATGGTTTACTTTGAAGAAGCAACCAACGAATTTTTCATTGAAACACATTGTCTTTTCATCGAATTCGAGCTCCACGTGAAATAATACCCAGTAGCCTATCGAAAAGCTTCTCCAATTTTTTAAACGTGGCATCACATCTCACATGTAATGCTCCTTCAAAATTGAACTAGAACGGCAGCACAAGCGTTTGCTAGGAAGATACTTTCAGACCTAAAAGTATAGGGAATGCAGATGATCGGTTCCTCCTAACCGGTGCGTAACTGACGTGGACGAAAAAACAATAACGACAAAGTGCTGATGTCAATCAGCAAGATATATTTATTGTTGTCTTATTATCGTATCCAAATGTTTCATATTGGCCTGATCAAGCCTTAACTTCACGTCATGCTATTTATCATAAATTATTAAAAAGAATGAGTTACTTTCAGCTTAGAGTGAAATCGAAAGCACAACAAACATGCATTGGTATAATTTCACAGTATCCTGAAAACAATAAACCATTTCGACTTTTTAAAGTTTTACTTTATTATGTTTAAAATAGTTTATATTATGAACAAATAATAACTGTGGTTTGCTGACAATCCGAAACATAGTTTTTTTCTGTTGATTTTTCAAATATATTTTTGACAATTCACTAGTAGTAAGACTGGGCCTGTTGATTTCAAGAATTTTTGAAATTCTATGTCATTTTTTGGCGAAAGTGTCCCACTGCTGTTGGTTTTTGTTTAGTGATTTTATTATTATTATGATTTATTATTATTCAACTTTTTTCTTAGAGTCCTGAATGATTGCAAATATAATATATTGGGGAAGAAGTGTCACAAAGTTCTTATACATAGATATACACTGTTGGTGGTCTGCTTATTCAATTAAAATTTTTTTTTTTGGTAACCGTAGATCTAATTTTTTTTTAAGCAAAAGACAGTAAATATAAATAAATATAGAAATAAACCTCACCTATAAATACTTAAATTAGTCCTTTTTGGAGTGGTCAATTGAAAAAAAAGTGTCTCATTGTTGACTACCTTCCCCTATAGGAAAAACTGTTCTCAAAAATACGCAAATCGCGCAAGTGATTAACTATTTAGAAAGAATCGCATGATATCTATTTTTTTAAAATGTGTTTATATTTTTGTATTGAACTCGAGATTTTGATCAACATAACCATAATACAATACAATACAATAACAATAATAGGTATAGGTCGACAAAAAAGAGTGTCTCGCAATTCTGTCTGTCTATCCGCTCAAACTGTTCATCTGATTGTTGTCAAAATTTTTATGCAAAAGCATCTAAAAAAATAATAAAAAATGATAAAATAAAATAAACATATTTTTGAAGTTTCAAAAAGGGTTTCTTATGACAGCAAAAGTGAAAAAGCCTGATCGAATGCTAAGAAGCAAGAAAATCCAAGGAAGCCTTCACGTCAAAAATATAATCTTGAACAAAATACAGTATGAAGGGAGACCTTTCGAAATTTTCTGAGGTCAATCCTTCCAACATAGAAATCTTTTCATTGTCTATTAGAAAATATTGCTAAGTTACGGACGATTTGTATATATCGTTCAAACTAATTAACTTAACTAATTAAAATTAAATTAACACATAGAATATAAATATGGCAATTCCATGGTCATACCAACCTGAAAGACTGTGATCGGCATGTGAAATTGAGCTCCTCCAGTAATGCGGAAACCCCATTTGGGATCCTCCGGTGCGGCATAATTTTCCGACTCTACATCGAATGCTGGAAATCCATCGGTATCCCCGATACCGCCTGAGGCTTTTAAGATTGGCAAATGTTTTGCTTCCACAGGTGCATGTGCAAAGAAACTAAAATTAGCTTCCGGCATGATTTCGGATTGTTCTCTTCTTTTTTTTTTCAAAAATGTATTATTACTGTGATGTTGCACAATCCAAAAATATCTTTATGCTGCTATAATTTTAGAACCGAATTTCCTTTAGGGTTCTTTTTTATTTAGAGATGTTTTCACTTAAAAAAAAAAAAAGTTTTCCTCAAGCACTTTTCCTTTTAAAATGTTATGTTATATAACAAAAGGTATGAATGATTCTTATAGGTTAAACCTTATTTATTTTGAAAAATGCACTGAACTTATATGACACTCTGACAAATTCAAACAATAATCACACACGATCTTGTGAACATTATTTTGTTGATATGATCTTATAAAGTTTTCTATTTCTTTTGAAAGAACAAATTAATATCAAATAAAATATTCTTTTCACATAAGAGTGCAACAATTATGTTTTTATTTTTGATTTGGCACAGGCCAATGCAATCGCGCGACTAGGAAAACTTCAGATATATTCAACTGCAATCAGTGAGGCGCTGTGATCTTTAATTAGTTACATTTCGGACAAAAAAAAAAATCATTTACAAAAAACTATAAAAAACGAAAAGTAACAAATCGCACTAAAATGACTCAGTTTAAAAAAAGAAACAAAAAGACAAAGTATCTCTGCTTGCTGTCTAAAACTAAAAAGATTTGAATTGATTATGTGGAGCATAGCTCTCGAGGCATACAGTACGGAATTCAAATTAGAACGCCCATCGTTTTCGTCACGATTCTAATTTTTGTTTGTTGCGTGGACGCATTTAGAGTTTCAACATCGAAGATGTGAAGAAATCATGAAATTTCGTTTCAAGGAGAGACGTTCGTGTCTTGGGAATATTGGTGTTATTGTAGTTGAAGACACAAACCAATTTATTGAAATTGAATTCGCTGCACCATTTTGTGCATTTTGGACAGTGAGTCAAAAAATGTTATTCTCTTTTTTTTTTTTTTTTTACTATTCATCATATTTTTATAATTATATTTTTTAATGGTTTAAATTTCAACTTAATTTTTAATTGGTCTTAACGCAGGTCGTGGGTTGCTTTGAATTCTTTTTGGAGTTTTTCACTTCAGAATCCGAGATTAAGTATGGTGATTTCTAATGCCTCCTCAATCATTCTCGAAAATATCATAGTTCCTGAAAGTTACTTTAAAATCAATGACAAGTTTTGCCAACAAGACTTAATTAAATTAAGTTTATAAAAATCCTTTTGTATAGTTTTGTTTAATATAATTTCAATTAATTTTTATGCTCGTTTCGGCTAATAGTCTAGGATAATTCGAAATAATTGAATGGTTTTCTTAAAAAAAAAACAAAAGACCCAGATCTTTAGTTTCTGGCTATAAATAGTTTTGAATTAAGATTTTACTTAACAAATGGGATTTGAATCCACCCTAGATACATACATTTTGACATTTTGGAGCACGAAAACTCCAGAAAAAGGCTTAGACAATGCTTTAACTTAAATTTTCCCAACAAATATGTGGTAGCATGACAAATTAATTTAGCATGACAGATTAATTTAAGTCGGCATAAGTGTTTTTCCAATTTTTAACTGGTAACACTGTACAGATGGAGCACTACAATTCTGGCTCACTCCTATTTTAAAATCATTCTCCCGAGCGAAAATATTGTTGTTTTCCTAAACACTTATTTTTGAATTTTTATAAAATGTTTGTTTAAACATAAATCATTATGTCATCCGATTTTTAAAATTTTATATTTCCCTTTGCCTTTTCATCGAAACTTATGTTGACTTAAGTTGCTTTGTAAAAATTGTTTTTCGGGTTTCACACACACTTATGTGTGTTTCTTACTCTGCGCCCACTATTTACATGATGTATTTATCTTAAACAAACTCCAAAAGATTGTTTGAAGAAAAAAATTTAGCTATTTTGAATCCATAATTCAACAAGTCCAATTAAATAGTTCTAAGTCTACTTGGCTGTTTTAATCCAGTAGCATATAGAATTTGAAAAATTATTATTTCAATTGAACCGTTTATGAAAATTATCAATACTCATCCAATTGGAAGGCTGAAATACAAGCCATCCTTGAAGTTTCACCACCAACTTCCAACTGTAAAATTTTATTTTGTCATTGAGTGCGGATGCAAAATGAAAATAAATTAAATATTTTTCGTACGAATCATTGAAATGCAACAAAAACAATAGTTTATTTATAGTCACATTCACAATAATGAAAACTAAATTTAAATGACCTTCGACCTTGATAGGTACATAAATCAACATTGAAAAATAATATAACCTCGTTTTTTGTTTGTTTTATAAATAGGTAATTGTTTTATTCATTTTATAAATTAAGAGCAGCCATTGTCGTCTTGTCGATAATTCTTAAACCTAATGGAATCGAACTTATACTAAGATTTCATACAAAAATAGTTTCTTACGGAAGAGCCTCTCACGAACAAATAATAAAATGTTAATGTTTTGGCATTTCAGTACTAAATAAGGTAGCAATCTAGGATCTAGGTTTTAGAATTGTATTTAGGAGATTCTCTCCTGGCTGGTTGGCAGGGCGTGGTGAAGGCGTCAGCGACCTGGTGTGTGGTGGTCCGGGTTCTTTAGTTCCCACTCTTGATGTGACTGCACGACGAGCTCTAATCTTTTCTTCCATTCGGCTATAAACCATGAAACAGTTTGACTCCTTGTATATGGGCTTACGCCTATCGTTCCATGGGAAGACCCATTGGATGGGTGTGAAATCACGTCTCCATGGTTTGCGGGGTTTGAACCAAAAGTCAACTGTGAACTCATCGTCGCTGTCAGCATCATCATCGCTAAGGAAAATCGATTGCGTAATGTTAGTTATTATGAATGCAGAAAAACTCTCAAATAAAACTCACCCTCTTACATATAACCGCAAGTATTTGCCTGACTTTCGAATTAAAGCTTGTGCCTCGTTAAAGGTAAGATTCTCAGCAGGCGTGTCGTTGATTTGGGTGATTACGTCACCCAGCCGGATACCAGCTCTACGAGCAAGCCCCGATCTGGTCACACCTATTACGGTAAGTGGCTCGAATTGATCGGTGCCCCCGGTTATCTCAATGCCCCATAAACTATCGACAAAGCTCATAATCCTTCGATCTGTTTCAAGAGTGTACGTAATTCGCACCTCATATTCCACATTATCAAAGGCATCGGATGTATACTTCGGAACCCTCATTTTTGAACCAAATTATTCTAAAAAGATCAAAAAAATTATTCATGTTATGAATTTGACTTTCGAAAATTCTTACTTGCTATTTTTTAGGAATTAAGGAAATCTGTCTTTAAAAAACGGTTCAACAAGAGTTTTCACGTTAAAAATATATATTTTTTTAGAATTTATACACCCGAAAGTCAATACTATTATTGCTGATAATCGCTTGTTTCCAACAATTCGATTAAAATTCAATTAAACCAATATTCTACTTTTTCGGGGTATTTATAATGTGCAAATTCATGGTCACTCGTTTTGCTTCGATTGAGTTTCGTCATCAATGTCAATGCAAAACTTAAATACATTCTTGATGATGTTGACCAAAGTGAAATAGTGAAGTAATTATAGTAAATCAGGGGTGGTAATTAATTTATCAGCGTATCACTTATCGGATTGTAAAATAAAAAATTTTGTAGGATTTTTCTTATAAATCTTTGAAATTAATTATACCTACCTATTATTTATACCTCTTTATTATACCTACCTTATATTAGAAAAGTATATTATTTATGTAAGGCTCGTATTATTCAACCTTCTTTTTATTTTTTTTTTTTTAACTTATCTTACATATGTAATGGCAATCGAACGCTCACCTATGCAGCGCCACTAAAATTTATCGTTTATCCTTTTACAATTCACACTTTCTTACTGTGGCTGGTGTCACTAAACCATACTGGGAAAATCGACTTCTTTGTTCTTTACTCCCAAATGCCCAACGTTTGGTTTCCCAACGGGCCAACGTCGATAGTAAAATATCACAACCGGATATTTTACATTTGTTGTAATGTTTACATTAGGGTGACGATTGGTTTGGTTTCCCATACATCAGACAATTGTAGGTTTGACTTGGAAGAACTTTCAGATTTTTTGATTTTTGAAAAGAAAAATTGACCCCCAATGCAATTTTTTGAAAATTTAATGATGTTTTTTAAAAAATTATTTTGAGACTGATATTACGATTGCACAAAAGGACTATTTGTTCAGCACATGTACCTCAAATCAAGTATTCAAAATCAAAAGTTTTTTTTTTTTAAATTAAAAAAGTTAGAATTTCGAAAAAAGTGGAGCTAGAATTTTTTCGAATTTTACTTATAACTTCTGTGGGCTAGGTCAAAAATGGTTTTTTGGGTTATAAACCCCCATTTTTGAATATTTTCAAAAAAAAATTGGAACAATCCGGAACAAACCGGAAACAACCTGGAACAATTTTCAAAAAATACAAATTCAAAAAAAGGGGGTCTAACTTCAGACACGCGCGACTAATTGATTGTGGTGGTTTGACTTTGTGTCCCACCTATGTAGCTCCTGAGAGACTCCTAAGCTACATTGATATATTTTTAATAAAAAAAAAAAAAAACGATTTAAAATGTTTCTTATTTGTATGAAAATGCTAAGATACCAAAAATTAGAACGGTTGACGCAACGTTTTGCTAAAAATCAAACTAATCATTTTTTAGCTGTCAGTTAACAATGCACATAAGTTTATTTACCCAAGAAAATATACATAAGTACCTAAGTTTGAATGTATGCATTAATTCGTTATATTTTTTTATTGCTTCAAAGTATCTTGTTTACTAAACAACTTTTATGGTCGTATGTGTAGTGTGTACCTACTCATAAATAAAAATTGTTTAAACAAATTCAACGTCAAACTCCTTCTCTTAACAGCATTTGAATTAAATATGTATCTAAAGTGTATCTTAAGATACGTATTTAAAAGATACCTTTTGCTTTAAATTCTTCAGTTGTCTTGTTCCTCATTTGGAGCTGAATACAGAAAGATAATTTGACCGAGAAATATTGAAATTGTCAAAAATATCTACATCATGAAGTCCTTCATTATATTAGGATTTTTATCTACTGCTTTAAGTCTTATTGCTGGACAAGATAACAATGAAGCAATTTTGGAAGTCAATGAGGCCTTCCCTGGCCTCATTGTTGGTTCTCCTGAAGTTGTAAAGGTCTGTAAAAGTTTTCAAATGTTTTTGATTTAATCATAAGAAAATAATATTTTAAATATGTACATATATTTATTTAAGGTTGTGTTCGATAATGGTGCATTTTTGGATTTAGGCAAAAATATCACACCAACAGAAACAAAGAACCAACCCGTTGTTGTAGATTGGAATGCTGATAAAGATACTTACTACAGTCTGATGGTTGTTGATCCAGATGGACCCTCACGACAGGATCCATATATGAGAGACATTCTTACTTGGTTGGTGGGAAATATTCCTGGAAAGGATATAAGTGCAGCAGACGTATTAGTTGAATACGTGAGTGCTGCACCGCCAAGAGATATGGGGATGAATCGATACTTTTACTTCATTTTTAAGCAGCAAGAAAAGCTTGAATTCAATCAGACCCGAGTTGATAAATATACAATTGAAGGGCGTTTGAATTTTTCGGTTGATGATTTTGTGGAACAACACAATTTGGGTCACCCAATAGCGTATAATTTCTTGACGGCTTATTACGATCCACAGACAATTGCTCTTTATCAACAGCTTAAATGTTGTGAAGAACTGTATTAGTAGGCATAACTACTACTACTTAACTACTGACCATTTTTTTTTTATTGTTTTCAAGTTACAATATTATGGATATGGATCGTATATACTTATCTATAAATAATTTATTTTATATAAATTACTAATAAAATTTTGGCAGTTGTTTAACAAAGGTGGTCGTTCTAATTTCATTTTAAGTTGCATCAGAAAATTATTACGATGAAACAGTGTTACACTCAGATGTCAGGTGTATAAGCACATTTTTATTTTATTGAATTTTCAAAAATTTTTCTGACTTTTCATTTAGCTTAATGGGAAATATCTATTGCCTCATGAGGGTAGGTTGAAGCCTCCAGGCTTCAACCATAGAGTGTGTCACTTGTGACTGTTAAATACCTTAAACTACCCAGCAAAAAACTGAAAATTGTAGTTTTTGACGATAGTATTTTTTTTCCATTAATTTTTTTGTTTAGAATAGTATCAGATCTGGTATAACTGTAAAGTGTAAAGTCCTTCAAAGCCTTCGTTATAGCAGTTTTCTGAGCTGGACTGACTTTAGAAGTAGCGACTATCAGTAAACAGTACAGCAATTTCTTCATGTTGAATGTTTCTAACCACAACAAACGATTTTTTTTTTTTTATTCAAATTTTATTCATTTTTAACTTATATCTACTTACATACTAGACAAAATTCAAAAAAAAAAAAACTAGCCTACTTAACTATGCTTAAATTTAACTTACTGGCCATAAACGGGCGCTCTAAGGAAACCACAATAAACGATCCGTCTCAGTTGATGACAAACTTTAAGTATTATCACAGCTGAGTTCGGAACAAGAATTTAAAATTTGTTAATGACGCTTTTTTATAGGTTATGATAATATTTAACCTTGATTTGTTTGATTAAAGTTGGTATGTATGTATTTATTATTAAAAGCTCTTTTTGAACTCAATTTGACACCCTAAGGCATTAAAATTTATATGACTTCTAAATAATTATTGTGATTTTATTGTATGTACATCTTTCGATTTTAATTAAAAAAAATGTGTTCAGATTTAATTTTTGTATATAAAAACCCCAAAAGTAACAAAAAAAGAAATTTTAACTCCCGTAACATCTACAGTATTAATTATTATTCATATGTATTTTGTTCTGGTTTGTTTAACTCAAAACAACACTTAAGTTGTGCATACAGTTCCAAAACATATTCATCAAATTTAGAACGATAAAAATTGGCTGCTAGAGGATCACCTAAATCGTATTTCGAAGCAAAAGCCTTTGCAGAAAAGTTCGATCTTCCTTCAATTGTGTATCTATCAATAGCAGTTTCATCAAACTCAATACGTTTTTGTTGTTTGTAAAGCAGGAAAACGTATCGATTGAAATCTGCTCCTCTTGGTGGAGCCGAACCTACATACTCAACTAGAACAACACCGGAGAGAATATCTTTTCCAGGAATATTTCCAACCATCCATGTATTCAATTCACTCAAAAAAGGATCATCAGGACTAGGTGCATCGGGATCAGTACACACTAAAAAGTAGTAAGCCTTTTCATCAGCATTCCAATCAATAGCAGGCTGATCTTTTGCCTGACTTGGGTAGATAATATTTCCCATATCCACATTTGCTCCACTGTTAAAAGTAACCTGAAAGATGATTGGTGATATTGAAATACACATGGATATAACATAATAGACTATTACCTTTAATGTCTCCGGTACATCTTTAGAGATCAGATCTGGTATAACTTTAAAGTCCTTCAAAGCCTTTGTGATATCAGTTTCCTGAGCTAGGCTGACTATAGAAGTAGCGACTATCAGTAAACAGTACAGCAATCTCCTCATGTTGATTAGTAATATTGAATGTTTCTATCCACAGACAACAGCTACAAACGATCCGTCTCAGTTGATAACAAACTAGAAATATTATCACAGCTGAGTTCAGAACAAGAATTTAAACAAAATTTGTTAATAAAACAATTTTATAGGGTTTAAAAATATTTCACCTTGTTTTGCTTGATTTAAGTAAGTATGTTTGTATGTGTTTTTTAACGCTCTTTTTGAACTGAATTTAATGCCCTAATCACATTAAAATGTATATGACTTATAAATGATTATTGTGACCTTAAACACATGTAGATCTTTCGATTTGAATTACAAAATAAACGTATTGAACTTTTTTTTATATAGGAAACCGCAAAACGAAAAATGAAAAAGTGCTCTAGTACCCTAAAAGAAGATTTAAAGTGATGAGGTTAATTCGCCTAAAACCCCAAAAAAAATTTTGGGGCTGGTGTTGGTTTTTTATGAATTATACATTTTACATACTTAGAAAAATGTTATTTGACGTCTAAGATTTGCAGGCAATCCAGAATTCAATAACCCACTTTTATTTGCTATAGGAAACTCCCCATAAAAAAGATCCCTACCAACTGATCTACTCTATCTTTAGAATTCATTAAAAAATATTTGAACGTTAATAGTGCTCCGGAGTGAAAAAAGCAGACATTTGCTAGTTTTTTTTGTTGCATATTTATCACACCGGTTTTTTCATTTGCAAAACTACTTATATACGAGCTTTATTTACTTACAAGCTCTAAATTAGAGTACAACTCACATATTTGGGCAATTGATTCAACAACTAATTTGATTCTCCTAGATAGAATTCAAAAAAGAGCTATACGAATGCTAGGAAATATAAATATTACGGAAACATTTATATCTCTTGACGGCAATAGAAAAGTTTCATGAGTATATCATATTCTATCGCTATTTCTTCAAACATTGTTCAAGTGAAAATAGCCAGTTATGTTCATTCCTCCCTTTAATCAATTCCACTGTAATACTCGCACCGCTAGGAATGCCCATCAGTTGAGTCCAACTTCGGACGTACAGTGAAGTATACAGGAATTCTTTCTTTAGCCGCACTACACGAATGTATAGTGTGATGTCCAGACATTTAAAACCAACAGGAACAGTCTCAGGAGAGTAACAGGTCTTCTCACCGTCCATTGTAAACTGAGAAGACATCTCAGCATCCTTGGCCTGGTGAGCAGTGCCGGACCACAAAATAGGAAAATGCGATGCACTAGTGCATCAAAGACAAAAATATCTGGGCAAGTACCATATAGAACAGAACAAAATAAATTCTCTAAGAATACCCCAAATTCTTAAATTCCTCAAAGGAACGAATCTTGAGAATGAACTGTAGATGAGAAACCCCATCCAGATCAAAAAATGTCGCAGCGCAATTATATCCATTATTATTCATTCATACAAAGTCCTTGGAATCATATATGATTTAAAAAACTAGCTTCACAAAGTGGTTTAAAACCATCACCACGTCCAGTACTTGAAAGTATGAAAATTTTGGCGACGAAAAATTAAATTCCTGTAAAAGAGAAAAAAAAACAACTATTTAAAAACGTCAACACTCAAAGTGATGAGCCTTAGGTTGGCTCAAAAATAATGTTTTATCGTTCAAACTTTAATTTTTGTTTTTATTAATTAGAACTCAAAAAAGGGGTTTTAATTTTCTATGAAGGTGTGTAAGTATTCAAACAAATTTAAACGCAAAAATATCATGAGGAACTCAATGCAAACAATGTTTAACTTAATCAATGTTACCATCCATTAATTTCAATGAAGATCTTATTTTATTATTTTAAATAAACCACTGTTTGAACGAAAACGTTTCTTCAATTTTAAGTTTTTACAAATACAAAACTTGAAACTACTTGCAACAATTAGCAACACAAAATAATCAGCAATACTTAATAAACATTCCTAAGAAAATATATTAACTATTGATTTACTGCCAGTTTATTTTTTTTAATGTTCAAGCCCCGTGCCACTTAATGTTGTTACTTACATTTATTGAACTAGCACGAGTTACAAATTAAAATTTGTTATTAATCAGGTAGTGGCTTTTAAACAAAAAATTAGTTTACTTTTGGTATATATTAAATCCGGATCAAATTAGTTGCAGTTCTGATTTCTTAAAATACTTACATTGAGCAACATGAAAAAAATTAGGATCTTAATTCTCCTGTGTTATGGAAGTGTTTGCATGGCCATATCAGATGATTCCGAAATCACGACATCCATGAAGGATTGTAATGTTATCCCGGATGTCATTACGGAAAGTGTTGCTGAGTTGTTGAAGGTACATCAAATTCTAACAATAATTTTTATTTTGAATCCAAGATAAATTATTAAGTTTACGAGTATTTTTAAAGATAACGTTCGAAAATAATGTGACAGCAAACATGGGAAACGAAATTACACCATTCCAGACAAGAAACGAACCTGATCTCGATTGGAATGCTGATGAAAATGCTTTTTACACAATTTTGAATGTTGATCCAGATGCACCAGGTGCAGATGATCCTTTTAATGCACTTCTAAATACCTGGATGGTTGGAAATATTCCTGGAAAAGACGTAAAATCGGGAGACATTTTAATTGAGTATATTGCTGCTGCGACGGCCAGAGGAGCTGGATTAAATCGATACGTCATATTTGCGTTTAAACAACCAGGAAAGATTGAATTTGATGAACAACTCATTGATAAGTTTCATTTTGAAGGGCGTCAAAGATTCAAATTGAATGATTTTGTTTCGAAATATCAATTAGGTGCTCCTGTAGCTGCCAATTTCTATGTTACTCAGTTTGATTCTTATGTTTTAAGCGTTTACACTCAGTTGAATTGTTGTTTTGAATTGAACAGATATTAGATAACTGTGTCTGAATAAATAAATAATTAAGCAAAACAATAAAATTTTTGACAAGAAAAGTGATCAATCTTCTGAAGAATATCAGAGATTTTCAAAATTTTAAAATCCAGGCATTACAGTTTTACAAGTTTTTTGTTTAAATTTTGTTTTTGTTATTTTAGACCTATTTAATTTTAATTTCAATGTTAGGTTAAACAGTAGTGTTGTGAAGGCAAAAAATGTTAGTGAAAATTTAACGTTGTGCAAACGTGAGGTAGGCTTAAGCATACGTTAAATCCATAGTACACATAAAGAAGGTATTATCTTGCGCAGGTTTTCGCAAACGAGAAGTGTCAGAAGGAAATCCAAGATGGCTAAAATGGTGGTCTGAAGCTTAAGTGACAGTCATTTGTTGTGTTTCTTCCACAGTACACATAAAGAAACGAAACAAAAACGACCGAAACAAATGTTTACAAGAACACCATTGACGCCATTTTTTCTCTGATTTGACAGATGCGCAGAAACGAACTGTGCGTTAAATCTACGTTAAATAAATTATAGATACAATTTTGAAATTCAGTGTTTATTTATTTCAATTCTGAATCGTACGATTATTTACGATCATTTTCTTATCGAGAATTATTACATATATCGCATCAAATTAAATCAAATAATTCCACACTATGTTTTACTATCACATTTTTCAAAGGTCTTTCAAATTTATTATTTCAGAAGGAAAACAATTTCGCGTCCTAACATCAACTGGTTTTCAGTGTTTCACTTTAAATTGATAAGAGCATTTTAAATTTAAAACTAAAAAAATTCTTAGTAGAGTGAAATTAAAAAAAAAACTTCAGAGCTTGAAAACTAATTATTTAAAAACTGTTATAAATTAATGATTAATTAATATTTTTTCGAACTATATTTTCGGCTAAGAAAATTGCTTTAAAAAAGTACACGGTGAGTGGTACATTTTTTCTTAAGTTTGTACAAAGTTCCACAAAGAGATTTTGTAAGGAATTGCAATTGTCAGACTCAAAAGTCGGTGGGCTTGGTGCTAACTTCCGTTTTTGTATAAGATTTTAATAATTAAATAAAAAATGAAGAAAAAAATCATGGAAAATTAGTATAGAAAGTGTAAAAACGATTGTACATTTTTCGAAATTTTTAGTCAGTTAAAAAAATTTGGGACGTGTACTGTACAAACCAAATTTTTTTACAACATAGGCAGACAGTTTTTTATCGAATTCCATTTCCTTTTGCAGATTTTCGAGCGCTATGGTTAGTGCGCCAATTTTCGTACATTTTTTTGAAGTCACTTTAATTCGAAAATCGGGATCCTAAACAAAAGATATTCAAACTCCTTTAAAAGCTTTTTATTTCAAAAATTTAGATCAACAATACAATATCAAACGTGCTTTATTCAAGTTGCAAACACTATGCTTAAGTCTTATGATTCAACTGCTCTCCTTATGTCTGCCTCTGCAACCACAACAGGTGGACGAACTTCGATTCCTCTAACTGGTGACTTATCCAAGTGATGAAGAATTTTATAAACTTCACTCTTATCCAAATCGACTTTTTTCTCTGGTTTCTGGTATTTCATAAAGTTAACTCTATATATCAAAATAAAAAATAATATTTTTATTTTTTTATTTATTTAATAAAAGTATAAGTATTTTTGAAGGACATAAATCAATGGTCAGGAAATATTAGAATTATGATTTACCTTTTCTCAAGTTGTGTGGCCACAGAACTACAATTAAATTCTCTAAAAGTGATTGAAAAAAAGCATGCAAATGTTTTATGAACACAGGAATGAGAATTAAATGAAAAAAATGATTTACCTGAAAAATGTTCGGGACAAATGCCTGTCGTTAAAACATCGGTTCCAAAGAGCAATCTAAAACCAAACAATGACAAAATAAATCATCGGGTGTTAGTCACAGGGTTAGCTTTACTTTAATGATTTGAAGTATGTTTTCCCAAATGATGCCAAGTGGGACACAATAAAAATGGAAAATGAAATTTAAAACCTTAAACCCTAATTCAAAATCTAATGACACATATTTCCCAGTAGTATGAAATCAAAATGGAAAGAAATAAACAACATTGAAATCAAAACCAACAAAATTATAAAATTTGGAAAGCTTAAAACAGCAAAGACAAACTTCTTGAGTGTGAGAATACCTTTCATCATAACCTAGGAGAGGACTTTCAAACTTATGACTGATGATGCCAAATAGCGAGTATTTTAGATGCATTGATGGTTCGTTTTGAGTGATTTGAGTAAAAGAAAAAAAAAAAGATGCAATGATTGATGATTGAAATTAATGTAAGAAGCAATGAATAAACACTAAGCAAAAATAATTTAAGCAATTACCCAACAGCCGTGCCAGCAATAAGTTCTGCCTGAGCAGTCAAGGTCTCTGCAATAAACTCATCATTATAAGCATCCTTGGGACGGTACCATCGTCTGCCCCCTGGCAATACTAATGGTCTTTCTTGAGGTACTAATGGACCGAACATGCGTTTTGACTTTTTACGTTTTTGAGTTTCCTTGTGTTGCATTTGCTTTTGAAGTTCTTCAATAACACCATTTTCCTGGAGAAGAATATGTAAGAATCAAAAAGCAAAAGAACCAAGAGTTGTTGCGTTAAAAATTTATTTTTCTTAATTTGGATTTAAAAAAAAACGTTGTTTTAAAAAGATTTAACAAAAATATTTATTTTTTGTATTATGTATATTTATGATCTCAGCTTTAAGTATTTTACATATTAAAGTGCACGGAGAGATGCTGAAAGTAAAGTAAAATATTGCCTTTCAAATATTTATGTAGTTTTAAATAAATAACTGTGTGTATTTTAGATACAAAAAGTTTAGTCCAAGACTACGTTATTTTTAGATAAATACAATGTATGTAGGCTTGTTTAAAAACTTCTTTTACATTTTATAGAGACTATCAACAACGAAGAAGTGTCATTTCTTAGAAGTGAAAAAAAGGACTTTAAAGCACGCAGAGTTTCTTAAATTTGAGCTCAGAAATTTATTTCAGTAACATTAATTTTTAAGGTAGACCAGAAAATTTAACCAATAGTAGTTGTCAGTAGAAAAACCTTTTTAATATTAAATTTTTTGAATTTTTTAAAAATAAAACTTTCAACTTTCTCGTATAAAAGAAGGGCTTAAAACATTTTTTTTTTGAATGAAAATAATTTTTTATTCTTTTTTTAAACTCAAACAATTGTTCTTTTGGAATTCAAACGAAATCATTTTTGGTGGTGTGATCAAATAAAGCTGAAATAAACTTCATTGAGCTTTGAATGCAGCTTGTCACTTTGGTTTTGTGTTAAGCTACACAAATAATAGTTTACGAAATTTCCGAATCCGAAATTTAAATTAAGTTAATAACATTAATAAAATTTAGCCAAACGTTGGATCCTCTTCTGCACTTTTCCTTTAAAAATTAAGGAAACTCCAGCAGTTAGATAATTTAATGGCACATTTCAAAAATAAAAAGTAAGCAATTTCTTCATCATTCAAGATTTCAGAGAGCGATGCTTGATCTAATGTTTGACGAATGTAATTGTCTTTCTATAAATATTCACCGTGCCACAACGGCATGCAGTTTGGAGTTGTAAGGAAAAAACTGTTTTGTGCTTTCTATTCCGAATTCCAGAGAATTTATGTTTTTAAACATAAAATTGTTGATTTCAATGTAATAATTAGCTAGTTATTAGATTAAAATTGTTGTTCCTCATTTTTCCCATAAAAAAAAAAACGGAATTCATTAATTTAAAAGATCCATCAAGATTTTTTATAGACCTTGCAATGAAACTGAATTTTCTGGTTGGTTCTATCTAATTTAACTAACTGTAAGGAAAAAACACAGTATAAATAAAACAATTCCTTGATTGCATACGAGATTCTGTCTTTTAATTATTGTTCTACAAACTACTTTATTTTTGGCTAGGTGAGCTGTTGTGGCATTGTTTTTGGTTATGAATTCGAAATGTCTTCAGTACTAAAACTATGCTTTTTGGATGGTGCATAGATAAACTAAGCACCAGTAATGCTTTCCAATTCCTTAGGCAACATATCGCTTGTGGTTTTATCTTCAAAATCAATCAAAGGAATTGGCCATTTCGGTCTTGGACTGCTTAGATTCTGCTGTACAGCTTGCAAGTATTGCCAAACCTGAGAAATAATATTTGAAGATAAGTTTTGTGGATATGTTGCCAGAGTTAATTTTTCTAAAAATATCGCTTTGAAAATTTGCCATCTTGCTAAACCTGAGCAATATGATTTCAGATTGGAATTAAAAATGAAAAAAAAAAATCTAAGGAATCCCCTCGTGTCGTATGCAAGATAATAAATTTCAATTGAGACACAAAATACAAACGAACTTACTTTCTTTCTCTTCAAATTCTGTTCCTCTTCCATTTGTTCTTCTTCAATATTTCTGTGACTTGTTTCGAATTCTTGAATTGTGACCTCTTGCTTGGTTTCGGTTTGGATTTGAACAGATGATTCCTCGTGATAAGATTGCCTTACTTCAGTTTCAATGGTCTCAACAGACTTTTCATCGATCTCAATTATTTCCTTCTCAGTGGTTGTAGTTTCCTTAGATTCTTCAGTAGTAACTTGTTTTTCTTTAAAAAATCGAAGTATTTTTCAAAAAATTCTTTCAAAGCTCGAAATATCATCATTACCTTCTTCTTGTTTTATTTCTTCCTTCATTATTTCTGGAGTAGCTTCCTTCACAATTTTGGGCTGTAATTTGAATGTTGGCAAAAGTTCACTTAATTGTTTAGTCACTGCGTCAAGGGTACTTTGAATTGTAGAAGGAAGATTAGCCAAAGCAAGGAGTTGCTGTTGAACACTGGCAAGTTGCTGCTCAAGTTGTAATTCTTCCTCGGTCTTTTCTCTCAGCGAACCACTCTCTGATGGAGATTTTCCTTCTCGGTCGACTGATTCAATAGCACGTTCCTCTTTTGCAACAGACTCCTCCCTAATCGTTTCAACTTCGTCAACCTTTTTTTCAATTTCTTCAAGAACCTCAGCTTTAGTCTCTTCCGAAACAATAGTTTCATCTGATGCTTCCAAATTTGGCACCTCGCTATCGGTAGGTGGTTCTTCTTCAATTTCTGGGGGAGGTGTTATAACTTTTATTGGTTCAATAACCTCAGGCTCTGATTCGGGCTAAAGAAAAAAAGTATTCACAGTACAAAAAGTATACAGAAATAAAGTTGGCACTTACGACTGGAGTAGGTGGACGGACGGGTTCGGGTTTCTTATAGTTCTTCACAATCTTCACTTTATAAGCATTTGCAGCCCTAGCTTCTGCCTCCAGTTGCGCCTTGCTCTTGGGTATTGGTCTATTCGGTTTTTGCATGAAAGTTGTCCATTTCTTCTTATCCAGATCCCTCTCCTGTTTGGTCTTGATGACATCTGCATTTAGTTCGCGAAGCACTTCGCTGCTCTTGCAAACTCCAGGCTTCGGAAATACTCTATTGACATTAACACTAAAAGTAACACTTTAATAGCTCTGCATTCGTATTTGAATTCAATTAAAAATATCTACCCTACAACATTATGTTCATCCAAAACCTCAGCTTCTGCTTCTGCTTCAGCAGACAGCAAACTAGCAATTTCTTCATCTTCAATTTGAGTTGTAGATTCTTCAGCCAGTGGAATTATAATTTCCTCTTCTTTAATCATTGGAGATGGGCTTTTGGAAATTGTTGTGTCGATTATGGGATCGGGAGTCAAGGAGGAGCGTATTGGCTCAGGTTTTCCGATTATAGGAAAGAATTTCTGTGTCTCAGTTTCTTCTTCTTCTCTGTTAATGACAAAATGAAAATTTATTTGGGTTCCTTGAGAATATGATTTCTTGTTTAACCTTTGAACTCCTAAGAAAAAAACGTTGCCGCAACTTGAAATAACCCTATGAGCCTCATCATGAGACATTGGGCTTGTTGGTTCATCGTTAATCCGAACAATAACATCATCAAGTTTGAGTCCTGCTTCCTCAGCTAAACTGCCTTCAGTTACCTGAAATAACATTATTGAATATGTCAAGGTACATGTTTCAGTGTCAAAGCATATCGTCGCTTGAAAAGCAAACTGACATAAGTCAAAATTCTTGAATTTTCAGAAAAGCTATTTGAATTTTTTTGTTACTTAAAAAATTAATTTTAGTTATGAATTTCAATGAAAACCAAAAAGTTGTGGAGTAAAAAAGTATTGTTTTTTTTTTCTTCTTTCAAGTGGTATAATGAAATTTTTCAAAAAAGCCATTTAAAAAAAAAAATTAGACTTATGTCATTTAGCATCAAAATATCTTATAAATTTGAAATCAAAATCAGAAAATGTATTAAAAAGTGTCGTTTTGTTTTGTTTTTAAATAAAACCAGCAATGTTTATAGTCAAAAAATTTATTTTTTATTAAATAACTTAAAATAAGTTAAATTTTATTTAATAAATAACAAGGAACACATAACGTTTATGTTAAACTTAAAAAAAAGATCAAGGATGTTACCATAAATGCAAAACGACACTTACACCCTCTTTATGTCAGTTTAATAGTTATACTTATGACGGTTTGATAGGAAATTAGTATTTTTTTTGCGGTTCGTTCTGTATACCCAACTCAAAATCGACAAATTTTGACTTATGTCAGTTTGCAACTTTCACTTAAAACTCCAGTGCAGCGTATTTTTCATTCAATTTTAAAACCCAAAACAAAAAGTTGCATTAACACGTTAAAATCACAGTGTCTAAGATTTTGTTGGGTTATTCAATTTTTGAAAAGTGCCTCTTTTAACTTAATAATTAACAACATTCACTTTTTTGGCGGTAATAATGCTCATTTACGCTCATTTCCCAAAAGTGCCCAAAAAACTTTTAAGAAAAACATAGAACCCATAATATAGGTTTTTCAAAATCTTACAAATGACTCTTATATCGACAATATAAGTTAAAAAAAAATCCACAACACTTTGCTGTCAATAAGTGTGTATTTATGTAAATAGTAAAATTATTATAAAATCAAAACTAATGATATTACATATGTATGTATGTACATTGTACATTACATTGTACATACATAATGTAGGTTTTTGAAAATATTTTGAAATAATTTTAGGATTTTATATCCTTCAAAAAATTGCTTGGAAAATGTATACATGGATCGGGAGGTAAACAAAAATTATGCATTATTTCAAAATTGATTTGGGCGCTTTCTCCTTGGTGTCAATATTGCTGACTGCCAAATTAGACATTGTAAAATAGAAACAAATCACACATAGGCATTTCTTTCCTCACTCTACAAAAATTGATTAATATAACTAATAAAATACATACATAACATAAAAGACAAATATTATTTTTCTCTTTTCAAGTGGCGCTAGATCTTAATTTTCATCTTCACCTCCAATTCTTAAATTGATAATAGATGGAAGCAAAAGGCTCGCGTAATACGAGGAATTCTCTTAAATCTCACAAAGACCACATGTTTTTTTTTGCATACATAATTTATTGACCGACATTATAAACAATAATGCCCACCGCAGTACATCTCAGTCTACACAAAACTATGTCTTATCTGGGCCAAGAGTTCATTGAATTGTCGATATCTTTAGACTTGCGAATTCAATCGATAAATTAATTGTTTCGAATGGCACTATTTTTTCATCGGGTAATTTGAATCACTGCCAAGTTGAAAGAACTATGGCATTATGCTAGGAAAACTATAGATCTTTAAGATTTTCATGGAACGAAATAATAAAATGGAGTTCATTTTGTTTACAACCAAGTTCCAAAATTGATCTTAAATTTATAAACAAACAGATCACACTGGAGAGTATCAGTAACCTTAACACATAAAAAAAATGAATTATATAAATTTTTTGAATTATTTAAAATCACTTAGTCAGATGAAACAATAAAAAAGAAAGAATTTTTCTAAAGTTAATTACATAAACAAATTAAACAAATCGAACAACTTTGTTGCGAACATTAAAATTTTCATCAACTATTACGTAATACTTTTTTTAAAGAAAACCTTTATGATCATTTAAACTTGATTTTAATTTGTTTTTCATTTAAACTAATTTCTAAATTATCTTTGTGCATTTTATAAATTTTAAATTATGTTTATTTGATCTTTTTGTACCTTGACGACCGTTAAAGGTATTTCAAAATCAGATCCACCAACCAATCGGAAGCCCCAAGGGACATTATCGAACCGACACATTTTTATATCAACAACCATTTTTAATATTTAATTAATTTTTATTAAAACTTCAGGACACAAAAAATAAATTGTAAAAGAAAAATTTATATTGAAGAGGACTTATTTTTTCGAGATGCTTCGCGTTATCCAAATGGTGCGAATGAATTTTCTGAATAAATTGATTTCTGATCGATTGCATCTTATCGCATAGGTAATCGATGAAGAGAAAAAACAAGATAATTTTTTTTATTTTTTGTAATGACTTTTTTTTGGCATGAGATAAGTTTTGAAGAAGAAGAAGATGAGTTTGTTTTGCCGGCGAAACGTGAATGCAGCGGATACACAAATCACAGAACGATCACGATCACATGGAATTGCGTCAAATAAACAAAACAAACAGTATACAAGACCCTGAATGATTACACGTTTTTCTTTAAACAGGTGTGTTATTGTAAACAAAATATTAAAGAGAAGAAAACAAAGTCTTTAATTGCTCAGGTGTGAATTTGATAAAAAGATATAAATAAATATTTGTTTAAGAGAAAGTATTTGTAGTGCACATAAATGGAATAATTATATTAAAAGAGTGCCCTGAGCTATGAATTAGTAAAAAAGGAATTGAAAACATCTTTGTTAGTGAAAACATAGACCCTTGTGGTGGCGCTGCATTGTAAAGGTGTCGAATTTGATTTGGAGTATCTTTCAAGCACGGAAATAGGGAGTAGGAGCAAGAGGAGAGTATTATTTCGTTTGCCACAACCAAAAAAATATCAATAAATATCAATTAAAACCTACACAAGCTTTCCGCAATAAAATTTGAAAAAGGGTTGCCCCTTACTTTAGATGTCGCTTTATTCGACACCATGATAGTTTTCATATACTTACAAGGAAAACATAAACATAGTAGTTACATGATATTAAGATAATTTTTTTATAATTTAACCTTATTTAATTGTTTTTATTGTTGGTATTGATTTTTCGACGAGTGTCTTACTATTGGTAATTTTTGTTTAGTGTATAAAGCTCGGTTTAGTTTATGTGGTTTATTATTCAACTCTTGTTTTAGAGCCCAGAATGATTTCAAATATGAATAATCCTCCTAGGAAGTTACGAAAAAGGCTGTCTCACTGTTGCGAAAGAAGTGTCTCTCTGATGTTTTAATCGTAAATCTTAGTTGTTTAGTGCAAAAAGAGCCCAAAATATGAAGTTAATTCTGAATTTAGCACGACCTTAGTAAATACTTGAGTTAGTTCTTTCTTGGAATAGTCATTAGTCATTTGTCATTTCATCCCCTACGCCAGACCCCGGCCAGAGTGTCATAATTTCGTGTTGCTAATAAGTTTGTTTGGTTACTTTTGTAGCACGAAGTGTTTAATCTGCCAAATTCTTGAAAAGAGGGGAAAATTCTCTCAGAGAGAGTACAACTTGTCGCAAAGTAACCAAACGCTTTTGTTTCACTTTGTGCATGAACGTCAGTATGATATCTCAGTATGAATCTTTTTTGTGAAAGTTTGATTTATTTATAAAACCGAAATGTCTTGAAAGTATTTTAATCGTGGTGTCGGAAATTTTGAATTCGTCGACATCCAGTGAATCAGAAAATGATTCAATAATAACCGAGTAAATTTTGAAAATGATGGATAATTCAGCCGTGGATTCATTTGTATTAGACGAGGCAATGCAAGGAAGCAGTGCAAAAAGAAATTGCATCAAAACTACCTTCCCTTTCCATTTTTAAATTTCAAATTTTCAAATCGCAAAAATCCACAAAGGCACAAAAGAAACAAGTGACAATGACACAAATGGCAGTTGCTAATTTTGATAGTTACTTAACTCCTTGCACTCGGAAATTCTTGTAGCAGAAAGTTGCAAGTTTTTTCATGGAGGGGAAAGTTTTTACTCTCTCATTGTGCTCTGTTGTTGCAACTTTCTTGAGTTAACAAACACGAATTTGTGAAACGTTGTGCGACGTCGTACGACGTTGTACGAAGTTTGTGTAACCAAACAGACCTAATATCAATATCCTTCGATAATAAAACGATCCAGATCCCACAAACTAATTCTTCAATCTTGAAATAGATGGAACGTTTCGAGCTTATTTATCTTATTACAAGTATTTTAAAAATAATGTAATTTAGTTGTGATTTTTCACCTTTTTAAATTATTATATTGAATACAAATAGGTATAAGAGACTTTTTATATCTGTCAAAATTTGCCGAAATAATTGCAATTTGCCAGTCGTTTGAATCGGGAACTACTAGCCTGTAATTATTTTTTTCAAAGGCCAAACTTCCTTATCGACATATTAATTCTAGGCACTGAATGCTTTCAACTTCTCTCAACACCAAATATCTGTCAAAATTTTCTTATCATTATAGAAAAATAGAAAAAAGAAAAGAAAATTATTCCAAAATAAATTGGTTTCGCGAAGGTTGTGTGCTTTTTGCCTCTTCAACTTCAGTTCTTAAGATAAACTCTGAACATTACCAATACCAGTTGATCAAAGTTCAAAGTCTATTTATTAGATTTTAATTGAAGAACCTTACAATTATTATTGCCGGCATTGAACGAAAAGAAAAAGAGGTTAATATTTCTGTGCACGACACTTTGTATAAATTAAATATTGACATGCGAATTATTAACAATTAAAATCTGTTTTTCAGAACAATCAACAATAATGCTTCCAATCATTCGCAACTGTGCCAGCCGAGCTCTCTATCAAAAAGTAAGAACAATATTGTTTTTTTTTAGTTGTTCGGTATAATAACCAATCACTAATTTTCTTAGGTAAATTCTGTCCCGGTGCGGTATCTTAACCTCTTGGAATATCAAAGCAAAGATCTTCTACAAAAATACGCGGTATCAGTTCAAGAGTTCAAAGTTCTCGATGAAAAAATTGACAGTGCTGTATTAAAGGAGTTCGGTAAGTTTGAATTAAAAAAATAGAAGAATGCAAAAAATCTCTTATGTGTGATTCCTTGTTTCGGTTGCATAATAAATAATCGATTAAAGATAACTATTTAAATATATTTTTGCTTTGTGTGTGTTTACCTGATGCTTTGGTCAAATTAACTCAATACTTATATGGACACTAAGTTATACATAAATCTGATTCAAAATTCCTAGTATAGAAACTAAAACCTCTCAGATAGATTCAAGTGCTTTCGTATCTCAATTCTTTGGAATGGAAGTAAAAATTAAATTAGATTTAATTGAAAAATGATATCCAACTTGAAGAGCCTCAACAGAAGTAAACTAAGTGTACCTACTTAAAGTTTTAAGTTTGATTAAAAATAAATAGACAGTAATTTTGAGTTCAGATAACAAACAAAGTCTAAAATTCATTGATGTACAAATGAGTAGGAACATTAATCGAAACTGCCAATAAAAAATATCAAACTATGAACATTTTTCCAGGGTGCTCGGACCTGTTATGAACTTTAGTTTACCCTCTTTGACACAGGGCCTTCACTACTTTTAAGTGCTATCGTGTACGGTTCCTGGGGATACATTTCAGTACTCCTAAGTTGGGCCGCTTGTCATCCTGAGTGAAAATGTCCAGTTGTATGGCTAGATTGGCAATACACTCGTTACACTTTCGAAGCGTAAGTCTTATGCCTGCCACCAGCGTCGTCAAATGATAGTGTCCTACACAATCTGGCATAAAGTTCATAATTGGAGATACGGTTTGGACAGAAAATCCTCAACATGTTGCGCCGACATTATTTTCAAACGTTTGCGACTTTCTAGTGACGGCGGTAATATGTAACTTCCCACGTGCGGCACCTGTAAAGAAGCATGGATTCAACATTGGAGTGGAACATACGTAGCTTGGTTCTTAAGTTTATAGAGTGGTTTCTCCATATTTAAGACATCAGCATTTGCTTGCTGGATTAGGAAGTTAATATCTACTTTGGTTCCGCCGTCAGTAGAGAAAATACTTCCAAGATATTGAAAATTTTCTACCATCTCTAGTGGTTCTCCAGAAATATCTACTTGAACAGATAAGGAGTAGATGAATCCGAAAATCATTGTATACATTTTTGAAATTGCTTAGATTTTATAGAGTTAAACAGTACATTTATAACATGTACAATGTACATTCTTAAAATAAGGCAAATAGTTTGTTTTATTCAGATTAAAACTTATTAAATTACGAGCAAATGTCTCATCTTCAATTGCTAGATTAAAAGTCTTAAATAAAATAAAAACAAATGTTTAAAATTTCGAACCCATGATTTGAATTAGAAATTGAAATAAAACAATTTAAAAATAAAGGTTTAAACGGTTCGTGCGACCATTTTTGTAAATGCCAATGCATTTTCTGTTGGTGATTAGTGCTGTATTGAAAGCTGTTTCATATCTCAAATCGTATGAAAAGACATTTTGTCCAGGAGAAAACATTTTTACTGAGGGGATTTTTGATGCAGAATTGAAAATTATGACTTTTTTATTTCTATTTATTTTCTTTTCCGTTCTATTTATGCAAACATTTGGATATGATAGAATATTACATCTTGGGAGTGCTTTACGGATGGCGGAACAGAAATAGATATTAAGATCCGAATTGGGAAAGCTAAGGTTCGGTCGAAGAGGAATCAGCATAAATGGCGAATTGAAGACAGTTGAAAAACATCTATAGGAACTTTAGAGGCTTGCGCGTAGGAGTAGTAGAGGCTCACAGGGGAAACTGACGTACTTAATAAGTTCGAGGACCTAAGATGAATAACTTTAAAATATAATTTCCCTCATTTTTGAGTTTATTCAGACATTGGAAACACTTTTATTTTAGATTTTAGATCAAGGGTTTGATCATGTTTTAACTTGATTTGAGTACTTTGTATAGAAACCAGCCGTCAGTGATTATCTCTTTTGCAAACCTGTTAAATAATAAAAAAAAAAACAATTCATCTGAAAGATTTATTCTATGTGTAAGTAAATTCCGACAGTAAATAATTAATGTTTCCAGCATCATTCACTTCCTAATGGAAACATTTTATTCGGATATCCCCAAAATATATATTTATACGCACATGTACATACCTACCTACATCCAACATGTTTATAACAATTTATCACTTTTCTAATTTATAATCTCAGCACGACAACTTATATGTGATTTAGTTTTTGTTTTGAGACAGCATGTTGCATTTATAATGATAAATCTTTTTTCTCTTTTATTTGCAGAATGTCCAGAGTATGTGGTTAAAGCACAAATTTTGGCTGGAGGAAGAGGAAAGGGTCATTTTGACAATGGATTCAAGGGAGGAGTTCACATAACCAAGAAGTAAGTTAAAAAATACATTATAGAAATATTTAAACTGTGGTTAGCACTTTTAATCTTCCAAATTCGAAAAGTTAGTTGAGATTCAGCTTTGGTTCAAGGTTGTAGTGTGTGTTAACATCCAATTCTATGCTTCAACCACCATCGAATCATAGCTAATTCGCCGAAATTGAGAAATGAAAATCTTGAACTAAGATTTTACAACCCGCCCTTAATTTGCGTGCTTAAATTAATGTATAACAACTTATACCTTCTTTCTTACCAACAGAAAAGATGAAGTTCTTGATTTGACAAAAAAAATGATTGGAAATCGCCTGATCACTAAACAAACACCAAAAGACGGTATTCAGGTCAAGAAAGTGATGGTTGCCCGCAGTGTAAATATTATCCGCGAAACATACATCTGCATTCTAATGGATCGTGAGCACAATGGTCCAGTACTTATAGCTTCCCCAGCTGGAGGAGTTGATATCGAAGCAGTTGCTGAACAAACTCCCGAAAAAATACTCACAATTCCCATAAGCATTGGTACAGGTTTGACTAGAGAACAAAGTCTGAAGATCGCAAAATTCTTAGAATTCAAAGGCGACCTTATCGAAAAGTGTGTGAAGGAAGTTGAGAAACTCTGGGATCTCTTTAAGAATGTCGATGCTGTTCAAATTGAAATTAATCCGCTGGCAGAGACAGATGCTGGTGAGGTGATCTCAGTGGACGCCAAATTGAATTTCGATGATAATGCCCAATTTAGACAGAAGGACATCTTTGATATGGAAGACACCAGCGAGTCAGATCCAAGAGAAGTTGAAGCCGCAGCACATAGTCTGAATTATGTTGCCATGGATGGTAATATTGGTTGTTTAGTAAATGGCGCTGGTCTTGCCATGGCAACAATGGACATTATAAAACTTAATGGAGGCAGTCCAGCGAATTTCCTTGATGTTGGTGGTGGCGTCAAGGAGAACCAAGTTCTCCAAGCTTTTCGAATTCTTTCATCTGACCCTAATGTCAAAGCCATAATGGTGAATGTATTCGGTGGAATTGTAAACTGTGCAACCATTGCCAATGGTATTGTTGCTGCATCAAAGGCATTAGACTTAAATGTGCCGCTTGTTGTACGTCTCGAAGGAACAAATGTCGATGAAGCTCGAAATATTCTTAAGAATTCTGGTCTGCCTATTAAAACGGCGTCGGATTTGGATGATGCTGCACAAAAAGCTGTACAAGCATTGAATTAAGTAGACTGTTTATTTTTTTTTGTGTGTCTTAAGATTTTTTTTTTACTTCCTATTGATGATTATTCATGAATTTAAGTCAAATGTGTTCTGTTCAAATAAATTTGTTGTTGCAAAGTTTGAATAACCTCGGATAATTTTAAAATTTAATTTGGTATCCCAAAGAAAAAAATATACGTACTGTTAAAAAAGCTCTTCTTTTTATTAAAAAAAAAGTTATAAACAAACACGTGAAATGATGTTAATCTTCTTATTCAAAAGAATAAGGAAAATTATAAAATGGAATTTCGAATATGTATTCTCTTTGGAAGTATGTATATGTTTGAATTGTTTATCTGGAAAAAGTACCAACTTTGCGTGTTGAAAGATAAATGCGAACTATATTAAATAGCGCATGGAAGGATTAAGGCTTTGAAAAAATAAGTTCGTTTAAAAATTTTATACGCAGACAATTTAATCCATTAAGGCTTCCAATGGTCGAAAAATTACCGAGTAAAAAATTATTGAACTCGAGTTTTCGATACAAGTTGAAATTTTGTGGGTCTATGTATTCAAGTAGCGTTGTTCGTAACTACACTTAATCAAGACAATTATTTCAATAGCCGCTATTCTTGTGCTTTGATCGGAACGTTTTTAAAAATTAGAGGAGAAAGTATTAAACTAAACTTCACATCACGTGGAGCGCTAAAAACAAAAAAAAAACTAAGAGAAGATGTGCTTCACTTTGGCGTGTGTCCCATACTACAGGAGTTAAGGTGATTCTATTTGGGAAAAATTGTTGGACAGAAATATCATTTCCTTTTATTATTCAGTTATTTTTCCCAATGATTTATAAAGATGTTATATTAAATAAATAATCTGATATCTATAATCTATGAAACGGTACCTGCCATACAACTTTTAAGGCAAAAGTAATACTTGTGTCTCGGAAGCAACTCTAATGATTTCGATGAAATTAGTTTTCTCTTTTATTGAAGGTAAATTGAAGTATTTTTTGATTTTTTTTTCTCAAAAAGCCGTTGTAAATTAATGTTTTCTTTATATAGAATTTTTATTTTAGAACTTCTAGTTATTATTGAGATTTAAATGAATTTTCAAAGTGTGGTTCTGAAATCTGAAAATAAAGTTGATATTGGAAAAAAAGACAATTTCAATTAATTGTACTAAATACGTTTATCTTCTAAATTTATTTTTAATTTTTTTTTGCATTCTTTACAACAATCTCATTGAATTACGGAAATGTATCCTTTATAACACTGTTTTGTTCTGGTTTATAGTCTCTGGTGTTTTAGTTATTATAATATTTATTTAAATATTACACCTATTACAATTTACAAATTTAATAATTTTTTCTTATTCTAAATTAACATTAGTTTTTCTATTAAATTTTGATTCGGATATTACCTTTACCGTACCTACTTACAATTATATTTTTTTTAAATAATAAATAAAAAACGAAATGAAATGTATGAAAGTATAGAAAGATAATTTTTATAAAATTCCATTGTTTAATATTTGAACACATTTTGCCAAAAACTTGGACATATATTATTCCATAGTTAATAAAAAATGCGCGAAAGATATTTCAACATGAGTATCTAGTAAAAATTTTATTTGTTTAAATTTTTTTTTATATTAACTTCTTCTGCTTGGGGCTCATTTATTTAAAGCAGAAGAAGTATAATATTATTCTGAATGTTGAGTGCTAGAATTTTGTCTTAATTGTACTTTTTCACAGGAGACATGGAATTTGTAATTAAGACATATTAAAATAAATGGAATGGAAAATACTAAAAAATAAAATTAACCTTTAATGATTATTTATCCGATATTAACATAGACATCTGAATTCTATTTTTCAAGTGCAAATTTATTGATTTGCAGTCGAAAACTAAAATTCTAAAATAAAAATATGTCTTTTCGAAATATGTAAGAATCAAAACCAACATTGTTACGAGTTAAAAGAAAAAAATACCTGAATAAAAAGCAATTTTTTTCCATAGAAAAACACTTAAATAACTAGAAAATTTAAATAATGTAACTAAACAATAAACGATCTTCCATATAACCCTTTAAAGTACAGAGTTTTCTGCACAAACATTCTGATTTAAAAACGAAGAAAACGAGTTTTTGTTTTTAAAACTAAAATAAATTTTTAAAATTCTTAACAAATAATATCACAAATATATAGTTATATGATATATATTATTTATTCTTTTTCTTTTAAATAATTTATAATAATCATTAATTTTTATTCTATATAAATATTCTTATACACTAGGTTTATCCTTAATGTGCAAATAACCATTAACGTGTTCTTAACTTTAAATCTTATTTTTAAAAATTTATTTAATTTTAATTGTTTGTAGAAAATACTTGGCTTTTTTTCTAATTATAATTAATTATTTATATTTATTTACTTATTAGAAAAAAATGTTTTAAAATTTTATTGTCTATTTTGTTTTGTTTAAAATATTTTATATGAGTATCTATATAGTTAAAAATATTTTATGTTTATTTATAATTTTTCTACTATTTAACCCTAAAAATATATTTTTGATAATTTTTTTTGTTTATTTAATAATATAATTGCATGTATATAATTTTTATTTTTAATAATTTTGTTAGTTTAATTTTTCAAATTGACAATTGACTTGATTATTATATTTCAAAAAATTAAAAATTATTCAACGATTTGTTATCTTTTTTATTTTGTTTTGTTTTAATTTAGATATGTTAAAAATATATGTATATTTGTGTGTCGTTTACGTCATGTGAAGATCACCCTTGAGAATGCGTGTGAAGGTTTTCTTAAATTGCTGATTTGCAAGGGCATAACAAAAGGGATTCATCGGGCTGTTTGCATAGCATAAAAAGTACGAGAACATGTAAAGGTGCTCATTTGTGCAAGGTGGGTTGGAGCAAAAGCCCTCAACCAGGGCCAGCACGTGATATGGTGTCCAACAGGCAACAAATGCTCCGAGAATGAATGAAATTGTGCGGAAGGCTTTGCGTGCTCGATTCTCTGATTTGGACTTTTGTCTCCGGATGCTGAGTGGGATTTTCTTTCTGCCCTTTAGGTGTTGGCCGATGGAGCGGATGAAGTCCCGCTTGCTCGAAGTTCGATTGGATTGAATTCCAGTGGCAGCTGGTGAAGATTCATCGGTTTGTGTCGGCTTGCCGCCTATCGAGGTCGAACCGGAACTCGTACTGGGCGCAGCCTTAGAGGGTTCCTTGTCGGTATTGCAGTCTATATTATTGGTGGATTGTACAACCGGCTTGGGCTTCGTTGCAGTTGCTGTTGAGACCAGGGTTGTTGTGACGGTTGTGGTCACTTCTGGGACATTTTCCAAAATCTTGACGTTCATGTCCTTGCTTGTTCCTGGATGAGAGAAATCGTTATTTTTATTTGTTTCAACTTCGATATGGGACTGGGTTTTGGGGCTTTGATTCTGATGATGAGGTGCATGCTGGCTTTGAGCAGCCGCTCGGATGAGTGCCTTTTGCAGGAGTGTTGGATTGGTGACATTTTGATTGGCTTGGGCAGCTGCATTGACGGGTGTTACCTTATGCGGAGGAAAGCTGTAGGATGTTGAGAGGCTTTCTTGGTTCGGTGAAGGGAGAATTATGGAACTCTCGTCCATGTAACGTAGATCAGCACCGTCCATACTCTTCATGGCATCATAGTAAGTGGCAGTTAAGTCACTAGTAGCGCTTCCCAATTGCTTATCGGAGCCTTCGGATAGAGGTGAACTGCATTGGAAGCCTTCGGGTGGGGGAAGGATGGCTTGGACAAGGCATGGGATTACGTGTTCTTTGGGCACTTCAATTGGATCAATGTCGACGGGGGATAGTGGAGAACCTTTATTGTCATCACTTTGGAAACTCTCTGGAATGTAGGATAGCATTTCTGCATCTGATTTCAAGCGGATTTCCTCGGGAAGAGGATTGGAAATAACGTTACCTTTGCTTCGGGTGGCAATGAGGGCTGCCTGCGCCCCAAATACAAGACCAATTGACGAACGTTTTCGCAGCATAGCTAGTTGTTGTTGCTGTTGTTGTTGATTGGAGGCTTGAATCTGATTAACGGAACTTTCATCATCCGAGTCAAATGCCGGACTACTTGATCGTTCACTTTTCTCAGCTTCGGCAACATCACGTTTGGTCTTGTCGTCAGTTGTTGCCCCCATTTCAATTGCATTTTGCATCTCTGCGGGAGTTGACACCTTTCGAGGAACTGGCGGAGCTTCTTTCTGGTCTGAAGATGTCGATGAAGTCTGATTGGATGCGGGCATGATGGAACTATCAGCAGCAGCTGTTTTGCCTGACTTTTGGGCAGCACATCCATCAGTGATACCAATACCTGCAGCACGGCCGGCCATGCCGGTCATAGCACCTGCACTCAATGCAACCATTGACTGCATTTTTCGTTGCTTGGCCTCACTACGCTTCTGCATTTCGTAGGCAGTTTTATAAATACCCCCGTACAAGATAAAGAGCACGACCAGAGTCGTCCAGTAGTAGCCAATGATGAGGGCAGTATTGAAGACGGGATCTTTGAGAAATTGAACAGCACACTGACCGGGAAGGAGGTCACGTTTGCCAGTGAAGTGCTCCCAGCCAAAAATCGAAATGAAAAAAAGTAACGCTGGAATAATCCACGTTATAGTGACCATGAAAATGACACGGTTCTTAGTTCGCCAACTTCGGTATTTCGCTGCAATCTTCACCGAACAAAATCGATCGATCGTAATCAATAGAACTGTGTACTGTGACACCAAACAAACAGTATAGTCCACCGATAGCCAGAGGTCACAGAGCAGTGGGCCTAGATCCCAATAACCCATCAGAACATAGACAGTATAAAATGGCATAGACACCGTACCTAAAAAAGAATAAAAAAGAAACAAATTGCAACCTCCAAGGCAAAATATACAAATAACATGCAATCAATAATTCGATTATACCAATAAGCATATCCGTTGCTGCCAAAGAGGCAATAAAATAGTTGCTCGGCTGTCGTATACTGCGGTCGACTATAAAAGCCAGCAGTACCAAAATATTTCCGCCCACCGTCAGGATAATGCATATCGCCAGGCACACGGCAATCACTATCGTCTGCCACAAATCAAATGGTGGCAATACCAATGCAGGTCCATCATCGTCCGATGAATTATTTTTTCCTCCTGTCACCGAAGTAGCATTTGCTGATTTATTGTCGTAGAGGGTATTGTCGTCGTCAGAGCTGCTCCAACCTGGTATTTCATTGGCATTTTCGAACAATGAACGATAGATAGCTAGATAGTTTTGACATTCGGTTTGTTTTACTATTCGCTGGTAAAAGGTTTTGCAAATATTTTCCCGTTCCTTTTGTATTCTCCTGTGGATATAAAAAAATTGTATTTGAATTAGAAACAATTTATACATAGATTATGCAATTATCTTGAAATTGCGTAAATATTTTTAATTAATGAAATATCGAGTGAATAATATTGTGGATAGTTTCATTATTTGGACTTTGATAAGATACATAGGTTATGTAAGGTATATTGACTAAGTTTCACTTAAAAACTTCATTTTAGTTTTTAAACTAATACTACACATAATGTTGTTATTCTTCATTTAAAAATGTGTCTAGTGTTTCTTAGAAACACGGAACTAATTTTAATCTTCGGCACGATGAAAAGAAATTGAATTTTATCCAATACGAAATTGTAAAAATAACGGAAATTTAAGGCTCCGCGATCTTAATACTTCATTGGATTCGATTTTGAATTTCGTTTCCCAAATTTATTTCTTATTATATATAAGTAACAGATTTCAGGTTTTCGTCCATTTTTTTGCATCAGTGTTTACATGTGGAGCGACTCAAGCAACCGCCATGTATCCATCTGCACAAAAACACTGTGAACCAGGTCACGAGAGAAAACCTGGTGAAACTTTTGTAATTCTCTTCTCGGTTTCGTCAAAATTGAATTTTTTACTTTCAATATCAATATTAGTATCGTAATCCTCGTTTCGGTTATGTATCGTTACCGATTCAGCATATCTTCTCTTTGTGGAAAATTTAAAGAAAAGCAATGTGAATCTGGAAGCCCCCTAATATTTAGATTCAATCCAATTTTATGTTTTAAAAGCACGTTTTAAATGTAATCCTTCTTTGAAATGCGTGTATTTGGTATCGATGATTCTTCGTTAGATTAAAAATTACTTTTCCAACCGCTCAATACAAGTTGTATTTGATGGTGTCAAGTCTGATTTCGATAAAACAAATGCTACTGTGCCCCAGGGCTCCGATTTGTTGAAAAGAGTATCATATTCATTTCTAGATTCACACCTTTGTTTTTCAGAACTGCATCGCTCGTTATATTCGGAATTAGACAGCACTGTCCAATGGCTCATTAAGAACTGTATGGGATGTATTGCTCCAAAAACTCAATTCTGTCTTTTGTCGTTAAAGCGGAGCCCACCACCCTTGCCACTGTTCATGAGTGGTACTCGCATCGGTTAGTCCGAACGCCTGTCAGTTTTTCGAATGTGCATTACAAACCACCTTCTGTGGAATGATTATATATTCGAAGTTGCCAAAAAAGCTATGATTTTCTCCGAGGATGCAATATTTTTTTCTTTCTGGACGAATGACGAGAGACTCGACTCGAAGTCTCATCAAAGTCATCAAAATTGAAAATTAAGTTTCGTTTGATTTCGCATCGGTCTCGTCTCGGATGCCTAGGAGTTAGTCTCACCTTAGTCTCGTGTTAGGCCTGCTTACGACAAACTTTTTCAAAACAGTTTCTAAAAGAGTATGCATTATGTTTTTTGCATTTATTTTTTCCTTTTTTGAATGAACTAATATTAAAATTAATATTAATTATTTTAACGGACCACAGTTCGGTGTGCACAAAATGTATTTTAATATTTTATTGTCTACCTTTGCAAAATTAGGGCTTATGTTGCTAAGGAGAGATGTTGCATACCTATTTATCTTCATTTTGTATGGAAACGAATTCTAACTCATTTGTAACAGGTCAATGTAATAATCGACTCATATCTAGTCGTAGATTTGAATCTCAAAACACATCACATTTTTCATAATGTATTCATATTATGTAGCTCCTCCACCTAATCTCCCTAGCCATCATTACAGCATGATTCTATCCATATAAAAAATGGCAACTTCCAGACAAATATGATAATTTGAAATTAACAGAAAACATGATATCAAACAACAAATTTATATACTTATACAAAAAATGACAATAATAAAAATCCACTTACCACTGCGTTATAAAATCAGGTTTTATTGAAAATATCGGATTTGTTCTATTATTAGCATCCAATGTCGAATTAATATATCCCTCGGAGCTTTCAATGCCGCTTATATCGGCATATCGATGATCCATGACTTAGCAGCAGCAAGTAGCAGGATGTTTATATCTTCTACTTCTTCTTCTTGGGCTATATAGAATTATAATACTGCAACTTTGCTCTCACTCTCTCTCTCCGAAAAAAGAAAAAAACAACCTCTAAGCCAACAGCTACATCATTCCAACATTTGAATTTTACTTCTTCTTCCTCCCTAAATCGTTCTGGAATTATTATTATTATGAAAATTGATTCCTTCGTAATTCGTTTGAACAGCCCCGTAAGATATGTTTTCATCCATTTGATAAAGTGGTTGAAGTTAGATTATTATATGTAATCGGATATGATTATATGTATAAGCAAGATTATCTGAAACGAATAGCAAACATAATAATTCATTAAATAAAATTTGATTCCACGAACAGGGTACAGGTATGATGTGGGCGTGTTTCCAGTATAATTGACAACAAACATAATGAGAAATTTTGCTAAGGCATCTTCATACTTATACATATAGACTTAAAAAAGGACTATTTTTCAATTTGAACGAAATAAATAGTACACAATCAATCAACCTTCAACTTTCTTTATGTCATAAGAAAGCCATCATCGCACTTTGAAAAAGGAGGAAGCTGGTTGGGGGAGGGATAAGAACTCATAAAATATACAAATGACTTTTTGTCGAATCCTATTCTTGAACTCGCATTTAATCGGTGGTACCACCTCCTCCATGCTAAAAAAAAATAGAAACCTTGTTTTTCGAAGTTGAAGTAGGTTGGTAATTCTGGGGTTTCATAAAAAAAAAAATCGATTGCAAAGGGGATATTATATCTACTAGTACAGAAAAATTCACAGTTTCGTTTTTGTTTGCTTTTGTTTTGCAGAAATCCTATTGGAAACTTTATAAACATCAATTATATGTTTAAAAATAAATGCCTATCGCACCACAAAAGTATCTTTCTATATACCGATGTTTGCCTGCCTTCATATCACCTAATGACGACGACGCCAACGATCCCGGGCTAACAAAATACGAAATACCATCAAGGACGATGTGAGAACACAAAACGCAATCGATACAAAAGCTTATTGAGCTATGAAATCAAAGGCACTGATACCTGTAGCTAGATGAAGTTGAAGCAATTCACGCGAACCCATTGAACAAGATACTAACAATGGGTTTAAAATCCAAAGCTTTAAGCCACCCCACTTATCAGCAGGTAGGTAGGTACATAAAATGCCAATACCAACTGGTAAGTGGAGTAGGCCTTGGTAGGTACACTTGACGAAAAGGAATTTTCTCATCGGCAACTGTAGTCTGTAGGCGAGGAAGGTAAAGTTCTTTGTAAATTTAGAAGAGGTTTTGAGAAAATTGGAAGAGGTTTTATGCCGATTCAGCTGTATCTTTTAGTAGGGTGCACTAAAAATCAGCTTCAGATAGTAAAATTTATTAAATTATTGTGTGAGATTTAGTCACGTCACATCATGAGCTATCAACAGCTCTCAGAACCTATATACATACATATGTGTATTGGTTTGAGATGTTAAATTTGTTATTAAATTATAGCCCAAAAAAGAAAATGTGAAACATAATTGAATAACAATCTGAGATAGCCCAAAACTTTAAATTACAAAATAAAATCAGTCAGTGAATCACAAGCAATACTATCCACAAACTATTCTTCTTTTTTTGAGATCTTGAAAACCGTAGAATTTGATATAGTAAGAACTTCACCAATGATCAAAATCGGAGAAAGCAGCAGTTGCTAAATTACAGACTAAAGTACTAGTTGTCACTTAATAACACTCAGAAGGCTCACTTACTTAACTACTGTCTGAGTCTGCTATCGGTATAGTCACGAAATTACTGCCTGAGAAAGCAATCATCAATAAATTACAACCTTACAAAGCAGACCGCACAAAGCTTTTGGTTGAGATAGTAAACGTCATGAAATTACAGCATGAGATAGCAGTTTTTACTAAATTACAGCCTAGAGATATCCGTCAGCCATCCGTCACTGCCGGCATGACTTAACTAGGTACAGATATAACAAACGTCTTAATAGCAGACACTACGTAATTATAGTCCGATAAAATGCCCGTTACTAAATTATATTTGCTTCTAACTAAAAGAGCTGATAGCAGATGTTACTAATCTATAGTCTGAGATAGCAGACGTCACTTAATTGCAGTATGTGATAGCAGACTTCACTAAATTATGTTCTGGAGTAGTAGATATGACTAATTGATGGTTTGATATAGCAGACGTTAATGATTTACAGTCTAGATAGCAGACAACACTTAGTTACAGTCTGAGAAAGCTGTGGTTTCACTTAACAACAATCTGATATAGCAGAATTCAATAAATTAAAGTCTGAATCAGCTTGACTTGCCAACTTATTCATTAGCTGGATTTCTTATTTTGAAAAGTTTTGCTCCGTCAAATAATAACTTCAAATCAATATACAATTTTCTTCAGTGTAAAGGTTGGAGGATTTGATTGAAAAGGGCTTAGATATAGGAATTTTGTGGGGTATGGTGTTAAATCAAAGCCTTCATTATTCAAGTGCTCTGTGGACCAAATAGTGTGGAAGTAGGTTATACTTATAGGATGACACAAATACAAGATTTCGGGGAACTGTCTTACCTATATCTCAAAAAAAAAAAAAAAACCAAACAAGAAGTAAGTGTAAATGGAAAAAAAGCAACGGTAACGGTGATGTCAACTTGAATTGAGTCTCATGCAACTTATGTTAAATGAAATACCAAAAGCAACAGGAGTAATCAATGAAAAAGCGTTTTTCTTGTGCCTTTGTCTGTTATAAGAATGTCACCATCAAAATGTATAAAGATGAAGTGAAGAAGGAAATTTAAATGGAAAACCTATTTTTTTTTTCAGCCATTAAGTTATTGCGCTAGGGACAAACATCCATTGTATTATTGTATACGTACCTAAATGTGTAGGTATACAAGAAGGTTAAATATGGAATCCCTGGATAAGAATTCGAAAACCTACATTTTCATCTTGCCTACAATACACAAATTTTTATACGTAAGGTATATAATATATTGAAGAAATATAAGATGAAAAACTCGGATATTGCTTTTCATTCTTTATTTCTTTTTTTAGCTTCTTTTAGTTTGAAAAGAAAAAAAAAAAGTGGTTTTGATTTGAAATGAAAGCATTTGTCTTGGTTTGTTGTGTGTTAGCTTTATGAAGCCTGCTACTTAAATATTTTCCATTGAAAATTCAATATTGAGTGAATTGGTATTTGGGAAGCACAGTGTGTTGTTTTTTGTTTTTCTATGATAGATTTATATAATTGATTTTCTTTCAGGTGATGAGAGATTTATAGGTAAAAAGGATGGTTAGAAAACAATGGAATCTGTGTTGTACTTAAGATGTCAAAGCTTTTGTGATCCGATAGACAACATTACAATGTAGTTTCAATCCTTATAGGTATGTCAAGGGTGAAATCGGCTTAGGTGAAAAGTTGTTATCTTGTTTTTGGGAATAAATATTTAATTCTTTATAAAGTGTATGTCTGCGTGAAGTGATTAAATCCCTCATTGAACCTTTGCTAAAATCATTTTAAAAACAATATTGAACCTTATCTACTATGTTGGTCACGTTATCTATAGCAAGTATATATGTAACTTCAAATTTAAACATGATTACTACTATACCATAGGGCACTAGTACTACAGGGCAAGTTCTGGATTCGTGAAAAAATTCGAACTCGAAATTTTGATGAAACTTGACATATGTACCTAACTATGATAGGGAGCTCGAAAAAAATGGGTCTGGCAATCTGTCTGTCTCCTGAGCAAAAGCCCAAACGAGAGAGTAGATTTTCTTGAAACTTGGTGAATAATGTTTCTTGGGCCGTATCTCCACGTGTCTTTTTTATTTATTTACCAAAAATAACGGTAACGGATATATGTATGTACATTCTTTTGCCTTTTTGGAAAATATAAATTTATAAATTAAAATAAATGTTGGTTCACTTTAAATAACAAAAAATCTAAAATGCGGTACGTACCGTTATTTCCTTTGGTAGAATCGTTTTTTTGATTTTTTCTACAACGATTCATCTGATTGCAATCAATATTTTTATGCAAAAAATTTATGAAAAGTATTTTTTTTGTTTGAAATTGGTTCAAAATATTTTTTTATACTATCTTTAAAAATTTGAAATTAAAAATTAATTTTTGTTTAAAAGTCTTATACAAATGTTTGAAAACCGTTTCTAAAAATTTTAAATTTTTCGAAAACGCCAATATTAAAAGAATATGTTTAGTTTCTCTATAATGCTAATTTCCTATGCTAATAAATTCCAAATGTCACTTCGATTAGGTATACATAACTCGAGTTCAAAATGTTTGACTATAGGAGATTATTACTACTTTTCCTCTTAGGAAAGTGTTTCAAACGTTTATTTTTTTTTTAAATATAGACCACTGGTTTCTATATTCATATGTATACTGCTCAAACTTTTTTTTTCTCATGCCCTGCACATTGATGACTGAAAACCGACTAGATATAGAAGATGAAAAATGTAAAGAACTTTTTTGTGGACTCAAAGATTAATTCTTCTCTATTCTATTACTATGTATGTACATTCTATAGCCTCTTGCTTTAAAGGAGGATCAAAACGTGCTGCTGCTGCCCATATGAACATATACTCTTCCCTGTAAAACATTATGACATCTAAATTATATTCAATATGAAAACATACTATATACCTTCTTTGTTCCTACTTACATTATTATTATTATAATAACACAAAAGGAAAAGATATCATAACTGTTGAACCATTTTTCCTACACGATTTAAGACAAGACCATTCCAGACTATAAATGTTAGTGTATTTTTTCTCATAATATAGCCTCTTAAACAAGAATTGCCTTGAGCTATTTCATCCTAATATGAATCCATTCTCACCCTTTCGAATGTAGGCATAGTTTATGTTTGCGCTGGTGTACCTTTGTGTATTCATACAATGCATAATATTTCCTGCTAGATGCTGGTATGGTTAGGTACCAGAAAAGATGGACAACATTCTTATAAAATAAGTTATTACTCATTCTAGTAATGTAACTTCATCATGTTTTTTTTTTGGCTTTTTAAGAGTACGACCATAAGAAAAAAAAACTTGCAACAAAAGCACTTCAGAAGAAAAAGCAGACCATCGTAATGAATTTCTAGGGCTAGGACGACAAACATTGGGATACTCTCAAAATATCCCGTGGCCATAACATTGAACCATCATCGCACATTGCCCCTCTTCTATTCATTCGTGTTGTATCCCATAAGGCCATAAGCTTTATGTCATAAAATTGTGCACCATAACATTTACCAAAGGAACTCCCTACGGCTTTTTAATAAGTGTCGCCTACTGACTGCCATTCATTTTGGAACGTGCCTCTTCGTCACCATCACCATCACCGTCACCTCCGTCGTTGTAGTTGTGTTTTTCGTCATTCTTTTGTCAAGGCAGGTCGATGTCCCTCTGTACCTATTCCTTTGGCAAAACTTTCAGCAGAACGTATAGTAGTAGATTCGTTTGAATCAGCCATTCAAAGTAGATACAATAAACATAAGTAAAATATCGCATCATTGTCATTTTGTCATATACACAAAGATTATCCGTATATTATTGTTTCAAAATAGTCTCTCATCATGAAATGGATGCCAAACGTTTGTAAGTTACATAATCTTGTTTGCTTGTTTGCTTGGCAGCCCCAAGGCATGTCAGTCAATTTAACGATCTGGGAAAATATTGGCTCTTACGAAACGCCTACAACCTACACAACAACGTATAAAAAGAAGCCTTTTATCATCGGAGAGATACGAACAAAACCGATATCCGTTGGGAATATTGCTTTAGCTGGGAAGGCTATTGACTTAAATCTGAAAACATAATGGTGTAAAAGGGTTTAAGGACTTGAGGGAAATGAAATGCTGATTTTGTTCTTTTACATATATTTTTTTTGTCGAATTCTAATGAGATTCGTTGTAAAGTTAAAATGAAATCGATGAGGAAACAGCCGTGCAAATTAATATTTTTTTTGCTTGCGTTAGGTTTTATGTAACCAAGTTTAATTGAATATTATTGAGTTAATGCTGTTGAATTTATTACTCATAAATCATAATAGAACATTTGTTTAAAAATGGAACTTTCCAAACAATTTATGTACGAAAATTCTAGGAAAAGAAAAAGAAAATATTTTTTGAATAGTTGTAGGAATCCTAAACTTTTTATGTTTTTAGTGACTTCGATCAGCTGTTCGTTCTATAGAAGTTGATTGGTAATCAACATATCGCGAAAAAAAAAATCGAGGAAATAATGCTGTTTTGTTTTCTAGAAGGATTTCCACTGTTAGACATTTGTCGAATGACATCTGACTGCTTTGATGGTTTTTAAAGAAATACATTTTACGAGGGTTTTATTTCTCCACTGAATAGTCGCACATCAAAATCTAACAACTTATCATGACGCTACTGTAAAAGCTTCAAATCCAAATAATGAAATTTTTTGTTTGAATTTTAGTCAATGCCTATTAACTTTTTATTGTTTCTCAAAGACATAAGCTTATGGCGTCATAAATACTTGTAAGTAAAATGCAATTTGAGCATTTGTTTCAATAAAGATTAAACTTCTGTTCAGAAGGCTTTATAAGCAGAAGCACTTAGCTAAGAACAACTTTTCAATTAAGAAAATCTAAAGTAAAATTTTGGCAATATTTGGTGTTTGTGGGAATGTTAAAAAAACTATCGCTGGGTTGAACGAAGCCATTTTGGAAAAAAAATCGATTTTCAGTACAAAACATCGATAACAACAATGAAAATATCGTTGGTGCCTAGTTTCTATTCGGGCAAAAGTGATGCTCCGAGAAATCCCTGGGCAATGCGATGCCTAAACAAAAAACACAATTTTGGTATAGATATTTGTATACATTCTTCGAATGTTAAAATGTAATAACCTTAAACCACGAAAAAGATAACGATTTCTCTATATATGCTTGAACTTTGCGTTTCTTTAGATTCAACTTTAGTATTTCGGCTTTTGAAAGAAATTAGGATTTTCTATAACTATCAGTTGGCGTTCTTCTTTATATAATATGATAATCATCTTGAAATTCAATCAGTTTTTCTTCATAAAATCAATTTAATTTTCCTAGCAAACATTCGGACTGCTTTGTTGTCTTACAAATTTTAATAAGATTTCCTAATTTTTTTCAAGTGAATATCATTGTTCTTATAGTGTGTGTTTCTTATTTTAAGCATTCTTAAATTAATGCACCCAGCATTATGGCGGCGTATAAACAGTGAGGTATGAATGGGGTAGGACCTAATGGTGTAAAAATTCTACACCATTTGCCATACACAAATACTCAGGTCCCTCAGGGTTAACATTTGGGTCCCCCTGTTCTTTTTACTTTCACCTAAATAAATTCATAGAAATTAAGTTTTAATTTAATTTGGCTGTTTTAGAGTTCCGTTTAGCTTGACTCAAAATGCTAACAAATATAAATTGTTTACAACAATAAAATACAACGTAGTGTTCTTAAAATTTTTTATACTATCTATTTAATATTTCTATAAATTTCTTTGCTAAAATGCGAGTATATCTCAAATTTAATTAAATAAAATGACTAAATTTATGTTGCTGGATGCAAACAAAGCATAGGCATCTTCAAACAAGATATGTATCTAGATATACTCAAGTCGTTCCTCACTTCAAGTCCTTGCTACAACAAACTCCATTCAAGATCCCAATTGAAGACCGTCAATAAAATAAGCATACAAAAGAACAACCATAACGTTTCTTTTGAATAAACATACAGTTAAAAGCTTTCTAAGAACTAAGAGGCCATCTATCAATAAAAAAAGGACACAGAGCTATACAAGTACACAGGATATAAGGACCGACAATGTCTGAAATGAAAACAGAACACAGAGCGATACAATACAAAAGGCATACACAGGCAAAATAAACTGACAACCTGTCAATTTGCCTCTTCAATGAATGTACTCAACTGGCCACGTAGACGAAGGTATAAAGCATACACAATAGGTGATCCACATCAACTAGGGGTATCGATTTGAAGGAGATTAACTGGAGTCTACGTAAAAAACCTATACATAACGTATTCAATCGAAACAAGGTAACTGAGTTATGATGAGCTCAAACTCTAGGTACCTATTAATACTGAATTGAACCTATTTTGCAGCATCGACATTGACTCTCTTTCTTTCCTCCAAAAAAAAAAAAAAAAACTGCTATGCGGCAGTCGGCAGATTAACCATAGAAATTTTACCCTTTCATGATGGAATTGGAAAGGTAGCTAATCTTTTGCCAGTACCATCCATACATTCATCTTCATTGCTCCATCGATCTATCCATCCATATCCATATACTCTGGATGCAAATTATCCTTTCTCGTTTTATGTTAAGGACGTTGAAGCTGGAAAAAATAGGTTTTTGCTGGATAATGCTTTTTCCTTTTGTGTTTTCTTGTGAAGCAAAAACTACCAATAGCTCACAAGGCATGCAAAGCTTAAAATAATGTTTACGAAAATTCTTCCATATATGTTGTTGTGCCAACAATACTCTCAACATGTTAGGTATATATTTGCGATACGAGAACGTGTCCTAGTTGAATAGGCTTCACTTCGTGGTCTGTAGGTTGTGAAGCAGTCGTGAGATGACTCGTTTTATTTTTAATTATTTTGTTGTTGTTGTTTTTCGAAATGACAATTGAAAGCAACAATCAGAACAATATTTCAGTGCACTCGGCAGTCCGCATCACCAAGTACTTCATTATATGGAATAGCATGGCGAGCAATGAAACAACAATGTGGTGCCCATATAGATTCAGGAATCAGGACCGCATTTTTACTTACAACCAACGCCAACGGTACGTCAATTCTTGCATTCGTAAAAAAATTCGAACTCGAGATTTTGAACAAACTTAACATATCTATATCTATGATGGGGAAACAATTTTGATTTTTGTTAAGAAATTTTATAAATTAAAAAAAAAAAAACAAAAAAATGCATTTTATCGATACATCAGATTTCAGATCGCATTTCCTGTTTTAAGTTCAAACTTCTTCAAACTACGAATCTTATGCTTTTAAATATTTTTCTTAATGACAATCTCTAGTATATGTCTACTTCAACACAGGTGCAAGCTGCAGAAGAAAACCTGAAAAATTAAAAAGGCAATTTTCTTATTTTCACTTGGTTTTCGAGATATAAAGGTTTTTAATAATTTTTGGTTCTTCTTCGTTTGACAAACTTCCACCTATTTTGAAAATTGTATCTATCCCACAGGATAAACGTTCTTGCAATTTAAAATATAACACGTTTTTTAAGCGTTTTAAGATTAAGATTTTGACTCTATTTTTTCCCCCCCAAAAACACATTTTTAGGAATTATTTTTCCTTTTTAATTATATAATAATCAAATTTCTTTTCTTAAAATACATTTTTACAAGAAATACATTAGAACATTTTGAATTCTTGCGCCAGCTAAAAAACTTTTTCGCCTCATCATAAAAAATGTTGGGTTACGCTTGAGTTATGAGAAAATTACAAAGAAACCGGTCTTGTTTCTCTAGATAAATGTAATAATAGCTAACCGGCACTAACTGTTAATTAAATGATTCCAGTATTCAGAAATTTGTCTCGACTGATAAAATATCAAATCAAATTATGAATTTTAAAGTTCAAGTGCCGTCCTATTATTTAAAACGTTTTCAGTATTTTCCACGCTAAAAGCGATTATTTTACAGTCAATCACCTCTTAGTTTTTCATCATCAAACTACCACAAAACTCTTGATTTTCTTCTGTGGCAGTGATTCTTGGGCACGCTGCATAGGAGAAAAACAAAGCAGAAACAGTTCAAGTAAATAGAAAAATTGGTCCTCCAGTTCAGTTATGTTTTAGTTCTGCACTAATTTCAAACAATATTGACCCCTTAGCGCGACTTTATTGTTGGTGACATTTTTCAAATTTTAATTTTAATTTCTTTCATGCTTTTGTGAAAACAGCAAAGAAGGATTTTTTTTTCAATTATTATTATTTTCCTTTTACTTTGCAGTTAAAGAGTTTCCTTAGTTCTTCCGCAATTATTTAATTAATTTAAAGCCCCAAAGAAATCTGATTGTGAAACAAAACAAAAACTTAAACCATACAAATGCGACCCTGGTCCTGTGTCAGATTGCATCATACCGTATTTAAAAAGATGCATGTGTTGTTTTTGTATGCACCTGAACGTTTTTCCGCACAATATAACGCGATAAAAATTCAACTGGTGATGGTCCGGATGGATATAGCAAAGATTTCCCGCACATCCACTCCTATCCATTGTATCGGCACTTGCATATCACATCATACGGGGCACTTCCCACTTCCCAAAGAGGCCGCAACACAACAAATCTAGATTTGTATTATACTTTTTTTTCCTTTAGAGCGAGGGGCCTGAAACCTGAATCCTTATGTTCGTATCATAGTCCTGGTGGGAGGTGCGGTGGGGCCGTGCAAATAACCTTTCTCTCGGCACAACTCGGAAAAGGAGGACGAACACATTACCGTAATATGTTGACAATTTTCAACCAAAGCAGGAGGTGGGTGGTTGGGGAGTTGTGATGTCCCCATTTAAATGAATACCATTATGAATACTTCAATAGCTATAAAGGCGGCCACCACGTTACAAACAATAACCCCAGCAACACATTTGTTTGCAGGATGATGATGATGATGATGATGAGAGCTCACCTTACCTCACCTCACCTCATCCCACAATTCGAGCTACGTCGTTGATGGCGTTGCCGGTTGTGCTATTTGTTGCAATAAGGCAGCATCAGCATCACTGCGGGTGTTCTTGGAGTGGAGGCAGTGGTTGGAAGGCGTGTTAGTGGTCGTATGAAAATGAATATTTGCTCACGGAACATGAGGCTTTTGGGCTCATATATGGCGAGTGGGAAATGAAAATGTACAAACATCACATCGCATCATTCTCCTTGAAACCACACTGATCCTTGTAGCTTGCTGGATGAGAAAGCGACTAACCAGCACCATGATGACTAGTAGGAGTGTCAATGGGTTAATGCATCTTCTTTTTTGTACCCAAAAAAAAATATAAATAAGTACCTAAACAAATAAAAAACAAAAAAAGATACAAATTTCAGTGTTGTGAGCTTTATTTTTGGCACACCATATACATATGAAACCATTGTTTGCTTTTAAAACAATATTAAATGTTAGATGCAAACTTATACTCTGATTCAAGTGGGTATATTTTTCTCGGACTTTAAGAACACATATGAGTGTACTAATTTCGTTGCTATACATTTTTGGTTAGTCCGCTTAATGTTTTCGTTTTCTGTGCAAGAAGGGCTTCATATCCATGGAACATTGCTTAACAAAATATTTTATACAGTGATGTACACTATATAGAGGGGAGGGAAGGGACATCGTAAAAGCAAGAGATTTAAGGATAAAAGAACGAAGTGATGAAGTGAATGCATTCTAACCAGAAATATAAGGAGGGGGGTTTTCCTCTTTAGTTTTATGATCTTATTTTTTTTTGCCTTCCTTTATGATTCTCTTAATGAAAATTCTGATTTGAATGGCCAAATGGGAGTGAAGTAACCCCAAATGGTCAGAAAATTTTAATCCCTTCAGAGGAGGAATCCGCACAGTTATGCTGCTGAAAATCATACATAAGATTTTTTTCTGCAGACTTATTCCTCCCATTAATATTCCAACACACAAGAAGGGATATGAAAAGAATGTTCCTATTTTTTTTGGGGGTTTTTGCGTGTATACTTAATGTATGGGAATATGTTTATATTTTAGGAATTTATACAAGCCCAAGGAGATTTAGTGGAAAATGATATTATTTTGGATGATTTGTATATTTATATATTATATACAAAGTTATATGGACATACCTTAGAACATTATCCTCCAGTCAGCAACCTTTTGCACTTAGAATAAATCCCAACCTACTTGGGGTTTATGTTATTTTATTGAGTTATAGAATTGTTCATGTTTTGTATGTCGACTGTTGGAGTTTTCTTTTTGGTTAATTGGACTTGTGTTCCTTTAGGATTTTTCAGAGAATAATGCTTTTCGGTAGTCAGTTAGGTAGTCGGATGAAATTAAAATTGAATTGCAGAGCTAGCTTTTGAAGAGTGATGATGCTTTTAAGAAATTTAAAGCTGGATGAAATCAAAAAGTTTTATATTATTTTTGTAAATGTATATGATTACATATATACATTGTAATGGACCTGGATTTTTAGAGGTACATACCTAACTTTGAAGTGAAATAAAACAAAGATAACTTTTAGAAATTGACATGAAATAGATTTTATCTGATAATCTTTTGGCATTTTAATTCTTTGATTTTAGGCAAAAAGGTCTTAAGTCAGAAACTGCAGTTTTTCACAAAACCAAGTTGAAAATATATTAATTATTTGCAAATGGGGATTTTCTGACTTACTGCTTAAAGACTAAATTGCTACGATGGGAAGCAGTTGTGTTAGATTAAAGTCGTTAATACCAAACAAAAACTCAAAACGAAATTTTTTGACCTAAGACCTTTTTGCCTAAGGGCAAAGAATTTAAATATGATTTCTGGTATATGACCGCAACGGCTGGCTCGGTCGTAATTTAATCCGTAAGTCCAATTTTAGATCACTTTTTCCAACATTTGTGACCGTAGATCGGCATAACGCGACGAATGTTATCCTCCAAGTAATCGATCGTTTCAGACTTATCGGCTACACTATTGTCTAGAGGCGTTGAATCGCACAATCATGAAGGCCAGGGTCCGAAACGTGAAACTATGCGTTAACCAATAAAAAATGTTGCGCTGTCTTGTTGAAAGCACATCTTCTGCACATCATGATTGTTCAATTAAGGAACAACAACCCCAGTAATCATGGCTCCATAGTGATCACCATTGACTAGCCAGCATCTTTATTCCACCAGCCCATATAAAGAACACCAAACAATCAGTTTTTGTGGATGTAACGGTGTCTCAACATACACTTGAGGATTATCTTCACTCCAAATACGGTAGTTTTGTTTATCAAAATCTCCAACTTCGAACAGAACTATGAATTTTCAAAATAAATTTGCACAATTTTGAAAAAAAAGACCAAATATCTATCTATTCATCGTCACTTGACGATATCAGAGATTTTGCTTTGCAAAATTTTGTAGAGCTCCTATTCATTCTTTACAATCTACTCTTTTGTCTGTTATTAAGGGTCCAGTATTAAGGATTCCTTAAAATCTGCACTCATATCTATATTTACTTTATTACGTTTAACTTTACTATAGCAAATTTGTTTTTGTCTTATTTCAGACGTGGTGTTTTGCCAAATGTATAATTTAATAAATTCCATTTTTAATCTAAATAAATCTTAAAAGTTACTCAAAACTTTAACTCGTACATAAAGATACTCGTATAATTTATTATATTGAATGTTTTGTGTTGATTGATGATTTTCTTGAAATTCCTATTAAATTTCTCAAATATCAATTTGAAACACCATTAATTTTAACAAATTGTTTCCACAAGTTTGTAGATCCATTAAAGATTTGTCTTCCATAAAATATAAGTAGGTACGAACACACCATCCAACAAGTGTCAGATTTGGATGAATCTATCAAAGAGCCTTGTTTTTACAAAAAAAAAAAAAAAAAAAAATGAAGAGAAAATAGCCTTGTAATTAGAGCAAGTCTGATGTAAAATGAAAAACGAGATAGAACCATGAATAATAATAACAGCAACAAAATCAAGAAGTCTCTTACTTACTCCATCGTCGTCGTGTCTCATTATTACGATCTGTTTCCACTCCTAAAACAGTGGGACAACCATAACATATTAATAAATAAAAATAAAAAAATTAAATTAAATAAAATTAATAATAAAATAAATAAATTAAATTACATACAATTAAATATAGGATGTAAATAAAATAAAATTACATAAACTGAAATAGCAATAAAATTAATTTAAATTAAATAAAAAACAGAAAAAAAGAGAGTCAAATTGTAGATTGAGCAAATAAAGTTTATATTTTTTAGACTTCACTTTCAAGCTTGATTATTTGACTTATTTCCAATTTTTTTCACAACTCTACCCCACAGTAACGCGCGGAACTCATGCATACCTATAACGAGCTCCAAGGCTGTATCATATAGCTCCAGTGTGCTATTTGCCTGTGACATTCTATCTTATCCTAGAGCGTTCTGTTCTGCTGACGTTATTTCTGGGATATACCTATATCACGGGTTGGGTATAGCCGCGTGCGATAGGCACTATATACCTATGTATACCCTATACACCACGCTGTTTTACAAGAGGGAATTTGTGCGCTAAATAAATCTGTCGTTCCCCATTTCCCATTGAACAAGTTAAAATACACAGGAAGATGGATGGAGAAGGATAAGTCAGTCGAGCGGCAACAATGACGTCGCACTCGTCCCTGATAACGTCCTGGCAAAATATACGTATAATGGGGGTTGTTTGGGATGCTAACTACGGCAATATAGGAGAACCCATCCTATTTGATGCTCAGGATAATGTGTTTGTAGTGGTTGTTTTAGTAGATGTTGGAAGATGTAGCGTGTGACAGTGGCATATACCTTTCTACCTATTTATAAAATGACCTCGAAATTGAGGAAATAACAATGTTTGCCGGCAAGTCAATTGGAAAATGGTGTTAAAGGTTGTTACGATATTTAACTCTATTTCACTGGAAGCGGATTTTCCTGTTTCGATCTTCAGGTGTTTTCGCTGCTGCCGTGCAAGTTTGCACTTCCACTATTCATTCATTTGCATCCACATCCATTCATTCATTTATGCACCTGCATCTGCACCTGCTTCGATGTAAAATCGCAAAAGCGACCGTGACATAATGGTTGGCTGGATGGTGCATCCCCATCATATAGCTGTCGGATAGAATCATTTCCGACTATCTACAGTGCAAAATAGAAGAGGCTACATTAAGCCCTCAGCAAAGTTTCACACCTCCTCGAACTTGGCTTCGAAAATCAACAACGCCTTTTCACTGGAGAAGACGCTGCTCTAGGTATACCTCGGGGAGTGCCATGCCGTTCTTCCATACCAATCTATAGATATGCAGAAGGTATGGTAATTGGGAAACGTTGAAAGGCATTAAAATCAATAAATCAATTATTATCAAGTTTAGATTAAGGAACGGAATTTACTCAGCCAGCTCGAAGCCTCTTATAGAAGAATGTTTATTGGAAAAAAAGATATTGGTTATGGTTGGTTGTTGTAAGGTTATAACTTAATTGGAATTGACTTTAATGCTGATTGAGAACCTGAGATTTTCTCTATCGGAGATTTATTATTGGTTTACCTTTTTTGGCTATAAGCAGATTTGTGAAATCAATTGAAGAATGATAATTGGTAGATTCAGGTTATAAATGATGAAGAAAAAGTTCTATTTTATTGCAGAAATGGAATATCGAGTTGCATTGAATTGCTACATCGTACGAGTATATGTGGGGTCTTTTGTTTTTGGTTATCCGATATATTGTATAAGGAATGTAGATAAGAAATTTTGCAAGGTAAATTAAGCACAAAAGCTTTGCTATTTGAATGCATTCTCAGGGATGAATATATGTAGGTATGTATATGGATAAGGATATTCTTGATTTTCCTCTGGGGTAATATTTAAATTTATGTATTCTGAAATGCATGAGATGATGCATGTGAAATGAATTGATTAATATCTAACACTTGAGGCGATGAATGCACATTCATATACCTACGTATGGAAATCAATTGATGTATATAACTACGTATTTACCAAAGGTTTATTGACAAATTAAATTCATTAGAAAAATAAACTAAATAGTAGGAGTATGTAATAATGGACATGTCTGCTTCTATGGTGCATGTTTATTAATTGCGATATTTATTAATTCTGACTTTTACATGCTAGAATAAAAGGGCGTTGGTCAAATATTACATTATCAGACCTACATTGCACCACACTTTTGTTTGACTGTACTCACAGTACATCATGTTATGACAACTGAAAAATTTCAAAAAGGTTTTTAATTTCAATTTATTATCGAGAATCAGTTTTTAATGTTTTTACGCTTCAACGATTTTCTACACAGTAATTTTTTGATTGTTTTTTTTTTAGTATCCGTATCCGTATCTAGAAAATTGTGGGAAGTGTTTTGGTATTGAAGTTAAAAACTACGCATTTTTTCAAGTGTTTTATAGAGTTTGAAGAAATTTATTGGACCTTTAGTTTTGATGTTTTAATAGTGGTGAAGTCATTTATCAAAACTCGTTTGAAATTGAAATTGTAAATCTTCTCAAGCATTTCTTTTGGAATAGAAAGAAAATTTGGCAACCAAGGTTTTCGAAACCCAAATTTATTTTGCCGAAGGTTTAATGGACCGAATTTAAAACTGCTAACCGATTTTTTTCATATGAAGCCAGGTTTTAGAAATTTTCCCGATCGAAAACTTAAAAAATGCTCGAAAAATACTCCAATACTTTCTAAAATCTTAAATTGGTCGAAAAATTGCCTAGTTAAAAATCGTTGAAGTCTGAAAACATTGAAAAAACGGTTTTTTTTTTTGATAACAAATTGAAATTTTGAGTGTTTGAGGTAATTTTTTTGCTATTATGCAGTAACATAATTGAAAAAAAAAATTATGTAAAATATTTATAAATGAAAACAAGAAATATTTATATATCTTAAGCATGATATCTGATGTTTCATTTCAACACGACCCAACTTTCCATAGATATACAGCTCTTCAAAATCACAACAAAAAAAAAATTCAAAAATACTTCCTGTAATTTTGTTGACTAAATAATCCATTTAAACGCAATATTAGTAAACATGGCTACCATTAATAACAGAATTTGTGCGTTCTTTAATGAAGATGAAATTTAATTCCATGATGATTTTCCATTTCCTTTGCAAAGATTCTTATCCACGCTAATGTTATTACAATTTAATAAAGGTATAGTACTCGTACGTTAAGGGAGTAGGTATATAACGAACAAGAAAATCCTTCTTACCTTAATTTGCCTTGTTAACCCCAAAGTCAACCACAAACAGTTTGTCGTGACAAAGAATTTTTAACTTCTGTTGAAAATCCTCTTTTGTAATGGGGCTTACATATATACCATCTTCTTTAAATTATCATGCAAAAAGATTCTCATCAGTTAATTGAGAATTCATTCTTTCTGTTTGCATTACTATGGAACTCTTTTTTTCGTCACCATCTTAAAGACCATATCAGGCGATGGTGAATTAAATATTTGAATTTGTCAGTGTGACCAGCTTTTGTTTATTAGAAATGAAAAATAATTCAATATAAACTAACTAAGTTTTCTTTTTTAAGTTTGAACTGCATTTATTATACTTTTTAAACTAAGACCGTGTATATTTTTTTTTGTAAGTTAGACCATTCTCTCTGAAAACAAACCAGAAAAGAACTTTTGAACGAATTTGTTCCGTTTATCCAGAATGGTCAACGTATATTTTAATCGTTGAAACCATTAATAAAAACCGTTTTTTTTTAATAAGAATTTCTGAAATTCTGAAAATATTTCATTTTCGAGTGGCATAATATGATAATGTGCTCAAACAAAAACCTCTACTCTGACATCCCAAAATTATGAAACTACTGCAGGACAAGGTTATTCTCAACAAAAAAAACATAAGATCTTATAAGTAAATATCGCAAGACCAAAAAAACAACAAACAAAACTTTCCTTTTTCAACACAACACGTAATCACTTCACAGCAAACAAACAAACCTTTGTACTTTGTCCCTCTTCATATCCTTTTCGATAGAGCAGAAAAAAAAAGTTATGAGCTTTTAGCTGTACAATACATGTTTGAACAAATATGACTTCCATGGTTATATCCCCAGCCAAGGGCGTTCTCTATCTTTCCACATATAAGAGGACCATTATACCTGCCGTGGGGTAAACTGATGTCAGGAGGGAGAAATTATGTTTAGAAAATGAGATTTTTCATGAATTTCGGGTTGAAAATGGATGTTACGAAAATAACAAAAAAATCTTTCCTCTCGGGTTGCATATACTCGGATATGAATGGAATCAGGGCAATGGATTGTTAAAAATTAATTTGTTAAGTATCTTGGTTTGAATAGAGAGAATCTTCACTCAGTTTTTTTTTTGGTTTGGCTCTTCTTTTCCAAGCATAATATTTTTTTTTTCTAAACTAATGCCTACATTAAGTATGTCCGTATTTATTTTTGTGTTTATTTGTATTCATGTGGTACAAATCATTTTATTTAAGGAGTTGGGTCACTCGTGCGTATACGTAATTTCTAAGAAATAACTATCACATTATAAAGCAAGGGTTCGCCACGTCGCGTCGTTAAAATATTTTGAATTACATATTAATTGGTTCATAATTACTATTGTCTGAAGTAGCACTTTTATAACACTTAACAAATAGTTTTTGTGTTCAATTTGTAGTGAAATTGCTGTCTCTTTTGTGGAAATTGTTTTGTTGCGTGTGTCATTTAATTTCCGTGATGATTTAGTGGTTTATATTTTTGTTGTGTGATTTAAAATTGTTCAGAAAGATTTCCTTTAGAATTTTATTATGGTGATTGAGCTGTGTGTATAGATTTAAATGGTTCAAATAAAAAAAGGTCCTTTACATGTGCTTCAACTATAAAATAGTTGAAAAATATTTTTAGCCAAAGCGAAATAAGAGGCACTTTGTAGATTTATTCACATGATGGTTTCTTTTGTATATTGAAGGAAAAGGTTGTCCTGATGTATTTATGTAGGTTGTAGAGATTGAAATTTGCTGAATATTCAAAGGGATTCTGGTTTTATTCAATGATAAAGTATTGGTGGTTGCGTAACATGATGTTTTCCTCAAGTATTTACGGTTTGGATCTTCAAGTACGGTACATTAGTTGAATTTGGAATACATTGAATAAAATTTACACACTGCAGAGTGCAGATCCATAAGATGCCAATTTTTTATTGAAATATTTATTGAAAGCTTTATTTTTAATATTGATAAGACTATTGTTAGCAGAAACAGTATACGATATAAACATAATTTATTTCAACTATTTTAATAATTAAAGTCAGAAAAAGCTTACGTAACTTTATTTTTTTTCCATGTCTTATTATCACACAAGTCCTTCAATTTAGCTTGAAAGTAGCATATAGTTTTATTTCAACAAAATTTGCATTATTCAGACGAAATTAAAGAATGAATGAACAGAGGAAGTGTATCATTTTAAGACTGTTAGTGAGTGGCAAGTGACAGAGGCAAAAAATCTGAACAAAAAAGTTAAAATAAAATGGAACTGTAGGGTTGTGGTTGTAAATGTATAAGGGTATAATAGTCGTTGAGTAGCAGCTGACATGTCTGAGCGACAAGTGGGGGCAAAAACCTGCGAATACCTGTAAGCACCCGCAATGTTTACCATCCAAAGAATTTTAAAGTATAGAACAATCAGTTTTATTACGAGTGGAGTATACATAAATCAGTGAAAAAAAGTTCAAACATTTTTATTTTTAATTCGCAGTTTTGTGGAAAAACAAATATATTGAACGTATTTTCGTGCTTTATTTAATGAAATAGCTTAACTCAGTAAGATACAATATCTTTTTTATAGCGCTAGCTTTAAAAGTAATTTAATATAACATTTTGTTACAAAATTTTAAACAACCTGATGTTAAGGTGTTTGCAATATACCTACTTCTTTTTTTTAACAAATTACTAAAACATTTCATAGTTTAAAACATTTTCTAAGAAACTAAATACATAGTATACTAACAACATTTTCTTAGAAACAGATTTTTCGTCTTCAATTTTTTCCTGCTATGCAAGGAAATCACACTCAAAAAAAAATATTGAAACACTCTATAAATTAAAAACTTTATAAAAAAATGTATATGGAATTATGTCTAATAAAATATTAATATTTCCAGTAGAGTTTGCTTTACAAAATGTAAAAGTACAATTCTGATAGTAATCGGCGAAATTAATTCTGGTAGTTACACAGAAACTCTCGTTTTACAAACATCAAAATTTCCCCAAAAACATAAAGTGGCGTTAATATTTCCCCATTAATCTAAAAATGCCAAAATCAGCTACATCTTGACTACCGCAGAAAATGCAAATAATGTAATTTAAATCTTTTTCTTTTGACAATTATACCGCAGCTCTGCTCCCAAAAAAAAAGAAGACAAAGAAAAACCTTTAGTGTTATTCCATGCAGATCAAATATTGTAAACTTCCATGCCACTGATTCCGTGTCATCTCATCTCATTTCCTTTTTTTCGTTTTGACTATTTTGTTTATAAAGAGACACAGCCTTTAGAAATAAAAAGAAATTAAAATTTTTACTGCAAACCGAGACTTTAGAGCCCTCCTTAAGAAAAAGTTCCTCAAAAAAAGTATAAAGCAAATATTACATCTTGACTTTTTTTTTCAAAAAAAAGAAAGAAAAATTAAGTAAGAAATTATTCTAACGCAGAGAAGACAACCACAGAAGAAAAGGGAAAAAAAAAAAAATTATATAGAAAGAAGTGACATCCCCACAATCACATTAAAAGCCATATCATCCCTCCTTCGTCCATGGTTATGGCAGTGATTGCACGTAATTAGGACATTCAAAGTTTCAGGAGTTAGAGGCCACTAGCACGTGCTGGAGTTTATGTAGCCGTCTATATGCTCTAGGGACCTAAAGGAAGAAGAATATAATCATGAGCAATAATATGGCAGATATGAATTATGAAATCTTTCTGTAAATATCAAAAGAAGACCATAGAAATAAGCCTCCGAATCGGGGTAATTGGCTGAAGCGATATTAACCATAACATTACTAACCGCTGCGCTGCGCCGCGCCGCCAACAGTGTGAAAGTAGTACATCTCGAATTCTTTATTTTGTGGGATCGAAATGACTTACGACCCGCGTCGAATCTTATTTAACTACCAGAAACACCCTCTGAAAAGACCTTTGAGCAACACTGAAACAACACCTACCCCCTGGGTTATAGTATAATAACGCATTGTTATCGAAGAGCCATCGTTGTGGTTTTATTTTATGTGTGTGTCCTTGGCGGGCGATATAGCTCTGGCCGTTGGGCGTCAACAGAGACGGATTTGAGCTAGATTTAAAAAAAATTTTCTTTGATAGTTAAAATTAAAGTGCGTACTTTTTTATCTTCAATAAAATTTTTAATGAAACATTTACGGAATCGTAAGTTATAATCATTTTTTTATGTAAATGTAGATTTAGCGGTTTCCGGAAATAATGTCAAAATATTTTTTATACAAATGTCTTCTATAACAAATTTTTCTGGGAATCTTTCCAGAATTTCTTATAATTTTTTCAAAAAAATTCTATTGTTTCTGACATTTCTTGAAATGGTAAAACAGCCTGAAAAAAAGTTTGGAATAGAAGACCGACATTTTTTTAAATTGTTGCTAATAAATAACAGTTATGTATGTTAAGCATTATTTTTAATTTCAAGATGTATTAAAAAGCTACGTCATTTAGTCGAATTCGAGCCCGAAGTAGTGATTATTTAAAATGAAAAACAAGAACTGTAGTCGCTTCGACTGCAGCATTTTTGACATTTAATGCTAGGGAATATTAAATTCAGATTTAATTAAAAATTCCCCTTCAGAATGCCGATTTCCTAAGTGGCACGTCATTGTCATACAACATTTATATTCAGTTAGACTTTACAATTAGACAATTTTACAAGAAATGAAGGATAGGTTTTTGATGGCACAGAGGTTTGAGAAACATAAAATAAAAAAAAAGAAGATCTTTTTCAAAATGTAAAAAATACATAATTTAAAAATGAGTAAGGCTTAAATTGGCATATTTCTGCCAAATGTGTGATCAGTTATATTAAATGTTTTGGCCTCTCCTTTTTTAGTAACAGATTACTTATGCCTTTCTTTATTCAACAAAAAAAATATAATCTATTTATTTTTAAAAAAATTCAAAATGTTTAATTTTTCATTTTTTTTTACGCCATTTTTTGTAAATTTTTTCTGCTTGGTTTTTTTTTTTCTTTTAAAAGTTATTTCTTCTAATCTAATCTAAAATCCAATTTTCTTCAAGTTAAGTTCTCATATTTGGCCTAATTTCGAGTTATATCATTTTCCATTCTCCCAAAAACTCACGTGATAACTTAAGCCCCACACAAACCATAATTAACATTAAAACCTTTGAGCGAATTTATTCCTTTTTTCGCTCAATTTTCCAGTCTATTCAATAGAATGAAAACAAATTGCTCCAAAACATAAAAGGCCGTATTTATAAACGTTCAATGTGCACAAAATTCAAATTAAATCGGTTCAACCGCTTAGGCTCTAGGTGGGTTAAAGTGGTGGTAAAAAGGGATTTCTGTTTATAAACCTATGATATTTATACCTATTTCCAAGAATTTAAGCACCGTCTTTTGAAATAAGGAACATACATCAACTTGTGTTCAGTTTTAAAACAACAAATGAGAAAGAATCGCGTCGAAACGCTTATTCCGTCTATGACCCAAGTCAAACATATTCTTATTTATGATTTTTTTTCTTACCTTTATTAATTACGTCATGCTTATGTCAAAAAATGACCAACCTACAATTTCTGTTATTATATTTGTAACTAGAATCCATAAATTTCTCGGATTCCTTTGAATCGTTGTTGCATCAGCTGATTTTTAGACAGCTGCTGATCACCAACTTGTGTACAAAACTATCTCAGCTATCTTTCGAGGACTAAGAATTTCAGAAACTCATTTTTAGAATAGCGAGTCAACATTGGACTCAAAGCGAACGTTTGAGAAACCCAAGATGTGTGAAATAATAGAACAAGCTAATTTTCGATGCTCATACAGAGCAACGTCTTCATTTGCCAAACTTTTGCCTTTTAAGGTGAATATAAAAATGTGTGTCTTGAAAGTGTTGGTTTTATTATTTTCACTGGCAGCTGTATAAACTTTATAATTTTCTTGCGAATGTTTTTAATTTTACACTTCCAAATCCTCATAATCTTTTTTTTACCAGAAACCGGCCTGCGTATGGCGTGCCTAAGTCATAATCCGTCGCTGGTTTATCGTTGAGCGTGTGGTGTTCCCTATTCGTCAGAAGGAATGTGACCAGCCCGTGATAGCGCAAAGGCTACTGATAAATATCTTTGCAATATAGGCAAAGTTTTTATAGTCAATTTGGATGTTTTTTTTTTTTCAAATTTATGCAGCCAAAAAAGAACTGGGTGCGACTCGGACGTTAAAGATGGTATTCAAGAAGTATTCTTTTGCTCTTCGCCCTATCCCCCACGCCCCCGTTTAAGATCTATCTATCAGCATTGCCATCGCACCCGCACACAATTCGTCGTATAGTGCCATACTCATTTAAGTTTCCTTTTTTGTGTGTGTGTGTGTATGTGTTCTTTTGGGTTCGCCATTTCTTTTTCATTCTTTCCTATCATTTCCTGCTCTTATCAAACATCAAAGGGTAGGGGCTGATGGTAAAACTGGAGCACAACATTGCTGAAAGGGATGACTAAAGTTAGCGCGATGCATGTAAACAAGGAACAGGAATTGGGGTTGGTGTTGGTGTTTGAACAAAAAAAAAAAAAAAAAAGATGCCTGAGCCTTGAATATCCTATCTGGAGCTGATTGTAAAGAAATTTTTAACTTTCATCACGGAAATAAACAAGTACGGTGGTGGTGCTGTTAAGTGCGTCGTCTTCGGTCGTCGGTATTATATGCGAACATTTGTAAGTTCCTTTTTTATACCGAAATTGGGTACTAACAAGCTTGTGTTTTTTTCTTTCTGTCTCTTCCTTTTTTATATCATTCTCTTTTTTTTTTGTTCCGGTTGAGTCTCTGCTATACAGCAGGAACAATTTCCGGAATCGTATTTTGGGTTATGGGAAAAGGAAGGCTGGAAAGGCTTAACTTCTTTAAATTGAATGAGCAACAAAAACTATACTGACGACCGATCGAAGACGGTGATGGTGGCGGCGGTGACGGGCTTGCCAAAGTTGATTCTTGAATTAAGTAACGGAAGAGGTGAAATGTTTATTCTGGTTGGTTTGTGGTGGTTATTTGAAGGAGAAGAAGAAGAAAAATAAGGATTAAATTGTATGTATATTTTCTTTTTGAATCATAAGCTTTGGAAGGTGTTGTTGAGTGAATTTTCTTCTCCTTTTTGTTGTTGTTCTCTTTCTTAGACAGAGATTTGAGAAAACTTTGGCTGAATTTAATTAAATAATAAGAAAAAAATAGGTAGGTATAATGCCGGCTATATGGCTGGATTGAAATGAACTACATTATTAAATTAAATATCTCTATTAAAAAAAATGTAAATTTAATAATGTAAATATCTCTATTTAAAAAAGCAAGAGATGAGAAAGAATTTCTTTTTTTATGAGGTTTTTTTTTTGCTACTCAAATTTAATTCAATAGGAAATGGTTTTTCATTCAACATCGTCTCATCAGCCCCATTTTGTTTTGCTCTACCAAGCTGGCGTTGTTGGGAAATATCCATTTTTCGAATTAAGAAAGCAATTTTTATTCTGTAAAAATAGAATATGCTTTTGCTCATTATACTTAATGAATTTTAATTTGAAACTCATTTATAGGTAATGGCTGATTTGATAGGAATAAAATACATTTCCATCCTTTGTCGCATGGGTAGGATATGTGGGCATATAGACGTAAAAGCGTCTACACGCCCACGTTCCTGTAATAATTTTTTGATAAAAATTCAACTACATATACTTAAATAAAATTTACATTGATATTTAGGTATACAATGTTTCTTCATATGCAATTCGTGTCAATTTTGTTGTTAATTTTTTTGACAATTTGTTAAATTTGACTTTTTATAGGTATCATTTTTGTTGTCAATTTTTGTTTAACCAAATTTTTTAAATAATTTTTTATTTGGCGTTTTATTTTTTACAAATTTTTTTTTTTTCAAAGCAAAAACAGTTTTTTCTCAATTTATTTTTCTTAATTTTTTTAAACTGTTCCGAAATTTAGTACATTTATTTCTGTAGTATGAAAATACATCTCTGTAACACATACCTTGGAAACCACAAAATAACTTTAATTAAAAAAATACGTTTATAATGACACCTGCCTATTAAGCGAACGGTAAAAAAGGGGGACTGCTACCAACTATATAAAGAACAATATTTATAACTAATTGATAGAATTTATTTTCAAACAATATTTTCCTGTTTCAAAAATCCAATAATATGATTTTAATATGCAATAGATATTCATGTCGATTACAGAATCCGCAAAACTCGATCCACAATGATTCACAGTGTAGTGTTCTCTTTTCTTCGCACGATAAATGAATAGGTGGGAAACAGAGCTCTAACTGCGGATCGAGTTTTGCGGATTCTGTAATCGACATGATTATTAAGGATCAAAAAGAATTGATCGAAGTATTCTATCGCATCACGTAGTCTATACTGAACAAAACGGTCAAAGGTAGTAGCTGCAGTAATAAAGATGAGTATATGTTTAATATAATTCTCTAAAATAACATAAGATTAGAATCCAAACATCGGGGTAAAGGTGCGTTTTTTTAAATACGATTCATCTTCGAAAATTCCCTTTTTACGTGCCATCTCTTGTGTGTAAAATTATATAACATAAAATTATATCATTTATACAAAAATATTTATATTTATGTAGGGTAGAGGTAAGAAAAAAAACAGTATTTTATTTTAATTAAGTAAATAATGTTTAATAAACTTCAATAAAAATGTAATATAAAAAGGTTTTAAGAAAAAATTAACAATAGAAAATAATCTCTTTTCGGCTTAACACTTAGCGTTTGCTTGCATTACCCGATTAACCAAATAAATTATAAAAAATAAAATGTTTCCAAATTCACTATAAACCATTTTCGGTTTTTGATTATAATTCATAAGTCACAAACTCAATTATTAAATTCACCTAATAACTTCCTAATTAAACACCAAATAGCCAATAAAGCTGCTCCCGCAATCAAAGGATACAAATGTTGTACTTTATTCTCAATTATACATTTATGTTTCTATTTAACGATTATTATTATTCTCGATTAATAGGTCAACTATAAAAATTAATTAAAGACTCAAACTCATCATTGAATGAAATTGTGTGAGTGGGCGTTTTTATATCCTCACATCTCATTAATGTGACGAACAAGCAAATTACAAGCAAATCTCTACCATTTTTTTTTTGGCTCCTAGTACGTGACTACTTTTACACATCCGGTGCTTATTATGAGTTTGTTTGTTGTTGTTGTAATTTTTGTTGTGGTTGTTTCGCTATAAAGCTTTGTATAAACGTTTTCGTATAAAGAACTTTATATTGCTTCATGTAACTTTTACTTTTACATTATAATTACATTCTTATATTGGAGTGTGTTGTATAGTTAGATGGTTTAACATCGCCATAAAATGGTGTTTTTTTTCTGATTCGTGCATTTAATTTGAAAAAAGTGTTCATGCTGCTAAAAAAATATAAGACCATTGGAAATGGAAAAACTCAGAGCTCACATACTCAAATCAGTTCAGAAATTTTAATGAGTTAAATAAATAATTAATAAAAATAAATAAATAAAATAAATATAAAATAAATAAAAATTGTTGTTTGATATTTTTTTCATAACCTTAATAATTTTTTGGAAAGACAGCAATTTTTTTTACAATTTTTTCTTTGACGTCATTTTTTTTTTTATGAAACTATTGGCGTTTTCAATTGGCCATCCGGAATTGGTTTTAGATTCCGATTTTGCTTCTGATTTCAAATCCAGGAGAAAAATCCTCTTCCTTTTAAGAATAAGAAGTGTCACTTTTGGCCAATTGAACGCATTTAGAATGCTTTTTTCTGCTTATAGATTGCCAATTGAAAACGCCATATAGCTATTTTAAAAATCATTTTAATTTAAAAAAAGCCGACGATTTTTTCATATTTTTAGATTTTGGTGAAAAAATTTTATTTTTCATAATTTATTTTTTTTCGGCAATTTTATTTTTACTATTTTTTTTGCACCAGGGTTTTTGTTAATCTGAAAAATTGAAAAAAATGCTTAATAAAGTGCGAACACAGCATTTGCAAATGTCACTTTCACTTTTTTCAACTTTTCGTTAAGATTTTAAATCGAGACATTTATCCGAATTGATCTTAATCAAAATATTCTAAGTTGCAAAAAAAGTAAGTTTACCAAAAGACACCAAAAACTTAACTTCAAAAATGGCATCAATTACGAGTAAAAAAGGCTGAAAAAGGCAAAATAGTATATGTACATACCTACATAACATACATAGTTGGGATCAGTAAAACACGAAACGTGTTTTATTCTTACGCCAAGCGCCCGTCAAAAAAACTTATACCTTTTCAATGTAATATACCAAAATTGAAGTAAATCGGCCCAACCACTCTAGCGCAATGTTAAAAGTGCGCAGCAAGTAATTCTTGTTACCAGTTAACTTGCTAATTAGTAAAACCAACATATACCAAAAAATTTTAAGTTACACGCCTCACGCCTACAAAATACCCAAGGGCCAGGTTATCATCACATTTTAATTTATTTTGTTTCGGAACAAAATTGCGTTGTTTCTACCTTGAATCGAATATAAAACAAAAGTTCTTATCAATAAAATTTAAAACAACAAATTCTTCGAACTCTGAACTCAAGTCCTGCGTTAATCGCATTTTAAAATCTGATAAATAACATCGCCCTTTGAATTCAGAAAACTCCAGAAATACGACACAAAAAGATTCATTTCACATTGCATTATATGTATCATCATTAAATCATTTAAGTTTATAATAAAATTAAACAAAAGAACAATTTAAACTTGAAATTAAAGCACTTAATGTAAATTCAAATTAAATAGCTTTTTATTCTTTTGACAAGTTTTTATCTGACGACGACGACGACAGCGAAGACGCGGTGAGGTGAGGTGAGGTGAGGTGAGGTGATGTATATAGTATATGAAACAGAAAACTTGTATACAAAACAGTTTTCGCCAACATTTTCTACTTTGGTTACAATTATTTACAAGTGTACATTTGTGTACCAGTGGTTTAATTACTTCGAGGTAGGTAATGGAGAAAAGTGCTAAGGATTGTTTGCAAAGTTATATTCGGTCCTTCTGTTCGCTTGTTTACCACCATAAAACGATTTAACTTTGTTCGTACGTATGGAAGAGAGGGTGCCAGCTTCAACTTCAGCTGGTTGCCTCCAACCATGGAATTCCGATGTCCCATCTCAGTCTCCATTAAAATCAAGAAGAAAAAAGTTTTCGATTTGAACGGAAAGTATAAAGCACAATATATTTACAATATTGTATGCCAAAGGTATAAGGGATATTAATTAAGCCTTAAAGTCGTCGGTTGGCCCGGCACTTTAATGAAGGTTTCCGCTAGGATGAGTAGATTGTGTGAATATCAGCGGCGCGGCGGTGGCGTGGGTGGTGGCGGAGGAGGAGCGGCGACCGGATGTGAGGAATACGAAAAATCCTTCTAGCACGCAGCCAAAAACAATTAATTAGACTTGCGGATGTTCGGCAACTAGGATTATTTTTCGTGATTGGCGAGCCAATCAATGAAGCACACAACCCTCTGCTCCGAAAATGGGAATAGAAGTTTTTGTTGAATTTATTATGTGCACACAACAGATAGAAAGTTTTATGTTTTCTTTTTTTTTTTTTCTTTACTTACTAAGAGGTAATACTTTCTTATGTAGGAGCCATTAAAATCAACATAATGACCCTTATCAATATTGCCAAAATAAAAGAAGGGTGAGATTTGACTAGGTATGCCATATCAGCTGAGTAAGGTTACCATCAGTGGTGTTTCGTACAGAGGATAGGAGAATGATATAATATTATGTAATATGTACGAGTATGTGCGAGTTCCTATAAGTACTAGTGAAAAGAAATTAGTAAAGATATTGAAGTCAGAATATTTTTTTTCCAATTAAGTGTTTTATTGGTGAAATACTATTTTTTCCAAGCACCAGGCTCATAGGTGGGAGGGTTGATGAGTGGTTATGTTATGTTCTATAAAAAAGTGACCGACATGTTGGTGAAACAAAAAAAGCAAAAGATTTTCATCAAACCCGTCAAATTTGCGTGTACTTGTACAAAGTCCTTGAGTCTACGCGAAATGGCCAAATCAATCGAACTATTTGTTTAAAACTTAATCCAATGCTTTTTGTAGATTTCACAGGCGAAATTGTTGGACAATTTGTCCAATTCTCGCAAGAGTCAGCAGCCCGTGAAATAACATTTCTGTTATGAAGATAGACTAGACAGGGAATCGAACCCAGACCTCCGGTATAACAGTCCTAAACACTAACCATTTTGCCACGGGCTACTGGTTTAAGTAAAACGTTTGAAAATATACAAAAATTGCAAATTAAATTATTACATTATGAAAAAGACAAAACTTAATTAATAATTAAAATGAACATCTTTGCATGCAATATTATTTAAATAATAAAAGAACCCTTTATGAGATACTCGAAAATAAATAATGAGTTATATTGCATTTACGATTTTTTTAATAAAATGTTTCTAAAACAAATAATTATAATTACTTATAAGAACTAAAAGAAAAATATTCATCAAAATCGATAATTCTTCATTGTCGAGTTAAACAAGATTTCTTAACAGTAATTTGTTTGACAGGGAGAATTGGTGGAAGTTACTATAATAAGTCACAAAAATATACAAAGGTTTACTCGTATATTAGATTTAAATGTGAAAACAAAAAAAAATTAAACAATTTTAGTAAATAGCTGCTAAAAAAAAACTTCACAAAATCTAACTAATAACACTTAAGCTAGTTTAAGTCTCTTAAGCGGCAGTGGCAGGTTAAGGTACAAACAGACCGACAGACAGAATTGGAAGACCAAGTTTTTGGCGTTCTCTGTTATCATAATAATATTATTAACTCTAATTTTTGTAACTTATTATTTCATTTTAAAGTTCATTAAACTCCGCAGATTAATGCAATTTTAAGTTACCATATACTTGATAGCCTGTTTCAATAATGCGATAAAATTAAATGATAAGTTTTTTGTTTATCATAAGATTTTTCAAACTAATTTAATTCATTTTATTTTCCTAAATATTTTTTAGAATCATATACGAACAAAAAAATTGCGAAGATATCTAGAAGTTTAGATGATAAAATCTGACAATGCATCAAAACGAATTTTACCATTCGTAAGGTGTGTGTTGTTGACTGCCTTTTAAAATATGGTCACCGTAGTTTTTCAATCTTATCTATTGGAAAAACAAAATAAAATGGAAAAGTGTCAGATGGTTTTTCAAAGGAAATTGAATTTTAATTTTCTCAATCAATTTAAAACAATGGTATATTTTATCATTCAACCGTGCAACTAGGTCAGTCAAAAAAAGGAAAAAAAAAACAAAATACCAACAACAAAAAAAACCTAAATTACAGGCCAGGCAGGCTGAAATTCAATTCAACAGGCAAAGCCACAAACCATCAGCTTGGTGCGAAAGAATTTTTTTTGTTTTGCGTTTTTCGTTTGTTCCAGAGTGGTTGCGGTTGGGGTATGGAAACATTAATTGTGATTTAATTTGCATTAGGTTAATGCTTTAAAAGTGTTTGGCTATCCATCCAAATATTCTGGGAATGTGGCTTTTAGGAGGATTTGTGAAGCAAGATTAAATGCCGATGGAAGATTCAGTTTTTTTTTTGTTCGTTTCGAAATTTATTCATTCGCATTTTATAACATTTATTTTGTGTTCAAGTCGAGATTTAATAGAATTTGGTGTATAAATTTGGGAAGTATCTATGTTTTTTTAAAAAATATGAAAAAGTCATAATACTTTGTGGGTACATTAAGAAACATATCTCGGAAAATAGATGTAAGATATGAGGAGAAATGTATACCATGAAAACAAAAATATATGATGATAAGATGAACACCAACACACCTGCTCCTTTAATATTCTTCCTGCTTAAGTGTAGAAATTTGGGTTTTTCATTTTGATTTATATATAATTGATCATGTTCAAAAAAAATTATTAAAACTTGATACGTTTTCATTATTCAAAAAAAATAGTTGAAAGGGCCTAATTCTTTAATTTTAACCCTTGGACGTGTCCGAAGCCCGTTTTTCAAGCTAAAAGTCGTTTATTTATTTTACGTTTCACTAAAACATACATATATACTTCCCTGATTTGTGACCTTAAAAAAAACAAAAATTTTTGTAATGAAGTATTGTTTTATATATAAAATTATTGTATCACCAAAAGAATGGTTATAATTTGTCTCAAGGATTCCTCATTAGTCCTCTGGCAAATTGAAGCATTCAAAAACATCCAAATTTCAAAATTGCCGGCGCGGCGTAAAGTATGGACTCTCAACTCAGTAAAATCGTGAAGCATAAGATGGGCAAAATTAAAGGTCGTACAAATTGGTTTAAAACAAACAAAAATAAATATTTAAGCACGTGACACAATTTTGGAAAAAAAAAATACTAAAATATACTCATATCAACACTCACAATTTCAACTCATAATTTCTTGCTAGCACATTAGAAAAATCAAGTTAATAGTTTTTGAATAATTTATTTTCAAATTCAAATTTTAAAAAACGAAAATTATTTAAATAATGTTCTCATGCAAATTTTGACAGTTCGTTTCTTCGGATGTAAAGTCATTCTGTTGACCAAGTTTACTCTGGTTTCTTTCCTTTTCATTAATACCCTTTTAATCTAAATCTTGTTTCCAGGAAAAAAGATTTTGCGTTGCCACAACTTTTGCCTAGGGTACAATATGTAACTGTGTTTTTCTACATATAAAATCATAAAATTAAATTTTCTACTGAACGCCCATAAATTTATGTATTTTCATATAAAATTGATTGAATTCTTGTGGCAACTCGTGACATATTGCTTGTTTATTTAAGTTTTTGGGAAGCCATCTGCAATTTGTCACAAATCATAACTCAAACAACTTCAAATATCTGACAAGGGCTATGTATGTACCATTTAACTTGACTGACATTTTAAGTGAGTCCAAAACTGAAAGGTTATGATTTCCTGACAACGATTTTCCATTCCTACCCCAGAGGTAGGTAAATGACATACTCTAAAATGGTTTTCTTTCTGTGCGTAAGCGTCACTCAAAACATCTGTCAGATTAATATTAACACTCATTAAACGAAGCCAGAATGTCAGGTATTGTGTGTCAAAAATGCAAAACAACTGAACGTACCGTATATCTGTCGGGTATCTGGAATAAAATATCGCAATTTTTTTGCATTACATTTACTAACTACTAATAAACTAATTGCAAAATGGAATATTGTTCCTGTTGGTGATTTGTGATGTACATAGCTATGTCGAATGGAAATGGAGCAATTCAATGGACTCTGCAATCATGTCTAGCATACTACCCAGACGACTTATGCTTGCTCTCTCAAAGGATCATATAGATCTCTGTCAAATGACAACAAGTGTGGAGAGAGAAGTTGAAATCGTTAGTCTAAACATCAATTCGGCAAAACAAAAAGGATCAGCCTTGGAACTTCCTCATCTTTTCAAGTAGATGTTCCTGGACAACCTAGTAGAGATGGTTGAACATTTTCAATATCTTGGAAGACGGCGGAAGTGAGTTAGGTATTAACAGCCGAATCAAAAAAGCAAAGGCTGCATTTGATATAGTGTCCAAAATATCTAAAACCTTAAAAATTAACCTGCGCCTGTTTCACTCCAATGTTGAATCCGTGCCAGAACCAATTGACCATATCATACGAAAACGTAAGTGGCAGTGGGTAAAGGGTAATTAGTGCGTTGCGAACTAAGCGACGCAATGGAACCCTTTCACTCAGACAGGCAGACATAAAAGTACTCGGCGAAAAACTGGATGAGGAATCAGGACAACTGATGGAGAAGAGCTGAAGATACTGCATCTACCGCTTTCATATTTTTTTCACCATGTTTTCTATATTTTACCAGATATAAAACTTTTTGAACTTTAAAAAGATAACACTATGAAGAGTAAAGCTTTTGTTAATTTTGTTTCTCGTTTGACCCTGAGACCAAAAACTATGAAATTCAAGGTTCTCTCTGAAATTAAACGATTTGTCAAATACCTAGGTACAAGCAGTTTTTCAGTTAATTCGGCTGAGGGGAATAACTTTTGATCCCTGTTGAAAATGCTGTCCTTAATTAAGTCGAAGATGACCGTATTAAAATAAATGCTTTTTAAAATTCATAGCTTTAGCAGGCAGCTTATACTCTATGCAAGCATATATAGAGTCAAAGATTAAGTCCGTTGTAACAGCATATAGCAATCCACATTTAAGTCACAATATTGTTTTAGTATTTAACCAAGTATGAATGAACTTGAAAGTGGAAATAACTCCTTTCCCACTCAGTTGGGTGCATTCAATCATATTTACTAAGATCTTCCACAGGAACAGAAAGCCCACTGTAACTAAACGATATTGGCAAATAAATCAACAGTACTCGTACAATAAAAAAAACCTACAAAAATATTTTCAAGTTATCTATTTAGATATCCACTTCTACATTTAGGTATACCGTCGCGTCGTACAATAAACATTATTAGGGTGGGAGATGGATTTTTTTTATTTTGAATTTTTTTAAATAAAAATTTTTTTAATCGTTTTGAGGTTCCATATTGAAAATAATTGAAAAAAAAAATTAACTTCACATTAGGGTAGTCCAATTATTTATAATATGTTCGAAAAATGTTAAACGAGTATGAAGAAACTCACAGAACGATTAAAGATAATATTCAAGGCTCACCACATTTGTGGAACTTTGTTAGTCATATATTCGAATACTGATTCGATTTGGAAGGTTGAAAGACTTAACTAACAATATTCAAATTACTATTTGCAGAATTAGTGATTAAAGGATAATTTATAAACAAACAACAATTTTAACAAATATATTGAAAATATATACGATATGAAAATTCATTTGGTTTATTTTTACTATTTATAGATTTTTAAAAACTTTAAATGCTTGTCTTCTGTACAAACTCGTCAGAAAACGGATATTGATTATATAAAAATGTATTTAAAGTATCGAACTCTTTTTGCAGAAACGATATTGTTCGAGACACCAATCGTTTTAATTTTTGGTACAAGTAGGTCAATCCCAACATAAAGGAATGAGTTATAAAATTCATTTAATTCAACCTTAATAAACAATGCTTGTGATTACTACCGCTTAGAAAATCTGAAATTGCATTAAAATTAATTCTTGGAAAGTTGTAAATAAAATTTGAATCTGAAGTTGCAAATGTAAATTTAGTACCAATACAATTTTTGTCTATACTGGGTACAATAAGTTGTATTATTTTAGAAAAAAGAGGAACTTTTGAGTTATGTATCACTGCACACAAGTTAAAAACAAATGATTTAATTTCTAAATTATCGAAGGAATATGAGAGATAATATAAAAATTTTATATCAAGAACTAGTTGTTCCGATGTTAAGGAGCACGCAGGTGGTGATGGCAATTCAATTTTTTTTACACTTGAGTGAGCTACGCTCGGATGTCACGGACGTTCGATTGTTACAAACTGGTTGTGTAAGGCGTATATTAAATATCCGATCTCTAAAAATCCAATTTCGCTCCACCCTAATATCTTTGCAACACATTATTCATTTTGCACCTACAATGATTTATTATTTTGATATGAAGTTAAACCAAACCCAGTCGGAACAGAAGTGGCAGCTACAAAATCTAATTTTATATATTTACCTTTCACAGATTTATTATATCTCATGTAAATATAGATTCTTTGTTTTGCATAAAAATAGAAGCATATTATGTATACCTACAATCTACATCCAGCAAGCAAAAATATTGATTTTATTACAAGCCCTTGAATATTAGACAGTATCTAGAAAAGATTTTTGTAGATACTCTTTATTTACTCAACTAAATCAACTCATCATACATATCATCAAACAAAATCGCTTACCTTCACCCTTCTCATGAATAAGCGTCATGCGAATTTCGTCTCTTCACTACACTGAAAATATTTGCAACTAAATTGATTTCAAATGTTTTTTTAAAAAAATAAAAAAACTAGATACACAAAATTTTATTTTTCATTTGGCCACTTTTTGCATAAATTAAAAAATAAACGTCTCCTTTTTCTTTTGTTTCCAATTTAGTATTTTCAAAACCAACCATAGCTATGGTGAACAAATATAATCATGCTATTCTTATTCAGTGTAGCTTATCTACATGTACCTACATAAAGGACTACGATGAGTAAATTTTGTTGAATTCCAAGAAGACAAGTCCATACTCAACTACCCTTCCCCAATAATCAAATTCAAAACCAACAGACAGAAAAGTTGTAGAATTTGCGTGTCATGTTTTTCCTCACCTCCATCAGTCGAAAGCACAGCAACGGAAGTGGTTGGTATATTACGGTTGGGATTGGGTTTGATTGTGTTTCGGGGTTGAGTAATTTTTTGGCACCAGCTTATATTTATTCGAATTTGAAACGGCAAATATTGTTTGTAAATTGCTTTGTAGACAAAAGTAAGACAAAAGAAAAATGTGTGTTTATTTATTTATATCTATTCATATACTCGTTTTAGTTAGGTAAACAGTTGGGGAAGATTTTCATAATAAAGCTGTTTGAAATCGGATTGGAATATAGCTAAACTTAAGCGAATCGATAACAGATGTCAAATATAAAATGAACAACATATTTCATGAAAGTTTATAAATCCTTTTTATTTTGGTTTATATCGGTTTGGCATAATCACAATGTGGAATAAATTATTAGTTAAGACATCAAGTAGGTACATTGGCTTTCATTTCATGAATGAAAATAAAAAAATTGAAAATTTTAACTTCAATTTTCGTAATAAATTAAAAAAAATATTTCAGGGGCGACAAAAAAGTTGAAGAGTCGTCAATGAATATTAAAAGAAACGATCAGAAAGCATAGAAAAAAAATTTAAAAACTGATTTCTGGCCTCGTGAGAGGGTTATTATAAGTGATCTTTAAAATGATATTTTTTAGCAAACAATTGCAGATTTTTTAGGGACAAGTTTACAAAGCTATCTTTGTCTTAGAAAAAAATGACAATGTATTTAACAACAATGTTTTTAACATGTTTTCCAAAATAATGAAAGTGCCAACTGTATACCATAAAAAAACTGTTGGTAAAAGCTCTGCCTTGAAAATATCTTGTTTTTATTCGATGAAAGTAGACGACCAGAATGTAAGAAAAAAACGAATGAGAAATTCAAACGAAAAATATAAGCATTAACTTACGGTGACCATCCGTCCAGGATTTTCCTGTCTGTGTTTTTTTTAAAGAAACCTGCGAAGTGCATTTGCTCTTAATTAAAATTTATTTTATTCTTAATTTCTTTTTAAAAATTTCTTTTCTTTGTTTTCTTTTTTTTAATCATTCAAATAAAAATGCATGCAAATTTAAGTTTTTTTCGTTTTCTTCTTCGTTTTGCTCCCAGAAATATGGTCACCGTAAGTATACTTGACTGCTAATGTTTGAAGTTGATCAACATCGTGTTCAACCTGTTTTTTTTTGCGTTTTAACAAGTCTGGAGTGCGTTATTATAAATTCAAGATGCAGCACTGTCCTGTTAAAATAATTGCAAGATAAAAATTTATTGAAAATTCTGATGTAGAAAGCTTTACAATTTCAAAACTAGAAAATACTTCAAATCAATGTTTTGCATTTTGTATGAAATGAAAACGTGACCAACTGAATGAATGAATGAATTCAAAGACTTTTTATCAACTTGCTTTGCATCAAAAGATCTGTGGCATCATCATCATCATCATCCTCACCATGAAGCTGCATCTCTTTATAAAAGTCTTAGAAAAATCGAGTCTTTTTTTTTAATTTTTATTTTCTGTTCCACAAAATAAAACTCTTATTTTGCATGCAAACTAAATTGTTCCTTTGATGAGTCGTTTGTACTCACTCTTATAAATGGACATAAAGTACAAGTTGCCAACTCAGCCCGCTATAATCTGTGTTCCTTCAACATTTGAGCTAGAGTCTAAAAGGGTTAAATTAAATTTTACTTTTTTTTTTACAATTTTTGTTTAAAAATTTCAATACAAGGAGTTTTCTCGAAACGAAATTAACTTAACGAGCCCATAACTTACCTTAAAAGTGTAGCTACCTTTAGTTCGACCTTCTTTTGTCTCAAAAAGTAGGTCGAATTGAAAGATGGAAAACGCACGAGTCTCACTATTTCCTTTGAGTAGAAAAATGAATCGAAATAAAGACAAACTTTTCACAAAAAAATATCAGTTTATATGTTCTCTTCTATGTACTTTATTGTCCTTTTTTATGTTGTTAAAAGGGTTTCTGGTTATGTCTATGTCTTCATAATAATTTAAAGGTTGAATAGAGCCTTTTTGACTGACGGTTGGGTTTCATTCGTCTCTGTATATTTTCTTGAATATAATTGAATTTTATGAAGCTATAGGTATGGTTTCATTCATACATCCCTTTTGCAAATTTCTTCAATACTTGTTTTCTTTTTTTTTATTGAGGGATATTTTGGTTCATCTTTGATTGAATATAAAATTGATACCTAAATTGGATTTATCATAGATAAAAAAATACTCATATTGTGGAAGAATTTTTGAAAAACCTTCTGTTACGTATAAATTGACATTAACATGATGTCTAGTTAGTATCGATTTTATGTAACATCACTATACTCGTATTCAAAGTGAAAGGGTAAGACCTTGACCCAAGTGCGTGCCGCACTGTTTTACTAGAATAGTTTTGTGGGACGAACATTTTTATTATTTTTAATTTTTGCACAAAGTATATAAATAAAATAAATAAAATAAAATAAAATAAAATAAAATAAAATAAAATAAAATAAAATAAATAAAATAAAATAAAATAAAATAAAATAAAATAAAATAAAATAAAATAAAATAAAATAAAATAAAATAAAATAAAATAAAATAAAATAAAATAAAATAAAATAAAATAAAATAAAATAAAATAAAATAAAATAAAATAAAATAAAATAAAATAAAATAAAATAAAATAAAATAAAATAAAATAAAATAAAATAAAATAAAATAAAATAAAATAAAATAAAATAAAATAAAATAAAATAAAATAAAATAAAATAAAATAAAATAAAATAAAATAAAATAAAAGAAAATATAGTAAAATATAGTAATATATAGTAAAATATAGTGAAACAAAAAAATGTTTATATTAAGTTTGCATATCTCAGATACAGAGTAATTAAGTTTAGTGGAAAATATAACTTGTATGAGATTTAAAAACATTTAAAAACTTACATCCGCAAAAGAAATATAAAACTATGACTAAAATATTTTTTAAAAATAGCCCGTATAGCCGCAAGACTCTCTATTTCGAAAGCATACATGACACCACAGATAGACGCTGATGAAACTAATCGTTTCCCCTAAAAATTTTCTCAGATATCCCACAAAACCAAAATAAAAGGGTTCACTAAGAAACCACAGTATAAGCTGATAAGGGACCATGGTGGTTGAGTGCCAGTTTCACCAGAGAAAGAACACAGAATTTATATAACTTGCTTAAATGTCAAAGAAACTTTATAATTAATTTAGAGAATCAAGTATAAAAATTTCCATAGCAAAAAAAAGTTAAACAAACCTTAACAAATTTTGTGGTCATACTTATACTTATACATTTCTATCGAAATAGGTAATATGTATATTAAATAAATATTTTCGTCCTTTGAAGTGGCTTCTCAACAAAACAACAACAAAAAAAAAAACTAACAAATCCTTCTTTCGGACTTCAGACCATAAGCCCGTATTTTACGTTAACATATTTGAATTACCAGCAATTTAGTAGGTACTCCCTTCTATCTCCCCCATAAGTGTCCACAAAAATGCTCCTCATCCACTTCGTATATAGGTTAAATACTTTGCCTTTTGATATGTACAAGTTTAACTTTTATCTCCACTTAACAAAGTTTAATAGTGTTAATCCTTGCCACAGAAGCACTTTAAAACAAACTTAGGCCAGACCCTTAGTTGACGTCCTTAATAATAATCTCATGTTTTACCCAAGAACCATGTGCAAGGGTGTGTCATGTTTTTTTTTTGTACCTATGGGTATATACTCGCAGTCCTGTACTTTGGTCCTTTTGCTGATGCTAAAGCATTCTGTTCTAATCATGTATGAGTTTCAACTCTTTGTCATCATAAAAATAAATTTTGAATACGTAATCTATATGTAAATTATTCAGATTTCTCTCTTGTCCTTGTCTTACACTTATGTACATATAATAATATGAGATAGGAGTACGACGACGCACGACATGATTAAAATACATATAATCTACATCCTAGACAGAAAACCAACTAATGAACACAATAAAGGCAGGTATTACAGGATATTGGTATTATTGTGGCAATTTATATTTATCCAATGGTTGAAACCATCATTTATTGCTTTGAGAATGTAGAAACACTCGAGACTTTCTTTACTACAATATAATCAGTTTAATGGGTTTCTTGGATTGAAACAGTTTCGGAATTAGTTCGTACCGAAACGGATACTAAATTATATATAGTAGATACGATGATGATGTTGTGAGTTTGCACGTTCTTATTTGCCGTTATTCCTTGTGGGCAAGGTTGCCACTTTAGTCAATCTCGATCAAACATTTTGGTTTTTTGTTTATTTTGTCTTCTAAGCAATTAATTGAAGAGGTTTGTGTAGATGCCTTGTTGGCTTCCACTACACTACGTAATGTGGGTGACAAACTTTGGAAGTGATTTAAATAAATTGCCAAAAAAGATGACGAAAGATTAAAAAATAATATTGAAAAAATATCAAGCAATCACTTTTTGAAACTTAAACATTAATTCTTTATGATAATTTTTTTTTAATTCCAAATTAACAGTTTTTGGAAACAGAAGTTCGAAAAAGTTCTTATTTTCATTCTGTCGAAAAATAATCAAAGCATTGTAGTATTAATAAGACATAAAAGAATTGAAATTTTAATTAAATTACTGCAAAATTCCAAGAATTTGAAATAAAAGGAAATTTGCATTCATATCAAGCTTGTTAGTTTTTTTCTAATAAATTACCAATTTGTTTTTTTTTTAGCACTGAACAAGTTAAATGCAAGAATGTGTTGCACGTTTTTGCTTTCTTGTTACCCTCACCTGGTGACCGTTTCTCGAGAATGTTTCCCAATTATAGATGTTAAAAGTTTCCAACAAAATGGTCAAACATTTCTAATTAAAGGACTACTGAAAACTGTGAAATTAATTCTAGACAAACATTTTTTCGAAAATTCGATTAATTCAAAAATGTATTGAATCAAGTGCAGCTCTTCCATTTTCAATTTAAAAATGTTTGTAAAGGCAACGAAAAAAAATATGAACGTTAAGAATAATTTTTTGTTTTATCTCACCCAAATTCGGTGGGAATATGGATTAAAAGTTCTGTATTATCATAATCTTGTGTTATATTTGTCTGCTTTTCCATTATTCTGTATTTCAAAATTTGATAATTGGTTTCCCAAAAATTAAGGATACAGAATTTTGAATATACAAAATTTTGAAATACAGAATTTTATAAACTGACCTACCTACAGAATTTTGAGGTGTAGAATTTTAGAATAAAATAATTAATCTTAATTAGAAAAAGCTTAAAAATGATTAAATGAACCAATTATCGATCAATCCATAACGGTCCGCAAAGCGCACGATTACTTCTAGATCTACAAAATTAACAGAAATTTATTTACGAGTAGCCACGAACAAAATACTGTGTTCTATTTATTGAAATACATCAAGCTTATCTTTCAAACATAAATACACAATTTAGAATTATTTTTGTAACAATTATTTATATTATTGATTTTACTATACAGGGGCCTTACTCTGTAATTCGATTCGAAAATCAAATTGTTCGAATTCAAAAAATAGGTAACGTATTTCGAATGACTTTTATTTTAGCTTAATTGGACCCCTCTGGTACATAGACAAAAATATATATATATTTCCACGAATGGCAACCTTGTTCAACAGCCTTGAAGGAAGAAAATTATATAGCTTTCTAGAATGCCATAATCAACCAACCAAACAACCAAGCAACCAAACAAACATCCAGCATAGGCAGTCAGTCAGTATGTTTTTTGTGTTGTTTATAGTTATGGGCAAATTTTAATGGATATAATTCATTGCGTGAGCACTGCCATATTAAATATGCAAATTTTCGAATTAAGTCTAACCAAAAAGCAGGAGTTTCATTCTTATATTGAAAGAGCTAAGCTGAGCTGAGCTAAGCTGTCGGGAGGATAAAGGATGAGAAGTTTTGTTTCACAAATTTAATTATTTCCACTAAGTGCTGTGTGAACATTAAGAATTATAATCAATGTTTGCCTTTTTCTTTATATACATATGTATACGAATTATATACAGCGATAAATTATAAAACGGTTTTTTATTCAAATATAAATAATATTGTAAAACTTACGAGTGCTTGACAAGCGATGAAAGGATTTATAAATGGTATGTATATACGTATAGGTAAAGGCATGGTACATACATAGGTACCTAGTAAATACTGACTGACTTATTGTCCTATTAAGAATAATATTTACGCTCGTAAAATAACTCATGCAGTTTTTGTATTTAAAAAGCGTTTGAATATTTAATGAAAGATAATTTTGTTGTTATTTAATTTGGAAAATGAAGTGAAAAACAGTCAACATCCAGTATATGCAATGTGGAAGTTGTACAAATTTATGCATTGATCACAACAAAATACGAGTTTTTTTTCTCATATAATTATTTAATGTAGGCACATATATGTGAATGCGTGGGTTGTCAATAAGTTTCTTTTGAAATAAAAAAAAGTGTTTTTTTCATTTATCCTGTCTATCATTTTTTACTATCAAACATAGTTTTTCGATATCTGACAGAAGGTAAATCATTTTCATGTAAAATTGACGAAATTTTACTATCTTGAGTTCTCGAGGTAATCCTTAATTTTATTTAATTGTTTTAAAAAATGTGGTGTGAATTATTTTGATTTTTTTTAGATACGAAGCATCCATGCAGAAATAGCGTTCTATTGGTACATAATGTATGCCCCTTTGGTTTTTATGAGTCGCGTAAATTGTTGCACAAAAAACACGTTTCCCGTTTTATAATATAATTTTGGTGTGCTTGGATTGTAATAGGACAAATTTTTAACTACTTTTATGTATAGTTAATTCTTTGTCAACTTCAGAACTTAAAGTCAATTGTAGTGCTATCTTAGTATCATTTGAACATTTTATTTTATCTTCGTCTATCCACCAAATGACAACTTTACATCCCATACTATATACTTTACTTTATCAACGTAAGTATTAAATATTTCTTGTATTTATTGTGTTCTGGGAAGCGTGAAATATCATGAGAATATATAAACAAAACAATGATCCATTGAGTGATTGAAAAACCACAAAGTCTCTTTTTGAGTAATACAGAAAAGAGTTTTCAAGTTTTATTTTTTTATCTATAATGGCAAAGTTTAAGCTTACATCGAAAGTAAATTTTTCATTTTAAGGACGTTTGTACATAGAAATTATAGTGGGTACTATATAGATGTACGACGGTACAAAAACGATGTGTTTCAATGCGTTTTTATGTGAAAACACAAAAAGATTCTTGTATGAGTCGTACGATATTAAATTTTATTTTATTTTTTGGCGGACGCACGCGGCGATATGATTCGCAGAGTGTAGTTTTTTTTAGGTTTGGACACAAATGTGTAAATTAAACTTGATTGCAGATTCCAACATCATTAGATTTCTTTTAGATATAACTTTTTGGGGAAGTTTGATAATTAGATATGTTGTGGCATAGTTGGCAAAGCTGCATTTTTCGATAGATTGTTTCTCACGAACTTTTATTATATATTGGAGACAAAATCAGACTTAATTTTTAATAGACTAGGATGAAGTAAAACTTATTTAATTTTGACACAAATAAAAAATAATTCAAACTGTTTTTTTGAAAAAGGGTGTATATTTCAGATAAATTCCTTAAGACTTTCATACTTTTGCAGCGCGAAAAGAACAATTTCTATCCAAAAACAGGGTGAACGTTCTCTTTAAAACAAACAAAAACGCAAACATTTTTTAAATTGCTAAAAGACTGAAAGAATTAAAAATTGTTGAATTCAAAAAAATTTTTGGAAAAATTCAAAAACATAATAGAATTTTTTACCAATTCAAAGTAAGAATTTAACACAGAAAATGGCAAACGCAGAATATTATATTTGAAAGTTTTCGGTTTGTTTTTTAAAAATGTTAATGTACGAGTATGTTTTGCGCTTGGATTGCTAAATATTTCACTTCTGTGAAAAAAATACGTTTTCATCATTTGTTTTGCAAAATATTTTTACTCTACGTGATTTTTCGCTCGCAATTGTTTCATAAACATTCCATTGTACAGTGAAGTTGAAGAGAAGAAAATCAAATTTTTAGACAAAATATTCATTTTGACCTTAACACTGAAAATGCGATCTTACGTATCATAATAGTAAAAGCTTTTGAATCAAATTCTAGAACAGCTTGTTTAAATATATAACTTTTTAAGTACCTATATATCTAAAAAAAACTGGTACATGCAAGTTTTTAGAATTTAATAATATACACTTAAAAATAAAAAAAAATATTTTTTGAATAATTAATAATATATAGGACCCCTTTTAAAATCCGTTTATCAGAAAATCAAAAATCCGGATCCTTGCAGATACCGTTAATAACAGTTTTTGTGAGAATTGTTTTGACTTAGTAGTTTCAATTATGTATTTACAAAACCTCACTAAAAAAAAATTCAAAAATATCGTTATCTAAACGGTTATTTTTTGAGCTAAAAAAAAATTCGCTTAAAGAGTTTGGCTGAGGTACCAACTGATAGATCGTTTTTAGCGTTTTATTTTTTTCGAATACGACCATTATTGGGGAAGTTGTAGCCTTTCAAAAAATAATCTTAAAATATTTTTTGACAGAGTATATCTCCTAAAGTATGGATCATATTCCAACCGATATCTTAGGAGATACATATTAACAAAAAATTTTGATGCAACTTAGAAAAATCAGCATTTTTTTGAATTGGTAAACTTTTGGATTTTTCACAACTCTACTGATTTGGTAACTCAGACAATCTATGAAAAAATCAAAATCAAACCACTCTCCTTAAAGAAAAATTAAATCTTACAAATTATATTTCAACAAAAATTTTCGATTTTTTTGTGGAATATTTCAAAGAAGGTGAACTCTTGTGACGTAGTATAGAATATTAAAATGTACCCAAAACATATTCTAAAAATGTGCCTACCTTGCAGGTACATAATATTGGAATTTCGCAAGTGGAACTTTCCAAGAACCTTGGTAATTTATACAAAAAAATAATGGTACGAACTCATGTTTTTAAATTATCAGCAAAAGCGAATTAAAATTCAAAAACTCAATGTAGCTGTTTAACATTCAAAACCTTTTTTTTTACCAAAATTGGGTTATTGCTTTTAGCTAGCTTCACTTCAAAAATAAACAATTTCCAATAAATATATTTTTTTAACATTTGCACTCTTATACACCTGCTCTAGTTAAATAAATAAAATTACCATATTTTGTAAGTTTTTATAGACTTGAATTTCAAATTTCAACGTGGAAAAATTCATTAAATTAATCCTGAGTGCTATTAAACTGCCAAAGCTCCAACAACCTCAAGGCCATTCAACATTCTAATTATTTTGTGTGCTTCATCAGAATTTCATTTAAATTTCATTTGGACAATTTCCCAAATTTGTGAATCATTGATGAATAATTAATTTTATCCTAAGACATAGTCAGAGGGCAACCTGCCATAACAATTCATCCTGATATACCGTATCGTTAAAAAAATAACCTGTAAATAATAAAATTAAAAATAGCAACAGCAACAGCAACAGCACAACAAAAACAACAACAACAACATACAAAATCAACATAATCAAACATAAATTAGCATTCTAAGTTTACCTCAACAGTGTTCCTGCATTGCAAACGAGGTACTCTTTGCCAGGTTAACTATACCACCATATACTTTTACGAGTGTACAAGGATATTTATATGCAAATGGTAAAATGTGTCTGCATTAACAGGTGAAAACGTCACTACCGTTTCCGTCGCCGAAGCGACTTTTCAAAAAACACTCAAGCTATTCACAAAAAAAAAAGAATGAAGAATAATAAAACCCGAACGAGAACCACACACTCGACAGACCAGGCAGGACTCGAGAACCTATGATAATGAAGACCGAGGCCGCCAGGCAGTCTGGTGCATTTATAAATATTAAATTCCTTTATTGCAGAACGCGACGTCCATAATACTATACTATACCACCACCACTTGCATTCGAGAATTCACTTTTTTTTTATATTCTGATTTCTGATTCACAACATGAAGGACATCAATAAAATTGCATTTCCACCACAGACATGAAGGCAATGGACAATCATTATATTATTTGTGTTGTTATAGTAGATAATTATTATTCACTGATTCACTAAAGGTATATTTATACAAAGTTGAATAAAGTAGAAGGCCAAAAGAGAAGAAGCAAAGTTAATCCTGATGTCATTCACTCTATGTATTTTAGCCAAGGATTTAATGCGCCACAATATTAATACGAAAGCGCACCGATTGCTAAGAGCAGCGATTGCTTCAACGCACGACAGTCAACTGTCTTCGACACCAAAGTTAGCAGGTAAATGTACCAAGGACCCAACACACATTGCACAGGAGATAGAAAAGAAGACCCAACATTAATGTTCCCGGTAGGAGCTGCCGCCTTCTTCAGATTTCCGCACTACCAAAAACCAAGCAAAAGTACCAAATCGTTGGAAATTCGTACGGAAAAAGGACATTTCCCCAGGAATACCTACTGCAATTTGCATCAATTGCGCATGACCCAATTCTCGCTATGAAAACAGAATACATATGTTTGTGAATTCGCATGAATATCCTTTTATTTCTCGGAGATAAAATGTACAAGACACAAGACCACCATGCCAGTGCCAGTGCCGCCAGCCTATAGCCATTGCCATGCCATCATCTCTTCAAACCGACCGACCAATACACTGGATTGCTAGGCTTTTTGCATTAAGCAAGTCGTCCTGTCATAACGCCACGGTATTGCCACACGCCGCATGCCACCCCACTGCATTTTGCCGCCCGGCCACTTCATTCTCGGTCGAGTGGTAGATGGGAATTTTTTTACTGCTGGTACTTTATATTGCGAAATGAAACGCGGCAAAGGAGAAAAAAATTGCGCTCGTTCGAAAAAAAAAAAAAAAATTAAAAAAATAGGCAAGGACATAGAAACAGGCACTGATGTGCTATAGAAGAAGGATACAGTCCTATGGTATGAGTGAGTTATTGAAATTTATTTTCTGGTGTTATTTTTTTGTGTTTTTGCTGTAGGTTACATGTAAACATGTAAAGTAACGCTGTTGCATGCTTCTAGCTGTATTTTTGCATTGTTCGAATATACCTTCATGTAAAATTATAGATATAGACCGTTATTTGTACTTCTACTATATACTGATTCTGAGGGCCATACACTTATATTCTAACACTTTAATTGGCGATTTAAAAGCAAGTGGAGTGAATACTTTATAACTATGTGCAATGTGCATCTACTTTGAATTTTGAAACTGCAATAGCAGCTTTTTTAATTCGCATCACAAACATACACGGTAAAAAAAATTGGAGTTTATAACGAAATTGAATTTAAAAAAAAAAAAAAAATTAACTGCGAACCATATCATTATTACAGTCCTTGATTTAGGCCATCTTAAGTAAGGACCATGTGCCCTTGCAACGAGCACTTGATGTATGTCTGCCCATTTTCTGATCCACACATGCCTATTCCGGACATCTATTTGAATTGAACAGTGCTTCCCAATTGTAAAAAGTTTAAATATCTTGGGCCTGAGATCAATAGCGAAGGATCATTTGATGACGACGTCGAACAAAAAAAAAATCAGAAAAATCCTGGAAGCCGTCTAAGTTACAAATTTGTTTAGTCTTAAGTAGGTACCTTTGTTGGGGATTTCTGGCCATTTTTTTTTATATCCATCAACACCCACTCAATAACGTTGGGAAAAATTAGCAATGACCTAGAAAATTGAAAAGAAAAAATTAAGTGATTAAGTCCAATTGTGAGAGCAACTGGAGAGAGCTAAATATATTTTATCCACTATTTTCTGAAGCCTTCGACGTTATTTTAGGTACAAAACTGTGTGTTTATGATAATTTACTTTTTTAGTCATGTTGTTCATAACTTTCATTTTATTTAGTACTATCTATAGGTGTAGGTACTTGAAAAAAAGTTTTTTGCATCATTTATAACTCAAAAACCGATGTGAATTCCATACGAGTAGATTCTCTTGTTCATGTTCACATAGTTCATCCGAAGACTGATACTTCTATTTGCGGTTCTTGCTGATGTGGTGCTGCATGTCGAGAGCTTAAATTGCTTGATAACGGTAGGCTCATTGGGACACAACAATCCTTGAAGCAATTATTTCTGCATTCCCAGTTCAGATACGTACAATATTTGCTATCGTCACTTCAACGTGCTTCCCATCGAATCCACGAGACCTGTGGAACAAATACAAGGATAACAATCATGTCAGTTCAAAAAATCCTGATTTTAAATAAATGGGGCGATGCATAACCAGGCTTTGATCTTGACTGAAGTCTGGCTTGCTTTATGTAGGCCAATTTCTTATCAATTACCACAAGAATAAAATACCTTTTAAACATTTTCGCATTTTTTTGTTATATTGCAATATTACTTTTAAAATTCCAATGGAAAAGCATACATGGTTGCCTTCGTGGCCTCAATATTATTGAATATATTGCTTAAATTTCTTAACTTATTTTTCAATCGTACATAAAATAAATGGTTCAACTGATGATGTGTATATAAAATACATGGTCATGTCAAATAATATATTTTGTTTTATTTGACTTGAAGTCCACAAAAAATAATAACTTAAAAGTCACTGTATTAATTGGATATATTTTTTCTTAAGTGTCTATTGAGGTTAAATCTGAGACACCCTGTTTAGATTTAAAATTTAGATTGAGTAACATTTTTTTAACCGTGTATTTATTCGCACCCTTAAACCAAAACTACACCAAAGGACCTTCACATTCCACACACTCGATTCGGTCGGTTGGTGGTCGTATGCAATCGGATAGAATGTAGGACAGATTTTTAATCAATTATCCTGCGTACCCTGGAGCGCAATTTTCTTTTGTGCGAAACAAGGAACGGAATTAAATGGTAAAATCGTGAAATCCCTTAAAGAGTGCTAGCGGCCTTAAGCTCAATTTATTCTTCTTTCTTTTTTGTGCCGTTGTTGGTTTTGTTGTTGTTGTTTGTGAAGTTGTTTGTTTGTTCTATTGCAGAGCTGCCGCTGCCGCTTCCACTTCCACTTCAACAAATATACGAGTATCTGAGATTCATAATGCAGCTTTAGCTTTAGTTTCGTCGTCGTCGTTGTCGTCATCATCATCATCATCCTTATCATTGTCCTTGAAAAGATGAACAACCCACGAGGCTTTTGACGACTACTTATATGAAATACGAAGTGCTGCTTTAAGGCTTGCGTGTAAGATAATTAAGTAAGTAGTGTGTATAGTGTGTGGCCAAAACGATGCGTGCTAAGCGGTTAAATAACGGTTGTGTACACACCTTTAAAAATATATCGAAAAGAACCGAAAAAATGATTGAGATTTAATAAAGGCAAATGTCCTGGCTATTCCGTGTCTGATGCTTCCGGTTCTTTGTATGTGTGCTTGTGTTATTAAATAAGATTTGTTCGCCTTGGTTGTGTGCTATTTGTTTAGCACAATATAGCAGAACTCTTTTGCCAGATACTACAGCTAGTATAGTACGATAATCCTTATAAGTAGCTAAAATCGTTGTAATCCCTTATCATGCAGCCGGATTATGTGGTGTTAAATCGCGATGTAGAAAACAGATAGAGAGTCCTGACGATTGCGAGTGAAAATGTTTGTATTTTCAGAGGGAAGAGGTTTATGAATTTTTTTTTCCTGACAAGAAATACTTAATAGACAGGATGTCCTTTACGTAAACGTTGTTTTAATGAATGTAGGTCCCTAACCTACTCTGGTAAAACCTGAGAGTACTGGGGATTGGGGAAAAATACATAACACAAAAAATACCTTCAGAGAGTGAGATCTTATTGAAAATTCTATTTATTTGAAGGTTCTTCCTATTTTGAGGGAGATTGCGTGTTTTCAAAAACGAATCGATATTTTTTATGTTTATGTTTATTGATGTTTTTTTTTTTTTTGTTTATTGTTTAAGAAATGGTCATGGTGCTGAGTATATAATGAATTCACTCATTTTCAGTGTTGTCTGGTATACATTTTGGTATTACTTTAGTTGCTACCAGCTTTAGGTATGATTTTCCCACCTGGGTTCACAAGAAGTTAAATCAATCAGGCCCACAATGCTGTCAAACTTTCGGTGTATATGAAACAATGATTAATGGGAATTTATGTGTGTTTTCGTGTAGTCAAGAAATATGATCGAAAGCACGTGAATTTTGGGGAAAATGCGTGGAAGACGACTAACTGCCATTGGTTTGGTTGTTTGGGGAGGTCATAAGGTTTTGGAAGGTGCATTTTCACAAAAATAATAAGGAACAGGATGAATTGCGTTTCATAATTTATAAATTCTTACCATAGTTCAATTTGGATGTTTGGCGTTGTTGGATGGTTGGTTGTGAAATATGATTGGTTATGATTATGCACAATTTTAAATACATATACATATAACTATGTACTCATAAACCATTTCCGGTTATGTGACCTTTATCATTCGAAATTATATAGTGACTGTCTTTTGAATTGGATTAATAGATTTTGTAGATTCTTATCATAAAATAGAAACACTGCTTGAAAAATGCGTTTCTTATTTGAAATACTTTTTTCTGATTTCTAAAAAAATCTTACAAATCTCAGATGTTCCGATAGATAACTGCGAAATACGAAGGAAAAACAAGTCCTTCAGATCTCAAAATCAGAACATTAAGATCCAAAATGATGTTTTCTCTGTCATCTGCCTTAAATATTGCTAAGAAAAGAGGTACTAATCCACCAGGGACCAGGCAATTGTTGATCCTGGTACGATCAAAAATGAACGAGTCAAAGCTATAAGAATTCCGAGGGCTAGCAAAATAATACAACAAATTGGATGAAAATTAAAAGTAGCAAGTCAGAACGTTTGAACTAGCTGTTCGGTGAGTTGAGAAGAAATTATGAAAGGAAAGCGAATAGAAGTCTAGTACGTCCAAGAAACAAGATACCTTTGGGGATACAGAACTAGGAATCTTTCTGTAGCAGACATTCTTGAAATGTGGAAATCGTATGCTCTTATCGTGTCAAATGCCTTATCCATCAAACAGTAGAAACACCATGTCACTTACATCAATCAATGGTTGAAATTAAACTCAGATAAGATTTATGTTAAGAAAAAACAACGATAGCATGTATCGGGAGCTAGAGAAAATACCTGCACCGGCTGCTAATGCAAACCATATGTTATTCATGGCAACATATTTTCATAATTTCGACACACAGAAGTGAAAAAACTCAAGGGATTCGTTGTTTAAAATCCGTTAACAATGCTCAAGGCTAAATTCTTGTAATTGCTTTACTTAGCACCTTGGAATTATTATGTCCAATAGTTTCCCCTTTACGGGCCCAGGGTCTCCACTACTCCTATGATTCCTGGCGCTCTCTACAACTCTTACCCAGTTGTGCTGATTCATCTTTGACCGTTCTTCGATAGTTCTTCTCCAATTTTTTAAGGTCAATTTGATCGTCTGCCTGTCTTATTTAAAGGATTACATTGCATAGCTTAACTCCCAATGCACTCGTTTTGAAGAGTATGGCTAATCCACTTCCACTTAAATATTCGTGAGATAGAGTCCTGCCTTGTTCTCACATTAAGTTCATCACTAGATGTACGAATTTGCCAGAGAATCCTGAGGATGTTGCGCAGACATCTATTTACGAACGTTTGCAGCCTTCTAGTGACAGCGGTTGTGACATTCCAAGTCCTCTACCCGTAAAAAAACATGGAATCCACACAAACTAAGCATAATTATGTCGTCGGTCTCGTAGTGAAGATGTTTGAGGTATGATGGCAGATTCCACTGAATTCCTCTATTTACAATCGACAAAGCTGCTTGCAGAATATCACTAATCACCAACCGGAACAATATTCAAATTCCTCTGTCAACTTTCTGTTGACCTACATAATATTGGTTTGCCAAATTATTTGACTATCTAATTTCTATCGCCTGAATGTAGATATAATGTTTCCATATAAAGTAACAGCAAGCGTACAGTAAGTTATTTATGAATCTTGAGGATGTAGATAATATAACAGCAACACCAAAGATAATACGTGATGGTATTACATATTCACTTCATCTCTGAGCATGTTTTGAGCAGAAGTGAAATAGAGAAAAAGTAAACCTTGAAACTATACACATAGGAAATTCCCTCCAAAACTAACCACAGCCACCAGGATCCGAGAAACATGGCCATAATAAACCTACAGTGTTTAATATTTATACCCAACACAAGTTTTTTTTTATTATTTTGGATTTCGTGTAAAACAATAAAGGATTTGTTGTTGAAGAGAAGCATCATCATAAAGCACCTACCTACCAGAAACTGGAGTACTTAACTCGTTGTCATGATTGCTTCTTATCACATTTTCATAATTAACAAAATGACATAAAAGTGAAAGTTATGTGAGCAACGAGTAAAGTGGAGCAGTAGATATATAGATCTACTTAAACTCCAAGGACAAGATAGATAGCTCAAAGCGGGAAGATAGTTTTATGTTGATGAAGTTAGCGTCAACCGCTAAAATTCATAAAAATCCAAAGCCATGTTATGTACATGTACAGTAATGAAAGTATTGTTGATACGTTGGCTTTTATTTTCAAGGATTTAGTAAGGATTATCTTTTTTTTTTTTAATAGAGCTTTTAAAATTATGATGTAAATAGCTATATGGTAATGAATACTTTTTTACATATTTTTAAAGAAATAAAAATCTTTCAACAAAAGTGGTAAATAAAAAAGTTTTGGATTGATGAAGTTAAACTCATCGATGATATGGAAGATACTAATCCACCTAATTTGTTCGTAAAAATAATTGAGTTGTTATTAATTATGTGTTGATGTGTTTAATTTAGTGTTTACTTGTCTCTCCAGGAACGCGAAACTATAATCTCTCAGCAAATTAATTCAAATTGACAATAAGTGGCCATACGTAGGCAGGTTCTCGGTTGGAAATGCAAGCTTTAATCAATAAATATAGCATTCGATTAAACAATAGGCAAGGACAAACACATATTCCATAGACATATGCATTGCATTGTTTTATTTTTTTTACTTTTAAAACCAAGCCAATAATAATTAATTGGAATTTTTTTTTTTGAGGTAGGTACCTACATTTGTTATTTAGCTGTGATACTACGGGTTGGTTATGAATTGAATTATTAAATGGATTCAATAGATTGAGATCTTTTGTTATTTCAACTAATATTTAAAAAAGGTAAGTATATCTACAGGTTATGCTTTTGACCCTTTGGAAAACGATTTAAAGACATTTTCGTTTATTATGTATGTAATTTCTGCCCACTGCAAAATTATATCTATTATACATATCTTAAAGCTACTACCCACCTATTTTTTTTTTTATAACGAGGAAGTTTCAATTCGCTAAAATCAAATATTGTAAAGAGGATAAGGAATGACCACAGGAAATTTCTACCCCCAAAAACTCCCACACAAAAGCTTATTTAATTTAATATTTAGTTTTAGACTCAGGTGCCAGGCTGATTTTTTTGTGTGAATAGATACCAACCATATTAGGTATGAACGAATGGATATTGTAATTCTTGAATCCGGGGGCGTTTCGGAAACAATAAGAATTAAAAATGCATCAAAATGTAGCAAGTTTGTTTTGTTTAATTACAGTTGATTTTTTGACATTTTCAGGTCTCCAACTTCTTTTGTTACTTGGCAGATATCTATACAATGTGACCTAAACTCAGGCAGACACCTTAAATCTGCAAAAAAGTATGAAAACAGATTTCTATACATGTTCTTCGGACAACTATTCTACAATATTTCCCAAGCAGACAGACAACTACATACAGTGGGGCCAGATGACTAAAAACTGTCAAAACCATTGCGAGGTCTGAAGACCTTTAAAATATATAAACTGTTATTTGCTATGAAATGACTTTTACACTGCTTGAGATTTATTAAAAATGGTAGGTACAGCTAATTAGTTGATTTACGATTGTCTTATCAGATTTTAAAAAATTTTCTAAATGTAAAACAAAATGCTGCCCCCTGCAACAACGCTTGGGCAAAAAATAAGTTATGGGGTAGTTGCCAGATAGAGTGTATGTTTAGTACTTTACTCAAAATCCTACAGTTTGCCCAAGCAGGAGATTTGACTTCTGCATTTAAATACATTTTTGGGAGTTATGTCATCTTGTAGGGAAAATGAAGAAGAAATGATTTGGGCTAGCGTCCACATTTTTGGATGCTATGTAAAATAGTTAGGGCCCTAAGATAGATAAATTTGGCATTGTGACACCATGGCAAAACAACAAAATATTTGGGCGCTATGTCATTTTGTGATTTAGTTATACTCGTATGTCGTTTGGCTTTATGTCCCTACTCTAATTGGAACTGTTTCTGTACATTTTTCCCAATTATTAATTAGAACATAAGCTCGCAAGATCATCCAAAATATTTAACACATGAGGTATACCCAATGTTTATTCAATTGTCAACATTGCGAGGCTCTATTTTTTCTACTTCTTTGAACATATCAATGTTGATATTTATTTCGAATAAAAATAGGCGAAAACATCTTGGGTCAATACATTAACTAGAGTTAATTTTACAATACCGAGACTGAAGTAACAAATTGTTTAAAAAAATCATTCCCTAATATCTTAAACTCTGTTGGTTAAATAAAAACAAACCTATTTGCTTTAAAGCAATTATGTATACCTTACCTACAGAAAAATAAAAAAAAAATTCTTCTTCTTTTCCTTTTATCTTTTAAATCCCCAAACAAAAACATTGCAAAGCAATAAAAACCTATCAAGGAAGATAGTGATTTAGATTTGAAAAGCAATTTCTTATAGCGCAGAGTCTAGCTGCAGAGCAAATGTACATTGTACATATCTACCTTTCGAATTTCGATTCCACATCAGCATCGTCATTCCAATGGGGTTTAGAGGAAGGAATGGTTTGGGTGGCAATTGTTTTGCCCTCTTGGCACACTTCCAACTTGTTGACAATGCAATCTGAGGCCGTATCCACATCTGTAGCCGTTCATTGGAACAACTTATTCTATATAGAAATAGATATTGACTATTGAAAGAGCCATTAAATCCTTTTCAACACAAATTTTGCAACCATTACCATCTCTTATCGTTGTCTTACATTTCTAATTTGTTTTCGACAAATCAGCTCACCCAGTGAGTGGTAGAAAAATGTTGTTTGTGTAATGGGTTTGTATGTGATACCCTAAAGTATATTTATATGTTCCAGAAATTGAATCTTTAAATACTCCTGCCGGCTTTAAGTTCAATGCAAAATTTCTATGAGATGAAGTTACGAAAACGCTTGTTATGAAACTTAAAAAAGATTCATTCACAACATCGACATCAATTTTCCAATCGTAGTCTTTTTGCTAGTTAAAAACTGCGTGTGTTGACGCAGCTCTTTAATTAGAAGATTGCACTTGCTCGCAGATATTTTTATATTTTTCAGTTTTCCGGATTTTGCAGTATTCTTACTGGCTGACAGTATTCGAGCAGAAAGCAATCAAATTTTATATAGTAAATGTATGAGCGAAATTATTTAAAAAAAATCTGACTTCAAAGTGGCCAAAAAAAAATTAATATTTTGCAGTTTTAAAATGAACTAAGTTAAAAAATATAGATCTCAGGTACCATTTTTGACAAAATTAATTAATTACTCACAAAAACCAACAGAAAAATTTTACTAAAATCTTAAGAGCTGTTTTTTTGAGAACGTTACCGGTAACGTTATATTTGAAGCTAAAACAATATGTATTTCAATTTCGTTCTAGGTAAGACCTAGGTACCTATATCTAAACCTTAAGTCCGAAGAATGAAAAAAATCGCTTTGTTAGTTTAGGCATACAGAAATGCTGGGACGTGGACCCACTGTTTTCGCGTTATTTATCATCGTAAAGTAAGGTGGGATTATTACCACTAATTCAACTTTTTTACGAACGTAAAACAGGGCTTATGGTGATCACAAGTAAAAACAAATCAAAAAACAGTGAAAAATCAAAATTTTGAAATTTCGTTTCAATTTTAACAAAGAGTTTACAGAACCTATTGGCTTTTGCACTGCCCATGGAACGAAAACTCTTTGAGTTGTATTCATGCAATCAATAATTCGTTCCTTCACGTGTTTCTTCGATTTTATAGCATTTGACTGCGACCTCTCGTTCAATAATTGTTCTTTCAAAAGATGCATAATCTGCAAGCACCCTCTCCAAATCAAAGCTAAACAAAATCAATTTTAGGTGTAATTCCCTAACAAACAAATTAATCAATGAAGTGAATTCGCTTGTCATTGCCAGAAATCACCTTGATTTCGTTTCGAATTGCCTTTAAAGCGAGCAAAGTGCGAAAAAGGAAAAGGTGAATTGATTCCTACCACTTTTGCATATCAAAAGCACACACAATTGAATATCATCGATAAAGCCATTATCAAGATAAAGACTTCCTGGATGACAAACACACGACACGATATAACGGTATACGTCGGGGATAAAGTTTCAGAGATCGCCATGTACAAACACGAAACTGGAGCCCCTATACTCTAAATTTTGCTGAAGGATAAATTAATTGGATCCATTGCAAATGACGATGCAACTAATCGTGTTGATGGGTTTTCTAATTGCTTTGGGGAAATGGAAGAGACAAATGAAAATAAAAATGCATTATTTGTTCTTCCTATGCCAGCAACAAGGCGGCAAGGAATAAGGATATACGAGTTAGTTTTCCATTTATTTTTCTAATATGCACAACGTCTACGGTAGGAAGTACACCTGTGGGAACAGCATTCATCACTAACACTGCAGGCGCTTCCAATTTCTTTGCATTGTTGTTGACCGGGACCGGGAGTCTTCAGGATCAGGACGCAAGCAAAGAGACAAACGGGGTTGTATGTACATAGGATGATGGTTAGTTGATACTCTCTTTTATGAATAAAATTATAAATTCATGTTTTTATATAGGTACCTTGGTTGTTGGGGTTATTGTTGGTGCTGCTGAAACTGCCTTAGCCAAAGGATGATGAAGGGCTTCAAGAACTGCTGGAGCTGGAGCAGCAGATGAGGTTTCACTGATGAAAGTTGTTGTAACTAGCTTCGTTGTCAACGTTGGTGTCCTAGACTCCAATGACAGATCCTGATGAAAGAGTGCGGAGCAAGTTCGAAATAAGTACAAGGAAGGTTATAAGAAGCAACAGCTTTCGCAGGAAATTGGAATTTAAATTAAGTTACTTATGTATACCTGCGAGTGCGACAGCAAAAAGCATGAAACCATTGCGAAAGTGAAAATAAAGGACTTCATTGTTGATGTACAAGAAGTTGCTGATACTTGAAGTCGGAGTAGAGACGCGAAGAGAAACGAATGACTTGATGCTGGAAAGTGGGCACAAGTTTTCTTTTATATAAAAAAAAATTAACTTTTCCAACTCTCAGCATCTTTAGCAAAATGATTTCTTTTTTGCATTCTTTTGTTTAGTGATGTCTTATCATTGGGGTTGAAATAAAATGTAGGTTAGTGGATGCAAAGATGGTTTGTGTGTTATCAATTAAGATAAAAAAAATAGCTCCAAGGTTATCTTTCCAAATGGAAATTGTTTTATGACTGATTTCAGTTAACTAAGAAAATACATATAAGTTAATGAAGCTGACTTTTGCTAAATATTCAATTGTTGATATAATAAAGAATGCTTCTTGCAATAAAATATGGATATATGTATGTATGTATAATGTATGTATATACCACATTTGTATTCTAGGTTTTATCATGGCTCACCAGTGTTTGAGGTTTTCAATCGTATCAGTGGCAGAACAATAATAAACCGATAGTGGGAAAATTGATAGAATTAAACGTTTAAATTATATCTACCACAACATTAAATATAATGGTTTCTATATAAAATAGGATTATAGGAATTGAGCAATACATCCATTTTTTACGTTTTAGACAAACAACAACAAAGGTTTTGTCTTGTTTTGTCATACCTAAATGTTTCCATTTTTAAATACTAACCCACTAACCGACAACTTGGCTTTAAGATTGTGCAATCGGAAACTGTGCTTAAAAATGTCAACTTTTTTATTTAAGTTTTGTTTAGAAAAATATTGGTACCTATAATTAAATGTGTATTTGTACAGATACTATGCAGCTTCTTCCAGTAATTGATTAGTTGGATAAAAATAGTATTAAAAAATTATGAGAGTTGTTTGATACAATTGATACAATTGATACAACATTGATAACAAGTAAGACATTTCTACAATATTATTTTTCAAACAAATTTTAAATATTTTTAAAAATACTTTTAAAATCGTTTCAAAACTGTTCTTACGACAAAACCCAGTAATGAGGGTTTTCGAGCTTCAAGTTATCTTCAAATCTTCAAAATAACGGTATGAACTTATCAAAAAATGTTCTTCAAACGACCGATACCTTCCACAGAACCAGTTTTTTTGTTTTTGATTTCCTCGTTGACTATTTGACCTATTTAAAAAAAATGGAAGCTATTCATAAACTTAATAATATCCAAGTCCAGACTTTCTGCATTTTTCAATAAAAACAACTAACTTTACTAAACTTTTTGTGTTTTAGCGCCTATCACTTTCAATTTACGCCTTACTTTGGTAATGTTAATAGCTTTTTTTTGTAAATTGCCGAAATAAAGAAACTTTTGGGAAGAGATTACCAGTGTCATGTTATTCATTTTTTAGGTAAACAATTTTTCAAGTAAATTATTGGTGGTACTTCGAAATTGTCTGTTGATTTTTAGCCGAATGCGGAAAACTGTATTTTATATACTCAATACAATGATTATTAGCCACTTGGTGGAAATTAATTGTTCTGAACGTTTTTATTACTTTTTCTAAAAAGTTCAGAAAACTGTATTAATAGTTCGGAAATTACTCCAACATTTTTTTTTTTAAGCTAAGCTTAGTTACCTATGTTAGCTCAAAGGAAGATACCATACCCCGTGGATTGAAAGTCATTTACTTTTCATCACAATTATTCAATAAAGAAAAAGGTTGAAAGTAAGTAAATAATCCACCTAGCCACCAATTAGGTTACTAGCAGCTTATTGTTAAAACTTGTATTTGATGGTTGTTTATGAATTTGGATTTTTATCTAAATACACTTTGAAACAAAAGTAAGCATACACTTTACCTAATAATGTATTTACCATACATCGGTCTTACCGACCGAGTTAAAAAACGGTGTTTTTTGTAACAACATACTCTCAAATCTGAGGGAAATTTTTGAAAAAGAGACAGCGTTTTATTAAATTAGGTCTTAACATAAACGTGTTTTTTTATTAAATCTGGTGTGTACTTACTTCTGTTGCTGAGTGTACATATCCAAAATAAGCTCAATCCCAACGTAGATCTACCCCTAAAGAGATTTTACTTGACCCAAATTTAATTTCCTTTGATGAAATTCATTTAATCTTTGATTCTTATACATTTTATCAAATTAACTTAAACTTTAATCCAACTCAAGGCAGGTATATTATACGAGCATTATCGTAAACAAAAACAACCTGAATCTTGTGTCGAAAAATACATCCATCAAAATTAAAAATAATAAAAAAAAAACTTGTCTCCATAAACTTAATTTCCATTCATATAAGCGGCTTGGCTTTTAAATATCCTTCACCATCATTTAAGCCCTTTGTTTGCCTTTCCCTTTTTTGGTTAAAATCTTCAAATTGAAAAACTCTTTGCGTTGTTGGTTAAATTAAAATATTTCATCCTGATGTAGCGAAGTTTGTTCAGCAGCGATTACTACGTATGTACATAAATACGTAGTAGTTTTACAAAAAAAAAAATAATAAAGGATATTTATTCACCGCACCAGGTATAATAATACAGTGTTAATGTCCCAGGCTACGTCTCACGTTCTTGGTTTATTGATACTGTGAGAGTGTGAGGCAGTTTGTTCACAATGGTTCACTTTTTCCATACAACTTTCAGAAGTTCTGGATGGCACTGATCGACCAAAATTTGCATGTTTGCCGTATCCATAATAAAATTGTGGTTCTCCAAAATTGATTGATACTGTGAGCAGTTTGTTCAACATCTGTTAAATTCCTGACACAATTTTCAGAGGTTTTGGTTAAATGGCACTAATTGAACAAAATGTGTTGACTAGCTTAACCCATGATTAACAACTAAGACTATGGTTTCCCAAAATTTAATGATACTGTGGGGCAGTTTGTTCACAATGAGTTAAGTTTCTAAAACAACTTTCAGAGGTTTTAGTTAAATGGTGCTAATCGACCAAAACTTGCTAATAAGCTTAATCCATGATTAACAATTAAGACTATGGTTTCCCAAAATTTAATGATACTGCGGGCAGTTTGTTCAACATCTGTTAAATTCCTGACACAATTTTCAGAGGTTTTGGTTAAATGGCACTAATTGAACAAAATGTGTTGACTAGCTTAACCCATGATTAACAACTAAGACTATGGTTTCCCAAAATTTAATGATACTGTGGGGCAGTTTGTTCAACATCTCTTAAATTCCTGACACAATTTTCAGAGGTTTTGGTTAAATGGCACTAATTGAACAAAATGTGTTGACTAGCTTAACCCATGATTAACAACTAAGACTATGGTTTCCCAAAATTTAATGATACTGTGGGCAGTTTGTTCAACATCTGTTAAATTCCTGACACAATTTTCAGAGGTTTTGGTTAAATGGCACTAATTGAACAAAATGTTTTGATTAGCTTAACCCATGATTAACAACTAAGACTATGGTTTCCCAAAATTTAATGATACTGTGGGCAGTTTGTTCAACATCTGTTAAATTCCTGACACAATTTTCAGAGGTTTTGGTTAAATGGCACTAATTGAACAAAATGTTTTGATTAGCTTAACCCATGATTAACAACTAAAACTATGGTTCCTCAAAAAACATATTGTTTAAATACACATTAAACTCAAAGTAAAAAAAAAGTCAATAAGTCCAAGGTGTATAATAGATCTTTTATTTTTCCAAAAAACCAATACCTTAGTACCTTCTTGTTTTTCAAAAGAACAGAATAAAAAATAAGTTGAATGAGATGAGCACCTGCTGCTCAGAGAATAAAAGAACCTATCATACTCGAAAAGGTACCTATTATACCTACCAACCAACTTTGCGAAGGATAATGCAAAATGTGAAATAACTTTTCATTATTCGAAAAATTCAATAGAATCATTTTCATCCGTTGGAGTTGTTCACTATATCCTGTCACCCTGACATCCACTCGTAAATAAATAGGTATGATTTTCCCTCTGTTACCTACTTTTTTTTTATTTTTACTATTATTTGCTTGGTATATATTTTCCTGGAAATGAATGCAACATATTACTATTTGTGTATCAACTTTTACTATTTGCACTATAAAAATACATACGAAAATATTTAAAAATAAAAAAAAAATATCACTGACCTGTGTTGATGGAGATATACCTATCATTTTTTTTTCTGAATAATTTTCGAAACTGCAAGGTCTTAATGCAAATACTGAGGCAGTGAGGCATATTTAAATAAGCCTTATACTTGACGGTCTGTGTAATCTGGGGGGATTTTCAAGGACTTTTGGTTTAGCGAAAGTTGATATTTTATATCCGCTTTTAGTTATAATTGAAATGTCATTTTTATATTCATTTACTCGATCATATAATGTGTATGCATATTGTATGTAAAGGGTGTCTCAACAAGAACGCAAGATTTAAATTTGGCGCCATTCGAAGTGTCATTGTTTGACATTTGAACAATTATTTTTGTTTGTTAGTATAGAAGGTATAAGGTTAATAAAAATGGAGCGCTACACGAATGAACAACGCATTCTGATTGTGAAATTGTTTTACCAAAATGGTGAAAGTTTTGCGGCTACAGTTCGCAAATTGCGATCAATTTGGGGTTACAATAATGCTCCAAATGAGTCAACTGTAAAGCGATTAATGGAAAAATTTGCTGAAACTGGGTCTGCCACTGAAGTAAAGACAACAACGCGCCTTCGACCAGGTCGATAGACCGAAAATATCGCAGCAGTACCTGATGATGTTGTTCAAACTCGACACCAAGCTCAGCAAATTGGTGATTCCAAATCCACTATGCAGCGAATTTTGACGAAAGATTTGCATCTTCAATTGACTGAAGCCAGCTGACCATGCACAGCGAAGGGAGTTCGTTAATTGGATTTTGGAGAGAAAACATGAAAATGCTGATTTTGCCGAGACCAGAATTGGCCGCCAAGATCGTGCGAATTAACACCATTGGACTTTTTTCTTTGGGGTTTTTTGAAGTTGATGGTTTATGCGAATAAGCCGACTACGACTCAAGCCTTAAAAGAGGAAATTGAACGCTGCACTAATGAAATACCGCAGCATTTATGCAAAACGCTCATTGAAAATTTCATTAAAAGATCATCGCGATTTTATTAAAATATCTTCGTTTTATTTAAAATTTAAATCTTGCGTTCTTGTTAGGACACCCTTTATATGGCATGTATCAGCATATCTATATATAAAAAAATAGGCAGTAATATGGAACGGTTTTTAACATTTATAGAAATGGTGGGATGGATACAAATTAAATGTATTGAGAGTTTTGGATTGAATATGTTTATTTGAATAAAGAATTTGGTAAAAGTTTTATTTTTATTATGATGTTTGTATAGAACGACTGTTAAATTTGAGCATTTATAAATTGTCAAATTGTATTGAACATATCTCCTTAAATTTAAGAAGATCTATCGTGGGTTGGAATTTGACATCCAAAGAAATTTTCTAGGGGTGGTCCCAAAAATTCATATTTGTATTTGTTGTTGTTTCTTTATACTTTTAGTATCCATCTTTTCACCATTTATAGTGATAGCTGCTTTTGTAGAACTGTAAATGAATTTTGAGTTCAAGTCTGTGTGTTTATATGAGCTCTTTGCTGTTTTCGGTTTTTTCTACAATTGTGTCATTTGTGCTAAATTTAGTTAGTTTAGTTGTAACATTTTTGTGGGATGAGTTTATTTTTTTAAACAGTGTTTCTGGGAACCATGACTACGTGTTGGTGTTGCTGCCTGTATAACTCATTTCGCATTGTTTTTTGATGATGGTTATTATGTTTATAGTCATCACTATTTTTGATAAAAAAAAATGTTTCCTGTTATGTTTTTAGAATATTAGGTACTTTTATTTGGAAATTGAAGAGTGATTTTGGTTTGCAATTTTTACATATTTGAACGAACGCAACGTAACGAATCGTTAATTCTTTAAGTTTAAGTTTTAATATATTTTGTGAATTTTGTTTCATACACGGTCAAATCGAAATTGCATATTTGAACAACTTCTAATGAGGGTTTATTGAACTTTTGTGATGAATTCTGTAGCTGTGGTTCTATCATTAGAAAGCTTTAGTTGTTTTATTTCTTAAGCGTTCAGATTAAAAGGAGCAGCATGTTAAATAAAATGTCTTATTTTTTGCCCCATACTTTAAACACGACAAAATTTATGAAACAAAAATTTATTCTCAGAAAAATCTTCGGCATGAGTAAATTTTTCAGAAATTGGATTAGAAGGTTCAAAAATTCAGGGAAAATGTTTTTTTAAATTTTGAAATGTCTAAAAAATTTGCAAGTTCCCCTTATACCCATTCTCCCCTAAGTATTACAAACACAAATTATTCAAGCATTTTTTTATGGACAAGACCTGATGCCAAAAAAACTTGCCTGTCTTATTACTTTCACTAAATAAAGCGAAACTTTATTACTGTTCATAATCCACATATAGGTTATACTTACCTCCTACTTGTTGTTTTTTTTTACTCAAAACACATTCTTATTAATTGAACTCTACACTGAAAAGTGCAACGAAAAATTACACAAATAATCAATTTACTGTGTGTAAAAACCACCAAGTCATTTTATGTGTCATTTACAAAATCCAAAAATAAACATCCACATTTTCCTCTTAAAAATGTACCAACACGCAAATATTATACAATTCAAGTCATTTAAAATTTGCATATAGTACGTCATTAAACATATGTAGGTAAGTATTGATTAGAGAATTCCCCTAAGACTGTTGAAAAAAAGAAAATTAAAAACAAAGAATTTATTTAGCATTTACCTACTTTAATCTTGTGATCGTCCCATAAAATTTTTATGATCACATACAACACCAACTGTGGAAACAAATCAGAAGAATATAAACCAATAGATACAATACATGTTGTAAAGAAGTAAGATTAACAGAAGCAAATTAAAACCAGTTGGAGAGAATAAGACAAGTTTCAAATAAAAATCAACATCAACTTCTAACGTGGTTGCCAAGTTTTCATAAAAAAATAAAACGAAATTTGCTTTAAAATAAATGCTAATCTCACTTTTCTTGTTGAGAAGTAAATTGACTAAAATTTCTGTAGCTTTTTTCCAGAACTAGGTAAATTAAAATTGTTTCTGTTATCTTCAATCAATACAAATACTTTTGAATTTTTTATTTTTCCAAATACCAAAAAAAATAAATTTCCAAAGTTTTGGTATTGAATACTATTTATAATACATAATGAAATAAAACACTATACTATTCATAATAATTAATTCGTTTTTTGAGAAAAGTGAATAATAAAAAAATGTTGTATGGGAAGAAATGGTACTTCGTTTTTTTTTTTTGACAAATAATTTCATCAATATGAATTTTTTCGTAAATATTACTTAAATGTTTTTGCGAAATATTAAATTTTTTATAACGACTATAAATTGGGTACATTGCAGGTACCGATAAATAGTTTACACACAGACAATATTTCGAGACTTGACTTGTGTTCATCCTTATCATTAAAATGTCAGGTTTGATTAAAATATCGAATCCAATCTTTTTGTGCGACTAGCCCAATAGCAACAGTTGAAATTCAAAAATCGATAACCTTTAAAATTGGAACTCTCCGAAAAATTCCAATAAAGCAACTCCGTTTTCCAACATATGCATTAGCTTTATTTCGATTTAATATTGGCATTGAAATGTGTGAAATGTTCTTTAATGCCATAAAACAAATATTAGCACAGTATTAAATATCGAAATAAAAATTATAAATAAATTGTCAAACATATTTATTAAAAAAAATGGTAACAAAAAAAAACTCCAAGCCAGTGGAAATATTTTTGAACCAAGAAAATGAGAGTTGGTCATAAGAAATGTCAAAAAAAAATGGTCAAAACAGTAATTCATCAAACAAAAATTGCCAAAAAAATTGTCAAAAAAAATAATTTTCAAAAAAAATTGTTGAACTGTCAAAAAATCAATGAAACAATTTTTTAGGTTTGTTAGGTATCTAACAAACACTTTTTAAAAAATACTGTCAAAAGTTTTTGTTATTTTTTGAACCGCCTATAGAGTTATTCAGTAATCTGGAAAAATTGGTTAAATGGCGATACGACATTAGGTTGGAATATCCAAATCTTAGTTATAATGCACAAACTTAAGATTGAGTTCAATATAATATGTATAATAGAAATAAAAAAATTAAAATAAAAAAAAAATTCAAATGGCAACCATACAATAAAAGTATTGCGCTACAGAAATCAAAATACAAGTTACTATCTACAATATGATCTGAACCAAACAAACAAAACAAAAGTCAGTTATACAGCTCATACATATTTTTACTCTCTCACAGTGTTAACCTCTATCCTCTAGGCAGTCTCAGAGCTCTCAATCTGGACTTTATAACAAAAACAAAATATTTATTAATAAACAACACTTTTTGTGCTAAATTGGCTTCATTCTTTATCAACCAGTGTTCGTGTGAGGATCGCAAACAGTTGTAAATTTCCACTAAAACTCGAATTCCCCAGCAACATGAACCAAATTCTGATAATTTTCCTGACGATATTTGTTAGCTGCAGCCTAGCTCAAGTCCAAAATAAGGCATGTCAAAAGGGTGGACAATACGTAAGGACCTGATTCCATCTCAAATTATAGTTAAAATATTTTTAATTTTTATTTACTTTCCACAGTGCCAAAACCATTGGGATTGCTGCTCGAACACCTGTCTATCTTTTCTATACAAGTGCTCGCATATTGATTCAACAGATATAACAGTGCCACAGTCTTCATTGGCGTTTGCGTCGCCAGTGCTGGATTCTCGGTTTGATACTCCGGCACAGTTGATTCCTCCAAGTTCACACGAAATTATTTCTTACGATTCGCTGTTGGAGATCATTTTCAATCCCTTGAAATTGGAGCAAGCTGCAGTGGGAAGGGACTTAAATTCTATCTCGTCAAGTTTGGGAGAGGATGCAGATGAGGAGGTGTTAAAAAAAGAAGAAAAGGTTATCACCACAACACCTGATTCACCATTACAGAAGGAACACGAGGTTATCACCACAAAACCTGATACACCAATAAAGAGAGATGAAGAGGATATCATCACAACTACTGATTTACCATTGAACAAGGAAGAAGAAGTTATCATCAAAACAACTAATTCACCACAGTGCCTGGAAATTGGATCCAAGGTAAGATGGAAATAATTTAAACTGTGACTTTAGATACTAATTTCTCTATGAATTCGCAGTGCTATCTCAACGAAATGTGTTGTACTAAGAGATGTCATGGATACCTGCACCAATGTGTAACATAGAATATATTCCTTGAAAAAAAAAAAAAAAAATAGAATTATATTTATGGAATAATTTAATCATATTGAAAAAAACTTCCAATTTCATGAAAGACTGTTGCTTATAAGAAAAATATAAAATACTTGTAGTTTATTTTTTTCCTTATTCAAACAATATTCAGCATAACAAGGTTGTTTTAATATTCTAAAGTAAATAAAATGCCAAAGTGCACGATAATATAATATTAGCAAATGTGTTTCTATTTACAATTGTTAGAAATTTCCATAAAATTTCTAAACACATGTGCGAATTTGTTCCAGTAGTGGTTGATTGAAGATTTTATTTTCCATAAATTAAGTTCGAATTATTTTGACACCAAGTCGATGACGATGAACTTATTAAAAAAGAATTGTTTATGTTACACCCACAACCCACATGCCGTATCTACAGAACTTGTTATTGTTAAGTATTTATAATTTAAATATACAAGTTACAATGAACCGTATGTGATTAATAATAATTAATAATGCTTGACTGTATCAAATCGCACGAACTTGCTCCTTTGCTTATATAAACGTGAGTTATTTTATCAGTAAATTAGTATAGTATATTATATGTAGTTAGGGAAGAAAGCTGATTGAGTTTTTTTAATTCTTTTTGAATCACGATTAGTAATTGATGCTCTAATGGTGCCAAGGGACTTCACGACTCATGCGACACTGATTGTAGCGATGTGTCAGAATTTTGGAAAATAGTGAGGAAAGTAAACAAAAAAAAAGTTCAGCAAATAGATCAATTCCAAATTGAACTACCGTCACTGTAGGGAAATTGCAAAGAACAGTATTAAAGCAAGGACTTCCAATTTTGGGTTCTCAACTATCAAACCAACATTTTAGACATTCCATTTATTGGTGCTGAAGTTGACGCTGTACGCAAGGACTCAAAAAATAACAAGATCCCTGAATCATTTCCCATGTAGTTTTCATTTTTTGTTGAGAACTATTTGATCGTTTACAATCCAGTTCCTGATTAAACTATAATCTCAATAAAACCATAAAAGACAAGGATGACAGTTGGAAAGCTGAGAAGGTTCAGGGCATAGCACGAAAAAGGATACTGTCCATTTTGTGACCTCTTGGCACAATAATTGTATCACCTAGTAGTAGAGAATGATACAAAAAATGTTGTGTCAGAAAAAAAGTAAAGATTCTGATTGTCCCGGATTTTAAAAACCGTGGAATTCAAAGTAAGGACGTCAGTTTGGGTTTTCCGGCAGTGCAGAAATACCTTTATGGGGAACTTAATGGGATATTAAAATCAGGTAAAAATAGCAGTTCCTACAGATGCAGATATCAATTTAGTCGCTTTCTGTTCATCACACTTCGTTATGTTATTGTTAAGTATCTATATCTATGTACATATTATATTGGTACTTCTAAAAAAACACTACCAAAAATCAAACCCAGCAGTCATCATCCCCAAATTAGTCATCAAACTTCCTTGTAAGATGATCAAGCTCATTTCAAGCCGTTAGTTGTTCTTGACATTGATTTTTGAACGATGACGTATCACCTACTAGAATTTAAAAGAATAATATAAAATTCAGAATTTGATTTTATTGCGCTCTGGAAAACTTTCATATCTTTACATATACATACATATGTATATATATTTGAACTAAGAGCTTCTTGTTCTCGAAAAATTAAAAAAAAAGACTTAAGTAAACAGAACAACAAATTTTAACGTGCATACCTTGTATATATAATTACATAGTACTATTATGGAGAGGAACGAACGACGCGACCTCTGGGGAACGGGCCCGGCAACGTAGTCCTACCTTTAGTGGAGATTAGTGTAGAGTAATTAATAGGGGAAGTACAAAGAAAAAGAATAATAAATATGAATGTCTAGAGAATAACAGAGGATAGAGAAAGCTGTATAAAATTGGAATACAATTTGGTGGGAGTTCGAGGGAGTTAGAAAAAAAGACTCTTATTGATTTTTTCTTCATTGTCTTTCTTGCAAAGGGGAATTATTTGAATTTTTTTTGCTAGGTAGGTAGGGAATGAGCAATGAAAATTCGTGAAGAAAAAACGATTTTGTTTTGAATTTTTTCAAGCAAAAGGCCCGTATGCACTTCGTCACTTTGCACATAGAAAAATATTTTTAAGATTATTTTAATTTTATTTTTTCTTGAAAATTGAAGTAATTATGAAAGGAATTTCTTAATATTTTATCGATTGTTTTTTAATTTTACGTAGTTGTTTATACTTACGTGATATTTTAAAATAAAAAAATACTATGGAAAATTGAAGTAATTTTTTTTTTACTTTAGAACTTTAAAAATTCACGTTAAAGTCTTAATTTACTTAAGAAACATGAAAATCACCGTGAAAATTTAAAATTATTAATTTCTTTTGAAAATTCACGCGATACCTAAAATTTGTTTAGGACTTGAAAATCCAAGAATTCTTAAAATACCCGTAAAATATAAAAACAGTGAGCAATAAAATGACGTGTTTTTGGAAAATTGACGTGAAATTTATAAAATGTTCTAATTCTTTGGAAATACACCTAGAATAGTAAAATTAAGTAAATTTTTTGAAAACTACGTGCTTTTTAAAGTTCCGTGTTTTTTTTTGAAAATTCACTTGAAATTTATAAAATAATGTAATTTCTTGAGAATTAACCTGGAATATTAAAACTACGTGTTTTTTTAAAGTTCGGTGTTTTTTTTAAACTCACGTGAAATTTCTCGAAAATTCACAAGAAATTTTAAATTTCTTTGAGAACTACGAAAAATCCACAGGAAAATTAAAAGAAAAAGGTTAAAACTATGAACTATGAAATATTTTAAATAATTAAAACTTTTGAAATTTCACTTGAAATTTTTGGAATTAAATATGTAGGTATGTACTTAATTTACTAAAAAACTTTTTAAAATTTAAAATTTCATTGAGAACTATCCACGTGAAATTTTTAACTTCATTTGAGTTCACGTGCATTTGAAAATTATTTAAACTTGAAAATTCAGGTTAAATTTTTCGATTTCTTAAAAATACTAAAATTCACGTGGTATCTCAAATTTACTTAAAAATTTTGAAAATTGACGTAATATTTTAAATTTACTGAAAAATGAATACACAAATACGTTTATTTTTAAAAATATGTAGGTATTTGATTTTGTTCAAGAAATTTTTTGTAAAAAAAACTTTTTTTAATTTTACTGATTGAAATTCGCACGGAAAACTTTTTTTAAGCAGTAAAATTAAAAACAAAAAACGGTTGCATAAACTATTTTTAGTGATTTTGGGTACATCAATTTTATCCTCCTTTTAATTTTCAAATGGTCATTTCTTCAGATTTGAGAAATTAAAAGGATATCATGTACCTATAAAAAAGAAATAAAAAAAGATATCATAAAAATATGACTGTAAACAAATGACAAAAATCAAATACGTATTCAATTCAGTTCTATCTATCACTTGCAAGAAAAAAAAATATAATGTTTCTGTAAAACATGAAAATTCGCAACGTACATAGTTCACAAAAACCAAATACGTACATATAGTAAATTCTACCACAAGCAAGAAAAAAAAACTTTAAATGTATCTGTAAGACATGAAAATTTGCAACATAGCTCTCATAATATCTCAAATTTCACAAAATCAAATAAAATACACGAAATTATTTGAAAATTGCAAATAATGTAGCTATATCTATACTTCTACATATATGAAAAATGCAAAAAAACCGTATAATAAATCCACAGCCCAATAAATTCTTTTCATTTTCCCCTTGTTGCCTTGACAACATCAACTGACTCACCTATCTCTCTTACTCTCTCTATTTGTTGTCAGCAACTGTCAAATAAATCCTCTCACTTTGACTACCTATTCTATATTCTTGCTGCCTATCATCATTCCGAACTCTCCAATCCTATATTTCGCTACTTCCACGCCACCAAGTGAGGCGACCCCAATAGAAAAAATCGTGTTCCATAGTAGTACTATATAAATTTATATACAAGGGTGCATATTTGAAGTTTATAAACCGAAATAAATTCAACATCTAGATAGATACATATGTACATATGTACATACATTCATTTAAGTGATTTTTAATGACAATTTTCTCTTTATTAGGTTAGTTGTTTGCATATAATGAATAATAAGCAAAGTTGTGTAATAATGATAACCAACTGCATGACACATAGACATTTTTGTAATGTGTACAGTTCCTGGAGATGTATTTCAGCTCTCACCAACTCTTCCCTAGTTGTACTAATTTCTCCTCGACCGATTTCGCAAAGTGCTTCTAGGTCGGCCTGGTCGTCTAGTTCCACTACATCGCTTGACTCCCAATGCATTCGTTACCTTTTCGAAGCGTAGGCCAACCTACGGCCAATTACATAGCTTCGTATGATAGAGTCAGTTCGGAATTATGATTTTGTCAGAAAATCCTCAAGATGTTGCGTAGACATCGATCTAAGAACGTTTGAAGCTTTCTAGTGACAGCGATTGTGACTTTCCAAGTACTGCACCCGTAAAGAAATTTGGATTCAACATTGTAGTAGAGCAGTCTTCAGTCTTGGTCTTCAAGCTAATAGTTGTTTGTTCATATTTTGACAGCGTACCAAACGCAGTCTTTGCTTTCCCGATTCGACTGTTAATGTATAGTTCAGTTCCACCGTCTGTAGAAACAATACATTTATAATAAATAGTTTATTCAGTTTGTTCTTATCATTTATTAATGGCGTTGCTAGTGAAATTCCCCTTTCAATATTAAGAAAATCGCCTTTAAAGTTCCATAAGATATTTAGATGCGAATGACGTCTCCAGGAGCGTGTCAAATGATACGATTATGATCATATCATATTCCGCATATTGAATCACGTGTCTTGTGACAAAATATAAATGCGAATATTTGTAATTTAACTGAAACAAAAAGCCTTCAAAATACGATGTTTTTCTCTTAAATATTTTTCAATTCAACTGGTAACAAAAACTCGCAGGTGTCCCTGATCTGGTCATGTAAAGTCGATATATCAATACTCAATGTTCTCTGTTTTATTGATTCGTATTGTTTAAATTTATAAAATCATTTCGCTTTCTCTATTAAGTATGTAGAAAATCTATTTGTTAATCCAGCGTTAACGCAACATAGCTATTCGGTGATTTAATTATAATCTCGAATTGAAAAACTGCATCATAGAAATGGTCCAGAAGTTTCGATTAGATGCGAACTCATGCTTAAGAAATAATGAGGATAAAATATTCTAAATCCGATTTATGTAAATGCAATATAGAAATTGTTATAACTTAATATGACATGCCCTAAAATTTCGGGTTTTAATTTCAACTATTGTTCAAAATGCAACCTAATTCCCAAAAGCACTCAAAGTAGGTATACACTTTGGAAAGTAAGGATATAGAGCAATGTCAATAATATTATATCATATCCACAACAGAATAATAATAGAGTCATCGACCAGAAAGCCATCCCTGTTTTAGAAAACAAACGCTCCTAAACTTTGTTCAAAATAATTGGTTTATTACTTGGAAATCAATTAAATTTATTGCATACACTTAAATCATGTAACACAAAAGGAAAACAACTTCATGAATACATTCGATCGGAAGATGTGTTTTCCCCAGCGTTTTTCACGTGCTCTAGGATAGTACCTATAAAGCCTTACTGTGGAAAGTATTATACCTACATTGGCATGGTATGAGAGGACCCTAATAAGCTGGTTATATGGCATAAACAAAGAGCGAATAAGGAAAAAGAGCAATCCTCTGGAACCTGACGTGTTCAAAGACAACAAACAAATAGGTGATATACATAAATACACATATATACTCGTAGGATAGGTAAAGGAATTCAAGGCTGGCTGGAGCTGAACGCTGAAGGTAACTCAGAGGACATGCAGATATGTTTATATATTTTCTAATCACGACTACATGACAAAGGTGGATCACGATGACAGAAGCATAACAATGGCATGTATACATCGAGAATGACACGAACGACGACGACGAGTGTTCCAAAGGTGATGAGGATGACTATGGGACATCCTCGTCGACAACGACAACGACACCATATAGTCTATTGTGTGTGTGGGGTACAAAGTATAACGGTGATTATATCCGAGGCACTGCAATGTTGATGCCAGAAATACCTTTGTGATAAATTTTTGATAAAATTACTATGATATGCTGCAGCCTCGGTTCTTTCTCGACCTCCTCCATCAGGATACCCATAACCGAATTCCCAGAGTTCAGCCTCACTTTTTGTTGGCTTTTGTTACCGATATGACATCAACATCATGCGTTGGGGGATCGGTTACCGTTCTTTGACGCAAGTTTTCGTTTTTCATTTTTGGCAGCAAACACATGCATTAACCATTAAATAGTTTCATTAATATGTTTCGTATTCTGTATAGGCGAAAGGTGAACCCATATAAAGTTAGCAACTATTGCATAGTTGCTATCACTTATAAAAGTTTAAAAGCCATATAGGAGCCACCATTGTCTTTGATAATATGAAAATATGAGTTGTGGGAGTGGTTTCATGATTGAAATTATTTATTTAAGTCGAGATGCTTGTTATTGCATAGAAGAATGTTCATTATGAGCTGTTTTTTAGTAGATACAGGTAAATTTCAATTAAAAAAAAAACCTACATTTAAGTGTATTTTCTAGCAGTACTATCTGAAAACTCTCGGCAGTCGTAAACAAAGCTTCCTAGAACCTAGAGCAATAAAATCTGAAAATGGTAAAAAAGGGGTTTGCCCTATAGCGAACCATAATTTTAATACTCGATGAGGAAAGATACGAATACTCTAAACATTCATGTAAATCGCCCATGAAGGTTTCCAAAAGACAATATCTTTGGAACTTCAGACAAAAATTCCTGTTTTTGTTTGATCTGTTAATAAGTTAAAATAGATGTTTTAAAAATCTTGCAGGGTTGCTCAATGCTAGCTTTTTTTGAATTAAGTTGTTAGCCAATAGCATGAAATTTGACATCTCTCACTTGCACTGGTCAAACTTCTTCCTTCAGATGAAAAAAAAAACGGATGATTTGGATACAGGGATGGTTCGTAAACTGTGGAAAATATTGGTGCAACCCAGATAATTTTATGGGGCCGATAAATAAACTACACATTTTTAGCAGTTTATTGAAAACGTGTTAAGGTGGAACTATAATTGTCAGACGTGGTAGGAAGCTAATGTCAAAACAGAATGAAAATTAGCTTTCCGAACACTCAAATAGAGAAGTCAGTCATATTATGTGCTTCCATCATTTTGATTTTTGTAGCTATCTGTCAATTCACTTTCGGAGGAGCGGTCGATGAGCCTAAAAAAAATCAGCCAATCGCAATAATGGCGCGTCGTATATTCGTTCGACGATTATAGTTCTATTCAACTTCTCTATACGTGCCTAAAATATCCCAAGGATGAAGAATCTACTTGGTACTTTAGAGAATTATATTTTAACGATCCCAGCGATCTTGTTAACACAGACATCAATAGTCACTCACTCCTCATAAGGAGCTGCAAATGGTGCAACAAACAGGGATTTGATCTCTAAGAGGTAAGTGTGATATCACATCTTTGGCCTAAGTGTCTCAGGTTAATGCTCTTTTCAATTTAAAGTCAAGCACTAAAAATTTAAACAGTCTTACAAATTATATTTTAAAAGATATTTAATTTGTATTCATTACAAAAAGGAAAACAATATCGTTAATAAAAAAAACAGTTTTCATTTTCGCGGTACCAAAACCACTATTACTCAGCGATAACGATACAAACGAAAATGGTTGCTCAAAACTACTGACGAGTATTTTTTTTTTATTTTTATGACTAAGTCCTACTTGATATTTGTCAACAAAAATATTTGTAAACAAATATTTCTAGCAATAAAACCTTTCAAAGGTTTTCCCTTACAATGACGTGTTTGTTGTTGACGGCAGGAAAATTCAAATTTGTGTACTTAACATTTACAGAGTTGCCAGTTTCTCAAATATTTTTATGAAATCAATGTTTTATGAAATTGTGATTCAATTGTATGTACCTACAGTATAAATACTAATTTATTAATAAGGATCAATGAGGCTTCGACCAAGTTCGTGTATCAACAAGAGTGGTATCACAAAAGGTACAGTAAAATTGTGAAGTTTTAGAAAATCATATTTTTGATTTTCACTCTTGGATTTCATAGTTAGCTTATGACAAAACAGGAGCTCAGATATATTTTCAAATAATCCTTTACTTTTGTAGTATTTTTCAGGCAAAAATGTTTGCAGACTCTGAAGCCCTAAAACATAGATAAACAAAGCGGCAAACAAAGCCATTTTCATAATAAAATGAAAGCACAAAAACAGTTGATCTCATAACACCATATCATACATGGGAATGAAAAGAAGATGAACAAACTTAAACTATATCTTGGGTAAAATATTAATAAATATTTTTTTGCTGGTGCAAATGGTATTACAATTGCACCAGCTTAAGTAGAACCAGGAAAACAACTCTCGGAGAGTTCTTTTTCAACGAGGAAGTCAATAAGGTACATCACCCATCCCTAATCCTAATTCCAATAAATTCTAACACAGCCTAACTCCTGGGATGCACAATGAAACCATTGAGACCCGGTCTTAAAATATGTTAAAGTTGAATTTGAGATCTTTCTAACTGACTAAAAAGTCATGATTCTAAAATTTGCAGTTTTTTAAATAATCAATAATATTGAAAAAAAATATTATTTAATCCTATATTGGGAACATGATTGGCTTTTCTTGCTAAATGTTTACTATTTTATTAAGTTACTACAAATAAAATTAGATGTCTCTAACGGTATTTCAAAAACGAAGAAAATCAATTAATTTGTGCATCCGAACCATAACCTCAAACGTCAATGTTTCAAAATCCCCAGACATGATTTTTCTTTAACTTCACAGTTTTAATGTAATGCACTCTCCCTTTTTTATGCCGACCACTCTTATTCTTGGCCCAAAAGTACTCTCCTTTCAAATCTCATTTTGGAGAAATGTTCAACGGAAATTTCGATATTTTTGTTCGACTTTAAATTCACGGAGATACTGGCAACTTCATGTACAGTGAACACGCTCATTGATTTTATTAAATAAAAAACAAAAAAAAAAAAGTATCGCTAGGCATCAGCTTATCAATTGAGTAAAAACTTATTGCTATGCTATCACATCAAGCTCTCAATAATAATTGAATATGTTGTTTGGTTTTCCTAAGTGAATGTTATCAGTGCAGAGATAGGGACACCAATCGGCTGAACTCAAAGAAAGAATCGGACCTTTAGACAAAACAGTCTTTAGTTTATTATCATAGTGCAAACACATAATGTTATTTCATGAAAAACGATTCGTTCTATTCTTACAAATCGCGTTTTTCGCGCTGCTCTGCATCGTCCATGTTGGGTCCACGTTTAATGAATTTGAGTATCCACCATTGCGTTTACCAAACACTACTCTGCCAGTAAAATACCACCTGCACATCACTACACATATTCATCAGGAAATTCTTTCTTATACCGGAAATGTTACCATCGATCTTGTCGTCAATAAAACATCTGAAGAAATTGTCCTCCATGCCAAGCAATTGCAGGATTTTGTGGTGAATCTGTTGGATTTAAACAATAATCAATTATTCGAGAGTCTCAAATATACGAGTGAAATTGAAACTGGTTTCTTGAGAATATCTTCGCCAATCGAACTGAAAGTGGGTCAACATTATCAACTTGAGATACTTTTCCTGGGAGGTATTCGAACGCAGCATTTTGGATTTTACAGATCAACTTACTTGGACGAGCAGAATAATACGATGTAGGTAGTGTAATTTTAGCAAGAAATTTTCGAATGAGAGCTAGAATCCCTTGAGTCTAATTTTTATTAAATAACATTATTAATCAAGGTCAACAAATGTTCGTTATCGTGTGTGGAATTAAATCGAATAAAATAAAATAAAACAAATCAGTGATACGCCGCGCCGCGCCGTGCCGATAACAGTGGGGCTAGCAAAATAAGGTTGGAAATACTTTGGGTGTGATGTTTAATAATAAATCAGAAATTTACCAGATTTAATAACCGTTATATGGTTCCATGTTTTATTAAGTCCATTTTCCATTCAGAAGCTCCATTTAGAAGTAAACAAAATGAACAACGGTCTGGGGTTGCAAGAAAGCAAGTCATCAAGTTCCACAGAGGCTGCTACTCCCGCACCAATGTTCCACCTTCTTTTTACATCCCAAAACATGGAGCCAAATTCTAATTGTTAAACTTTGACCTACACTCCATGAAACCATTACTTGGACTTGGATTGATACAAATAATGTTTCTTCTACCAACTGACACTTGATTAATATTGAAATTTGAAACCTTAAAAATCTTCTCATTAGAAAATATCAATTTTCTTGTATACCACAAAGGTTTGGATGATTTCAAAACTTTACTTCAATTGATGGAATTTCAAATATTTATCAACCATCAATTGAAAGATGGATTGTAAAATTGGTTCAATTTAGGAGATTTAACAATTGTTTTTTTGATTTTTTACAAATGAACAAAAATTAAATTTTAATCAAATTCAAAATGTTTGGGAAATCTAGACTGCTTTTTCTTGCATTTTAGTTCCTGGCATGAAAGTTCTACACAATAATGCAACTTACTCATTACAATCTCTTTTCTTTAATAATGCATTAAAATGATTAGTTCGCTAATTGATCAAATCCAAATACAAAGTTGCAACAGTATATACATATATTTTAATAACATAAAATTGACACAAAATTTTAGTTTTCGTCCACCGAATTCTTCATTCAGGTGTCTATGATAACTCTTGGTGCACACGGCATTGCACAGAATGTGCGGCTGGAGTGATCAACCACCAGATCGCATTCTGCTTGACCATTGCACTGCAAAAAAAACACTTTTCCTGACATGGCATGACTCTTAAAGAATTTGTCAATCTCCCGTTTTTAGGTGGCACAGTCTCGATAAGAACCCCAGATTCTTGTTCGTTGAATATGTTTTTTAATCTGGGAGGTTGGGATTACAAAACAGTGAACAAGAGAAGAGTGGCCTTCCAAAGAGAGGCCAATTAAAACCTTAATCAGAGGTGTGGGCCAATAATGTTCTAGAAAATTTAAATATTTTTGAAAGTAACCTATTTCTCTTAACCTAGATCCTACATAAATTGCCTCAAAAGTAAGAAAAGTTGTGATAGACAAATGACATTCAGAAAATAAACGTGGCATAAATCAATTATTGTGCACAGATTTTTTCTCCGGGTAAAAGTACCGTTAATTTTTAATCTTAAACTGATTGTGTCAAAGATATTTAGAATATTATTACAAATCATTAAATAAAAAATATTAAATAAAGACGTGGTCAAAATAATAAATTTAAAAATAGATTTTTTTTTTCAAAATTCAAATATTTATAATTAAAAAAAACATGTTTTATATGACACCCTCATTTGGGGAAGCACAAACACAAAAGTAAATAAGTTTATAATTACTAATTTTTTTATTTTAAAATTAAAATGTACCTTCCGAAAAACCCAAAAAAAAAATAAATTTCATCTTGATTTTGAATTTTCTTACGAATATTAAAAACAAAACGAGAAATAAAATGAAGCACCAAACCTATGCGGGATTACTGTTTGCCACATTTTTAATCAGTGAATTAAGATTAAAGGTCTCAACGAAATGTATGTTTCTGGGGGATTGTTTCAAAAAGCAACACAAGTCGAAATTATCAGACACCAAGAAAATAGTACTGAGTTTATATTACGTACTTTCCTGATTTATGGAAATAAAATTCCCATGAACAAAAGAGTTTATGCCATTTCACAGTCGTATAGGTATCTGATCAAAACATTGTTAATTTCTTAAAGTTTTCTCATATATGTTGATTCGAAAACAAAACTTCATTGGAAATGTTTACCTATTAATATCAGCAAAGTAGTATACCTACATATATGTTCTCGTATGTAGATATAAACATATGTTGACTTATCATTTTGAAATAAAATCATAATCAAACTTTACTATAGTGGTTGTTAAACGTAGTAATTGATAAGAATGTACGTCTATATTTAGCGCCAGCTGGGCACGACAATGAGTGTGTCATTAAAAGTGTGTCTTAACAATGTCATACATATTATTTTTTTTTTTTTGGTTATCATTAGAAAGTTAATTGGATTTTAACAAATAATGATATGGCTGAACAAGAAAGATGTATTATGTACTTAAATAGGGTAAATTGGGTATTTAGTTCCATAACAATGCGTCTAAACGTAGATTTGTACTTTTTTTTAAAACTAAATCCTTCCAATGCCTATTAGTACGATGCCAACAAAAAGGATTATAAAAATTATCAAAAAGATTTTTTTTCTCACTTAACCAATATTCCCCGCTTAATTGCACGTCACTCAATAGATTTGGCCGGTAAATTGATAAATATTTTTTTGAGAAGCAGAAAAGCTTCTTGTATATTTTTTAAAACCCCGCTTAGTTGAATAACTCGCACTGACGTACATAACGCATGCGTCATCGCTGGCGTGCTGACGTCCCAAATACAACAACGCTGGCGTAAAAAGTCAACACTGACATACCGTATGTATCAATCCTGGTGTAACGCATATTAGGAAACGCAGAGGTAATGCTGAAACCCTGTCGTTACACTGGTATAGTGCTGAAATGCTCCTGGATTAACCCAGTGACAGGGTTTCTAAAGCATTCGCACTTTTAATAAAATCTAATGATTACAAAAAAGAAAAAAAAATACGTAACTTATGTATGTATTTTAGAAAACAGCAAAACCTTAGTTGAATTTCAAAACAAAAATGGTGGCAACCTTACAATGGGCTGATGATCGAAAACTTAGACTTAAGGAAAATTAATTTTTATATGGAGACTCACCTTAATTACGTTAATGTTTGGTTGCACCAATATTTAATAATCCTTTTTTTAAATGACTTATTTTGACTAGCACAATATTAATTTTAAGACTTAGCGTTCGGTGCACCCGGCCATAAGTATTTTTTTTAATACTACAAACTAAATTTTTTCCAGTAAATTTGCTCAAAATGTTTAGTTCATTTAATTTGATGTTTATACACATTTTACAAACAAAACACACATTACAATCAAATACACTTTTGTTTATTTTTATTTTCACAGTCCACTTGCTTCAACACAGTTTGAACCAACCAGTGCTCGATTGGCTTTTCCTTGTTTTGATGAGCCAGCTTTTAAGGCGAAATTCGTCATCAGTATCACTCATGGAAGTAACTATACTGCCTTGTCAAATATGCCGGTAGAAGGACTTTCCATTCAAAGGTAAAACAAATTCAAATATCTTCAATATGTCTTCATTTTCTATTTATTTTTTATTTCCATATAGTTTGAACGGCGAAATGACAACAACAACATTTCAAGAGACCCCTATTATGTCAACGTATTTAATTGCTTTTGTTGTATCCAACTACGAACATATAAGTGAGTTTTACAATGGAATTGAGCACCGAGTATTTTTCCCACCAAATGCCAATGATCATGGAAAGAAAGCACTTAAAAATGCCATCGCATCTGTGACGGCCTTGGAAAATTACCTTGGCATCAAATATCCTTTGCCAAAGTTAGATCATTTCCCTTTGGATAAAACTTATGGATTGGCAATGGAAAATTGGGGTATTATTACATACAACAAAAGAAATTTGGTAACAGGCATTGAAGGAACTACAAATAACCAAATAATTAAAATGACAAATGTCCAAAACCATGAAATTGCTCATCAATGGTTTGGGAACTTGGTGTCGCCAAAATGGTGGACATATGCATGGTTGAATGAAGGATTTGCTACATATTTTGGATATATTACAACCGAGTTGGTAACAAATTTAGCTTCAATTATTTATTTCTGTTTTCTTGCTTAAACTGCCAATTGAGTTGACATTTTGTCAAAATTCAAAAAATTAAATTTAAATTGGCAGTTTTTGGAAGTAAATGAACAGATCTATTTTATTTGAGAAATTAACTAGACGGGAATAATATTAATGGCTAACTTTAGCTAATTTTGATTTTCAGGTACATCCCGAATTTAAAGTTAATGAGATTTTCGTTCTAAAGGAGGTTGATGCGATTATGCAGTGGCCAATTTCACATGCAATGACAAAGTATGTTGAGAAGGAAGCTGACATTAAATCCACTTTTGATGTGGTCTGCTATCAGAAATGTAAGTTATGATTAAATATTTACATTTACGTCATACCTTTGCCTCGTGTTTCGGTTTTGGTTTTTCTTTCGTCTCGTCTTGGACTCACTTCAGCGCAGCGCCGGGCTTTTCTCATCTTTGTGTTATAATAGTCTCTACATGGTAACCCGGTTTCTTTTCGATCTTCTTGAATTATTTTCATTCTGAGACCAAATAATCGCATCCGCGAGTGAGCTACATATGTACGTGATTGAATTATTTAGCTTTGACATTTTTATAATATTTAAAATAATACCTTATTTTTTTTTTTTTAATTTGCGCGCGCTCAAGGGGATGGTGTACCCTTTAAATGTTGCTCAACACAGCGCCAGCGCGGGCGTGATGGATAGGGATGGGAAGGGAAAGGTGTATGGAAAGGTATGTGGCGCGAGGTACTGAGACTGAAGGTGGTGGTTGTCTCAGAATTTATCTCCAGGGTTGGCGGCCGGGCTAAAGCAGAGAAATGCCGCGTCTTATATCAATGTCCCTTTATAATTCGCATTATTTTCTTCATTGACATATTTGTTGGGCATACTAGTATTTACTCAATCACATGTTGTTAGTGTTGTGCCTGAAGAACATGTAATGAGTAAAACCAGCGGCCCAACAATGATCAATGATAATGGAATAAAAACATGACATAGAACTACGGCAGGGATCGAACCTGTGACCTGTGAGGTTGACAGACGACCACGCATACCATCGCGCCACGACCAACCCCAAATATACAGTAGTTCTAATTAAAATAATTCAGTAGCGTGAAAGCTCGTCTTGAGTACCGTTTTCATCTCGTCCTGGTCTCGTCCCAGATAATATAGAAAAGAAAGCGATTAGATCGACTAGGAATCGAACCCACACACATAAGTTAGCTTCTTCGACTAAGCTTCTTTGAATAATCTTTGCTACCTTCCACTGCGGCGGAAACTCTCTTGACACAAGTACATTGTATAATTGGCCTCCATTTATTTCTCAAAAACACTAAAAAACAAAAACTAAATACTTGTAAATTTTGTTTTCTTGCAGCTGCCAGTGTAATTAAAATGTTCCATCATGCAATTGGCCTCAAGACCTTCATCAAAGGCGTTGCATTATTTTTAACAAAATTGTAAGTATAAAAGCTTTGGAAGCCCATAAACAATCCAAACCACTCTCTATTAATTAAGAACCTACCATGAAAACCTAAGCAATAGATTTATTGTTTTAAAGTAAATATTCTGTAGCAGATGAAGATGATTTATTTGGAGCACTTCAAACTATCATCGATGAGGACGATCAAAATATCTTCAAATATTCCAATGGAATTTCCACTATAATGCGTGCATGGACTCTTAACCAAGGAATACCTATGATAACAATTATACGAAACTATGACAATGGAACCATTACATTTCGACAAAGATCCAATAGCAAGCATTTGAACGAACAATGGTGGATTCCGTTGAGTTTTGCAACTGCTTCAAATCCAAATTTTCATCAAACCGAAACGGATTTCATTCTACCACCATACAAGGAACTAACTGTTGATCTCAAGTATATCAATTTGAATATTTCAAATGATGATTGGCTGATTATTAACAAGCAGCAGACTGGACTTTTCTTTGTGAACTATGATGATCGTAATCTGGGGATGATAGCAGATGCTCTCAATAGTGATTATGAGAAGATTCACATGTTTAATAGAGCTTTGCTGTTTCGGGACATGGCAGAATTTATAGACAAAGATATTGGCGATATAAATCCTGTGCTTTCAGCCCTTAAATATCTCAAGAACGAGCAAGATTTGATGCCGTGGAGTCCTGCAGCGGATCTGATTTTAAATTTGATATCAAAACTTTATGGAAGCAACGCACTTGAATTGTTCAAGGGCTTCGTTCGAGATATCGTTGGTGACATCTTTCGCAAGGTTTATCTGCTACCAGAAACTGCTATCGATTCCACAACCACAGAAAAGATTCTTGAAGTTGCATGCACTGTCGATTTACCCGAGTGCCTGGAATACACCAAATCATTGGCCAAGAAATATTTCTTCAATGGCCAAGATATATACAATAGTGTTCGGGATACGGCACTGTGTCAGGGCATCAAATACAGTTCGGCTGAGGAATTTCAACAATTGTTGGCAAAGATGAATTCCGTGAATGTTACTTCGGATGAATACGATGACATTATCTATACCATTCGTTGTATCCAATCGCCTGAGAATATCAAATTCCTACTTAACTTCTTGTTAGGGGAAAATTCCACATTTGAAAGCATGAATGAATCTGAGAAAATGCAGTACGTTGCATTTTTGTATAATTCCAATTATTTCTCAAGACCGGTTATAATGGCCTTCATGTTGGAGAACTACAAAACTTTATTCAAAACTTCAAGTACTATTGAATACTCATTGACGCGAATTTCAAGCTTTGTCTCTGAAGATGATGGCCAAAAAGATGAGGTTTGTTTCACATTTATTTTTCTTTCTTTCAGAATTTTGTAAATCAATTTTATTTTTAAATATAGTTTCTGACGCTTTTGGGAAATATTAAAGAACATTTTAGTGACTTAACAAAAATTGAAGATTTGAAAATCGGATCAAGGATCAAACAGAATGAACATTTTAAGAGGAAACACGAGAAGAGGATTTATGAATGGATTAGTGAACAAGAACGAGAGCCGAAGAGTAGTGGAAGCTCTGAGATTAGACCGAGTCTTAATGCTGCCCGGTATATTGTTGCGGCGGGGGTTTTGAGTAAATTAATTAATTTTGTATAAGATGATTTTTGGAAGATATTTTTTTATTAAGTTTTTATATTAAAATAAGAGTTTAAGAACAAAAGCAGACCTCTCCACATGGACTTACTTTTTGTTTTTTCTTGGAATAAATACTTTTTGTGTATTTTGTTCGGAGGTAAGGAAAAAAATAAGGCTGTCTGCAGAGCTGCCTACTTGTTGTTACTTTGTTTTACAGTTTTCGGACTCCGGTATCTTAGCACGGCACTTTTGAGAAATTTGCAAAAAAAAATATATTTTCTCTTAGGTCAGTAGTAGGTCAACAAAGGTCAGTTAGCTTCAGAAAATTTTTATGATTTTCAAATTATTTTTTAAGGTCACAGTATTAGACTTTTACATCTTCATTTTTGGAATTAAATAAAATAAGCATACTGTCTCTTAGGTCAGCAATTAATTTCCAACATAAAATAGAAGAGAAATTTTAATTTTTAATCAATTGTTCCCTAACAATAGATCGTATAACAACAAGAATGACGACTTTGGTTTCAAAAAAGAATTTAAAAAAAAATTTAAGAAACTAATTCTCTGAAATGTGGTAGTTTTCATTGATCCATTTTAATATAGGAGTTTTGCTCGAGTTGATCCATTCAAAATTAAACTCCATATTTTCTTTAACTGTTTTCTCCAGATCTGCAGAAAAGCCAGGCCGATTATTAACCAATTTTACCAAAGCAAGCAGCTGAAAAAAAAGAAACATGTTAGGTTGTTGAATAAAAAAATATAATCACTTGAAATAACCTCTGAACCAGTTTTTGAATCGACAACATATTTCGACATTCCCTTGATGTCGGCTTCAAGAGGATTAGAGCCCTTAAAATCGCTATTAAGAGTGGAATATTCAAAATAGTTTCCGTTTAAAAATTTAATGCTTTCCAAAAGACCCTCACGGCTTTGTGAATATGCGGAATTTAGAAGCAATATCCTCTCTTGAGATCGCAAAGTAACTTCAGGTGATCTTTTTATTGAACTTTCCAAAAATTTTAGCAGATGATTCCACTTGCGAGCACAACCCAATGCTGACAAAAGAATTTTTCTTTCAGCTTGATCTTGTGATTTCATCAAACGGTTGTAGAGATAATCAAACTGGGCATCATTGGCATTTTTAAGACTGTTGCAATAGATCACTGATTGAATATTTGGTTCGATTTCGATACCATTCTCTACAAGTTCCTTAAGTTTTTCTGAACTTCCATCCAAACAGCTTTTAAGTTCGGCAGTGCAAGCCAAGTTGATAGCAATATTGCGAACACTATTTCTGAAATGTTGTTCTCCCTTTGAATAGTCCATTCCAAGTCGATTGTAAATATTTCCAATAAGATCAGCCACGAAGCGTTTGAATGCATAATATTCTTTGTCTTCTCTGAAGAACATATTGAAAGTTGTAAGAATTGTATTGGCCGTGGCCCAGGGGGCATATTGGTCTTCGTTTTTCAAATAAGTCATCAAACGTAAAAGATACACGTGCTCGAGTTCGAATATTGTACTAAAAGCATATGCATCGAACAGAAGAGAAGCTCTATTAAGAGGATGAATCTTATTCGGATTTGAAATCAGACTTTTCGTAATGAGATCCCAATTCTTATCATCATAGTTTACACGATAATATCCAGTTGATTGTTTGTTCAAAACTAGCCAATCATTGGCAGACAGCTTCTTATCCTCAATTACAATAGAACGGTCTTTGAAGTAAAATTGAGCGGTGGTATTGCTGAAGTCTGAGTCATATTTGGTTGCATAATTAATTGGAATATACCAGAGTTTATTATCAATTAAAGTTTGATCATTGCTGAATGAAGTTTGCGTAATGTTGAATGATCCATCTTTATAGTTTCGTGTTACGGTCAAAAGTGGAACTCCACCCTGATTTGTCCAGGTTTTCATCATAACATGAATTGAGTCTGGTAGATGATATTTTGCATCTGTCACAGCTTCAAATAGTGCATCGAAAAAATCATCTTCTTCAGCACCAGTGAATTTACTTAAAATATCGATAATTAGATTAATTATGTAGGTATTTTCAAAGTGAAGAACTTAAAATTTATAATTTAGGAACTTACTTTTTCGTTAAATATTTGTTGAGACCAGCACGAAAAACTTCATCGGTAAGAGCATTTTGCCACATACGAAGCACAGTACCAGATTTGGAATATGCTATAGTGTCATAGAGTGAGCGGATATCTTTTTGCTTTTCAACATAATGAGTCATTGGTCGTGTGCTGTTTTTACCATCTAACAAAAGAGCTTTTTGGAATTCATCGATTATGAACATTTGCATGATATCCCATTCGTGGTAGACCTTGGTAGAACAAATAGATAACAAAAGTTTGTTAAAAAATAATATTTCAAGGTAAGCAAAAACTAGAAAATACAACGTTAAAAAACGGTAATAGTCCCGAAATTCGAAAGACAAAATCAGGAATTTGCAAAGATCGATTCTCAAAATCTTGAATTCCAAAATAAAATCTTCTCAACCCGAAACATTCGATATTATATACGAATTTCAATACTTGTTGGTCAAATTTCAAAATGTAAACGTATTAATCTTTTTTTTTTCAAATTATGTACTAAAAATAATACTTTAAACCCGTTTTGTACCGAATTTAAAAAAATTTTCCTGAAATATTTAATTTTCAAAAAAAAATGAAATCTGAGTTTCGAAAATAAATAAAATTGGACCAAAATATTCTAAACGAAATTTTGTCGAAAATAAATCAACTCATTTAACTATAAGTTGCAAAAAAAAAATTGGTTGAAAAAATCGTTGAGAAAAGTTATCAAGTTATTTGGGAGTCTGAAATATTAGTGATTCTGACTTCGTGTATGTTTGTATAAAGACTTTGTCATCCTGGATTTTGGAAAACAAAAAAAAAAAAAATATTGATAAAAATATTTGAAAAATAAAGATCAGAATCAGAAGAAATCATCGTTTAGTATAAAAATAAAAAAACAATATTTTAATTTTGTTAATTTCATTTGGAAAAAAGTGTATTGAAGTCGTCGTCAGCATGTGGATTCAAGTATGACCTTCATTTACTTTCTTCCATCAGGCAACGACATATTCCTCTCTCAAATTGAAAACTTTATCGAATTCTATGTTCAATATTTTTTTTAGTAAATCCAGCTACAATAAAGGTTAACATCTGAAAAAGACTGTGTGTCTATTTAGTTGAAAAGGAGCCATTATGGTGAATAAACAACTTCCAGTTAATTAGTAAAATCTTTGTTGAATTTTCACCGAGAAAGTGGCACGGTGCTTCCCGCCAGAAAACCCAACTTTGTTAAATTCACCAAAGAAATCCACTAAAAAGTACCCACATGAGGCTTTCATTCCTTAATAAAAAAAAACAATTTTCAGAAATTTCCTACTGGCTATTGGATTTTTTCAAAACATGAGCAATAGATTTGTAAAATCTCCGAGAAGGAGATTTTCGAAAAAATAAAATAAGAACTTTAATTTAAAATAAACAAAAAAAAAACATTTGCACTAAAAACCCTACACCAATAATTATAATTATTAGAATTCGTTGTATTTATATTTAAAGATACATATGTATGTACATAAATGGTAACCCTAATCCCTAAATTGGCAACATGAATGATGCTATATAAGCAAGGTAAGTAGGTGATAACTTACTGATATCAGTAAACATTATTTAAAAAACAAAACAAAACAAAAATCGGAAGATGATTATGAAAGCTATGTAGGTATCATGAAATCATCTTATAAAATGAATCAATATAGAAAAGTCAGTTGCGCTGGGGCGGTAATAAGTAAATGTCGCGACGCGATCTTGACAGTGTAGTAAAAACAACTTAAAACAGAATTTGACAAGCAAAATGAAATTTCACAAAATGAATTAATATTACATGTCTTTCAAAACATTCATCAGTATTCCAATATTTATGCTAAAAGGGCAATTCTTTCTATAAAGAAATTATAAATAATGCAAATTGTACACTGTAACTGCAGTAAGTCACAAGAGTAGCTAATGATTTTCAAATAAAAGAAATAAATAAATCAATACAGTGTTAAAGTGCAAAGAACAAGGGTTAATAATATTATAAACAATCAAAATAACAAAATATTATATTGGTGACCATAATTCACCGATCTGTAGTGCTCAGCTTACAACTACTATAACTTTACCACTGGGACAATAAAACTACAACATTTTGGTAAGTGACCACATTTTAGTCTTTTCTCAATGTAAGAAATTTTTAATTATTTACTTATAAATAAATAAGTACAGGGTGATTTGTATAAGATGTGAAAAAAGACTAGATCGTGTAGGTTGAACAGCTACAGGAAAAAAATCGTATGGAAAGAAGGGGTCTACGGGATGATGATTTAAATATAAAAAAAAAGTATATATATGAACAAACAACGGCAATGACATGTGTTGTTTCCTTACCTATATGTATTTTTAAAACTCCTACAAATGTATTTTCAACTTTTCAAATAACTTACTTTAACGTAGTTTATTTCAAAAACACTTTCTTTTAAATTTTCAATCATTTTACCTGTGCTTAAATTTTCAATATTTTTCTCACATTTTTGATTTTTATTTTTCATTCTTTCAATAACTGTTTTCAAATCAATTTCATGTTAATTTTGAAATATTTTAACTGTTTTTTCATCTTTATTCGAAGACCAAATTGTAAGTATTCATTTTTTTAAGAGAGTTTAAGCTCAAAACTGAAGATTCCATCGTACCATATCATAAAAATACGAATTTTTGAAGAAAAAAATTCAAAAATTACTAAAGCTTTTTTTTAATACATACATACATATGTACATACATACATACATACATACATACATATGTATGTATGTATTTAACAATTTTACAAATAAATTGATTTAAATATTTGGAAATATTTTGAGAAAAATATTGAGTTTTCAACAAAAAAGTTTGTTTTTTATAAAGTCAAAAATTATTTTTCTGTTTAGTTTATGCTGTAGGTCGAAATACAGACAGATAGACCTACAGACCAACCAAAAGACAGATCTGCGGGACTCACTTTGGTTTTAAACTTAAATATAACAACACACGTCAGCGAAAATAACAACGAGATAATTCTGAAATTTGGAATTAGACATTTTGAAATATTAGAATCGAGCTTCGCGATCCTCAAGCCAAAATAAGAAGCAAAAAGCTCTTCCCTTTAGAAGAAAAACTGACATTCTGTCACGAATCGAAAATGCCATAAGTTTCAAAACCGCTGGAAAATTAAACAATTTGTGAAAAATTATAACCTATAAATTTAACGGATAGTAAAAAACACCTTATTTAATAAGTACATTACATATTTATCTGTGTTATGAGCTATAACTCAAAAAGTTAATGACGACCCTCTAGGCGTAAGTCTCATCGCTAACCTATTCCATATCCATTTCCATCTGCAGGTCAAGACCTGTAACAGTATAAAAAAGACGCAATCGAATGCCAACTATTGGCTTAGCGGTCACGTTTCTCAGTGTGTGTTTTTAACTTTTTAGTCTTAAAAAATTCGATCCAGCGCAGCGTCAGCAAATAATGTTAACACAATTTTTAGTAAGTTAAATCAAAGCAAATCATAACCAAGTGCAATCTTGAATCAAGTGACAGTGTCGCATCTTTAGCTGAATGCTGAACGTTATCAAATTCAAAAATATGTCAACAAATAATATGAAGTATTAATTAGACGGTGTTAGGTAAATTTGGAATATTATTATTTGTATTAAAAACAACAATAACAATTTTTTGGATAATTTTGGAGTATCGGAGAAGTATTTTTGTGAAAGTACGACGAAAACTATTTGTAAAAAAAATGATTTCTCGATTGCCCGAAATCAATACCTATTTTCACCTAACTGAACAAGCAGCAAGAGCAAGTAAAAACTCACAACACATTTATTTTTGAAAATTACTTACCTCATCAGCAACTTTGTATGAGAAAAAATTAGCAAAACCCTCTTTCAACCACAACCATGTCCACCATTTAATTGTTACCAAATTTCCAAACCACAAATGAGTATACTCATGTGCGATTATATTCGCAGCTTTCGTCTGAGTGCCTAAAGTTGATTTTTTTGGATTATACAGCAGATTTTCCTCTCGATAAGTGACAAGACCCCAATTTTCCATAGCACCAGCAGCAAAATCAGGTATAGCTACTTGATCCAATTTTGGTAGAACAAATGGTATTCCGAAGTAATCAGCCAAACGTGAAAGGATTTGCATTCCAGTAAGCAGAGCAAATTGCTGATCCGCCTGAGTTCCATTGCGCGAGAAAACTCGTTGAGTAAGTTCCTTAAAACTGCCAGAATTCGATTCAAAGTCTGACACAATAAATGCAATAAGGTAAGTTGGCATATTGGGTGTTTCTAGGAATACTGTTTTGCCGGATCTTGACTTCTTTGTGTCTTGTGGCATGTTTGAAATAGCCTTTAGAGTAGGATGGTGATTGATTGTAATGGTAAAATTGGCCCGTTTTGGAGGTTCATCATAACATGGAAAAGCATGACGAGCATCAGTTGGGGCAAATTGTGTCGTAGCCATTTGTCTAAAAATTATTACCATAAATTGATTATTGTGATAAAAGTTTTGGAACTTACACAGTCTTTCCCGCTGCATTCGTGTAATTAGACACGTAAAAGCCTCCATTGTCCTCACGTAATTTTCCTTTATATTTTATTGTTACTTCGTAAATGCCTCCCTTGGCAAGCTCCGAATTATCAAACGGTGTTAGTGTCAGAAATTCAGTATCTTTCTCGTATTTCGTGGTCAGCTTCTTAGTTGTTCGATCGTTGATTTTAAGAAATGAAGCTTCGAAATTTTTCAGTTGTCGTGCATGAACAACAACATTCTTGGTATTGGATTGTACAACTTTTATAGTGATAACGACTTCTCCTTGAAAGTTTAGATCTCCAGAATGAATGCTTGTGTTAAGGGTTATATCATATAGAATGGGAATTGTATTATTTGGCAGTCGATAACTTTTTTGTTCGATCTTGATCTGACTATTATTTTTGGTTGAAAAATTCTCTTCGAACAGATGAGGATATTTGACTACAGTGGAAGACCGGACAAATCCTCCAACTGCAATCAAAATACCAGCAAACGTTATAAGTTGCCTACAACACACCATGTTTACAACAGCAAATGTACAACTAAAAACTAGTACTTCTTAAGAGAACTTTTATGTTTAAAATTACTTTAAATCCATTAAAAAGAAATAAAAGTCCAAGTAATTGATTGCTTATCAATCATATCACCTATTAAAGATAAGGTGGTAAAGTCCGACGGAAACCTCAGCGATGGCGGTGGCGATTTTTATTGGTTTTTTTTTTGAAAATAACCCCCGTGACATGGCACATACTGTTTTTTTTTTTGTTTTTTGTTTCAAATATAATTGCACTTAAACGAATATTATTATATTTTTTTCAGTTTTAAGGAAATTTTATAGGCTATACAAATTTTTAATTTGAAAAATATTTTAATGTGTGTTTCACAATCTTCAGTTGAAATAAGGCAAGTAATCCCACTGGAAAGGAACATAATATTTACCTTCCAAACTTGTTGAAATCTTTTAATTTTTTTTTTTTTGGCAGGTGTACCAAAAGTATTTTTTTTTATTAACTGCAAGTAAGAATGCAAAATAAACTATTTCAGTGGTTTATTTATAGTCAAGATAAAATAAGTAAAGCTGCTTGTTGTTATAAGAGGGGGCATATATCCCCCTCATATGATTTGTATCGTGCCCTAGGAAAACATGCTTTAGCTCTTTTTATAACTATTTGCACAAAAACTAGTATTATAAAAATAATACTACTTGATCGCAAAAAAAATACAAAAAACAGAATTTCATTAAAGAAAAAACATGAAATAGCATAAAATTAATTATTTGAATTGGTAAAACGAGCCAAAAAAGAAGTTTGAGTTCAAAAAAACCTAAAAATAAATTTTTTTGAAAAAGTATTCAAACATCGTAAGATCATCATCGGCTCGACAACCGGGGTCCGGTCCTGGCCTCCTTCAACAAGTCTCTCCACCTATCCCGGTCTTGAGCCGACGCCATCCAGTTGCGCACCCCAAGGCTTCGGGCGTCCTGGTCTACGCCATCTCTCCAGCGCAAGCATGGTCTACCACGCTGCCGTCTACCATAGAATGTACCACAAAGGACTTTCCGAGCAGGTTCCTCTTCACTCATGCGAGCTAGGTGCCCTGCCCACCGGAGTCTACCGAGCTTAATTTTTGTCACTATGTCTGCTTCAAGGTAGATTGCGTACAATTCATGATTGTACCGTCTCCGGAATCGCCCTTCCTCACATATGGGGCCAACAATTCTCCTTAAGACTTTTCTCTCGAACGCGGCTAAGAGGTCGGAGTGTCTTTTGCTAAGCACCCAAGTCTCGGATCCATACGTGAGTACTGGCAGGACCATGGTCCTGTACAGCAGCAGTTTTGAAGTTATGGTGAGATTTCTGGATTTGAAGAGCTTTGACAGACTATAGTAGGCTTTGTTGGAATTGAGCAGCCGCCCGCGTATTTCTTCTTCTATATTATTATCGGCTGCTACTATTGACCCAAGGTATTTAAAGGATTGCACCACTTCAAATTCGTGCTCCGCTACCTTGATTGTTTGACCAACTGTTCTTCTCGCATTCGACGCCACCATGTACTTTGTTTTACCTTCACTAATGTGCAGCCCCAGATTTTGTGCCGCCTGCTCGATCTGGATGAAGGAATCGTGTACAGCTTGTTCGGTTCTTCCGATGATGTCAATGTCGTCTGCGTAAGCCAGTATCTGGCTGGACCTGTTGACGATGGTCCCTCTTGTTGCCGTGCCAGAGTCACGGATTGCTTTCTCCAACGCCAGGTTGAAGAGGAGGCAGGCCAAACCATCCCCTTGTCGGAGTCCATTAAAGATGTTGATTGGTCTGGATAGCAATCCGGCTATTTTTACTTGGCTTGTTACGTTGGTCATGGTCAACCTACAAAGTCGTGTCAACTTATTTGGGATGCCGAATTCTCTCATGGCTTTGTAAAGTTCTACCCTGGCTATGCTATCATAGGCGGCCTTAAAGTCTATAAACAGATGGTATGTTGGGATGTTAAATTCTAGACATTTTTCCATCGCCTGCCTAAGGGTAAAGATCTGATCAGTTGTTGATTTGCCTGGAATGAAACCACACTGATATTGGCCGATTATGGTTTTAGCGTATGGGGCTATCCGTTCTTGTAGGATAGAGGAGAGTATCTTATAGGCGGTACTCAACAACGTGATACCTCTATAATTGCTGCACGTTGTGACATCTCCCTTCTTATGTATGGGGCAAATTATACCTTTTCGCCAGTCTTCTGGCATTTCTTCCTGCTCCCATACGTGCACTATAATATCATGAATTGCTTGGCGTAAGGCTGGCCCGCCGTGGTGGAATAGTTCGGCTGGTATGCCATCGGCTCCCGGGGCTTTGTTTTTCTTAAGCCGGGCTATAGCCTTCTCAACCTCTTCTATGCTTGGTGGCGGTAACATAGGGTAATCTTCTTGAAGTAGTGGAGCCTCTACTTCTGCAGTGAGCTGACCATTTAGCAATTCATTAAAGTACACTTCCCATCGCTCCAGTATGCTTTGGGGATCGGTGATCAGATTTCCCTCTCCGTCCTTGCAGTAAGTGCAGCGTGGTGTGTACTGCGTCATGTTTCGGACGGATTGGTAGAACTTCCGCGCCTGGTGCGGACCTCGCTCTCGGCTTCTTTCTAAATCACAGATGATGTTCTTCTCCCAGGCTGATTTTTTCTGTCTGTGAAGCCGTTTTTCTATTCTTCTGAGCTCTTTATATTCATCTTCGCGTGCCCGCGTTCTATGAGATTGTTGCATTGCTCGGTACGCAACATTCTTACGTTCAGTCGCTAGCTTGCATTCATCATCAAACCAGTCGTTCCGACTACTACGACTGCTGCCTAAGATGGAATTGGCAGTACTAATGACAGTGTTTTTAAGGCGTGTCCACTTCTCATCTACGCCCAGCATACTGGCTCCAGGACTTACTCTCCCTGGATCGAGTGGTTCTAGGGCGAGTCCTAACGCAAGTCCAAAGGTGTTACTGGTGTTTTCATTGCGTAGTGCAGCCGTGTTGATTCGAACCTGATCGGCGGATGCAATACGTCTTCGCAAGGCAATCCGCCCTCGGAAAACCATACCAACAAGATAGTGATCCGAGTCGATATTGGCACCTCGGTACGTTCGTACCGTCATCAAGTTCGAGTAGTGGCGACGGTCTATCAACACGTGGTCAATTTGGTTACGAGTGGCTCCATCAGGTGATACCCAGGTGGCTTTGTAGATATCTTTACGCGGGTACCTGGTACTCGCAACGACCATGTTTTTCGATGCTGCCAATTCTAGGACTCGAAGTCCATTGTCATTAGTGTTCTCATGCAAACTATGGGTGCCTGCGTAATGCCTGAATACCGGCTCCCGACCTATTTTAGCGTTCAAATCCCCAAGGATGATTTTAACATCATACCTTGGACAGGCATGGAGGGCCCTCTCGACTTGTTCATAGTAAGTCTCTTTATCTTCGTCTGAGGACTCCTCCGTAGGTCCGTGAACGTTAATGAGGCTGATGTTCTTGAATTTGCCTCGCACGCGAAGGGTGCATAGCCTTTCGCTTATAGCGTTAAAGCCGATGACGGTAGACTTCATTTTTTCGCTGACCAGGAAGCCTACCCCGAGCACATGGTGTTTTGTATGACAGCTGTAATATAAGTCATATTCTTTCTTTTGCAAAACACCATTCCCTGTCCATCTTATTTCTTGCAGTGCTGTTATGTCAGCTTTATATTTTGACAGGGTATCGGCTAGCTGCTGAGCAGCTCGAGCTCTATAGAGCGATCGTACGTTCCATAAGAAAATTCGTAAATCGTTGTTCCGTAAATCGTAAGAGGCATTCCTTAAAAATGTATTCTTAGAGAATTGAAATTCGTATCATATTTAAATCACTTAATAAATCACACTCAAAATAAAATTTTCAAAATATTGAGTGAATTCCAAAAATTATTTTTTTTTAAATATTTTCTGTACAATATTTTTAAAATTAATTTTTCATAAGGAAGTTTTTTAATAATTCGTCAAACCTTTATGAGAAAATCGTCAAAATTTGAACCAAATAATTTAAATTTCTTACAAAACACCACTTAAAAAATTCATCGAAATCCTTGCATCATTTTCAAGATAAGTATGTTTTATCTGTTGACCTGATGATATGTAGATATCGTAGATAAATAAATAAATAAAACTTAAAGGTTATGTGACATGTATCCTTATGTACTCAAAATTTTTTTATTTGTTGATATGTCTCAAAACATCAACAAAAACGAGAATACCAATTTTTGTATTAAGATAGGTATATTAAGAGGTCAAAGCGCAGTCTTGGTGGACCAGGACTCTCGTTAAGTCTCGTTCCAAAAATTACAGACTCCTTTCGGTCTCGTCTCGGATGCCCAGAAGTTTGTTTCGTCTCATGAAATCATTTTTATGATGATATTCTGTTTGCATAATCTTCAGAGACGCTTGAATAAATGACCAATTGTCTGAATGTATTTTGCATACTTTGGGGAGTTTTGTTTGACGCTAACTTAGAATTAATTTTATTCAAAAAATGGGGAAACAGACATTGCGATAAAGAAAAGTGAAAATTCAATGAGGATTTGATTGCGGTGTGGTGCTGCTGGTCCTGGCCTCCTTCAACAAGTCTCTCCACCTATCCCGGTCTTGAGCCGACGCCATCCAGTTGCGCACCCCAAGGCTTCGGGCGTCCTGGTCTACGCCATCTCTCCAGCGCAAGCATGGTCTACCACGCTGCCGTCTACCATAGAATGTACCACAAAGGACTTTCCGAGCAGGTTCCTCTTCACTCATGCGAGCTAGGTGCCCTGCCCACCGGAGTCTACCGAGCTTAATTTTTGTCACTATGTCTGCTTCAAGGTAGATTGCGTACAATTCATGATTGTACCGTCTCCGGAATCGCCCTTCCTCACATATGGGGCCAACAATTCTCCTTAAGACTTTTCTCTCGAACGCGGCTAAGAGGTCGGAGTGTCTTTTGCTAAGCACCCAAGTCTCGGATCCATACGTGAGTACTGGCAGGACCATGGTCCTGTACAGCAGCAGTTTTGAAGTTATGGTGAGATTTCTGGATTTGAAGAGCTTTGACAGACTATAGTAGGCTTTGTTGGAATTGAGCAGCCGCCCGCGTATTTCTTCTTCTATATTATTATCGGCTGCTACTATTGACCCAAGGTATTTAAAGGATTGCACCACTTCAAATTCGTGCTCCGCTACCTTGATTGTTTGACCAACTGTTCTTCTCGCATTCGACGCCACCATGTACTTTGTTTTACCTTCACTAATGTGCAGCCCCAGATTTTGTGCCGCCTGCTCGATCTGGATGAAGGAATCGTGTACAGCTTGTTCGGTTCTTCCGATGATGTCAATGTCGTCTGCGTAAGCCAGTATCTGGCTGGACCTGTTGACGATGGTCCCTCTTGTTGCCGTGCCAGAGTCACGGATTGCTTTCTCCAACGCCAGGTTGAAGAGGAGGCAGGCCAAACCATCCCCTTGTCGGAGTCCATTAAAGATGTTGATTGGTCTGGATAGCAATCCGGCTATTTTTACTTGGCTTGTTACGTTGGTCATGGTCAACCTACAAAGTCGTGTCAACTTATTTGGGATGCCGAATTCTCTCATGGCTTTGTAAAGTTCTACCCTGGCTATGCTATCATAGGCGGCCTTAAAGTCTATAAACAGATGGTATGTTGGGATGTTAAATTCTAGACATTTTTCCATCGCCTGCCTAAGGGTAAAGATCTGATCAGTTGTTGATTTGCCTGGAATGAAACCACACTGATATTGGCCGATTATGGTTTTAGCGTATGGGGCTATCCGTTCTTGTAGGATAGAGGAGAGTATCTTATAGGCGGTACTCAACAACGTGATACCTCTATAATTGCTGCACGTTGTGACATCTCCCTTCTTATGTATGGGGCAAATTATACCTTTTCGCCAGTCTTCTGGCATTTCTTCCTGCTCCCATACGTGCACTATAATATCATGAATTGCTTGGCGTAAGGCTGGCCCGCCGTGGTGGAATAGTTCGGCTGGTATGCCATCGGCTCCCGGGGCTTTGTTTTTCTTAAGCCGGGCTATAGCCTTCTCAACCTCTTCTATGCTTGGTGGCGGTAACATAGGGTAATCTTCTTGAAGTAGTGGAGCCTCTACTTCTGCAGTGAGCTGACCATTTAGCAATTCATTAAAGTACACTTCCCATCGCTCCAGTATGCTTTGGGGATCGGTGATCAGATTTCCCTCTCCGTCCTTGCAGTAAGTGCAGCGTGGTGTGTACTGCGTCATGTTTCGGACGGATTGGTAGAACTTCCGCGCCTGGTGCGGACCTCGCTCTCGGCTTCTTTCTAAATCACAGATGATGTTCTTCTCCCAGGCTGATTTTTTCTGTCTGTGAAGCCGTTTTTCTATTCTTCTGAGCTCTTTATATTCATCTTCGCGTGCCCGCGTTCTATGAGATTGTTGCATTGCTCGGTACGCAACATTCTTACGTTCAGTCGCTAGCTTGCATTCATCATCAAACCAGTCGTTCCGACTACTACGACTGCTGCCTAAGATGGAATTGGCAGTACTAATGACAGTGTTTTTAAGGCGTGTCCACTTCTCATCTACGCCCAGCATACTGGCTCCAGGACTTACTCTCCCTGGATCGAGTGGTTCTAGGGCGAGTCCTAACGCAAGTCCAAAGGTGTTACTGGTGTTTTCATTGCGTAGTGCAGCCGTGTTGATTCGAACCTGATCGGCGGATGCAATACGTCTTCGCAAGGCAATCCGCCCTCGGAAAACCATACCAACAAGATAGTGATCCGAGTCGATATTGGCACCTCGGTACGTTCGTACCGTCATCAAGTTCGAGTAGTGGCGACGGTCTATCAACACGTGGTCAATTTGGTTACGAGTGGCTCCATCAGGTGATACCCAGGTGGCTTTGTAGATATCTTTACGCGGGTACCTGGTACTCGCAACGACCATGTTTTTCGATGCTGCCAATTCTAGGACTCGAAGTCCATTGTCATTAGTGTTCTCATGCAAACTATGGGTGCCTGCGTAATGCCTGAATACCGGCTCCCGACCTATTTTAGCGTTCAAATCCCCAAGGATGATTTTAACATCATACCTTGGACAGGCATGGAGGGCCCTCTCGACTTGTTCATAGTAAGTCTCTTTATCTTCGTCTGAGGACTCCTCCGTAGGTCCGTGAACGTTAATGAGGCTGATGTTCTTGAATTTGCCTCGCACGCGAAGGGTGCATAGCCTTTCGCTTATAGCGTTAAAGCCGATGACGGTAGACTTCATTTTTTCGCTGACCAGGAAGCCTACCCCGAGCACATGGTGTTTTGTATGACAGCTGTAATATAAGTCATATTCTTTCTTTTGCAAAACACCATTCCCTGTCCATCTTATTTCTTGCAGTGCTGTTATGTCAGCTTTATATTTTGACAGGGTATCGGCTAGCTGCTGAGCAGCTCGAGCTCTATAGAGCGATCGTACGTTCCATAAGAAAATTCGTAAATCGTTGTTCCGTAAATCGTAAGAGGCATTCCTTAAAAATGTATTCTTAGAGAATTGAAATTCGTATCATATTTAAATCACTTAATAAATCACACTCAAAATAAAATTTTCAAAATATTGAGTGAATTCCAAAAATTATTTTTTTTTAAATATTTTCTGTACAATATTTTTAAAATTAATTTTTCATAAGGAAGTTTTTTAATAATTCGTCAAACCTTTATGAGAAAATCGTCAAAATTTGAACCAAATAATTTAAATTTCTTACAAAACACCACTTAAAAAATTCATCGAAATCCTTGCATCATTTTCAAGATAAGTATGTTTTATCTGTTGACCTGATGATATGTAGATATCGTAGATAAATAAATAAATAAAACTTAAAGGTTATGTGACATGTATCCTTATGTACTCAAAATTTTTTTATTTGTTGATATGTCTCAAAACATCAACAAAAACGAGAATACCAATTTTTGTATTAAGATAGGTATATTAAGAGGTCAAAGCGCAGTCTTGGTGGACCAGGACTCTCGTTAAGTCTCGTTCCAAAAATTACAGACTCCTTTCGGTCTCGTCTCGGATGCCCAGAAGTTTGTTTCGTCTCATGAAATCATTTTTATGATGATATTCTGTTTGCATAATCTTCAGAGACGCTTGAATAAATGACCAATTGTCTGAATGTATTTTGCATACTTTGGGGAGTTTTGTTTGACGCTAACTTAGAATTAATTTTATTCAAAAAATGGGGAAACAGACATTGCGATAAAGAAAAGTGAAAATTCAATGAGGATTTGATTGCGGTGTGGTGCTGCTGGTTAAAGCTTTGAAAAATCTAGAAGTTCTCTAAAAAAAAACTTTAGCAAGTAAAAGCACTCTACACCCTTTGCAAGCCTGCGGGAGAAAAAAGATGAATTTTACTCGATGTGGAAATGACGGGTTCTTCAGGAAATCAGGAGACTTCATTGGAACAAAACGCATATCTTCCGTTAGAAGAAGTACTGCAGATTATGAACGGATTGAAACTCTATGCAAATAAGTCTTTGATGTCCTCGTCTTTAGGGTCTAAAAAGTTATTAAGTTAAATTTTTTAATTTAGTCGAAAATATATACATAAATGAAGGAAATTTGTTGATGATTGATTTTTTTAAAAAGTAAAATTTATAAATAGGAACCAATATTTTCGCCATTTGACCTTGAATAAGTTTTTATTCCAACCAGTTCTGGGAATGGTATCTTAAAACTTCAATCGCCTATCTATTACAATCGAATGTTGCATATTTCATATACCGAAAGATTTGTCAAAGGATTTCAAGATCAAAGTCAATACATTTTGTTAAAGAAATCGAGTATTAAGTTTAAGAGCCTCTTAACTCAAAATGATTTTTTTAATTTGAGTGACTCTTAAAGTTAAGAGCTCTCGGTGAATACCAGCCCTCAAAACTTATAATTATAAAAAAGATAGATTTCTACCAAATACCCATTGTTTAGGTAGATAGATTATTTATTATTTTGATTGCTAAAATTAGTACATCAATATTTTTTAACAAATAAGTGTTCTTGACATAATTATTAAAATTGTATATCTGTTGATATATCTTGCAGATTTCCTGGCTGATTTCTATAGCGTGTGTATTAAAGTTGTTTTGATTCAGGTTCTTGTTATCAAAAATAAAAACCGACACGCAAATCTTAAATCTTTCTTACGTTTTGCAATATTAAAAAAATCAAGGCAGCAAAATGTTTATTCTTTAATTTTTATTCGAAATGGGTTGTAGATTTTAATTATCTACAATTCATGGAATGCATCTTCGAAAAGATCTAGTAGATGGAACTTGGACTTTATTTGCTGAAAATGTGTTTTTCATATGATGACAATTCAGCAACTACTGGACAAAGAGCTTGAATAATTACTTTTTGTCTATTTTCTGTACTGCTGTGAATGAGTATCCTTGATTTAACTTATGAGTTTTTCATTTGCTAAAAGTGGGTTTTCTAGATGATGCCTTTTCAGCACCTGTCGATGTTAGAATTCTTGTGGCCACTTAACTTACAAGATTGTTCAATAACAATTTTCTTCAACTGGAAGCCTGTGTACGGCTATACTTTTTTACTTTTTTGTTCACCTATCCTAGATTACTTCAAAACACAAACGTGTTTTAATATAAGCACAGCCACTGGAATTCATATTGACGTAATTCTGAAAAAAATGTCATTCAAAAATATACAGCTATCTTATCATTCTATATAGTCACCTTTTAATTTTATCGTAAAGTAGCACTTCAAAGTTCTTGAATTTGACATGCAGATTATTCGATTCAAATGAAACAAATGAAACTGACACATTTCGAAAAGGAAAAAGATAAGATCGCAACATTTTGCACAAGTATGAGTGCTTATAAATTTGATAATTTAGTTCGAAACCATATCATTTATTTAGGAAGACTTATTAAACTAATCAGAAACTATATATCGCTGAAATTTTTATTGAGTTTTTACCAAGATTAACTGTGATTAATTTATAGACGTTTAATTAAAGATAAGCTATATGGGTTTTACGTCGTCCAACCAATCCATTGATTTCTTATAAGACAGTCGCACAATCTGTTTTCGTTCTTAATTTGTGTTTTATTTTTCTGCCGTAAACATGGTTCGGCTGCAGCTTAGCACAATCGCTGCAATTTTCCTTGCTGTTGGAGGAGGACTTGTTCAAACTTCAACGATCCAAAGGATACCACCGCTTTTCAAGGAGTACGATGTTCCACTTTTGGAGAATACTCAAGCCATTGAACCAAGGGCCGATGAACTGAATTACCGATTACCGAACAACACCTACCCCATCGAATACTACGTAAAACTATACACAGATGTTCATAAAGGAATAAAAGAATTCCAGGGAGAAGTCACAATAAAAATCAGAGTAGATGAAGACGAAACTGAGAACATAGTGGTTCATGCTCGACAATTGACCGATTTTAATGCAACACTCATTGATGAAGCTGGGACTTCAATAAAACTCCGAGCTACTTATGATAAAGAATCACCCTTGGAATTTCTTACTTTAACACCAGAGGTTACTTCAGTACTGAAAAAAGGAAAATTCTTTGATGTTGTGATCGAATACAATGGATTGTTACGTGAGGACAATGGTGGTTTCTATCTGTCTTCCTACAATTCTCCAGAAGGCAAAACTGTGTAAGTATATTTTCTTTTATTTCTCACTAAAGTAGTCTTCAGTGCAGACATTGCATTATTCACATGTATCTACTTCAGATACTTGGCAACCACACAGTTCGAGAGTACCGATGCTCGGCATGCTTTTCCCTGTTACGATGAACCTGCTAAAAGAGCTAATTACACCATCGAAATTAATCATGATCCTTCGCTGAATGCCATCTCAAATATGCCCGTAGATACACAAAAATCTAAATCCGGAAAAACTATTTTCCAACAAACTCCCAAAATGCCAAGCTATCTTGTTGCGTTTGTTGTATCAAACTTTGTGTCAACTTCTGGCAGTTTGAACAATTTAACCCAGCGAATTTTCTCCCGCAGTGGAACACTAGGCGATCAGCAATTTGCTCTATTTGCTGGAATCCAAATATCAGAGCAATTGGCCAAATACTATGATGTGCCATTTACTCTACCGAAATTGGATCAAGTAGCTGTGCCTGATTTTGCTGCTGGAGCCATGGAGAACTGGGGTATTGCCACTTATCGGGAGGAATATCTGCTGTATAATCCTCAGAATTCAACATTGAATACTCAAACAAATATTGCAAATATTGTCGCACATGAGTACACGCACATGTGGTTTGGGGATTTGGTAACACCTAAATGGTGGACGTATTTGTGGTTAAAGGAGGGATTTGCAACATTGTATTCTTATCAAGCTGCTGATGAGGTAAGTTTTCATTAATTATATCTTCAGTTGGTGAAGGGTTTTTTAATTTTTATTTAAAAAAAATCATTTTTGAGTAGCAGACCTGCTTTCTCTGAGTTTGAAGATCTAAAGATTTGTCTTTTAAATAATAGAAACTACTTTCTGTTTATTAGGTGTTTTAGAATGGCTTTCAAAGTTCTTCAATTTAAGGAGCTGTATTCTAGTAGATCATCCTTATGGGATTATTTTGTATTATCTTAATTTCTTGGTTTTCAAAGTTCTGTACTTATGGATGGATGTGGAATTTGTTAAGCTTTTTCTCATGTCTTCTAACAATTGAGATTTTCTAGCATTAAGATCTAGAATTTTGCTTTGCCTAGTATTAAACAGTCTGAAAGCAAACTTCTTTAGATGTCTTCAAAATCTGATGATTTGGGTATTTGAAACCCAAAGTCAGTATTTTATTTATTTTACCATTACATTCAAAACATCAACTTGTCATTACAAAAATTCTTCACGTGATTTTAGGTCTATCCAGAATGGGACATCATGCAAATGTTTATTGTAAGTGAATTCCAGAAAGGTCTCTCATATGATGGTGGTTATAATCCACGTCCAATGACCCACTACGTCCAAAAGCCCGCCGAAATACGTTCGCTTTATGATTCTGTATCATATTCTAAGGCCGGTGCTGTTCTTCTTATGTGGGAACATGCACTCACTGATAAAATTTTCCGCGCTGGTCTTAACATATATTTGAATCAACAGTAAGTTCCCAAAGATCCTTGATTTATCTGAGATTCTATGATAAATCTATTTTAATTTTAGTAAATTCACTGATGGTGAAGAAGATAATCTATTTGATTCTATTGGTACAGCCGCCAAAAATTTCAATTACGCAATCCCAGATACAGTCAATCATATGATGAAGACATGGACAAATCAGGGTGGTGTTCCTCTTCTGACCGTTACACGAAACTATGCCGATGGATCTTTCAATATCACACAGACTGCTTTCCACACTGATATAAAATTGGAAGACAAGAAAATGTGGTACATTCCGGTAAATTATGCCACCAAAAATAGATCTGACTTCCGTGAGACTGCTGCTGAGTTTTATCTTAAAGACCGTTCAATTGTAATTAACCAGAAAATTGCAGCTGATGATTGGGTGATTTTGAACAAACAATCCAAAGGATACTACCGTGTAAATTATGATGAAAAGAATTGGGATCTTATTACAGATAGTTTGATTGCAAACCCTTTCAAAATTCACACCCTCAATAGAGCATCTCTTTTGTACGATGCCTACAGTCTAAGCTCAAGTTCTCACTTGAAGCACTCCGTTATTCTACGTATGACTTTGTACCTTAAAAATGAAGATCAATATGCACCATGGTCGACTGCCAATACTGTTTTGACAGTTTTCAATCGATTCCTCAGCGGAGATAAGGAATATCCAATTTTCAAATTGTACGTTGCCGATGTTGTTGGAAATATTTACAATCGTCTAGGAGTTCAATACTACACCGGAGAACAGCATTTCACGAATAATGTGCGCACCATTGCTATCAATTTGGCCTGTATTGCTGGAGTTCAGAGCTGTTTGGATGACAGTTTGGACAAACTTAAGGGACTCGTAGAAAAGGGTAATGAAATCGAACCAAATCTTCAGTCTGTGATTTATTGCAACGGTCTTAAGAATGCCGGCAAAACTGAATTCGATTACGTTTACAATAGATTGATGAAGTCTTTGGATCAAGCTGAGAGGAAAACTCTGATATCAGCATTAGGGTGCTCTCACAACTCGACAAATTTGAAGAAATTCGTTGAAAGCTCAATCAGTGATGTTAATCTGCGAACCCAGGAGAGGATAACTTTGCTCAGTTCGGCCTATTCGCGGGGTGAAGTCGGACTATTTGCTTGTATTGATTTCCTTAATGAGAATTACAATGAATATGCCGATCTTACTAGTGGATTTGGAGGTTCAAATCCACTTGATTCTGATATTAGGGGAATGTCCAGCTATGTAGTCAGTCGCAATCAAGAAGCTAGGGTAAGTTCAAGAGTTTTGTCTTAGATAAATTGAATATATTGTAAGGTTCTTTATTTTTGTTTATTCCAGCTCCTTCAACTAGTTACAAAGGTTAAGGATCATCCTAAAGTTTCGACGACTTTAGAATCTTCCGTCAAAGCCAATATCAAAGCAAACTTTGATTGGCTTGAAGCAAATCGTGATCCTGTTATGAAATGGGTTGCCGAAAATTATAAAAGCTCAGCTTCTAGTATATTCGGATCGCTTGTTCCGGCCATAATTGCCATGTGTTACGTGGTCGTTAGATTTTTCTAGGCTATTAAATTTAAGGTTATTTTAAGTAATATAATTTTATAAGATTGTTATCAGTGATTAATAAATGAAAGTGTTTTGCAATCACTCGTTATTAAAAAAAAATGTCAAGTTTTCGTTGTATTCTTTGACACTCAAGGAAATGATATTATTATTTATGGCTCAAACATTTCGATACTGCGACAGCTTGAATTGCCGATAAGATTGCAAACTGATCTTTATTAAAGGGCAATCAATTTGTTTCACCATTGACAGGTATTCTGGAAATTTTATTTGTTCTGGTTTTAGCTTAATCTAATATTTTTAATGTCTATCCAAATCTATAATTGATTTATTTATTTTTGAATTTATTGTATTGCACCTAACCTGATTATGATAGTTACAAATTGAAAGCGAAAAAAAATTAATTACATAAGCTTTTTATCTAGTCATGAGAGATTAGTCCGACTTAAGTGTCTCTCAAAGAATCGTGGAGTATTCGCTGATGATGACAAAACCGAAACAACAAGGCGAATGTTTCGCATTGGTTTGAGAAATATATTAATATCAAGACCGGCATGAAATTTTAATGTTTCGGTTCTTACACCGAAAACAATTATTAAAAGTTTGACTACAAAATTTAACAGCAGTATGTTTATGTAGTACTTTCAAAACAGGGGGTGAATGTAGGTCGATTATAACGAATGCAACGAAGGGTCATTCGTAAAGCGCAATTCATACAACGATATCGTTTGACGATTGTGATCTTTATAGTCTAACAGCTAGTAAATTAAATAGTTACGTGATTTTAGAACGAACATTTTGAGCGGTTTTGTTTGCTCTTAAGCCTTGTATTAACCCTCAAATCTGCCAATGGGCATACAAAATCAATGAAATTAGGTTATTTCATAACGATTACAAATAAAATTGGTGTTGGTTAACTAATTTTTATTTTAACGTTTTTATACTTCCATAAGATCTCTGAGTAAAATTTTGGAATTCTGCTAAGCACTCATTAGAGGGTGTGAGTGTGTGCTGGCTGGCTGAAGCGATCGCCACACAACACCGGTCTTCTGCTGACAGAATATTTTATGAGGAAGAGGAAGACGAAGCAGAAGAATATCTACATACAAACATCGAAAGGCATGCAAATAAAGAGTGTGGAGTAAAAAAAGTCGGACTCTGCAAGAAACTTTCCTGCAGAAAGCGAAATCACTTCTTGGAACTTGCAGAGGATACTACCAACACGACCAAAAAAAAACATGGTGGTAAAATGATGAAACCAAAGCAGAGATGACTAGGAAAAAACGGCTTTCAAGGTCCGTTTAATCTTCAATGTTCCCCAGACGTTGCAAGAAAGAAAAAGTGATCCCCACTTAAATTAGGGACTAAGAAGAGTATGTATCGGGAGCTGGAGGAAATATCTGCAACGGCTGCTGATGCAAGTGAAAGAAAACACGACGTTCCAGAACTATTTAGGAAGAAAGGCAGACACAAAAACTACTGGATCAAACAAATTCAACTGGCGTTTTACCGTATTAAAAAAAAAAAACAAAAAAAAGTAATCATATCAAAGGTTTGGATTTGCTAAAGGTCCCATTGTTTTGTAATTTTCGATTTTCTGCTTTTTATATAAACTATTTTTCAAAACTTCACAGATTGGCAAATTTAAAGAATGAGATTTTTTTTTCCAATTTTCAATTTTTTTAAAAAGTTAAATTCGCATATTTGTACCCTAAGTGACTGCATTGTAATAGTTTTTCCAAGCCCCTCACTTAAATTTGCAAATTTGAACATTACAAAATAATACATTTTTCCTTGCATTAGAATAATTATTAATTATAATTATATTATCAATTTGGTATATCTCTCATTCTACAAGACGACGTTATAAAATACAATTCAAAACAAAGAAAAGTGTAAAAGTATAACATATTGTTAGAGCTATGTTTTCATTGAAATAATAAAAACTGAATTAAATTGAAAGGCGACAAATGCAGTTATAACTCCAGGCTATCGAAACGATTAAAAATTATTTATTAAATTGATTTCACAAAAAATGCAAAATTAGATGACTAATCAATTTTAAAACCTTGATTTTTTCGATAGTCACTTTAATTAAAAAGTTATCGGGTTAAAAATAATTATAGCACACTTTTAATAAAACTGTTTTTATTAGTCACCCTATTCATTTTAATACATTTACCATTGGCGATGATTCCAGAATAAGAATACCATAAGAAATCATAGAAGTTCGTACGTTTTGTTTGTTGTGAGTTTTATGTTATTATGATAGTCCTTGACATAATTTTAACCTTCTAACATTCAAATTTACATCAAATCCATCTAGAAACGCCAGAAAAAAAAATTACAGTTAAATTTGAAAGGCTTTAAAAACCCCAAAAAAAATATCAAACCAAAGTCAACCGAAAGTTTTTCATCTTCCATAAACTTTCCATGTAAATAAAACTACCTATAACTAAAACTTTAAACTTAGCCAAGTTGTGTGTCTTTGCAAAGTGTATTCGTGTTTATTAAAATCCTGAGTACCTATAACTTTTATACAAGGAATTCATTTTTGAGAGTAACGTAATAAAAAGGGATAAAGTTTACACCATCAACTTTAAATCCGAATAACCGAATAGCACCAATTTTGATCGATGAGTTGACACACATTAAGTTTAAGGCTTTGGTTATTTTTTTTGTTTTTGCAATGAATGATTTATAGTTGTCCCCTTGAAGGTCAATTTCTATCCTGAATGTTTAAACAAGTTTGAAAAGAGTTTTATTTTGTTATAAAAAGAGAAAATCCGAATAAATTCTGGGATGCAAGAATGTGTGTCAGTTTTATCGGTGACTTCTTTCAGCCAGACTTTCGATTTGATTGATGTTTGACTTTGTTCTTACCTCCCTTTCTAAATTTTGTCGATTAATATTATTGAACTAATAGCTACATGTAGGTATTATGTATGAATTTAAGATTAATAATTTTAAGAGAAACAGCTAACAGCACACATGGAGCCTTAGGATGAGGCAGTGGAGTGGGAGTATTTTCGTCCCAGTCAAAAGACTCTGGATCGTGACAACTGTGTCGCGTCGGGTATTTGTTTAAGGAACGATTAAACGACATAAATTGAACATCCAATTCTAATAGAAGAAAAAGAAGAAAATGTCTTTACGGTTTTAATTCACCAAGAAATTCATATTAAAACCAAAGAGAAAACATTATTGTCTCGTTAAGTCAGAAACCTCCAATTTTACCTTTTCTTTTTATGTAAGAATCCGCTGCTTTCACTTGGGACTATCTATACTATATTCGAGATAGTCAGACACCATTTACCGGTAGAAAAAATAATTTTTTTTTTTTGATAATTTGGAGTTGGTTTGTCGTGATTTAGTTGTGATCTAGTTTAATATCGAGGGCGTTTCCAGTTTCTTCGTTCTTCTTTTTGTGCTTCGCCAACTTGACGTCGAGCCCTCCTGGAGCTTGAAAAAGGTGGAAAACTTCTTATAGAGTTCACCTATAATTTACGGCTCAAAAATTTGACATTCATTAATCCCAAAATATTTGAAAATTTAAGCTGCCTTTTTTATCCCTTACTGAAAAGCGGGGTTTGCTCTGGTTGGATCCGATTTTATTAAATCAGAACTAAGTTGTAGTTAATGAAGCATTTTTCTTTTGAAAACTACCGAAATCTTGAATTCTTGTTTCTTTTCCTGAACATTTAAGTATAAAAACGTGTGTTTTCAAATTGAACAAAAACTACTTTGGTTATGTATTTAAAGTAATTGAGGTAATTAATTTAAAATAGGTTCATTAAGAATTGACTTAGGAAAGCGGAAAACATGTAGGGACTGATATGTACCTATATTGATTGTGATTCGCTCAGAAAAATTTGTAAACTTAAACCGTTAATTGTAAAGAACGTGGAAAGACAAAACTTTTATCTTTCTTAATTAAGGTAAGTGTTGATGAATGACATTGTTTACCCATCTCCCCCTCCAACCCGCCTTTAATTACGTCTGAGTATAATAATTTGCGAAAACTTTGCAGCCTACACACTGTGCCTGTTATTAGAAGATCTATTTACAGACAAAATCTAATTTAATTGTTTTTTTTTTTATTTCTCCATTCTGTGTTTTAATTAAGACTTTATTCAGGTATGTACTTTTTAGGGATTGAAATTAAAACCAAAATATGGCAAATTCTTTTGTTAGTGAAATCTTTAGATACCATTTTTCTATATGATTGCATAATGCATATTTAGTATAGGTATTTTCTATTATTGAGATAGTCACATGAAACCTTTGTCATTGAAATTGTCACAGCTGCTAAATCAAATCATAATTTATTTGTTAATTAAGTATTGCGGCAAATCTTCCGACAATTGGTTTTATTAGTATTTAAGGTTTCTCAAAATGTTACTTATTTTCACTAACTTGCCTGTTTGCAGGCGGTTTAGTAACACTTGTACGTGCAAAAGTTCGGAAGTTCTTCTAATTTTGAACCGTTTTTTTTTGTGTTCGTCATCGATTGGATTTGGTCGAGATTCATTTTAAGCCATAAGGTGTGTTTAAGTGATGTCAATGTCTTATATTTTTTTTTTAATAAACGATTATCAATTCAAATTCTTTGCCGGAACCCAATTGAAAAAAGTGTCAGAAATAAGTTTTTGATTTTTTTGTGAAATTTTTTATTCGACTTTTCGAGGTTATACAATTTTCGAAATGGTGATTTCGCTTATTCTTAACTGTGTGTTTATTTTCCTGTTTGGCGTACTTACTGTTGGTTTATAACAAACAGATATCTCTGATTATAGGATCTGACGGGATTAAATATGTGATTTTTTCAGGTCAATTCTTGGTATTGTAGTTTGAAAATTTGATTCATTAAAAAATCGTACTTTGGATTTGTGAAGGGTAATATTTTTTTAACGTGGAGCAATTTTCAAATCAAATTAGGTCGCACGTACTTGTTTCTTTGTGCGATCACATCGTTCAAAATAATAATTTGACTCAAAATAAAAACGCGAACCTTAAATTTCATGGCACGGACCATGAGGCTTGAGTAGGAAAGAACTCTTGAAAAATTAAAAAAAAAAAAATTTAATTGCGGGTACCGTTTATTGAAAAAGGGGTTTTTATTATTTCGATGGGAGGTACCGTTATTTTTGAAAACAAAACTAATTTTTGTTAAACTTACTGAAAAACCGTTTAATAACAAATTTTTAAAATATGTATGGAACCGTTTTTGAAAAAATGAAATGAAAAAACAACGACATATATTGATGATCGGCCGGCTTGACGGGGAATGGACAAACCTGGGTTTCCTTTAACAATTTAGGCTACAGCAGCAGCTCAGCTCAGCTGTTCTTGAAGAACGTGCACATTTTTTTCTATTAAATTTTCTATTAAATGTTTTAAAATTACCTTTAATTTCTCGTTAAGATTCAAATCGCTTTTCTTCTAATTTTCTTTTCAGATGAAGCCTCCACTTTCAAACTTGCTTCATCTGGCATTACTGGCCATGATAGTAATCAGTTGTTCCATTACAAACATGACGGAAGCTTATGAACCAAAAGTAAACCATAGACTTTCAACATTCATTAATCCATCGCACTACAGCATAGCATTAAGGCCATACCTACTTGACGGAGATGGCGACAAACGCTTTACCTTTGAGGGTCAGGTTTTCATAAACATCGATACCAGCGAGCCAGGCGTAAAAAGAATTATTTTGCATTCTAATAAATTAACTTATAAAGTCCGTGAATTATATGAGAGCACTAAACCTGAGATAAAACTAGAAATTGCAGAATTCTTACAAGATTCTGCTACGGATAAATTCACTTTAAAATTGGCCGAACCCTTGAAACCTAAAACAAACTACACATTGCATTTTGTTTATACAGGTCTGATGGAAGATGATATGCAAGGTTTCTATAAAAGCTCATATGTTGATAGTAAAAATAGAACAAGGTCAATATTCAAGAAAAATTGATTAAAAACATTTGTTAACCCAAATTGTCTTCTTCTTATAGATGGTTGGCAGCAACACATTTCCAAACAAATAGTGCCCGTCGTGCTTTTCCTTGTTTCGATGAACCAAAATTTAAAGCAACTTTCGATTTGTCAATTACCCGATTTAAGAGCTTCAAGGCAGTCAGTAACACCCCCCTTACGTTTAGCATGCGTTTAAAGTAAGCCTAACTGCTAACTACTATATATTGTTTATCCAAAGGTTTTAGAAACTAATAAGTTTTCTTATCTGTTGTTTGGTTGGTTTTTTTTAGCAAGGACTATTACAAAGATACCTTCGCCACCACACCACGCATGTCCACCTATCTCTTGGCTTTTCTGGTATCCACTTTCAATGAGCTGAATGATATTGAAGGGGAATTCTCTGTTATTGCACGTCCCGAATATTACAGTCAAACCCAATATGCTTTGGATGTTGGCCGTAAGCTTCTAGTTAAGTACGACCAATATACAAAATTACCTTTCTACGAGACTGGCGTTGAAAAAATGCATTTAGTAGCACTTCCTGATTTTGAGGCTGGTGCAATGGAGAATTGGGGCCTCATAACTTACAGGTTAGTTAAAATTATTCGTTAAGATAAATCACAAACGAACAATCATTAACTTATCTATAGGGAACGGGCTTTGCTTTTTGACGAAGGATCCACAACACTTTATGCTAAACAATTTATTGCTGCTGTCATCGCTCACGAACAAGCTCACATGTGGTTCGGAGACTTGGTAACTTGCGAATGGTGGAGTTACACTTGGCTCAATGAAGGCTTTGCTACCTATTTCCAATATTTCATGACAGCTCAAGTAAGTCAAAAATTCGCAAATAAATAAAAAGAAGAATTCTTAAATTACATGTTTGTATTTTCTATAAGGTTCATCCAGAACTCGAATTGGACAAACAATTTGTAACCGATCAGCTGCAAGCTGCCTTTCAGCTAGACGCAACAAATAACACAAATCCCATGTCTGATACCACTGTAAATTCTCCATTTGAAGTATCTCAAATGTTCAATGAAATTTCGTACAATAAAGGGGGTTCGGTGATACGAATGATTAAACACGCTATGGGGGAGGGAAATTTCCAGAGATCTCTTATAAAGTACCTTAATAAACAGTAAGTTTTACAGAAATAATTTTGATTTTGAATAAATTCTGACACATTTTTGCAGTAAATACAACAATACATCTCCAAGGGAGATCTTCGATTATTGGAAAAATGACTGGCCTATGGTCAGTTTAAGATACGCAGAAAGTGTTTTTCGCACTTTCACTGAACAAGTTGGTTACCCAGTTGTTTATATTGAAGTTGCTGAAGATTTCAGAAGCATGACTATCAACCAAAAGCGTTTCCTGCTCACCCCTGGAGATGGCAGCGATGCAAGCCTATTGTACACTGTTCCCTTTACTTACACAACTGACGTGGACAAAAATTTCAATTCAACATACCCAAACTTGTACCTCGAAGCCAATAATCAAAAAGTCACGGTACATTTCAAAGAAGCTGTTAATTGGGTTATTGGAAATATTCAAGAAACCGGCTACTATCGTGTTAACTACAACACTCAAGCCTGGCTTCAAATCTATCAAGCCCTGCGTTCTGAGAACTGGGCTGGAATCCATGAACTTAACCGTGCTCAGATTGTTGATGACCTCCTGTCTCTTTCTCGGGCAGGCGAACTGAATTATGATTTCTCATTGAAGTGTCTCAGCTACTTGGAAACTGAAACCAACTACCTCCCATGGCAGGCAGCATTCAAAGGTCTTGACTTTTTATCAGATCGTCTTGGTTCGGACAAGGATAACTTCGCCTACTTTATTATTAAAATGACCAAGAAAGCTTACAAAACCCTTGGTTTTGTAGAAAACGTGACAGACAAGCCTCTAGATATATTCGCCCGCAGGAAGATTATAAAATGGAACTGCAAGTACGGCCACATAGATTGTATCGTAGAATCATTGAAATTGTTTCGAAATAGACATAACACACCTATTCCGGTGAATATTCGTGGAGAAGTTTATTGCTCAGCAATGCGTGCTGGTACTGAAGCTGACTTTGAAGGTCTTTATCAAGACATGAAGGCCGAAACAGTTTCATCCAAACAAGTTTTGATTATGAATAATTTGGGTTGCGTTCGAAATGAGAAGCTTGTGAAACGTTTCTTTAATATTGTTCTCAGTGATGACATTCGTCGCCAGGACAAGACTTATGCACTTAGAACTTTATTCTTGGAAAATGCTGAGAACATTTCGCCAGTTTTTGATCTTGTGGTTGATAACTTTGAAGCTTTTAAAAATGCGTAAGTTCTTCATATTCTCACTATCAAAACTCGTGTTGATCTTTTTTGTGTGTGTTTTTTTTAAGCTTGGGTTCCAATTCATCAGTGGCAACTGAGATTTCAAATATTGCGTCACACTTCACCACAAAAGAACAACAACATAAACTGGATGCATTGATTGTAGCAAGTGGCAGACTACTGGGACCCTCTGAAAAAACTTTGACAAAGGCTGCTAAGACAGTGAGGGAGAACCTTGCATGGTCTGAGAACAGAATGGCACCTGTGGTTGAATATTTGAAAAACTTTAAAAATAGTGCCAGAAGTGTTGGTATAAATTCCTTGATAGTTGTTTTAGCGGCTTTTTTGTCCTACATGTTAAGATAAGTAAGTTTGAATAATATGTGAATTTTTTTATAAATTTGCTTCGATGTACATAATGTAAGTAAACTTGATTTTATATTAAGTGAAAATAAAGTAAACATAATAAATCTTAAACGTTTTTTGTACAATTACAAAATGGTAATGCCTTAATATTTTAAACTATTCTGGAAAGTGTAATTTTTAGTTTTGTCATTATAATTTACAGTTGGACAGTGAACTGCTTCATTACAATATATTAACATCTTACACATCAAGAGTCAGTGAAGTATAATGAGCTCCCATATGCAAAAATTGGTTTGTTCCGCGTGCAAACTATTATTCTGCTATGGACAAAGAGATTCCTGGAAGACTGGGATTGCATTTAAAGGATCATAAACAAACTGCTGAATTTCAAATTTATGGGTATAACTTTGTGCCATTATTCTTTCGCCACCATGGTCTCGCCGTCTACGTAAGAAATGATGTTGCTTACCAATTTCAACAACAATATGGTCCTAGTACCAACCCCTTGTTTAACTTCTTGTGGTTCAAGTTCTCGTTAAACAGGCACATCATACATTATTGTTTTCTCTATAGAAGCCCCAATTTGGACAGAGTTTCAACTTCTCGTGAATTTGACGCCCTGTCTCACTTCTCACTGTCTGACTCCATCCAAAGAATTGTTTCCTTGCATCCTCCCACTGAAATCGTAATTACGGGCGATTTCAATGTACATAATTCTTCTTGGCTTCAACATTCGGGCCAGACAGAACATGAAGGTATGTGTGCTGAGATCTTCGATGAGTTTAATCACCTTACTCAGCTTGTCAACGAGCCTACCCGAACATCGAAAATACCTTCGACTTGTTTCTTATCTCTGACTCCGATAAATACACAAAGACAAACAGTGTATTAACGCCTATAGACACATCTGAACATAGTAATTTTCCGTGCCAAACAAATCCAGTTAGAGAAAGAACTCCTGTGAGACCCGTTTGGCAATACGAGAAAGCCAACTGGGACGGCCTCAATAATTGTTTTCAGAATCTTTAACTGGTCACTATGCTTCCTCGGTAGTGACGTAGACTCCAGCGTGGATATGATTACTAATATGATTCTTTTGGCAATGAGAACTTTTATCCCGAATACTGCTGAGAGCATCAGACCCAAAGAGAAATCATGATTCGATGCGAGCTGTAAAGATGTTACTAGGGTCAAAGAGGTTAGCTTCCTATGTTTTAGAGGCAACCCAACAGGAATACCGGAAAAAGCTCAAACAAGCCAGGAAAGCCTGCAACGCCTATATTCAAAGGACCACATTTTCGCATGACTAAAAATTAAGGCAAAAAATACTAAAATGTCCCACAGGTAGTAAACATTGTTGATCATTCGTAAAAAACATGAAGAAAAAAACATCTTCATCGGTCCCAACACTCATTGTCAATGACACTCCCATCGTTAGCTCGTTTGCCATTAACTCTTTGCCATCTGATAGTGTCATGACTCCCGCAGTGCTTGTGCGCGTAAATGATTCTATGGGACAAATCTTCTTTCGTACTCGAGCTGTGGCGAGAGTCCTAAAAGATCTTAACATACATAAATCCGCAGGCCTAAATGGAATCCCCGCTATCGTTCTGAAGAGGTGTTCTTCCACGCTGGCAAACCCCATGCGTAAGCTTTTCCATCTTTCCAAGTTTGGCATCCTGCTCTTTTATAGAAAATGCGTGCTTTTGGTATCGATGAAACCCTTCTTCGTTGGATTAGTAACTTTCTTTCGAATCGTCGCTCTATACAAGTAGCATTAGACGGATTCAAGTCAGGGTTCCATTTTGTGTCCGACGCTCTTTCTCATTTTCATTAATGATCTTCTGTCTGTACCTATAACTACTAATCCATTAAATTGTTTCGTTGACGATAGCACCCTTAGCTTTACATATGCGTTTCCAGATTCACATCCCTGCTCTTCGGACGTGGAACTGAAACGCCTAAATATGATAAGTACATTAAATTCTGTAGTTAAGTCGAGACGTACCCCCCTGGTATTATCTATGAGTGGCACTAGCATCGAAGAAACTAATCAGCTTGCGATCCGAGGTATGTGTATTACAAAATTACAAACTATCTTTTGTGGAATGAACACATACTTAACGTCGCCAAAAATGCAGCAAGATGTTTAGGTTTCCTTTGGAGATGCAAGAAATTCTTTTCCCCCTCTGATCTGGCTATTATCTATAAAAGTTATACACGTCCAAAGCTTGAGAATAACTCCCATCTCTGGGCTGGTGCTCCAGCAACTTACTTAAACCTCTTGGAAAGTATACAAAGACTAGCCTTCAAAATGATCGGAGACAGAAACATCATCGATACTTATACGTCACTCGAAAACCGACGTAACGTTTCTTGTCTCTCACTCTTTTATCGATACTTTTACTGAAAGTGCTCTAATGAAATAGCCAGTTGCATCCCTCCCCTTAAACGATTCAACCGTAATACTCGCGCTACCAGGATAGCTCGAGCTCAGTGTAGATTTGGTGTTGATGATTCTGCATCGTTCAAAGATGTTAACATGATGGCGATGGTGTGTCAACAATAGAAAACAGACAAAAAAGAACAATCACTGTTCCTATTTTTTTATTCAGGGCAAATTTGCAAATTGCTATATGTACATTTTTGACAATAAAAAAACTATAATTTTCTCCGCTTAGCGGTGAGTTCACTTCACTTCAATTTTTACATATAATAAATGAAAAACTTTGGTAAAAAACTGAGTTGGTAACCTTAAAAAAATTTTCCAAGAAATACCAAAGAAATTTCACAATTATTTTTTTTATTAAAAATTTTGTTCAAGAATTTTGAAATTTAAATATTGAATTTTGTGCTTGAAAAAAAAAAATTGGCAAACAATACTATACCTCAAGCAGTTCATATAGTTCCATAGATATGAGATATCGCACATAGGGGACAATACACCATTTTTCATTAGAACGGGACGTACCGCTATGTACCAGTTTGATCAAACTTGCATGAATCATAGTCATACCAGATGTTACTTTAATTTATATTGCATTTCAAGTGGCTTGTTTACTTTTTTTATTTTTTGTACCTGTTTGAATTTTCCAAGTTTGCAAAAAGTATCTAACTATTATCTACACTTTTTAAAATACATACGTAATTATCTTCGCCATTTTTTTTCGTTTTCTATGGCATTTTACCATGAAATTAGAGTATGTATTTATTTACATTTTTATTTGAACTATTTTTAAAATAACGTTTTTTCTTATTCCAGTCACCTTGTTGACATCTTACTTGAAAAATCGCAGTTTATTTTTTATTTACTATTTTACTATTTTATTTAACTTCTCTATCTGGTTGCTTTTTAGCAATGTCATAAAACATCTACTAACCCAATTCAAATATATATAAATTCATATGTATCATTTTACGATTGTAATAAATTTTTATCAGTTTTGTCGTTGACAACATCATTATCATTATAACTGAATATACAAATACCCTTAAATCTTTTTTTTAAATAGGAAGATTTTTCTCTAACAATTAGCTTTTGATGTTAGAAATTGTATAAAGATTAAAATATTTCTCCGTTTATTTTCTTGAATCTTTTATACATCGTTGAAACATAGCCCTATAGTATTCTTACTGTTCTCGTTCGTCTGAGTTCGACTTTTTGGATCGGGAAAGATTTTGTTTGATTTCAAATTATTCTAGTCTACTTAAATGTTTATATCTTATAAAACTTTCAAACTAACGAAATGAGAACAAAAAATATTGTGAATGTAGTTTTTTTTTCGAAAATATTTAGAAAACTAATTTGTCGTAATATAGGTGGTGCTAATGTTTTATTTGGTCAGATTGCATTTTTGAAAAATTCATTTAAGATTTTGGGACCTTTTTTTTAATTTCAAATGAAGTCTCCATTCTTAAATTTGTTACATCTGGCACTATTTGCCATAACGATCAGTGTTTTTGTACCAAACGCACAAGCTAAATCCTTCCATGAAGCCAAAACTAACTATAGAATTTCATCCTCCATCATCCCATCACACTACAACATATCATTATCGCCTTACCTGCTTGAAAGAGATGGCAAAAATCAGTTCACCTTTGACGGTGAGGTTTTCATCGATATCGAAACCAGCGAATCGGGCCTGCAGAACATAATTTTACATTCAAAGAAATTAACTTATACACAGCGTGAATTGTATGAAACCGCTATACCTCAAAGGAAGTTATATATTACAACATTCAATGAGGATCTTATTACGGATAAATTAAATTTAACATTGGCTGAACCTTTGAAACCTAAAACAAACTACACTTTGCATTTTCGCTATACGGGTCTGATGGAAGATGATATGCAAGGCTTCTATAGAAGTTCTTATGTCGATAATAAAAATAACACAAGGTCAATTTCATTTCAAAATAAATTTAAATATTAGCCTTTTTGCTGAATTGTTTTGTTTTCGATTTAAGATGGCTGGGATCAACACATTTACACGCAAATCATGCACGTCGTGTCTTTCCCTGCTTCGATGAACCAAAATTTAAAGCAATTTTTGATTTAGCAATAACCAGATTTAAAAGTTTCAAGACAGTTAGTAATACCCGCATGATTCTAAGCAAACGTATAAAGTAAGATTTGACTTGCTAAAAAAAAATTTCAAATATTTATTAAACTTCTCTTTTCTTATAGGAAGGACTATTACCAAGATGTCTTCGCTACTACACCTCGCATGTCCACATATCTCTTGGCTTTTCTGGTATCCGATTTCAATGAACTGAATGATATTGAAGGGGAATTCTCTGTTATTGCACGTCCCGAATATTACAATCAAACCCAATATGCTTTGGATGTTGGCCGTAAGCTTCTAGTTGAGTATGACAAATACACAAAATTACCTTTTTACGAGAATGGCGTAGAAAAAATGCATTTAGCAGCTATTCCTGATTTTAAGGCTGGAGCAATGGAGAACTGGGGTCTCATAACCTACAGGTTACTATACAAATTATTCTTAGACAAATAGAAACAAGTCTTTTATATTCGTTCACTTTATATAGAGAACTTAATTTGCTTTATGATGAAGGATCCACAACACTTTATGCTAAACAATTTATTGCTGAAATTATAGCTCACGAACAAGCTCACATGTGGTTCGGAGACTTGGTAACTTGCGAATGGTGGAGTTACACTTGGCTCAATGAAGGCTTTGCAACCTATTTCCAATATTTCATGGCATCTCAAGTAAGTCGAAACTATCAAAAAAAGAACCGAAAAAATCAGGGATTGGAAATCAAATTTTAAAAAAAAGCACAATAATTGTCGAATTTTAGAAACGGAAATTTTGACCCTCACAGAATTATTACCCCAAAAAATACCTGTTTTTTAAATTTGTGTTTAAGGTTCATCCAGAAATGGAAATAGACAAACAATTTGTTGTTGATAAGATTCACTCAGTCTTCACACTCGACTCAACCAATAATACAAATCCCATGACTGACATCACTGCAGTTTCACCATATGCAGTAGCTCAACTATACAATTCAATTTCATACAATAAAGCGGGTTCGATAATTCGGATGATAAAACACGCTATGGGTGAAGGAAATTTCCAGATTTCCCTTCAAGGCTACCTTAACAAATAGTAAGTTGTAGAAATAAATTAGATTTCGAGCAAATTCCAATATTTTTTTTGCAGTAAATACAACAACACAGTTCCTAAGGACATCTTCGATTATTGGAAAAAGAATTGGCCAAAAAATAGCCTGAAATACGCAAATGCTGTTTTCAGAACTTTCACTGAACAAGTTGGTTACCCAGTTATTTATATTGAAGTTGCTGAAGATTTCAAAAGCATGACTATCAACCAAAAGCGTTTCCTGCTCACACCTGGAGATGGCAGCGATGCAAGCCTCTTGTACACTGTTCCCTTTACTTACACAACCGACGTGGACAAAAATTTCAATTCAACATTCCCAAACTTGTACCTCGAAGCCAATAATCAAAAAGTCACGGTACATTTCCAAAAAGCTGTTAATTGGGTTATTGGAAACATTCAAGAAACTGGCTACTATCGAGTTAACTACAACACTCAAGCCTGGCTTCAAATCTATCAAGCCCTGCGTTCTGAGAACTGGGCTGGAATCCATGAACTTAACCGTGCTCAGATTGTTGATGACCTCCTGTCTCTTTCTCGGGCAGGCGAACTGAATTATGATTTCTCATTGAAATGTCTCAGCTACTTGGAAACTGAAACCAACTACCTCCCATGGCAGGCAGCATTCAAAGGTCTTGACTTTTTATCAGATCGTCTTGGTTCGAACAAGGATAACTTCGCCTACTTTATTATTAAAATGACCAAGAAAGCTTACAAAACCCTTGGTTTTGTAGAAAACGTGACAGACAAGCCTCTAGATATATTCGCCCGCAGGAAGATTATAAAATGGAACTGCAAGTACGGCCACATAGATTGTATCGTAGAATCATTGAAATTGTTTCGAAATAGACATAACACACCTATTCCGGTGAATATTCGTGGAGAAGTTTATTGCTCAGCAATGCGTGCCTGTACTGAAGCTGACTTTGAAGGTCTTTATCAAGACATGAAGGCCGAAACAGTTTCATCCAAACAAGTTTTGATTATGAATAATTTGGGTTGCGTTCGAAATGAGAAGCTTGTAAAACGTTTCTTCAAAATTGTTCTCAGTGATGACATTCGTCGCCAGGACAAGTCTTATGCACTTAGAACTTTATTCTTGGAAAATGCTGAGAACATTTCGCCAGTTTTTGATCTTGTGGTTGATAACTTTGAAGCTTTTAAAAATGCGTAAGTTCTTCATATTCTCACAATCAAAACTCGTGTTGATCTTTTTTGTGTGTGTTTTTTTTTAAGCTTGGGTTCCAATTCATCAGTGGCAACTGAGATTTCAAATATTGCGTCACACTTCACCAAAAAAGAACAACAACATAAACTGGATGCATTGATTGTAGCAAGTGGCAGACTACTGGGACCCTCTGAAAAGACTTTGACAAAGGCTGCTAAGACAGTGAGGGAGAACCTTGCATGGTCTGAGAACAGATTGGCACCTGTGGTTGAATATTTGAAAAACTTTAGAAATAGTGCTAGAAGCTATGGTATAAATTCCTTAATCGTTGTTTTGGCTACCTTCATATCTTTGATGCTAAGATAAATACATTAGAATAATAATAAAGAATTTTTTTTTTAATTTAATTTTCAGGTTATTTGAATTATTTTTTCATAACACACTGTACGCATCGCTTTAATTTAACCTTGAGTGTTCAAAAGAGACCACTTTATCATTTATACTCGTATATCGATTTAATTTGACCCTGATATACATATATTCCATTGTCATGATAATAATAAGAAAAAATTTACTATATACGCAATCGCTCAACTGTCCTATGGAAATCGGTTAAAACTGGAAAATACAATTATTGGAAAAATTTCAATTCGAATCTGAATTCTTTGGAAACGACACCAATTATTATGTGTACAAATCAACATCATTTATTAAGATAAAAAGTAATGACATGACTGAACTGCATTCTTATCAATACCAAGCAAATACCTTTATCTGCTAAAGAATGTTTCCAATTGCGGAAGAACTTCTTAATCTCCAGACATAATACCTACCACTCGAATAGAGATTAACCACCCTATATAAGATGAATATCGCGCAATAAACCAAGACAAATATTTGTTTTGATCTTCGCTGAGGATAAAAAGAATCTACCTATAGATAAGTTTAATCCAGAGGACCATACCGGTTTGTGAAATTGATTCATATTGTTCATAGCAGTACTTGAACGTAGCATAATTCAGATCATAAATAGATTAGAAAATTAATCAAAGTTTATGCGATATACGTGATGAGACGAGTAGGTATAGGGAAATACCCTGATTTTGCACGCTTAGGTATTTCGAAATTGATTAATAAATTCGATTGGCAAATAATATAAAATAATTTGCTAAACAATCAAATTGTAAACACAAAAATTATCTTTGACTGGTGCCAGCGATAAAATTATTCTGTTATGAATAAAGCGTAATTTTTTTTCACTTCAGTTTTGTGTAGCAAAATATCAAACGTTAAATTTTAATGATACACACAAATAGCAATTGTGAGATCAGTTTCACCGTAAGGGAGAGGGAGGAATATAAAAAAATATAAAATAAACAAACTAAATGGAGCTACAGAATTTTCTGCGTCAAAAAATTCTTGATATACCAATGCACGTTAACATTGGTTCAGCAAAAAATTAACACTCGATTTTGATTTCCCTAAGTGACAGCCAAAATATATATTAGGTAGCTGCACTTTTCAGATCATTCATAGGCAAGATCAAAAATAAGTTTCCATAATGCAAAACTATCCATCTCAAATCTTATAATTGGAATTGATGAATGGGTAAGCTCTTAGTTTAAAATAAAAGTGGTGCGATTTTAAAGGCACTGGTCATTATTTTTAAGAATGCATTTTAACGTTTATTAAAAAATTCAATTATCTTTCTTTCTCTTTAACGATTGCATTGAGCTTTAGAAGCATTTGGTTCTACACTGTCTTTAAATTCCCATTCGACAATGCTGTCGTGGTCGGAATTCAGTTAGCCATTCTAGTTCTACATTCTTAGGGTGCTATAGTCAGCGACACAATTCAATGGATTAGAAGTTTCAGATAGGAGATCGTTAAAGAAAACAAGACAGTGAGTCATAGACAAAACGGTTTCCTGACGCACATTTAAACCCATCCGATACGACTTACATTGAACATTCCGAAATATAATTTCTAATCCAACGAGCACCGATAACAAATGCAAGCGTTTTCGATAAGAGAGTTTAATGCCAATCTTTATCAAACGTTTTTGAAATATCAAGTGAAAATAGTTTCTCTAAAATTATGGAGAAAATGGTTAAAACAATTTTTACAAAATGACGTCCAATGTAAAACAAAATGGCAGTAGTTGATTATCACAATTACCCAAACATGAAATATACGAATCCACATTTGCAGATTTAAAACGCTGTGGAAAAACTGGCCTTAAGTGCTTTTTGAGCCGCTCGTAATAAACACACAAAATGCTATAACAACTATAACCTATAAATTAAACGGATAATAAAAATACCTTATTTATTAAGAACATAACATATGCATCCATTTAACTTGCTTTAAGTAATAACTCAAAGCGTTAATGACGATATGCTAGACGTTAGCCTTATCGCTCACCTATTTCATATCCATTTCCTTCTAAAAGTCAAAACAGTTGTTACAGTATAAAAAAAGACGCAATCGGAATCGAGTGCCAACTTATTGGCTTAACGTTTATCATTCTTAATATTTATTTAACTTATGTATGTAGTCTAAAAATATTCGACTTTGCACCAGCGAAAAAAATATTAACAGATTTTCGTGCGAATAACAAATGATTGTAAAATCAAAGCAGATCGGTTCGCTATGCAATTTTAATTCAAGTAACAGTGACGCATCTTTAGCTGAATGCTGGTACCTTTTTAAAAATATGTCAATAAATATTCAGTTTGTATAGAGTAATTGAAAAAGAATACTCACTTGTGGCTCAAATACCTGAATATCGTTTGTCTTTGATATTTGAAATCTAATTTAAATCTAATGAGGATATAGATATACATAATATGAAATCAAGTAACTATTTATGTTGTTGCAAGTGGAATTATAAGGTAATTTGAGTCAAACGATTTTGGTTCTCATAGCAAAATTCAACTTAAAACTTTATTATTATTTGGTAGATTATTTTGAAGAGGTCATCATTAATTATTTGTGAATTATTGGTTTTATTGTAAATGCTAAAAAATATTAGAGTGGTTGAAATAAGATCCACTCTTTTTTGTTCTTCATATGATGCACAATATCAGAACTGTGAATTTTTAGGTAAAAATTCTTCTACAGTGAAGTGATTCAGTTCAATGAACTTATAAATTTAGGTCAGAAATTTAACTCACTTGTTTAATTTTCATATGCCTTGTAGTTTTGTTCTTTACCTTTTTTGTTTTCTAAAATAAACTAAGAATAGCTGAAACAGAAAAAATCGTATTGAAAAAAATTATTCGAACCACCCTAAGGCACTCATATATTACACAGGTATGTACTTCCATAACACTTATCCGACAATTTTAATTTAAATATATGCATGCATTGATTGAATTGGCACGTGACATTTTATTTCTAAAAATCTGACCCAGTAAGAAATAAATTAATAATGTGATGTAAAAAAAAAAACTCAATAGTAGAAGTTTATAAAACTCACAGTTCGGGTGAACATTTTAAAATTCGTCATTCTCGCAAATAATGTTAAACTCTTCCGCGTTAATTTAGCTGTTTTTTGTTATGTTTGTGTGTTGTGCAATTGTAAATATGATTGGAGAAGTTTTTTGGAATTTATTTAAATTTTTTTTTATAAAACTATTAGTGAGGCTAAGGCTTTTCACTAGAAACGGATATTATTGAAATCGAATGCCAGTCAGTGAAGGCAAAAAATAAAAATCCGAAATCAAACATATACTTATATATGGCGCGGGTGTAAGTGTTTTGAAAAAAAAAAGTTTGTAGAACATAAAAATTTCTTCAATTTTGTTATAAAATGTTTTTTTTTTTTATTAAGTTTTTGCTTTCTTGACTCATTTATCCACTTAAAAGTGAACAAGCAAAACAAGACAAAATTCAACCAGTCCAGTTGAATAGTGACCTTCTTAAAAAAAAAAACTGCACTCGATTCGATTCAAATTTGCGAAAAAGTTAATCCTGATTAATTTTCCGGGCTGCACCAATGTCCTTCACTGTTTACGAAAGAGTTTAACCAGTGCAACTAACGTATTGAGTTTTAAGTTCTTTGACCTAATAATTTTTGTAAAAAAATCAGAATTAAGACCCTAAAAAAGGAATAGTAATGTAAAACCCAAAAAAAATAATACTTGATAAAACGCCCAAGACGTCAGTTATTACTAAAAGAAACAATTATACAAATCATTCTGCCACGCTATCTTAAAAAATTCTTTATTTTTTATTATCGGTTATACAAAGTCAATCTAAATAAAGTGATAGGGCCTAATGATTTATGATTAAAGTAGATATAGGCAGGTATACAGTGAATATGATTTAACGTAAAAAAAATATATATATAAACCGTCAAATTTAGACTTTTAGGGAAACAAACATTCCTTGCATTGACGTTTTCATTTGATTTGTTTTTATGTATAGAAAAAACTCTAAAACAAACTCTTTCATATGAACATTCTGAGTAATTAGCAAGTTTGCTAACTTAAATAAACTTCTTTGAATGGCAGCGTTCAGTCAATATTTGGTGAAAATAAAATAACCACTCAATAAATCTTTTAGTCCCCAACAGTAACGAATAATCATTTTTCACTTTTTGTTTAGAACATTCGTAATTTTTAAGACATACATACCCTTGGAAGAAAAATATATATGTTCTCAGAAATCTCAAGAAATTAAAAATGAGCAACTGACTGAATAATTGTAAACCTTTCCTACTAAAGGCCCAGGTGAGATTTTTTAAAATTCGATTAAGCTAAAAAGAGTGAGTAATTGATTTTGATTCTCACTCATGTCTTTCAAGTATTAGAACATAAATTCGGACCATTCCATATTACTTGATTCGCTAAAATAGCTTAATCTCAAATCTGGGTTTCTTAAATCTCTAAAAATTTTCTCAATTAAATTGACTTAGAGGAACAAGGAAATAAATTAAAAATTAAAACTCTTGACTCTTGTTTTCTTTTCAAAATAAATCTAGAAATAATAGTACCAACGTATAGCGAACTAATAATATTTTCAACCAAAAAACAAAACTGATTTCAAGAATTTTCAAATGACGTCAAATCTGTCATCTGGAATCAAACCCAAAAAAATAACACTGTCATAATTTTTCAGCATAAGAGAAATCTTGTTTAGGTATATTTATGAGAAAGAGAAGATCTATGAGACCTCTCATATCAAAACAAATATTATGGTAATATTTTTTTAACATTTCCGCTTTAGCTTATAAATCTTGACACCATTTCACGATTTAATTGAATATTATAAACCATGCAATTGAAAAAAAAAGAAAAGTATTTAATTGTTATCAATGGCTACATTGTTTATTTTTCACGTGACCAAAACTAATCACAACTAACGACAGTTACCTTTATACTGTACATATGTATGAGCAATATTTAAAAATAAATATTGTGCATCCCCTTCATTCCAAAAAAATAACAACAAGCAAACAAAAAATATCTACACTTCAATTGCCTGCAATAAAGCAAATCAGGTTTCAACTATCCGTCTTATCATCCAGAATTGCAATAAAATGTTTCCAATGCTTATTTATCCCGTCCCCTTTCGATTAACCTGTCTTTCCAGTAGTCTACCCTCTCCTTTGGTGCACCGTTTTATATCAGCCAGCCCGTTTATGGTTTTTTACACAAGCTATAGTCACAATGTTAGAATTAGATTGCCGATGAAGATACAAAAGTTCCGATAAGCTCTGGTATCAAAGTAAAAATGTTTAAATGATTAAAGAGTCGTAAAATATACATATTGTTTTTTTTTTCTGATAGACTTTCAAAAATAATTCCAAAAAACTGCCCGGCACCAATATTGTGCCGAAAAAGGAAAAAAAAGTATCGGTGGCGAATCCGTTAAATTTTAAAACTTATAACTTTCAATAATAAGAAATAGAAAATTGTCTGCAATGGCTAAAAACCCGAATGGAAAAGTTGTAAAATGTTTCCTTCTTAATGCCATAAAGTTCATATCTTCGATTTTTAACGACTTATTGATGGATGGATAATCGCAGAACAAACACTGTCAGCAAAATTAATCTCAGATTGTTATCATAGCATTTAACGTGAGTTGTTACTCCGATAACGAGGAGCAATTTAGTAAAAGGAGGCTAACATTGGTCATAGAATTTAGTAGGCCAAATGGTTTTGGCTAAAGCAAGTAGGATCTCTCTATTTTTGTAAAAAAAAATTGAGGGCCAAACGGTTTGAAACGGTTTTTATTGATCTATTGGTGTTTCTATCTAAGTTCAAAGGTAATTTTTTTTTACAAAGAAACAATTAATTCCCTGTGTAAAAGTCAAAAAAGTTCAAATTGTGTAATTTTTAAAAACAGAAAAAAAAAATCTGAATAAGATGTGTGTGATGAGTTCTACGAGTAACGCAAAATTAGTGAAGTCAATTATTTGTAAAGACTAAAATATTATTTCTCCTAACCCAAAATAAATTCAATTGGATTTATTTTATAGTGGTTCTTCATAAATATACTTAATAACTTAAATTAGACAATTGATGATTTTCGCCATTTTCTTTAATTTAACTTTTCCACCTTTTGAATTTCTTTACAATTAAAATATGATCAATTTATGGAAAAAATATTAAATAGACGAGTAAGCCGATATAAAACTATTTTTATTACAATTTATTTATTAACACTAACTGTGATTATTCTAAAACAGATTGACTGTGAATGACTAGTGTAAAGGGTCGGTTTTTCTTGGATAATTTTGGAAATAAATGATAAGCAATGTGCATGTTACAAGTAAAAACCGTTTGTCTCCGTTAATGCGGAAGGAATTATTTTCTTAAGACGTAAAATGGAGAAAATATTAAGACTCTCTTATGTATTTTCTTTTAGTGTAAAGTTTTTTCAATGAACAATTTTAAGAACTCACTCCCTCACACAAATATTTTAGCAAATAAGATTGAAAACGACATGAATTATAAAACTTTCTTGGACCAGAAGATGTCACATCAATCAAAAAGTTTTTGAAAAAAAATGAAAATTTTAAAAATTCTTGTAAAATATTTTTTTCTGCGTCACGAATGTGGCATTTAAGTGGCATACTTACATAAGTGATTTATGATTGGTTTCACTTAAGTGCAAAAAATAAAAATGGAGATCTACACAAAACTTTTGATTAAAGATTAAATTGAATTATTTTCCATTAATTTAATTTTGCACCAAAAAATATGATCAATTGGGTAAAATACCTGTAGCAAAAAAAATATTTTCAGTGATTTCCATGATGACTGAATGCTAAAAAAAACCCCCAACGAAAATAAATATCCACAGGCAATTTATCCTTAAATGTAACTTTTTCGGAATGTTAATCAATTGTGGGGTAAAAGTGTGCTTCAATTGCATAAGTTTCGCTTACAAAAAAGCGAAATGCAAAACGAAAAGCAGAACAAAAATTTCGGTCACGAATTCCTGCAGCAGCAGCGTTGGTCTTATAGACGCAACATTCAAAATGGCGGTTCAGGGACAGTAATATCTTAACGACACACCCAATGACGAATCATTTCTGTTGATTGGCCTTATCAGTATTAAGATTAGTGTATATGTAAGCCTTATTACAAACGGTGAGTTCAGATTGCAAACCCAAAAAATTTCATCTTAAAATAAAATGTTAACGTATTAAATACCCTACTAGATTTTACAACTGAGTCATACAGTTTTGTTTAAATGTTTGTCAACGCCGACAATTTGTATTACCTGGTGCATCGAACGTTGAGATTGGGTTTTTTTTTATTTTAAAATTCGATATTGTGAAGACTTTTTTAAATTAAGCTTACTATTAAGCTTATATCTACAAAATTTATTCTACCTATCCATTAAAGATTACACCAGCGACTCTAGCAATCTGTTGCAATATTTGGGTATTGTTTTTTCTTATAAAGAATTTTTTTTATTGACTAATTTTTGGTTTTAATTAATTTAATTTAATTCTCAAGGGGAACCACTTCAAATTACCAAACCACTTCAATTAATAATAATTAATCAATGAATCATAATATCAACGACTTGACTTTTTTCAATATCTATTTGTTTTCAAATCTTTTAAATCAATTAACAAATCTATACAAAATCTACACATAATTTGTGTTCTTTTTCCCAAAACAAACTTGTTGAATTGACTTACAAGAGTACGTGCATGCACTAAGCTGTAGTAATTGTATTTTCCACGCTTTTCGGTGTAGATGGTAATTCCTTATCCTTGACAAAACGCCGATACACGATTCATGTCGAAACCGAAAAAAAAAATTGATCGATAATTCGTACATATAGTATATTGGTGTTGCGCTGCTTTACACGCTTTCCATTTCTTGGCTAATCTTATACAGTCCTTGCAACTTTGAAATATAATAAAACGATTCGATTTTTTCATGAACGGTGTGATGAGTTATGAGATTTTTGTTTTAAGACTCAATTTTGAAAACGATTGTATATTTTTCATTAAAATTTTATTATGTGTATGTTATTATTTGCAAATCAATTTTTTTTTTCTCAAATATATGTATAAAAAAAAAATAATTTTTTTGGAAAAACGACTAACTGTAAATTTTTTTTAAACTTAAACTTATTTTTGTACAGATTTTTCATTGATTACATATACTAATATGTTTTCTTATAAAGTTATTGTTTTTAAAAATTTTTCTTTATTCCAAAGTACCTTAGCATAGGAGCAAGCTCGAGCGATTTAGTAGTGCATTTTTCAACTTAAAACTTATTTATACTTAATGGGATCTTTTGAATTTGTCAATATGTAATTTTGAAAAATATGTTTTGACATTATCACGACACAAAACCGTAAATAGTCTATTCCGAATAATTTTGTTGTTCTCTGTCGTATTTGTATATGCTTCGAAACTTACGAGCTGAAGCGTGTACATAAGTTCGACTGGATCGATTTTTATAAAATCTTGAAGGTACCTAGAGCCTTTTCGGTATTGTTCATTAGCAGTGCCTGCCATAGAACCACTTTTTCAATTTTCGTTAAATTCTTTACCGATTTCAATGAAATTTTGAGAATTTTAAAAATGTAGTCAGTTTTATAAACCCCATAATGGATAATGCATCAGTGGCCCGTGAACCATTGTGTTTCGTTACACCGAGCTGCCCACAATAAATTCGTCATCCATCTATAAAGAAGCTTAATTATGACCTACCGACTCTCGGAAACCATAACTTTTTTGGATCTTTAGCAAAACTCAAAATATAAAAAAAAGATAAGATCTTAAAAAAGAAATTACTTATTAAAAAACAAATTTTAAAAATTTAATGAAGAAACTTAAAAAAATGATCCAAGAATTAATTTAAACAAACTTGCAGTCGGGTTGATTCCTTAGGTATAGATTTTTGAAGTAACGAAATGAATGAAATTAAAAGCAGCTAATTTTAATTTGAATAGAAATCTTATAAAACTGCAAAACAAATGTCATATGTACTAATATTTTTTACCATTCTCAGATGAAGTCCCTATTTTTTGCCTTTTTGGGTCTGGCACTATTTGCCTCAGTGATCAGCGTTCCTATTACAAAAACGGAAAAAGAAAACCTTGTTGGTGTTGAACCCGTAGCTAAAGCTGAAACTAACTATCGAATTCCAACTGATGTCTTGCCATCGCACTATAATATATCATTGAAGCCATATCTACTTGAAGAAGATGGCGACAAGCAATTCACCTTTGACGGTGAGGTTTTCATCGATATCAAAACTAGTGTGTCAAACTTGAAGACAATTATTTTGCATTCTAAGAAATTGTCTTTCAATACATCTGAGTTGTATGTGACAGCTACACCTGAATCTAAAATCGACCTTACAAATATCGAAATTGATCCAGTCACTGATAAGTTCAAATTAACATTGAAAGAAGCCCTGAAAGTCGATACAAGCTATACTTTGCATTTTGTTTACACGGGTATAATGGAAGATGATATGCATGGTTTTTACAAAAGCTCCTATGTCGACAGTAAAAATGTCACAAGGCAAGTATCAAAAACAAATTTTAGCAACTAGAATTATAAATTTTAATGGGTTTACATTTTCATTTATCCGCAGATGGTTGGGATCAACACAATTTGAAACAAATCATGCTCGTCGTGCTTTTCCCTGTTTCGATGAACCAAAATTTAAAGCCACTTTTGATGTGGCAATCACTCGACCCAAGAGCATGAAAACAGTCAGTAACACAGACATGATTTCAAGCCAACGTATTGAGTAAGTTCACTTCTTTTGTTTATTTTTTGTTTTCAAAAACATTTTCATTTAAAATCCGTAAGAAACTAACTTTTAACAATATTTTTTGCATTTTCGTTTTGGTAGAAACACACCCTACTACAAAGATGTCTACGCTAGAACACCGATCATGTCAACTTACATTCTGGCCTTCCTTGTTTCTAATTTCAATGAACGCAGCGATATGAAAGGGCAATTCCACGTAGTTGCACGTCCTGAATATTACGGCCAAACCGAATATGGTTTAGATGTCGGTGGCCAGCTTCTTGTTGAATTCGATAAATACACAAAATTGCCTTATTATGAGACCGGTGTTGAAAAAATGCATTTAGCAGCTATTCCTGATTTCTCAGCCGGAGCAATGGAAAACTGGGGTCTTCTGACATACAGGTTAGTCAAAATAAAAATAGGCTCAATTTGTTCAAATAAACTAACGAAATATTTAGGGAACGTTCTTTGCTTTATGACGAAGGATCAACAACACTTTCTGCTAAACAGTCTATTGCTGCAGTCATAGCTCACGAGCAAGCTCACATGTGGTTTGGCGATTTGGTAACTTGCGATTGGTGGAGTTATACTTGGCTTAATGAAGGTTTTGCTCGTTATTTCCAATACTTTATGACGGCTGAGGTAAGTCAATCGACCCCAAAATAACTATAGATAAGAGTGTTTAATAGATCTATTTTATTTAAATGGATTTTAGGTAGAAAAAGAAATGGAATTGGAAAAACAATTTGTCGTCGATCAGATTCAAGTTGTATTCAGAATGGATTCAACAAATACTACAAATCCAATGAGCGACACCACTGCAGCTTCTCCAGAAGATCTGTCTCGAATGTTCAATAGCATCTCTTACAACAAAGGTGGTTCTGTAATACGAATGATTCAACATGCAATGGGAGAAGACAAATTTAAAGATTCTCTTCAAAAATATCTCCAGAAAAAGTAATATTAAAATAAAATAGCTTTCACTTTCTACATAGTTTTAACACTTCTTTTTTTGCAGTAAATACAAAAACACAGTTCCAAAGGATATCTTCGACGAATGGAAAGCAAACTGGCCCGCAGACAAAGTGAAATACGCGGATGGTGTCTTTAAAAGTTTCACCGAACAAGTTGGCTATCCAGTTATTCATATTGAACTTGCTGAAGATTCCAAGAGCATGACTATAAATCAGAAGCGTTTTTTGCTCAACCCAGGAGATGGCAGTGATGCAAGTCTATTGTATACTGTTCCATTTACTTACACAACCAACCTGGAAAAAGATTTCAATTCAACAACTCCAAATTTATACCTTGAAGATAAGACTGACAAAGTGAAAGTAGACTTCAAGGAAGCCGTTAAATGGGTGATGGGAAATATTCAAGAAACCGGCTACTATCGTGTTAACTATAGCACTCAAGCCTGGAATCAAATCCATAATGCATTGAAGTCTGATAATTGGGATGGCATTCACGAGCTAAACCGAGCTCAATATGTTGACGATCTATTGGCTCTTTCTCGTGCAGGTCAACTGCAATACGAGCTCTCAATGGCGTGTCTCAGGTACTTGGAAACTGAGATCAATTATCTCCCATGGACGGCAGCTTTCAATGGCTTTGATTTCTTGGCCGCTCGTCTTGGCTTGGACAAGGGCGATTTCGCCCACTACATAACTAAAATTTCAACAAAGGCTTACAATAAACTTGGTTTTGTAGAAAGTAAGACAGACAAAACTCTGGATATCTATACCCGCAGCAAGATTATCTCATGGAACTGCAAATACGGCCACAATAATTGTATTGCAGAATCATTAAAATTGTTCAGAAATATGCATAAGGAACCTGTGCCCGTTAATATTCGTGGGGCAGTCTATTGTACAGCCATGCGCGATGGTAATGAAGCTGACTTTGATAGTCTCTATTCAAAATTGAAGGCCGAACAAATTCCAACAGAACAAGTGTTGATTATTAATAGTTTAGGTTGTGTTCGGGATTCAAAACTTGTCAAGCGTTACTTTGATATTATTCTTAGTAATGAAATTCGTCGTCAGGATAAATCTTCAGCACTATCAACGCTCTACACCGAAAACGCAGAGAATGTTTCACCAGTTTTTAATCTTATGGCCGACAATTGGATAGCCTTAGAAAAGGCGAAGTTCATATTTTTTAAACGATCGATGTGAATTAACTGATATTTTTCTTTTATGTTAACAGCTTGGGGTCTTATTCAGCAGTTGCAGATGAGATTTTAAACATTGCGTCACGCTTCACTACAGCAGAACAGCAAAATGAACTGGGTGCGTTCTATGGATTAAATAGTCATAAATTCGGTAGCTCTCGAACGACTTTGGATAAGGCTGTTAACACAGCAAGGCAGAACCTGTCTTGGTCTAAGAAGAGATTGCCTGCAGTGCTAAAATATTTGAAAAACTTTAAAAATAGTGCCAGAAGTGTTGGTATAAGTTCCTTGATAGTTGTTTTAGCGGCTTTTATGTCCTACATGTTAAGATAAGTAAGTTTGAATAATATGTGAATTTTTTTTATAAATTTGCTTCGATGTATGTACATAATGTAAGTAAACTTGATTTTATATTAAGTGAAAATAAAGTAAACATAATAAATCTTAAACGTTTTTTGTACAATTACAAAATGGTGCCTTAATATTTTAAACTATTCTGGAAAGTGTAATTTTTAGTTTTGTCATTATAATTTACAGTTGGACAGTGAACTGCTTCATTACAATATATTAACATCTTTTTTTTTTTTTTTTTTTTTTTTTTTTTTTTTTTTTTTTTACACTTCAGATTCTTTGCTGTAGTGAGCTTAGAGCAAGCTTCAACTACAGTAAGAGGCTCATCATAAGTGCATGTGTTAGTGGTTAGTAAATGTAATGAAAACAAACACATGCAACACATAAAAATATCTACATAATTACAAAAATTAAAAAGTATAAAAATAAAACAAAATTAAACAAAAATATACAAAATACTAGACATTCACGATATCTATTGTTAAAAATAAAACAATATCACGACAGAGGAGCACTGGTTCGAAACGAAATTTTTAGTCTTAATTTACTCATGTTGAAGTCGATAGACAAATTGTTTAAATTAAAAAGCCTGCACATACGGTTCAAAGGTTCATGCAAGCCATAGTTGGTTCTATGGAAATCAACGTGTAAAAGTTCAAATCTTCGCAGGTGGTGAGATCCTCCGCGGTAGTTAATGCCGATGCAAGCTAACAAATCGGAAGCATCGATTTGACCATTATTGAGTTGATGAATAAATATAAGGTCATTATTGACACGTCTTTGATATAAAGTTTGGATTTGCAGAAGTTGGATTCTATGTTCATATGGTGGTAGATTGAACGGGTCAGTCCAAGGAAGGCCCTTCAGAGCAAAGCGAATGAATTTATGCTGAATTGATTCAATCCGACTTTTATGTGTTTCGTAGAAAGGGGACCATACTTGTGAGGCATATTCAAGATGAGGACGTACATAACAATTGTACAAAGAGAGAGTAACGTATGGATCGTTAAATTCCTTTGCCCAACGTTTAATAAAACCAAGCATAGAGCTGGCTTTCTTAACAATGAAATTTATATGTTCCGTGAACTCTAAATTAGAACTAAAATGAACACCCAAGTCCTTAAAGCTTGAGATACGACCTAGTTTATGCTGCGAAATATAATAATCAAAAGAATTTGGAAAACGTTTTCTTGAGAAAGTAATTGTTTGGCATTTAGCAGGGTTTAAAGTAAGACCATTTTTACTACACCAAACAGTAAAACTATCAATATCTGCCTGAAGAAGATGGTTGTCATGTTTGTCTTTAATTGTCTTGAAAATTTTCATATCATCTGCAAATATAAGAATCTCACTCGATTGTAGACATGACACGACATCATTTATAGCAAGAATGAACAGAAAAGGGCCTAGGTGGCTTCCCTGAGGTACGCCTGAATGGGCAATGAATGGACTAGAAAGACTATTGCAGAATTTCACCTGATAGGACCTATTTTCAAGATAAGATTTAATCCAATTTACAAAAAAGGGTGGGAAACCAAAAGCTCTTAGTTTGAACAAAATAATATTGTGGCTCAATTGATCAAATGCTTTAGAAAAATCGGTATATATACAGTCAATTTCACTTCCACTTTCCAAGGCATTCGAGCATTTGTGCACGAAAGAAAGAAGATTTGTTACGGTTGATCTTTTTTGGACAAATCCGTGCTGTTTTTCACTAATTAAATTCCTGGTATGAAAGGATAGGCTTTCACAAACAACTTTTTCAAAGAGCTTTGGGATACAAGATAATTTCGATATAGGCCGATAATTTTTGATATCAATCTTTTCGCCTTTTTTAAAAACGGGAGTAAAAATGATTTTTTCCAGAAGCAAGGAAATTTGCCTGATTTAATAGAGAGCTCAAACCAAAGTTTAAGGGGTTGAACTAGAATGTGTCCACAATTTTTTATTACTATTGGGGGAACTCCATCAGGGCCAGAAGAATAGTCATCTTTCAATGAAGAAAGATATTCTAGAATAGTGTTTTCATGCAGAGAAATACTATTACAATTTGTTTGGGCATAGATATGGAAGTTTTTAAAATATTCTTCATCAACAACAACAGGTGCCTCAACGAAGGAGTTACGAAAATTATTCGCAAAAGCGTTGCAAATATCGGCGGTCTCACGTAACGAGCAGTTTTCATAAATAAAATTCGACGGATAGCCATCTGAATTTTTCTTTGAGTTAACGAGTCTCCAAAATGATTTAGGGTCCTGTTTTAAAGAATTTCCCGTTTCATTTACATAATTTGTATACAAAGTTTTTGAAAGGGCTTTAAATTCCTCGAAAAAAGCAATATAAGAAAAGTGGTCAACTGGTGAAAGAGTTTTTAAGTATAATTTCCAGGCTTTATTTCTTTTGTTACGAAGTAATCTAAGCTCTTTCGTGTACCAAGCATGACGAAAATTCAAGTTTTTCGATAATTTTAATGGAACAGTATTTTCCACACAAGCGTTAAAAATATTATAGAAAATAGAAACGGCATCGTCAATATTAGAAGAAACGGATATCTGACCAACAATATCAGACCTAGTTAAATTTTCAGAGAGCAAACGAAAATCTGCCTTTTTGAAGTCAAAAATATACGAGCAATCGTAAGAGTTGCTATTTTCAGTTAGATGACTGCTCAAGTCAAGAAAAATATCCAGGGGAGGATGATAGTTATCTATATTAGTAATACCGGAACTAGATTCTAGAACAAGTGTACTAATAGCGTCAGAAGAAAATACTAAATCGAGAATTCGATTTTTTGAGTTTTTGATACAGCTTACTTACTGTAAGTCAGTGCAACTAAATTTATCTAGCAAAAGCAGTTCAGATTGGGAAGAAGTTAATGAAGGTTCATAGAAGGTTTCATCTTCAGAGGGAACCCAGTCAATATGCGGTCTTACACATCAAGAGTCAGTGAGGTATAATGAGCTCCCATATGCAAAAATTGGTTTGTTCCGCGTGCAAACTAGTATTCTGCTATGGACAAAGAGATTCCTGGAAGACTGGGATTGAATTTAAAGGATCATAAACAAACTGCTGAATTTCAAATTTATGGGTATAACTTAGTGCCATTATTCTTTCGCCACCATATGGTCTCGCCGTCTACGTAAGAAATGATGTTGCTTACCAATTTCAACAACAATATGGTCCTAGTACCAACCCCTTCTTTAACTTCTTGCGGTTCAAGTTCTCGGTAGACAAGCACATCATACATTATTGTTTCCTCTATAGAAGCCCCAATTTGGACAGAGTTTCAACTTCTCGTGAATTTGACGCCATGTCTCACTTCTCACTGTCTGACTCCATCCAAAGAATTGTTTCCTTGCATCCTCCCACTGAAATCGTAATTACGGGCAATTTCAATGTACATAATTCTTCTTGTCTTCAACATTCGGGCCAGACAGAACATGAAGGTATGTGTGCTGAGATCTTCGAGGAGTTTAATCACCTTACTCAGCTTGTCAACGAACCTACCCGAACATCGAAAATACCCTCGACTTGTTTCTTACCTCTAACTCCGATAAATACACAAAGACAAACAGTGTATTAACTATAGGCACATCTGAACATAATAATTTTCCGTGCCAAACAAATCCAGTTAGAGAAAGAACTCCTATGAGACCCGTTTGGCAATACGAGAAAGCCAAATGGGACGGCCTCAATAATTGTTTTCAGAATCTTTAACTGGTCACTATGCTTCCTCGGTAGTGACGTAGACTCCAGCGCGGATATGATTACTAATATGATTATTTTGGGAATGAGAACTTTTATCCCGAATAGGGCTAAGAGCATCAGACCCAAAGAGAAATCATGGTTCCATGCGAGCTGTAAAGATGTTATTAGGGTCAAAGAGGTTAGCTTCCTATGTTTTAGAGGCAACCCAACAGGAAAACCGGAAAAAGCTCAAACAAGCCAGGAAAGCCTGCAACGCCTATATTCAAAGGACCACATTTTCGCATGACTAAAAATTAAGACAAAAAAATACTAAAATGTCCCACAGGTAGTAAACATTGTTGATCATTCGTAAAAAACATAAAGAAAAAAACATCTTCCTCGGTCCCAACACTCATTGTCAATGACACTCCCATCGTTAGCTCGTTCGCCATTAACTCTTTGCCATCTGATAGTGTCATGACTCCCCCAGTGCTTGTGCGCGTAAATGATTCTATGGGACAAATCTTCTTTCGTACTCGAGCTGTGGCGAGAGTCCTAAAAGATCTTGACATACATAAATCCGCAGGCCTAAATGGAATCCCCGCTATTGTTCTGAAGAGGTGTTCTTCCACGCTGGCAAACCCCATGCGTAAGCTTTTCCATCTTTCCAAGTTTGGCATCCTGCTCTTTTATCGAAAATGCGTGCTTTTGGTATGGATGAAACCCTTCTTCGTTGGATTAGTTACTTTCTTTCGAATCGCTCTATACAAGTAGCATTAGACGGGTTCAAGTCTGAAACCCACAACATAAATGATGGTGTGCCACAGGGTTCCATTTTGTGTCCGACCCTCTTTCTCATTTTCATTAATGATCTTCTGTCTGTACCTATAACTACTAATCCATTAAATTGTTTCGCTGACGATAGCACCCTTAGCTTTACATATGCGTTTCCAGATTCACATCCCTGCTCTTCGGACGTGGAACTGAAACGCCTAAATATGATAAGTACATTAAATTCTGTACACTGAGAAAAAAGTCAAATAGATCCATTGTAAAATCAAACAGAAATGACCCCGTTTTGGCATTGACGCGATTTGAAGTTGTTTTAAAAGGAAATGTAGTCAATTATTTTTGAAAAAAATTTAACGAAATGATATTTGATTTAACTTTTCTTTATTTTAAATTGAATTTGTTCCTATTTGCCTTGATTTACTTCGTTCAATGTTGTTTCAACTAGAATTATGATTATAATTTTCTAAATGGTTATATGTTTGATTCAAAGATGTTTCTTGTTAAAATAGAATAACCTTAAAACCAGTATTATCAAACAGAAACAAAGTTATTTCAAACTGTATTATTTTCATTTATATTAAACTCATTCTATTCAATTTAATTGAATTCTTAGTTGGAAGAGGGAAGTTTTTATTTTTTTTTTATTAATTGATATTTTGATTAAAAATTGTTTTTTTAGACTGAGACTTATTGATCGAGTCAAAAATTGCTAAAAACTACAAATAATAATAAAAAGGTTGTAATTTTGACAGAATTTTTTGACTTAATCGATGAGTTTTAATCTAAAAAATATTTTGCAATCATTCAATTTACAAGAAAAATATAAACTTTCTTCTTCCGACTGACGATCCAATTTATATAAGGCTTTGGCTGTTAGTCTTCGCAATGCTTTAATTTAAGATTCCTGAGAAAAAAACAACAATGCACATATATATACTAATATATACTTACCTATCCAAACCCTCCCCTCAATAAATCTCTAGAAATGTGAGATTTATTGTGGGATGAAAAAAGTCTTTATCAAAAACAAAAAAAAAATCCAAATTTCATCATTTTGTTTACAAAAATTTATTTCTGAAATAACATTTTCCATTATTAATAGAATGAACGTGTAATGGAGGACTTGTAAAAAACGAAATGTTTTTTACATAACAATTTTTAAGCTTTTTACCAATTTCATAAGACTGAAAATGAGAGTCAAATTGTTTAATATCAATCTGATAGCAATATACATAGACTTCTTTATCGTCAGTTAAAAGTAAAATTATTTTATATAAATTCATGACATCTTCTGAATACGAAAAAGAGCATAAATAATAATTTTGTTTATAAATCGTTCCCTTATATTCGACTTGATATAAGGACTTATACGTTCTATCTTTTAAGTCGGATTCAATAATTAACTCTGATTGAGGAAGTGAGATTTGTGAGGTTATTTTGAAATTAGTGAAACATATTTCATTTATATCTATTCCATTCTTATATTTGACAATAAATTCCGAAAATTTCAAGCAAGCTTTTTTCGCTAGAGTTAATGACGGATTAACTCTTGAGATTATACTTTTGGAGTACATTTTTGATTGTTTATGTTTAGCCTCGAATCTATAACACCAAATAAATTTCAAAGGACCGCTCTTTTTAATTGCTAAAGGATAATGTGTTAAGAAATGATGCTTTGGCTTAAGAGTATCACCAAATAAAGACACGTATAGGGAATGATGTTGTTTTATTAGGCTTTCTAAAATGCTAATATCACCCTCTCTATTGAAAATTGGTCTTAATAGAAAATCGACTATTTTAATTAGCAAACATAACAATGTCCATGCCTGATTATCCTGAGGAACTAAATCGCCTATCATAAGTGGCAAGAAGTGTAAAAAAGTCCAGCACTCCCGAGCTGTCATTTTTAAATTCATGTTTTTTAGTTTTTGAATCTCAATTGGAATGGACATATTTCCAACCTCAGTTTCTCCGTAGGAGAATAAACCTTTTCTGCAATTTAATTTATTGGTCGATGGTTAATAGTTTTGTTTCTATTAGAGATAACAGTATGTTGCATATATCGTACACGCAAATGCCTTCAAACAAGTCATGCATAATGTCAAATGCATAATTATCGGTTACATGGAAAGAATTAATGCTATTAAAGATACAATTTTCACGCAGCCCTGTTTGCAAAGCATCATTTCTTGCAAGGTCTTCCTGATAGTTCAATTCATTTCTTATCAATTCATCAAATTCTTGACTAGCTGCTTTTGTCATATTTTTATCTAACTTGCACAATCTACAAAAGTAATTGCTATTAAACGACCGGGAGAACCCTAAAATACTATTAAGGCCGAGATTGTCACCAACAACTAACCCCAAAACAAAATTAATTTGAAATACTGCATTATCGATGCAAATTTCCACTCCATGCTCTTCAAGGTATTTAATTTCATTTATCACATGTATAAAAGTTATATCGTTTTGCAAAATTTTGGTAAATTTTGTTCTGACAAATCCAAAATGAAATATAAAATCCAATTTAGAAAGAAGGTGTTGGGGAATATTCGGAAAAATGTAGTAGGCTGCACATACGCCATCGGTATGTGATCCCAAAGGATTATTTATTTCGTAATCATCAAAGTATAAAATAAATGGAATAACATATTTTTTTTGCAAAACCTGTCTTTTTTTAGCAAAAATTTCACCGTTCACAAAATTATCAAATGTTTTAGAATTGCGTTCTAGTTTTTCAATACATAGCAATGTATTTTGCAAAACATTTGGCAACTCAAAAAACTTTTTTATTTGGAAGCGAACTGGCATAAGATAATAATTATAAAACGTTTCTGCTAATGTTGGTTTACCTCGTTGTACTTTTTCTGCTATAGCGGTTTTTAGTAAAAAAGTAATTGGTGGTTGATAAATTCCTATTTTTTTAATAGTGTCAAAAAATGTGTATTTAGTGTTTATGCCCCTAAACGGGTTGTTTGTGAAAGCTGATATTACTTGAACTATATGTTTATTATCATTGGTCGACAAAAGCAGAATCATATTTCCGATAGGTTTCATTATTTCATGTACAGAGTTCTGAATTATAGCCACATCTTTCAGTGGCAGATTATCTTTTGAATATAAATCTAACGTAAATAACATTGCTTTATTTTTTAAATCTTCTACCATATTTCCTAAATCTATTTCATTTTTATTTGTAAGGTCTTTTTGATTTAATATGGAATTCATTTGCACGATAAAACATTGTTCATTCGAAATTTTTGGGTTATGATGTGAAATTGAATTGATTTTCATGGGAATGGCTTTTGAATTTGAAGTGCTTGGATTTTCGTTATCACGTTCATGTGTTTTTATTAAATGTGATTTGAAAGTCTTTAAACTGGTAAAAAGCTGTCTACATTCTGATTGAAGACATTGAATAGTTTCGTATTTATTTATGAAATGATTTATTTTGAGATGAAAAACTAAGGCATCTGCGTCAGGTAAAGTTTCGTAACATTTAAAGCAAAGAAAATTCATTTTTTATTAAATGAAAATAAATTTAAATAAATAAATAAAAAAAAATTATTCGTTTGGAATTTGAATGATTCATTGGGAGTCGATTTATTTTTCAAAAAATTCATCAATGCCACCACAGAAGGTGTTTGACATTGAGCATCAAACTTTGTCGTTATATCAAAAAAGTATTTTTGTATGAAGAGCCATACACTACAGCAGGCTTTTGGATAGCTTAAATTTAGGACTTGAAAAATTTTGAAACACGAACTTAAGCATTCAATAAATGAAGGTAATTTAAATAAAATATCGTCAAAGTATATAAAAAATTCATTGATTTGGTAAATATCAACTCCCACCACAATCATTATTGGTTGAATTGTTAAAAAAGATGTGACATATTTTGATTTTAATTTATCTACCGTTATCTTATAGTCGTTGATGTTAGTCAAATGAAGTATAAAACTTTCTTCCGCATCCGCAATAGTGAATTTTCTTTTGTGCTTTTTTGTTGGTGTAGTTGAACGGGCTGTTGGTGTAATAATGCTGTTCAGCAGTTTGGCAACTATGTAATCGGAACCATCTACATAATGTAAATAATTTTAAGTTAAAAAGAAATTGTAATTCTGTTGGATTACCTTTATCCCAAAGTATTTTACAAGAAGCAAATTCTTCTCGCGATTTTTGATTTTTTAAATATTTTAAATAATATTCGAAGATCCTTTTCTTAAATTCTGACCATTTGTCGAGCAGACAATTTTCTTTTTGAGGATAAAGAAAACTAAAATCACGGTTAATCTAAAAAAAGTGAGAGACGTATTTAAGTTTTCAATTCTTTTTAATAGAGTTAAATTTATTCTGCTTACCAATTTATAACCAAATACTTCTTTAAACGATGGCCAGTTTTCCAAAAACTCAGTATTACTTTGCAGGGTTTTTAGATCCCTTCTTCTTAAAAGGTAAGTTTTATTCCAAATTTCATCACCAGAACCTGGTAAACTTAAACTCAAATTTTTTTTCAATTCGGCTTTTAAATTTTGGAGAACATCTTCATCAAATTCTACATCCGATTTATCATCTTCTTCTGCTACAGCTGGAATCTGCTCAACTTTTCGTCTTTTGCTTTTTATGTTGTGAAATTTATCGTATAATTTTCCTCCTGGACTTTTTCTGAGCTTCCTTCCAACGTAATAATAATCCTGGACCAGAAAAACGTATGATAAAAAATTGTATTATAAAGTTAATATTAACGAGTTAATGAAGAATAAATAAATACAAAAATCTGTTTATTGCTTTCAACTTAAATGTGCTTACCTTGTCTTCGTTGGGAAATATTGTTATTATTTTTGATGCAATTTCTTCGAATTCATCGGGATGAATTGTTTTTCTATTAAAGAGAGCTTTTTCCACAATAATATTTATTAAGTCCTGACGATGATTTTCAAGGAGACTTTCGTTATTTTTATAGAAAGAAACAATCGCTCTTCCTTTTTCGTTTTCCTCAAGGATGTTAACAAGCGACTGAAAAAGCAAAATTGATTATGACAACCTTCCATTAAAAAATGAAAAGTCAGTGTTTTTCAATCGCGTCGGGTTTGCTCAAAAACAAATAAAAGTGAAAATTTTGTTTGTCTATTTTAAACCCAGAAGTAATGGAGAAGAACTACCTTCGAACTCAAATTCAACTACCCCAAAAACATCGAGTAGGCGGTGTTATTATTAATTTTTTTATACTTACATCTGCGATGCTTATGTTTGTGTTTTGTGGATTATTTTGTATCCAGTCACCGACTTTTGAATTGATGGAAATGGTTCTGTCATCAATGTTGAACTATAACAGAATTTTGTTTTTCAGTACCCATTACATGCATGCATATAACAATGTAAAAAAACAAATAACAAACTTGATGGTTACCTTTTCTTTTTTATAAATTAATAGCTTTTCCCTGAACTCTGCTCTTGGTCCAAAAATCTTGGTATAAAATCCTTTATATCCTCTGGGGTAAGATATTTAAGCCTATCAAGTGTTATCTCGTTTTCTAGAAAACTAATGTTATCAAAATAATCCAAAAACAAAATCTAATTGTCTCAGAAATACTTACGATAGAAAACAGAAAACAGGTCGAGCAAATTCCAGTCCCTTAAAAGTTCCAATAATCCTTGATAACCTGGTAGCAAAGGAATTCCTTCAGCACCATCAATTATTAAAACAGTTGACTCTACCGTATTTGTATCGTTGTTGAAATCAATATTTTCTGCTGTAGACACTTTTAAGTTAACATTATTTAAATCGATATTTTCCATCGTGTCTTATTTTTTACTCACTAAGTTTCCGAATTATTTTTTTGATAAAGATTTAAATCACGAACACCATACACGACTGACCTTGCACGAAAAATTACTTAGAATGATGAAGATGACAAAACCACCGATGCCGACGGTAATTAACAGTTATGTGTTTACAGTTTCGTATTTTACTTCGTTTGGGTTCATTGTAATATACTTTGAGTTTGAATCAAACATAATTTGTTTAATTTTACTTTTGGCAAAAAATCTCAGGTTGTTGGGTGGCGCGTTTCACTTTATTTGGGTTAGTTTCAAATCGATGTGAGTTTGAACTTAATACAGTCTGTTTGATGTTTTTATTTTTCAGATATTTTAAATGCCCAGTTACTTGAAACAAACTCATTTATTGTTATTTCATGTTCAAGAAATACAATAAACATGAATCTTGTTGATTTAAGTAGACCATACTTAAAAAAAATTGTTTTTTTGTATTTAAATAGATAAGAGGTTGGATCAAGGCGATTTCTATTTGCCATTTTTAACTAGATTTCTAATATGCTTCTATTTGAGAAAACTCATAGTAGAGTTTTCTCAGTGATAGTTAAGTCGAGATGTACCCCCCTGGTATTATCTATGAGTGGCACTAGCATCGAAGAAACTAATCAGCTTGCGATTCGAGGTATGTGTATTACAAAATTACAAACTATGTTTTGTGGAATGAACACATACTTAACGTCGCCAAAAATGCTGCAATATGTTTAGGTTTCCTTTGGAGATGCAAGAAATTCTTTTCCCCCTCTGATCTGGCTATTATCTATAAAAGTTATATACGTCCAAAGCTTGAGTATAACTCCCATCTCTGGGCTGGTGCTCCAGCAACTTACTTAAACCTCTTGGAAAGTATACAAAGACGAGCCTTCAAAATGATCGGAGACAGAAGCATCATCGATACTTATACGTCACTCGAAAACCGACGTAACGTTTCTTGTCTCTCACTCTTTTATCGATACTTTTACAGAAAGTGCTCTAATGAAATAGCCAGTTGCATCCCTCCCCTTAAACGATTCAACCGTAATACTCGCGCTAGTTACGTTGCTTACTTAGATTCGGCAGAATTAAGTTATATGCTTACTACGATTCGGCAGAGTTAGGCTTACTTAGATTCGGCAGAATTAAGTTATATGCTTACTACGATTCGGCAGAGTTAGGCTTACTTAATTTCGGCAGCGAGAAAATAATAAAACATTGATTTACTATAATAACAACCTTTTTATTTGCTTCTCCAATTCTAACTAACTTACTTAATACATACTGTACAATATATTGGCTTAACTTAAAATCCAACGCTTTATTGTGTACACATCTGATATTATCTACCCGTTATCAATATAGTATACCTACATAATAGTAATGATGCTAAGTATAATAATTTCTTGTTACTAACGATAGTAGCATAGTCTGGCTGGGTAAGTTGTATACCTACATATTATGTTATATGTAATATAATGTAATATAACTCGCTCGAGCTCGAGCTCAGTGTAGATTTGATGTTAATGATTCTGCATTGTTCAAAGATGTTAACATGATGGCTATGGTGTATCAACAATAGAAAACAGACAAAAAAGAACAATCACTGTTCCTATTTTTTTATTCAGGGCAAAATTTTGGAAATTGCTATACATTTTTGACAATAAAAAAACTATAATTTTCTCCGCTTAGCGGTGAGTTAGAAACTTCAATTTTTACATATAATAAATAAAAAACTTTGGTAAAAAACTGAGTTGGTAACCTTAAAAAAATTTTCCAAGAAATACCAAAGAAATTTCACAATTATTTTTTTTATTAAAAATTTTGTTCAAGAATTTTGAAATTTAAATATTGAATTTTGTGCTTGAAAAAAAAAATTGGCAAACAATACAAACTATACCTCAAGCAGTTCATATAGTTCCATAGATATGAGATATCGCACACAGGGGGCAATACACCATTTTTCATTTGAATGGGACATACCGCTATGTACCAGTTTGATCAAACTTGCATGAATCATAGTCATACAAGATGTTACTTTAATTTATATTGCATTTCAAGTGGCTTGTTTACTTTTATTTTATTTTTTGTACCTGTTTGAATTTTACGAGTTTGAAAAAAGTATCTACATAACTATTATGTATCTACACTTTTTGAAATACGTAATTATCTTCGCCATTTTTTTTCGTTTTCTATGGCATTTTACCATGAAATTATAGTACATATGTATTTATTTACATTTTTATTCGAACTATTTTTAAAATATTATATTATAGTGCACGTATGGGAGCAGGAAGAAATGCCAGAAGACTGGCAAAAAGGTATAATCTGCCCCATACATAAGAAGGGAGATGTCACAACGTGCAGCAATTATAGAGGTATCACGTTGTTGAGTACCGCCTATAAGATACTCTCCTCTATCCTACAAGAACGGATAGCCCCATACGCTAAAACCATAATCGGCCAATATCAGTGTGGTTTCATTCCAGGCAAATCAACAACTGATCAGATCTTTACCCTTAGGCAGGCGATGGAAAAATGTCTAGAATTTAACATCCCAACATACCATCTGTTTATAGACTTTAAGGCCGCCTATGATAGCATAGCCAGGGTAGAACTTTACAAAGCCATGAGAGAATTCGGCATCCCAAATAAGTTGACACGACTTTGTAGGTTGACCATGACCAACGTAACAAGCCAAGTAAAAATAGCCGGATTGCTATCCAGACCAATCAACATCTTTAATGGACTCCGACAAGGGGATGGTTTGGCCTGCCTCCTCTTCAACCTGGCGTTGGAGAAAGCAATCCGTGACTCTGGCACGGCAACAAGAGGGACCATCGTCAACAGGTCCAGCCAGATACTGGCTTACGCAGACGACATTGACATCATCGGAAGAACCGAACAAGCTGTACACGATTCCTTCATCCAGATCGAGCAGGCGGCACAAAATCTGGGGCTGCACATTAGTGAAGGTAAAACAAAGTACATGGTGGCGTCGAATGCGAGAAGAACAGTTGGTCAAACAATCAAGGTAGCGGAGCACGAATTTGAAGTGGTGCAATCCTTTAAATACCTTGGGTCAATAGTAGCAGCCGATAATAATATAGAAGAAGAAATACGCGGGCGGCTGCTCAATTCCAACAAAGCCTACTATAGTCTGTCAAAGCTCTTCAAATCCAGAAATCTCACCATAACTTCAAAACTGCTGCTGTACAGGACCATGGTCCTGCCAGTACTCACGTATGGATCCGAGACTTGGGTGCTTAGCAAAAGACACTCCGACCTCTTAGCCGCGTTCGAGAGAAAAGTCTTAAGGAGAATTGTTGGCCCCATATGTGAGGAAGGGCGATTCCGGAGACGGTACAATCATGAATTGTACGCAATCTACCTTGAAGCAGACATAGTGACAAAAATTAAGCTCGGTAGACTCCGGTGGGCAGGGCACCTAGCTCGCATGAGTGAAGAGGAACCTGCTCGGAAAGTCCTTTGTGGTACATTCTATGGTAGACGGCAGCGTGGTAGACCATGCTTGCGCTGGAGAGATGGCGTAGACCAGGACGCCCGAAGCCTTGGGGTGCGCAACTGGATGGCGTCGGCTCAAGACCGGGATAGGTGGAGAGACTTGTTGAAGGAGGCCAGGACCGGACCCCGGTTGTCGAGCCGATGATGATGATGATGATTTTTAAAATAACGTTTTTTCTTATTCCAGTCACCTTGTTGACATCTTACTTGAAAAATCGCAATTTCAATTAATTCCGAGAGAGAACAAAATTTGAATTACTATTTAACTTCTCTATCTGGTTGCTTTTTAGCAATGTCATAAAACATTTACTAACCCAATTCAAATATATATAAATTCATATGTATCATTTTACGATTGTAATAAATTTTTATCAGTTTTGTCGTTGACAACATCATTATCATTATAACTGAATATACAAATACCCTTAAATCTTTTTTTTAAATAGGAAGATTTTTCTCTAACAATTAGCTTTTGATGTTAGAAATTGTATAAAGATTAAAATATTTCTCCGTTTATTTTCTTGAATCTTTTATACATCGTTGAAACATAGCCCTATAGTATTCTTACTGTTCTCGTTCGTCTGAGTTCGACTTTTTGGATCGGGAAAGATTTTGTTTGATTTCAAATTATTCTAGTCTACTTAAATGTTTATATCTTATAAAACTTTCAAACTAACGAAATGAGAACAAAAAATATTGTGAATGTAGTTTTTTTTCGAAAATATTTAGAAAACTAATTTGTCGTAATAGGTGGTGCTAATGTTTTATTTGGTTAGATTGCATTTTTGAAAAATTCATTTTTTTAATTTCAAATGAAGTCTCCATTCTTAAATTTGTTACATCTGGCACTATTTGCCATAACGATCAGTGTTTTTGTACCAAACGCACAAGCTAAATCCTTCCATGAAGCCAAAACTAACTATAGAATTTCATCCTCCATCATCCCATCACACTACAACATATCATTATCGCCTTACCTGCTTGAAAGAGATGGCAAAAATCAGTTCACCTTTGACGGTGAGGTTTTCATCGATATCGAAACCAGCGAGTCGGGCCTGCAGAACATAATTTTACATTCAAAGAAATTAACTTATATACAGCGTGAATTGTATGAAACCGCTATACCTCAAAGGAAGTTATATATTACAACATTCAATGAGGATCTTATTACGGATAAATTAAATTTAACATTGGCTGAACCTTTGAAACCTAAAACAAACTACACTTTGCATTTTCGCTATACGGGTCTGATGGAAGATGATATGCAAGGCTTCTATAGAAGTTCTTATGTCGATAATAAAAATAACACAAGGTCAATTTCATTTCAAAATAAATTTAAATATTAGCCTTTTTGCTGAGTTGTTTTGTTTTCGATTTAAGATGGCTGGGATCAACACATTTACACGCAAATCATGCACGTCGTGTCTTTCCATGTTTCGATGAACCAAAATTTAAAGCAATTTTTGATTTAGCAATAACCAGATTTAAAAGTTTCAAGACAGTTAGTAATACCCGCATGATTCTAAGCAAACGTATAAAGTAAGATTTGACTTGCTAAAAAAATTTATCCAAATATGTATTTATTAAACTTCTCTTTTCTTAGGAAGGACTATTACCAAGATGTCTTCGCTACTACACCACGCATGTCCACCTATCTCTTGGCTTTTCTGGTATCCACTTTCAATGAACTGAATGATATTGAAGGGGAATTCTCTGTTATTGCACGTCCCGAATATTACAGTCAAACCCAATATGCTTTGGATGTTGGCCGTAAGCTTCTAGTTAAGTACGACCAATATACAAAATTACCTTTCTACGAGACTGGCGTTGAAAAAATGCATTTAGCAGCTATTCCTGATTTTAAGGCTGGAGCAATGGAGAACTGGGGTCTCATAACCTACAGGTTACTATACAAATTATTCTTAGACAAATAGAAACAAGTCTTTTATATTCGTTCACTTTATATAGAGAACTTAATTTGCTTTATGATGAAGGATCCACAACACTTTATGCTAAACAATTTATTGCTGAAATTATAGCTCACGAACAAGCTCACATGTGGTTCGGAGACTTGGTAACTTGCGAATGGTGGAGTTACACTTGGCTCAATGAAGGCTTTGCAACCTATTTCCAATATTTCATGGCATCTCAAGTAAGTCGAAACTATCAAAAAAATAACCGGTTTTGGAAATCAAATTAAAAAAAAAAGCACAATAATTGCCGAATTTTAGAAACCAAAATTTTGGACCTCACAGAATTATAACCCCAAAAAATACCTGTTTTTTTAATTTTTGTTTAAGGTTCATCCAGAAATGGAAATAGACAAACAATTTGTTGTTGATAAGATTCACTCAGTCTTCACACTCGACTCAACCAATAATACAAATCCCATGACTGACATCACTGCAGTTTCACCATATGAAGTAGCTCAACTATACAATTCAATTTCATACAATAAAGCGGGTTCGAAAATTCGGATGATAAAACACGCTATGGGTGAAGGAAATTTCCAGATTTCCCTTCAAGGCTACCTTAACAAATAGTAAGTTGTAGAAATAAATTAGATTTCGAGCAAATTCCAATATTTTTTTTGCAGTAAATACAACAACACAGTTCCTAAGGACATCTTCGATTATTGGAAAAAGAATTGGCCAAAAAATAGCCTGAAATACGCAAATGCTGTTTTCAGAACCTTCACTGAACAAGTTGGTTACCCAGTTCTTTATATTGAAGTTGCTGAAGATTTCAAAAGCATGACTATTAACCAAAAGCGTTTCCTGCTCACCCCTGGAGATGGCAGCGATGCAAGCCTATTGTACACTGTTCCCTTTACTTACACAACTGACGTGGACAAAAATTTCAATTCAACATACCCAAACTTATACCTCGAAGCCAATAATCAAAAAGTCACGGTACATTTCAAAGAAGCTGTTAATTGGGTTATTGGAAATATTCAAGAAACCGGCTACTATCGTGTTAACTACAACACTCAAGCCTGGCTTCAAATCTATCAAGCCCTGCGTTCTGAGAACTGGGCTGGAATCCATGAACTTAACCGTGCTCAGATTGTTGATGACCTTCTGTCTCTTTCTCGGGCAGGCGAACTGAATTATGATTTCTCATTGAAGTGTCTCAGCTACTTGGAAACTGAAACCAACTACCTCCCATGGTATATAAAATGGATCCCAGATTATAAAATGGAACTGCAAGTACGGCCACATAGATTGTATCGTAGAATCATTGAAATTGTTTCGAAATAGACATAACACACCTATTCCGGTGAATATTCGTGGAGAAGTTTATTGCTCAGCAATGCGTGCTGGTACTGAAGCTGACTTTGAAGGTCTTTATCAAGACATGAAGGCCGAAACAGTTTCATCCAAACAAGTTTTGATTATGAATAATTTGGGTTGCGTTCGAAATGAGAAGCTTGTGAAACGTTTCTTCAATATTGTTCTCAGTGATGACGTTCGTCGCCAGGACAAGACTTATGCACTTAGAACTTTATTCTTGGAAAATGCTGAGAACATTTCGCCAGTTTTTGATCTTGTGGTTGATAACTTTGAAGCTTTTAAAAATGCGTAAGTTCTTCATATTCTCACTATCAAAACTCGTGTTGATCTTTTTTGTGTGTGTTTTTTTTAAGCTTGGGTTCCAATTCATCAGTGGCAACTGAGATTTCAAATATTGCGTCACACTTCACCACAAAAGAACAACAACATAAACTGGATGCATTGATTGTAGCAAGTGGCAGACTACTGGGACCCTCTGAAAAGACTTTGACAAAGGCTGCTAAGACAGTGAGGGAGAACCTTGCATGGTCTGAGAACAGAATGGCACCTGTGGTTGAATATTTGAAAAACTTTAAAAATAGTGCCAGAAGTGTTGGTATAAATTCCTTGATAGTTGTTTTGGCTACCTTTATATCTTTGATGCTAAGATAAATACATTAGAATAATAATAAAGAATTTTTTTTTTAATTTTTTTTTTTTTAATTTAATTTTCAGGTTATTTGAATTATTTTTTCATAACACACTGTACGCATCACTTTAATTTAACCTTGAGTGCTCAAAAGAGACCACTTTATCATACATACTCGTATATCGATTTAATTTGACCCTGATATACATATATTCCATTGTCATGATAATAATAAGAAAAAATTTACTATATACGCAATCGCTCAACTGTCCTATGGAAATCGGTTAAAACTGGAAAATACAATTATTGGAAAAATTTCAATTCGAATCTGAATTCTTTGGAAACGACACCAATTATTATGTGTACAAATCAACATCATTTATTAAGATAAAAAGTAATGACATGACTGAACTGCATTCTTATCAATACCAAGCAAATACCTTTATCTGCTAAAGAATGTTTCCAATTGCGGAAGAACTTCTTAATCTCCAGACATAATACCTACCACTCGAATAGAGATTAACCACCCTATATAAGATGAATATCGCGCAATAAACCAAGACAAATATTTGTTTTGATCTTCGCTGAGGATAAAAAGAATCTACCTATAGATAAGTTTAATCCAGAGGACCATACCGGTTTGTGAAATTGATTCATATTGTTCATAGCAGTACTTGAACGTAGCATAATTCAGATCATAAATAGATTAGAAAATTAATCAAAGTTTATGCGATATACGTGATGAGACGAGTAGGTATAGGGAAATACCCTGATTTTGCACGCTTAGGTATTTCGAAATTGATTAATAAATTCGATTGGCAAATAATATAAAATATTTTGCTAAACAATCAAATTGTAAACACAAAAATTATCTTTGACCGGTGCCGGCGATAAAATTATTCTGTTATGAATAAAGCGAAATTTTTTATTCACTTCAGTTTTGTGTAGCAAAATATCAAACGTTAAAGTTTAATGATACACACAAATAGCAATTGTGAGATCAGTTTCACCGTAAGGGAGAGGGAGGAATATAAAAAAATATAAAATAAACAAACTAAATGGAGCTACAAAACTTTCTACGTCCACTTCGTTAGCTCTGGATAACGGTAAAGGGCGGTTAAAATTCTTGATATACCAATGCACGTTAACATTGGTTCAGCAAAAAATTAACACTCGATTTTGATTTCCCTAAGTGACAGCCAAAATATATATTAGATAGCTGCACTTTTCAGATCATTCATAGGCAAGATCAAAAATAAGTTTCCATAATGCAAAACTATCCATCTCAAATCTTATAATTGGAATTGATGAATGGGTAAGCTCTTAGTTTAAAATAAAAGTGGTGCGATTTTAAAGGCACTGGTCATTATTTTTAAGAATGCATTTTAACGTTTATTAAAAAATTCAATTATCTTTCTTTCTCTTTAACGATTGCATTGAGCTTTAGAAGTATTTGGTTCTACACTGTCTTTAAATTCCCATTGGACAATACTGTCTTGGTCGGAATTCAGTCAGCCATTCTAGTTCTACATTCTAAGGGTGCTATCGTCAGCAAAACAATTCAATGGATCAGAAGTTTCAGATAGGAGATCGTTGAAAAAACAAGACAGTGTGTCATAGACAAAACGGTTTCCTGACGCACACTCAAACCCATCCGATACGACTTACATTGAACATTCCGAAATATAATTTCTAATCCAACGAGCACCGATAACAAATGCAAGCGTTTTCGATAAGAGAGTTTAATGCCAATCTTTATCAAACGTTTTTGAAATATCAAGTGAAAATAGTTTCTCTAAAATTATGGAGAAAATGGTTAAAACAATTTTTACAAAATGACGTCCAATGTAAAACAAAATGGCAGTAGTTGATTATCACAATTACCCAAACATGAAATATACGAATCCACATTTGCAGATTTAAAACGCTGTGGAAAAACTGGCCTTAAGTGCTTTTTGAGCCGCTCGTAATAAACACACAAAATGCTATAACAACTATAACCTATAAATTAAACGGATAATAAAAATACCTTATTTATTAAGAACATAACATATGCATCCATTTAACTTGCTTTAAGTAATAACTCAAAGCGTTAATGACGATATGCTAGACGTTAGCCTTATCGCTCACCTATTTCATATCCATTTCCTTCTAAAAGTCAAAACAGTTGTTACAGTATAAAAAAAGACGCAATCGGAATCGAGTGCCAACTTATTGGCTTAACGTTTATCATTCTTAATATTTATTTAACTTATGTAGTCTAAAAATATTCGACTTTGCACCAGCGAAAAAAATATTAACAGATTTTCGTGCGAATAACAAATGATTGTAAAATCAAAGCAGATCGGTTCGCTATGCAATTTTAATTCAAGTAACAGTGACGCATCTTTAGCTGAATGCTGGTACCTTTTTAAAAATATGTCAATAAATATTCAGTTTGTATAGAGTAATTGAAAAAGAATACTCACTTGTGGCTCAAATACCTGAATATCGTTTGTCTTTGATATTTGAAATCTAATTTAAATCTAATGAGGATATAGATATACATAATATGAAATCAAGTAACTATTTATGTTGTTGCAAGTGGAATTATAAGGTAATTTGAGTCAAACGATTTTGGTTCTCATAGCAAAATTCAACTTAAAACTTTATTATTATTTGGTAGATTATTTTGAAGAGGTCATCATTAATTATTTGTGAATTATTGGTTTCATTGTAAATGCTAAAAAATATTAGAGCGGTTGAAATAAGATCTTCTTTTTTGTTCTTCATATGATGCACAATATCAGAACTATGACTTTTTAGGTAAAAATTCTTCTACAGTGACTTGGTTCAGTTCAATGAACTTATAAACTTAGTTTAGAAATTTAACTCACTTGTTCAATTAAGTTTAATTTTCATATGCCTTGTAGTTTTGTTCTTTACCTTTTTTGTTTTCTAAAATAAACTAAGAATAGCTGAAACAGAAAAAAATCGTATTGAAAAAAATTATTCGAACCACCCTAAGGCACTCATATATTACACAGGTATGTACTTCCATAACACTTATCCGACAATTTTAATTTAAATATATGAATGCATTGATTGAATTGGAACGTGACATTTTATTTCTAAAAATCTGACCCAGTAAGAAATAAATTAATAATGTGATGTAAAAAAAAAACTCAATAGTAGAAGTTTATAAAACTCACAGTTCGGGTGAACATTTTAAAATTCGTCATTCTCGCAAATAATGTTAAACTCTTCCGCGTTAATTTAGCTGTTTTTGTTATGTTTGTGTGTTGCGCAATTGTAAATATGATTGGAGAAGTTTTTTGGAATTTATTTAAATTTTTTTTTATAAAACTATTAGTGACGCTAAGGCTTTTCACTAGAAACGGATATTATTGAAATCGAATGCCAGTCAGTGAAGGCAAAAAATAAAAATCCGAAATCAAACATATACCTACTTATATATGGCGCGGGTGTAAGTGTTTTGAAAAAAAAAAAGTTTGTAGAACATACATAAAAATTTCTTCATATTTGTTATAAAATGTTTTTTTTTTTATTAAGTTTTTGCTTTCTTGACTCATTTATCCACTTAAAAGTGAACAAGCAAAACAAGACAAAATTCAACCAGTCCAGTTGAATAGTGACCTTCTTTAAAAAAAAAAAAACTGCACTCGATTCGATTCAAATTTGCGAAAAAGTTAATCCTGATTAATTTTTCGGGCTGCACCAATGTCCTTCACTGTTTACGAACCGTCTCTGGATTCTATCATTTGTTTTGTAATCTGAACGAAAGAGTTTAACCAGTGCAGCTAACGTATTGAATTTTAAGTTCTTTGTAAAAAAATCAGAATTAAGACCCTAAAAAAGGAATAGTAATGTAAAACCCAAAAAAAAAAATACTTGATAAAACGCCCAAGACGTCAGTTATTACTAAAAGAAACAATTATACAAATCATTCTGCCAATGCTATCTTAAAATTCTTTATTTTTTATTATCGGTTATGCAAAGTCAATCTAAATAAAGTGATAGGGCCTAATGATTTATGATTAAAGTAGATATAGGCAGGTATACAGTGAATATGATTTAACGTAAAAAAAATATTTATATAAACCGTCAAATTTAGACTTTACAGAAACAAACATTCCTTGCATTGACGTTTTCATTTGATTTGTTTCTATGCATAGAGAAAACTCTAAGACCAACCCTTTCATATGAACTTTCTGAGTATACCTACTTATATATAACGAATAATCATTTTTCACTTTTGGTTTAGAATATTGCTAATTTTGGAGACACACCTTATGGAAGAAAAATATAATTATCAGAAATCTCAAGAAATTAAAAATGAGCAACTAACTGAATAATTGTAAACCTTTCCTCCTAAAGGCCCCAGATGAGTTACTTTTTGAAAATCGATTAAGCTAAAAAGAGTGAGTGATTAATTTTGTGTTTTGTTTTTAAAGTTTCCGTTGCTTTCTTTTATTTTCTCTTTCTCACTCATGTCTTTCAAGTATATTAGAACATAAATTCGGACTATTCCTATTACTTGATTCGCTAAAATAGCTTAATCTCGAATTTGGGTTTCTTAAATCTTTAAAAATTTTTTCAATTAAATTGACTCAGAGGAACAAGGAAATAAATTAAAAATTACATTAAAACTCTTGACTCTTGACTTGTTTTCTTTTCAAAATAAATCTAGAAATAATAGTACCAACGTATAGCGAACTAATAATATTTTCAACCAAAGAACAAAACTGATTTCAAGAATTTTCAAATGACGTCAAATCTGTCATCTGGAATCAAACCCAAAAAAATAACACTGTCATAATTTTTCAGCATAAGAGAAATCTTGTTTAGGTATATTTATGAGAAAGAGAAGATCTATGAGACCTCTCATATCAAAACAAATATTATGGTAATATTTTTTTAACATTTCCGCTTTAGCTTATAAATCTTGACACCATTTCACGATTTAATTGAATATTATAAACCATGCAATTGAAAAAAAAAAGAAAAGTATTTAATTGTTATCAATGGCTACATTGTTTATTTTTCACGTGACCAAAACTAATCACAACTAACGACAGTTACCTTTATACTGTACATATGTATGAGCAATATTTAAAAATAAATATTGTGCATCCCCTTCATTCCAAAAAAATAACAACAAGCAAACAAAAAATATCTACACTTCAATTGTCTGCAATAAAGCAAATCAGGTTTCAACTATCCGTCTTATCATCCAGAATTGCAATAAAATGTTTCCAATGCTTATTTATCCCGTCCCCTTTCGATTAACCTGTCTTTCCAGTAGTCTACCCTCTCCTTTGGTGCACCGTTTTATATCAGCCAGCCCGTTTATGGTTTTTTACACAAGCTATAGTCACAATGTTAGAATTAGATTGCCGATGAAGATACAAAAGTTCCGATAAGCTCTGGTATCAAAGTAAAAATGTTTAAATGATTAAAGAGTCGTAAAATATACATATTGTTTTTTTTTTCTGATAGACTTTCAAAAATAATTCCAAAAAACTGCCCGGCACCAATATTGTGCCGAAAAAGGAAAAAAAAGTACCGGTGGCGAATCCGTTAAATTCTAAAACTTATAACTTTCAATAATAAGAAATAGAAAATTGTCTGCAATCGGCTAAAAACCCGAATGGAAAAGTTGTAAAATGTTTCCTTCTTAATGCCATAAAGTTCATATCTTCGATTTTTAACGACTTATTGATGGATGGATAATCGCAGAACAAACACTGTCAGCAAAATTAATCTCAGATTGTTATCATAGCATTTAACGTGAGTTGTTACTCCGATAACGAGGAGCAATTTAATAAAAGGAGGCTAACATTGGTCATAGAATTTAGTAGGCCAAATGGTTTTGGCTAAAGCAAGTAGAATCTCTCTATTTTTGTAAAAAAAAATTGAGGGCCAAACGGTTTGAAACGGTTTTTATTGATCTAAATTCAAAGGTAATTTTTTTTTTACAAAGAAACAATTAATTCCCTGTGTAAAAGTCAAAAAAGTTCAAATTGTGTAATTTTTAAAAACAGAAAAAAAACCTGAATAAGATGTGTGTGAGAGCAAAAGAACTCTACGAGTAACGCAAAATTAGTGAAGTCAATTATTTGTAAAGACTAAAATATTATTTCTCCTAACCCAAAATAAATTCAATTGGATTTATTTTATAGTGGTTCTTCATAAATATACTTAATAACTTAAATTAGCCAATTGATGATTTTCGCCATTTTCTTTAATTTAACTTTTCCACCTTTTCAATTTCTTTACAATTAAAATATGATCAATTTATGGAAAAAATATTAAATAGACGAGTAAGCCGATATAAAACTATTTTTATTACAATTTATTTATTAACACTAACTGTGATTATTCTAAAACAGATTGACTGTGAATGACTAGTGTAAAGGGTCGGTTTTTCTTGGATAATTTTGGAAATAAATGATAAGCAATGTGCATGTTATAAGTAAAAACCGTTTGTCTCCGTTAATGCGGAAGGAATTATTTTCTTAAGACGTAAAATGGAGAAAATATTAAGACTCTCTTATGTATTTTCTTTTAGTGTAAAGTTTTTTCAATGAACAATTTTAAGAACTCACTCCCTCACACAAATATTTTAGCAAATAAGATTGAAAACGACATGAATTATAAAACTTTCTTGGACCAGAAGATGTCACATCAATCAAAAAGTTTTTGAAAAAAAATGAAAATTTTAAAAATTCTTGTAAAATATTTTTTTCTGCGTCACGAATGTGGCATTTAAGTGGCATACTTACATAAGTGATTTATGATTGGTTTCACTTAAGTGCAAAAAATAAAAATGGAGATCTACACAAAACTTTTGATTAAAGATTAAATTGAATTATTTTCCATTAATTTAATTTTGCACCAAAAAATATGATCAATTGGGTAAAATACCTGTAGCAAAAAAAATATTTTCAGTGATTTCCATGATGACTGAATGCTAAAAAAAACCCCCAACGAAAATAAATATCCACAGGCAATTTATCCTTAAATGTAACTTTTTCGGAATGTTAATCAATTGTGGGGTAAAAGTGTGCTTCAATTGCATAAGTTTCGCTTACAAAAAAGCGAAATGCAAAACGAAAAGCAGAACAAAAATTTTCGGTCACGAATTCCTGCAGCAGCAGCGTTGGTCTTATAGACGCAACATTCAAAATGGCGGTTCAGGGACAGTAATATCTTAACGACACACCCAATGACGAATCATTTCTGTTGATTGGCCTTATCAGTATTAAGATTAGTGTATATGTAAGCCTTATTACAAACGGTGAGTTCAGATTGCAAACCCAAAAAATTTCATCTTAAAATAAAATGTTAACGTATTAAATACCCTACTAGATTTTACAACTGAGTCATACAGTTTTGTTTAAATGTTTGTCAACGCCGACAATTTGTATTACCTGGTGCATCGAACGTTGAGATTGGGTTTTTTTTTATTTTAAAATTCGATATTGTGAAGACTTTTTTAAATTAAGCTTACTATTAAGCTTATATCTACAAAATTTATTCTACCTATCCATTAAAGATTGAACCAGCGACTATATAGCAATCTGTTGCAATATTGACTAATTATTGACTAATTTTTGGTTTTAATTAATTTAATTTAATTCTCAAGGGGAACCACTTCAAATTACCAAACCACTTCAATTAATAATAATTAATCAATGAATCATAATATCAACGACTTGACTTTTTTCAATATCTATTTGTTTTCAAATCTTTTAAATCAATTAACAAATCTATACAAAATCTACACATAATTTGTGTTCTTTTTCCCAAAACAAACTTGTTGAATTGACTTACAAGAGTACGTGCATGCACTAAGCTGTAGTAATTGTATTTTCCACACTTTTCGGTGTAGATGCTAATTCTTTAAGGACGCCGACGCACGATTCGTGTCGAAACCGAAAAAAATTGATCGATAATTCGTACTGTAGTATATTGGTGTTGCGCTGCTTTACACGCTTTCCATTTCTTGGCTAATCTTATACAGTCCTTGCAACTTTGAAATATAATAAAAACGATTCGATTTTTTCATGAACTGTGTGATGAGTTATGAGATTTTTGTTTTAAGACTCAATTTTGAAAACGATTGTATATTTTTGATTAAAATTTTCATATGTGTATGTTATTATTTGCAAATCAATTTATTTTTCTTCTCAAATATATAAAAAAAAAATTTTTTTTTGGAAAAACTTTTTTTAAAACTTAAACTTCTTTTTGTACAGATTTTTCATTGATTACATATACTAATATGTTTTCTTATAAAGGTATTGTTTTTAAAAAAATTTTCTTTATTCCAAAGTACCTTAGCATAGGAGCAAGCTCGAGCGATTTAGTAGTGCATTTTTTGACTAAAAATTTATTTATACTGAATGGGATCTTTTGAATTTGTAATTTCGAAAAATATGTTTTGACATTATCACGACACAAAACCGTAAATAATTTTGTTGTACTCTGTCTATTTGTACATATATGTATGCAATGTCACAAAAAAAAATAAAAAAAAAAACCTAGAGTCTTTTCGGTATTGTTCATTAGCAGTGCCTGCCATAGAACCACTTTTTCAATTTTCGTTAAATTCTTTACCGATTTCAATGAAATTTTGAGAATTTTAGAAATGTAGTCAGTTTTATAAGCCCTATAATGGATAATGCATCAGTGGCCCGTGAACCATTGTGTTCCGTTACACCGAGCTGCCCACAATAAATTCGTCATCCATCTATAAAGAAGCTTAATTATGACCTACCGACTCTCGGAAACCATAACTTTTTTGGATCTTTAGCAAAACTCAAAATATAAAAAAAAGATAAGATCTTAAAAAAGAAATTACTTATTAAAAAACAAATTTTAAAAATTTAATGAAGAAACTTAAAAAAATGATCCAAGAATTAATTTAAACAAACTTGCAGTCGGGTTGATTCCTTAGGTATAGATTTTTGAAGTAACGAAATGAATGAAATTAAAAGCAGCTAATTTTAATTTGAATAGAAATCTTATAAAACTGCAAAACAAATGTCATATGTACTAATATTTTTTACCATTCTCAGATGAAGTCCCTATTTTTTGCCTTTTTGGGTCTGGCACTATTTGCCTCAGTGATCAGCGTTCCTATTACAAAAACGGAAAAAGAAAACCTTGTTGGTGTTGAACCCGTAGCTAAAGCTGAAACTAACTATCGAATTCCAACTGATGTCTTGCCATCGCACTATAATATATCATTGAAGCCATATCTACTTGAAGAAGATGGCGACAAGCAATTCACCTTTGACGGTGAGGTTTTCATCGATATCAAAACTAGTGTGTCAAACTTGAAGACAATTATTTTGCATTCTAAGAAATTGTCTTTCAATACATCTGAGTTGTATGTGACAGCTACACCTGAATCTAAAATCGACCTTACAAATATCGAAATTGATCCAGTCACTGATAAGTTCAAATTAACATTGAAAGAAGCCCTGAAAGTCGATACAAGCTATACTTTGCATTTTGTTTACACGGGTATAATGGAAGATGATATGCATGGTTTTTACAAAAGCTCCTATGTCGACAGTAAAAATGTCACAAGGCAAGTATCAAAAACAAATTTTAGCAACTAGAATTATAAATTTTAATGGGTTTACATTTTCATTTATCCGCAGATGGTTGGGATCAACACAATTTGAAACAAATCATGCTCGTCGTGCTTTTCCCTGTTTCGATGAACCAAAATTTAAAGCCACTTTTGATGTGGCAATCACTCGACCCAAGAGCATGAAAACAGTCAGTAACACAGACGTGATTTCAAGCCAACGTATTGAGTAAGTTCACTTCTTTTGTTTAGTTTTTGTTTTCAAAAACATTTTCATTTAAAATCCGTAAGAAACTAACTTTTAACAATATTTTTTGCATTTTCGTTTTGGTAGAAACACACCCTACTACAAAGATGTCTACGCTAGAACACCGATCATGTCAACTTACATTCTGGCCTTCCTTGTTTCTAATTTCAATGAACGCAGCGATATGAAAGGGCAATTCCACGTAGTTGCACGTCCTGAATATTACGGCCAAACCGAATATGGTTTAGATGTCGGTGGCCAGCTTCTTGTTGAATTCGATAAATACACAAAATTGCCTTACTATGAGACCGGTGTTGAAAAAATGCATTTAGCAGCTATTCCTGATTTCTCAGCCGGAGCAATGGAAAACTGGGGTCTTCTGACATACAGGTTAGTCAAAATAAAAATAGGCTCAATTTGTTCAAATAAACTAACGAAATATTTAGGGAACGTTCTTTGCTTTATGACGAAGGATCAACAACACTTTCTGCTAAACAGTCTATTGCTGCAGTCATCGCTCACGAGCAAGCTCACATGTGGTTTGGCGATTTGGTAACTTGCGATTGGTGGAGTTATACTTGGCTTAATGAAGGTTTTGCTCGTTATTTCCAATACTTTATGACGGCTGAGGTAAGTCAATCGACCCCAAAATAACTATAGATAAGAGTGTTTAATAGATCTATTTTATTTAAATGGATTTTAGGTAGAAAAAGAAATGGAATTGGAAAAACAATTTGTCGTCGATCAGATTCAAGTTGTATTCAGAATGGATTCAACAAATACTACAAATCCAATGAGCGACACCACTGCAGCTTCTCCAGAAGATCTATCTCGAATGTTCAATAGCATCTCTTACAACAAAGGTGGTTCTGTTATACGAATGATTCAACATGCAATGGGAGAAGACAAATTTAAGGATTCTCTTCAAAAATATCTCCAGAAAAAGTAATGTTAAAATATAATAGCTTTCACTTTCTAGCTATGTAGTTTTAACACTCCTTTTTTGCAGTAAATACAAAAACACAGTTCCAAAGAATATCTTCGACGAATGGAAAGCAAACTGGCCCGCAGACAAAGTAAAATACGCGGATGGTGTCTTTAAAAGTTTCACCGAACAAGTTGGCTATCCAGTTATTCATATTGAACTTGCTGAAGATTCCAAGAGCATGACTATAAATCAGAAGCGTTTTTTGCTCAACCCAGGAGATGGCAGTGATGCAAGTCTATTGTATACTGTTCCATTTACTTACACAACCAACCTGGAAAAAGATTTCAATTCAACAACTCCAAATTTATACCTTGAAGATAAGACTGACAAAGTGAAAGTAGACTTCAAGGAAGCTGTTAAATGGGTGATGGGAAATATTCAAGAAACCGGCTACTATCGTGTTAACTATAGCACTCAAGCCTGGAATCAAATCCATAATGCATTGAAGTCCGATAATTGGGATGGCATTCACGAGCTAAACCGAGCTCAATATGTTGACGATCTATTGGCTCTTTCTCGTGCAGGTCAACTGCAATACGAGCTCTCAATGGCGTGTCTCAGGTACTTGGAAACTGAGATCAATTATCTCCCATGGACGGCAGCTTTCAATGGCTTTGATTTCTTGGCCGCTCGTCTTGGCTTGGACAAGGGCGATTTCGCCCACTACATAACTAAAATTTCAACGAAGGCTTACAATAAACTTGGTTTTGTAGAAAGTAAGACAGACAAAACTCTGGATATCTATACCCGCAGCAAGATTATCTCATGGAACTGCAAATACGGCCACAACAATTGTATTGCAGAATCATTAAAATTGTTCAGAAATATGCATAAGGAACCTGTGCCCGTTAATATTCGTGGGGCAGTTTATTGTACAGCCATGCGCGATGGTAATGAAGCTGACTTTGATAGTCTCTATTCAAAATTGAAGGCCGAACAAATTCCAACAGAACAAGTGTTGATTATTGGTAATTTGGGTTGTGTTCGAGACACAAAACTTGTCAAACGATACTTTGATATTATTGTCAGTAATGACATTCGTCGTCAAGATAAATCTTCAGCACTATCAACGCTCTATACTTCAAATGCTGAAAATGTTTCGCCTGTTTTTGATCTTGTGACCGAAAACTTTGAAGCTTTAGCAAAGGCGTAAGATATTTTACACAATTGTTTGAATGCTTTATCTGAATCAACTAATATTATTTTTCTGTTAACAGCTTGGGCTCCTATTCGTCAGTTGCAAGTGAGATTTCAAGCATCGCATCACGTTTCACAACAAAGGAACAACAAAGCAAGCTTGAGGCATTCATTTTAGCAAATGGTCCCAAATTTGGTAGCTCCGAAAAGACTTTGGCTAAGGCTGTTGAAACAGTCAAGGAGAACCTTGACTGGTCTGCAAAGAGATTACCCCCCGTGGTTAAATATTTGCATGACTTTAAAAATAGCGCCATAAGCATAGGCATTAGCTCTTTGACGGTTGCTTTGATGGCTTTTATGACTTATATGTTAAGTTAAAAAAAAAATGAGTCTGAATTTGTAGAAAACAATTTTGTAAAATTAAAAAATAGACTAATTCGATGTATGTATGTTAAATGTAGATAAATAAAAACTTTTTTTAACATTAAAGTTCATGCTAGCAGGTATTTTAATTTAAATTTTCTTCAGCTTTTATAGCGAATATTAGGTTTCAATAGATTTGTGATCAGCTAATGTATTTTTAATTGCACATTTAACTTTTGGAATTAAAAAGTTTAAAAGAAAAATTGTAGTTTCAGAAGATGAAAAGAAAAATCGAAAGCAATTTTCCAGCGAACGTGAAAACAATTTTTTCGCTTCACTTTTTCACAGAATCAAAATTAGGCCTCGGTTCTTATTTTGGAGTTAAGTTGAACAACAATTTTCTGGACTTAACATTGACAGGAAAACAGTTTGCTTCAATTGAGACTGTATTATTCTTAGTTCAGTGTGTCGTCAACTTGCAAATAAGAGTGGATCCCATTTTTACTATAATAGTTCAATATAGACAATAGGCCATCAGAGGAATCGGTGACTCAGCAGTTCGAGGCGAAATTCGGAAATCAAAAATTTTATTTTTCACAGTTTTGAAAGTCATTTTTATGCCGTCTCGTCGTTTTGAATTTCAATTTTCATTAAATTTGTAAGTTCTCGTTAATTTAATATTTTTATGATTTTTTTTTTATATTTTAGGTAAGTATTAAAAATGTTACAAGAGAAAAAAGTTGAAAATATTAAGTTTTTTTAAAACTTAAAATTTCGTAACTGTGTGATAAATTTGTTTGAAAAATATTGAGGAAAAGTTTGTTGGGCCTTGAAATCTCTATTATTCTAGCATACAACTTTTTCAGTAAGATAACAAATTTTTTAAAATTATTTTATCAGAAATTTTCGAAAATACTTTCATTTATTTTTTCAAATTTGTTAAAAAAAAATAATTTGTTTCAAATTTGGTGACTTGTAAAGTTGTCATCAGTACTAACAATATTTTTTAAATAAAAACAATTAAATATTATTCTGTAAAATTAAAAAAAAAGGTATTGAGTAAAAATTAAAATCCAGCTCATTCAAAAAGGCTACACCGATTTTATGAAATTTTAATGTCAAAATACAACATTTGCTGCCAGGCGACTTGATGTTATACAAATCGACCGATAGGTATAGTTTTGCAATGACAACCAAGTTGTAAATTATACAACAGTGGTTTCGAAATCATTCGATTTGTTTTCTAAAATACCTACTTCAATAAATTAATTAAAATTAATTTTTTGGAAAAATCCGTATATTTTGATACATCAAATCAAATCAAATTATGAATATTACGGGGTTTGATATTTTTTTTTCTCCAGTCGCCGTCTGGCGTAAAGATCGATTAAGCGAGCTATCGTATTCTAAATTCGTGCTTTTTCCGACAACATTAGTTGTCCTTCTCTGACACGCACTATTGTTTAACTCGAACTTGTGTGTAAAAAACCAAATAAATCTATTTTTTTCTGTTCATTCTTGAATAAGACATGGGCCCGGGGACGGGCTCGAAGAAGAAGCCCCCAGGTTACTACGACAGTTTATCTGATAATCAGTCGTTGGAGCCTAGGGCAAAAAAGAATAAAAATGGTCTCGAGGACTTCCCTGAGCTCCCGTTAAATAAGAACTTAAAAAATCCAAAATTTATTGTAATCGCTCCTAAAAAAGCAGACATTAAACTTTCATCTGTGAGTATTTTTTTGTTAAGAAAATCTATTGATTCAATAAGTACTAACTATGAGAGCATTTCGCTATTGAAAGATGCCACCATGCTTATTCTAGTAAAAACACAACAAATTGCCGATAGATTCCTTAGAATAACAAATCTCGCTAACCAAATCCCAGTAACTGTCTCCCTTCACAAACAACTCAATTCATCCAAGGGCATTGTCTATGCTCCATGGCTAGTCAATGTAACCGAATCCGAAGTAGTCACAGAAATGAAAAGTCAAGGTGTATGCGAAGTGTACAAATTCTCGCGAAAAATTGAGGGCAAAGATCAGCCCACAGGTCTAATGCTATTCACGTTTGACCTGTACCAACCCCCCCAAACCGTCGAAATTGGATGGTATAATGCAAAAGTGAAAGAGTACATCCCATCTCCAATGAGATGTAAGAACTGTCAGTTGTTAGGCCACACACAAAAACGATGCACAAACAAAAAAACCTGCGAACACTGCAATCTCCCACCACACGAGCCATCCGATTGCTCCCGTTTAATGTGCGCAAATTGCCTTGATAATCATTCAGCATCATCCAAATCTTGTCCGAAATACGTACAAAATAAAAACATTCTTGCTATCAAAACCAAAAATAAATGTAGCATGGCCGAGGCCAGGCGAACATATAAACTACAAAACCCCGAGCAAAAGAACCCATTTTATGTTCCTTTTGCAGATAAAGCAATTAACAATGTACAGATAGCTTTAGATGGCAAGGAAATTGCCATTTGTGCCTTCCTGGATATAGAAGGAGCCTTTGACAACACCTCACATGAAGCTGTTGACAGGGCTCTTAGTAGAAAGGGGGTACCCATCACCATTATTAGATGGATAGGTAGAATGCTAGGTACAAGAACGGCGGAAGCAAACGCAGGACAAAACGTTCAGAAAGTCATCACAACAAGAGGTTGCCCTCAGGGAGGGGTACTATCACCCTTACTGTGGAGCCTTGTTGTAGATGAACTACTTGAAATTCTAACTTCTCAAGGTATACGTTGCATTGGCTTTGCCGATGACATTGTAATAACTGCCTTGGGGAAGTTTGAAGAAACTCTTTGTGACATAATACAAAGAGGACTAAATGTAACAAAGAAATGGTGTACTTCAGTGGGTTTGAATATCAACCCCACAAAGACGGCAATAATACCATTTACCAAGAAAAGACTTCTACCACGTATGAAACCAATACGGTTGGCTGGAGAAGTAATCGACACCCAAAGAGAGGTCAAGTATCTAGGCATAACACTAGATAGCAAGCTCCTTTGGAATAAACATGTCGATATAACTGTCGGAAAAGCCACAAAAGCCCTGATGATTTGCAAAAGAATTGCAGGAAAATCATGGGGTTGCAAACCAAACATCCTGAGATGGATGTACACCATGATGGTAACCCCCATCATTACCTATGGGGCGGTTGCATGGCACAAAAGAACCGAACTAACAACCACTAAGAAAAAATTAGAAAAGTTGCAAAGGCTTGCATGTATATGTATAACCGGAGCAATGAGAACATGCCCTACAGCAGCAATGGAAAACATCTTAAATCTAGCGCCACTACACGTGGCAATAGGAAGTGCTGCTAAGGGAGCAATCATGAGGTTTGCTAAGGAGGGCACTGGGACAGGGAAGATCATTGGTCATAGAGAGAAGAACATGATCCTCAAGTCCACAGAAATGAACCTTCTCGACATTCCCAGGGACAGCATGATTAGAAAATATAACTTCGAAAAGCTTTTTCGAACGGAGTTAAGTTGCAAAAGAGACTGGGTAGGTGAGATGGAAAACTACAATCTCAATGCAAACACCATCAAGTGATGGATCGAGAACTTCTGACGGGACTGGTGTAGGGATTTTTGGGCCTAGAACCAAAATTTCCATACCGATGGGGAAGTCCACCAGCATATTCCAGGCGGAAGTGAACGCCATCGGAAAATGCGCAGAACGTAACATCGATAGAAAATACAAAAACCAAAACATTGCCATCATGTCAGACAGCCAAGCTGCACTTAAAGCTTTAAATTCATATACCATTACTTCTAGACTAGTATGGGAATGTGTGAATAAGCTCAATGAACTGGGCAAGGAAAACAAAGTCACACTACATTGGGTACCAGGTCACGTCGGTGTCCTGGGCAATGAAGAGGCTGACTCCCTAGCAAAAATAGGAGCAATGACACCCCTAATGGGACCAGAGCCCTATTGTGGTATAGGGGAGAATATAATTAAAAACAATATCAAATCCGAAGAGGAGGCTAAAAGATCAAAAATCTGGGAAGAACTCCCCAAACTGAGACAGGCAAAACTCTTACTCGGGGAATATAACCGAGAGCGTTTCTTATCCTGCATCAGCCTAAGTAGGAACAATCTTAGGAGAGTAACGGGTCTCCTCTCCGGTCATTGCAAACTGAGAAGACACCTCAGTATCCTTGGTCTAGTGAGCAGCGCTTCCTGCAGATTCTGCAACGCTCATGAGGAGACACCGGACCACATAATAGGAAAATGTGATGCACTAATGCATCATAGACATAAATATCTGGGCAAGTACCATATAGAAGAGAATGAATTACATTCTCTAAAAATACCCCAAATCATTAAATTCCTCAAAGGAACGAATTTGGAGGATGAATTGTAGATGAGAAACCTCATCCACATTAAAAGGGGGGCACAATAGATCATAAGGTCGCAGTGCAAATATTAACCCAATACATTCATTCATTCATTCATAGGTTAAGAGCCGAAAAGGTAACTACCTGGCGGTCTTTTAAAAAAGACCCAACCATGTTAACTTAATAGCCTGTAAAAAAGCTAATGCTCGGTTTAGAAGACAAATGAAAACAAATAAAACTAAAAGTTTTGAAGAATTTACTACTAGCATAAACCCTAATTCTCAAATTAGCAACGTATGGCAAAATATTAAAACTTTAGCTGGTAGTTGAAAAAACACTTTTACTAAAACAATAAAAACAGTTTCTGGTTCAGTTACCTCTACTAATGAAATATCTAATGTTTTTGCCGAAACGTGGTCTCTACAATCAAAAAGCTCAAACTTCCCATCTGCTTTTAATATAAATAAGAATGAGTCTCTACTCGCATTAACACAACCGGCACAAAACGCAGCTGCAAAGCGTATTGAAAATAAAATAACCTTGCTAGAGCTAGAAAGTAGCCTGAGCAGAGTCAAAGGTAAAACTCCCGGCCGCGAGAGAATTTCATACCCTATGCTTAAAAACCTCCCAGATGCAGCTAAATTGAAACTCCTCGACTTATATAATGATATCTTTGATAATGGTACAATTCCACAAAGCTGGAAAACAGCTGTTGTTGTCCCAATTGCAAAACCAAAAAAAGACATTGATCTAATTGACAGCTACCGCCCCATATCCTTGCTACCATGTATGTCAAAAGTTCTCGAAAAAATAATAGCCAATCGAATTTTGTGGTTCACCGAATTTAAAAAACTTCTTGGCATCCATCAATTAGGCTTCAAACCAAAAAAAGGTTGCATTGATGTCCACCTTCACCTTGATTATGTCATATATAATGCTCTATCTGCTCGAAACCACGTCTCTATCTTGGCACTTGATTTCGAAAAGGCATTTGATCGAATAGGTATTCATCTCGTTTTAAACAAATAAAAACAATGGGGAATTGGCCCTAAAATTTATGAATTCATAAAAGCCTTTTTAACGAACCGAAAATTTGCAGTAAAAATTAAAAAAACTTTTTCCAAAACAGTTCCATTTGACAACGGTATCCCCCAGGGATCGCCACTTTCGGTAATCTTGTTTTCTATTGCCTTTGAAGAGTTAAATACTATAATTTCAAAATACAATTAATTCTCTTTGCTATGTAACAAAAATGCTTAAATTAAGTAGAATAGATTATGGTCTTGCTATATTCGGATCCTGCCCAAAATCAACAAAAAATATATTTAAGCCGATTTATCATCAAGCGGCAAGAAGGAGTATCTTAGCCTTCCCTACAAGCCCGACTAAAAACATCCTAGCTGAAGCTGGACTACCCACAGTAGAAGAACGCTATCTAAGAGTCTGTGCCTCGCTTCTACCTAAGCTAACATTCCAAACCGGATCTGTAATTGACAAGGACACCATTCAAACTCTTTCCCATAACGACCAGACGTATGCCTTCCACAATCCGCTCCATTTTAGATGTAGGGAAAAAATTGGAAATACCTTTTAAACGTCATTCGAAATATTCACCTTCACAGCCACCTTGGCTCTTAGACAGCAGCTCGATACAAATTAGCCTATCCAACCTTAAAAAACAAAATACCAACACAGAAACCTATAAACAAATGTATTTTGAAACTGCATCAAAACTTTCAAATAAAGGTTGGAATTTTGTATTTACAGACGCCTCTAAAAATCAACACTCAACCTCATTTGCAGTCATATCAAGTGAATTTAACATACTTGTACAAGGAATTTTACCAAATATGAGTTCTATTTTTACCGCTGAAGCTGTAGGAATATTCGAAGCGATACAAAAATGTTCCAACACATCAGGCAAATGGACGATCTGTTCCAATAGCCTTTCAGTACTAAAAGCCATCACTAATCCAAACCATAATTCTCGTCTTATATCCAAAATTAGAGACATCATAATTACAAAGACTACAAAACTAAAATTGATGTGGGTCCCTGGACATGTTGGAATACAGGGTAACATGAAGAAGAAATCCGGGAATGGAAAGAATACCAACACCATTATACAACAATTAACCATAATGAAATACATACCATATACCCGACTCAGTTTAATATTATCACTATAAATAAAATTTTAAATGTACTTAAAATTAAGTTATAATCTTAAATCTTTTACCAAAGAGCCGATAGTCATGCTGCCAGTGCTCTTCATAACTAGTTATTAATAGTATATTTTTAATATGTTATTGATAAAAAAATAAATAAATAAATAAATAAATAAATAAATATTTTTCTCTTATGATATTTTTTTTTTTTTTTTGTTTATTCTTAAGTATTTTAAAACTGGGAGCAAATTCTTGTGATCCAGTCATTTTTTTTAAGAAAACTCATTTAAATATTTCTTTCGCTTTTTCAGAATAAAGTTTTCTAGAATTATTAGGTCATGTTGCCGAGACATAATAGTTATTGTGATGTAGCAACGTGATATTAAACATTTTTCAATATTATCGAAATAATAAGTAATTTTCTTCTGGACAGTTTTAAAGAGTTTTTTGAATTTCTTAACTTCTTTTTATAAATTCGTGAAATCGACAAGACAATGCACATAAATAACTTTCAATACTTTAATAATCAAATGCAAGTTTATTTATTATCATTGAAATAATAAAAGCCATTAGGATTTATTATTTTAGATATGAATAAAGGGTGTTTTTTCTAGAGCTTTAGAACTATAGGTTGGCAACACTTTTTTTTGTGGCCGTTTAAACAGCTGTTAAGTTATTTGTGTAAAGTTTGGTTTGGCATTTCAACATGAATACGAATAGACTGTCGCCTGAACAAAAAGGCGTAGATTTCCATTTTCATTAGAGAAATTTAGCGATGATGCACTCAAGTGTAAGTATGTTGAAAAACCGTTATAATAACAAAAAAAAACTGACTGTTGACATTGGCCCATTTTAATATGGCTAATTACTCTAAAAAAAATGGTTCGCAGGTTTCAAAGTCGCGTCGCGTCGTAGAGCCCCTACCTAAACCCAATCGAAAAAAAATGTTTAAAAATCAATTCTAAAGGAAGTTTGCGAGAAATTGGTTAACTCTACATGCAGAAGATGTAAAGAAGTATGTAAATGATAATTGTAGTTATTCTACAAAATATTGAAACTAAATTTAACAAATAATAAAAAATATAAATGAGTGTTCCTAATTATGTGCCTGACCAGTTTCGGATATTATTTTAGGTGTTAGTTTAATTTATTTGACCTTTTTATAAATTCAGAAAAAAAAGTTATAACCAAGTAGACCCAAAACAAAATTTCAAGCCAAAAAAATTTAAAGTATTGGAGAAGAAAAGAAGATACGAAACTAAAAAGATTATGACTTTATTATTTCTTTCATATGGTTCAGTCAATTTCTTTTTCTTTATTTATATATGATTAATATTGATATCTACATATCCTGTTAAACGAACTTATTTTGCAGATTTCTCAGAATTGTTTGCATTTATTTCTTAAAATTTTGTATAATAATGGAAGTAGATAGGTATCTATGTCTGGAAATAATTGTGAGTTAAGAAATTATCTAACTCTTATTTTATTTTAAAAATAGGAACTGGCAATGAATGACAAATTACTGATTATGATTAATTGATAAAATTTTATATTACGTCAACGCAAAAACCTGAAATAAGAACATAATTTTTTATACATTTCCGGTGGAACCTATTATTTAATCGAAAAATAAATTAACAAACAAATTTATTGAATATTTTATATTGGGTCATATCAAAAATAAATTCATGTGACCAAGTTTAATCACATTCAACATCAATAATTGACACTTAATAATATTTAAAAATAAACCGCGTTTTCACTTTAATAAGAAACAAATAAAATGCATACTGGATCCCACGTTCTTACTCCTATATGAAATTAGCTTTGACTTGAGTAGAAACAAGAGACAAAAACTATTGAATTCATTATTTGAAATGATAAAAAAAGAACAACTAAAATTTAAAATGATATTGCCATCAAACGTATTGAAAAAGAATTTTAATTTATGAAAAATAAATAAACTTTTTCATAAAAATGTCTGCAGTAGGGTACTTTCAAAGAAAATTGTACATTTACTGTTCATTTAAAGAATTTGTATAAGAAGTTATTATTGTTTCAAAGAAAATTAAAAAGTTAACAATATTTTTTGAGTCACTATACAACACAGAGATATTAAGTAAACATAATCACTAAAAAAAATCGTTCGACCGCTTACAAGAGTTTTGACTTTTTCAAAAATATCGATTTTTTTTTTCATTTTTATATGCATTATTTCTGCCTAATGCAGGAAGCTTTAAAATCGGTTTTGGAAAAAAATATTCATCAAAATCTTTAAGGCCGTTTTCGAGATAGATATAAAATAATAATAAAATGAAAATGAAAAATTTAACCATAATTAATCCTCCAATAGAGAAAATTAGATTAATATTATCACCCTACCATCCAGAATTTCAATAAAAAGAGTCCAATGATTACTTACATAATATGTCCCTTTCCCGATTAACCTGTCTAGGGGTCTCTCATTTTTACCTATATGGTTTACCATTTTATATCAGCCAGCACGTTTAGATATGGTTTTTTACACAAGCTGACTATGTTAATAGCAATATTAGAATTATAGGTAGCTTTTTCGCAGATAAAAAGTTCCGATAAGCTTTGGTATCAAGTTAAAATATACCTATATTTTTGTTCGTAACAAACAGATAAAAGAATTCAAAAAACTGCCCGGCGCCAATATTTTGTTCTATTACCAGAACGATTAAAAGTCTTTGCATATAAGCTAAATTCCAGAATTGTAACTACTAATCTATTGCAAGGAATATGCAAGCCATGTATCAAAACAATAAATTATAAAGTGATCAGAAAAAAGTTTCCTTTCTTTAGACCTTAAGGTTCATAACTTCGATTTTTAACGACTTGTCATTGATGAATGGATAACAATGACGCAGCAAACTATGGAAGTAAAATTAATCTCAGATGTGTTATCAAAGTGTGTAACGTGCGATACCCCGATAACGAGGAGCATTTTAATAAAAGCGCGAAAGCAGTGGTGGTAGAATTTAGTAGGCCAAAGGTTTTTGGCTCAAACAAGTAGATTATCTCTATTTTTTGACGTAAAAAATTGAGGATCAAGTAGAGCACGGTGTTCATTAATTTATTCGTGTTTTCATCTAAATTTAAAGGTAGAATTGCTTTCTTCTAGAAAAAGCTTCAAATTTCTTACTGTTATGTGTGGAAGTTAAAAAAGTTTAATGTGTTATTTACAAACGGAACACAATTTTTGAAATATTTTTTTTTTTTGAGAAATATTTTAACCCAATCAACAAATTAATTTATTTGAATGAACATCAACAACTTGAGTACCTATCTGTGCGAAATTTAAACTGTAACCAAGTTTAAGGATAAAAAAATTTAATGATACTAAATTATTTATTTAAATCCGAATATACAAATATATTTTTTGACGAACTGGAACAATACTATAAATTCTTAATTTTTTTTAGATGAAGTCTCTGCTGCTTGCATTCTTAAAGCTAGTACTATTCGCTACAGTCATCAGCGTTCCTATTTCAAAACCAAAAACAGGACTGCGGACATCCCTGGTTGATTTTGAAATTGAAAAATATCGAATTCCATCTAACATCTTGCCATCAAACTACAATATATCATTAAAGCCATATCTACTTGAAGAAGATGGCGACAAGCAATTCACCTTCGACGGTGAGGTTTTCATCGATATCAAAACTAGTGTGTCAAACTTGAAGACAATTATTTTGCATTCTAAGAAATTGTCTTTCAATACATCTGAGTTGTATGTGACAGCTACACCTGAATCTAAAATCGACCTTACAAATATCAAAATTGATCCAGTCACTGATAAGTTCAATTTAACATTGAAAGAAGCCTTGAAAGTCGATACAAGCTATACTTTGCATTTTGTTTACACGGGTATAATGGAAGATGATATGCATGGTTTTTACAAAAGCTCCTATGTCGATAGTAAAAATGTAACAAGGTTGATTTGAAAAGAAAATACATTGATTACCATCAATTAAAATAATGATATTTATCTTTAGATGGTTGGGATCAACACAATTCCAGACAAATCATGCTCGTCGTGCTTTTCCCTGTTTCGATGAACCAAAATTTAAAGCCACTTTTGATGTGGCAATCACTCGACCCAAGAGCATGAAAACAGTCAGTAACACAGACATGATTTCAAGCCAACGTATTGAGTAAGTTCACTTCTTTTGTTTAGTTTTTGTTTTCAAAAACATTTTCATTTAAAATCCGTAAGAAACTAACTTTTAACAATATTTTTTGCATTTTCGTTTTGGTAGAAACACAACCTACTACAAAGATGTCTACGCTAGAACACCGATCATGTCAACTTACATTCTGGCCTTCCTTGTTTCTAATTTCAATGAACGCAGCGATATGAAAGGGCAATTCCACGTAGTTGCACGTCCTGAATATTACGGCCAAACCGAATATGGTTTAGATGTCGGTGGCCAGCTTCTTGTTGAATTCGATAAATACACAAAATTGCCTTACTATGAGACCGGTGTTGAAAAAATGCATTTAGCAGCTATTCCTGATTTCTCAGCCGGAGCAATGGAAAACTGGGGTCTTCTGACATACAGGTTAGTCAAAATCAAAATAGGCTCAATTTGTTCAAATAAACTAACGAAATATTTAGGGAACGTTCTTTGCTTTATGACGAAGGATCAACAACACTTTCTGCTAAACAGTCTATTGCTGCAGTCATAGCTCACGAGCAAGCTCACATGTGGTTTGGCGATTTGGTAACTTGCGATTGGTGGAGTTATACTTGGCTTAATGAAGGTTTTGCTCGTTATTTCCAATACTTTATGACGGCTGAGGTAAGTCAATCGACCCCAAAATAACTATAGATAAGAGTGTTTAATAGATCTATTTTATTTAAATGGATTTTAGGTAGAAAAAGAAATGGAATTGGAAAAACAATTTGTTGTCGATCAGATTCAAGTTGTATTCAGAATGGATTCAACAAATACTACAAATCCAATGAGCGACACCACTGCAGCTTCTCCAGAAGATCTATCTCGAATGTTCAATAGCATCTCTTACAACAAAGGTGGTTCTGTTATACGAATGATTCAACATGCAATGGGAGAAGACAAATTTAAGGATTCTCTTCAAAAATATCTCCAGAAAAAGTAATATTAAAATATAATAGCTTTCACTTTCTAGCTATGTAGTTTTAACACTCCTTGTTTTGCAGTAAATACAAAAACACAGTTCCAAAGGATATCTTCGACGAATGGAAAGCAAACTGGCCCGCAGACAAAGTAAAATACGCGGATGGTGTCTTTAAAAGTTTCACCGAACAAGTTGGCTATCCAGTTATTCATATTGAACTTGCTGAAGATTCCAAGAGCATGACTATAAATCAGAAGCGTTTTTTGCTCAACCCAGGAGATGGCAGTGATGCAAGTCTATTGTATACTGTTCCATTTACTTACACAACCAACCTGGAAAAAGATTTCAATTCAACAACTCCAAATTTATACCTTGAAGATAAGACTGACAAAGTGAAAGTAGACTTCAAGGAAGCTGTTAAATGGGTGATGGGAAATATTCAAGAAACCGGCTACTATCGTGTTAACTATAGCACTCAAGCCTGGAATCAAATCCATAATGCATTGAAGTCTGATAATTGGGATGGCATTCACGAGCTAAACCGAGCTCAATATGTTGACGATCTATTGGCTCTTTCTCGTGCAGGTCAACTGCAATACGAGCTCTCAATGGCGTGTCTCAGGTACTTGGAAACTGAGATCAATTATCTCCCATGGACGGCAGCTTTCAATGGCTTTGATTTCTTGGCCGCTCGTCTTGGCTTGGACAAGGGAGATTTCGCCCACTACATAACTAAAATTTCAACAAAGGCTTACAATAAACTTGGTTTTGTAGAAAGTAAGACAGACAAAACTCTGGATATCTATACCCGCAGCAAGATTATCTCCTGGAACTGCAAATACGGCCACAACAATTGTATTGCAGAATCATTAAAATTGTTCAGAAATATGCATAAGGAACCTGTGCCCGTTAATATTCGTGGGGCAGTTTATTGTACAGCCATGCGCGATGGTAATGAAGCTGACTTTGATAGTCTCTATTCAAAATTGAAGGCCGAACAAATTCCAACAGAACAAGTGTTGATTATTAATAGTTTAGGTTGTGTTCGGGATTCAAAACTTGTCAAGCGTTACTTTGATATTATTCTTAGTAATGAAATTCGTCGTCAGGATAAATCTTCAGCGCTATCAACGCTCTACACCGAAAACGCAGAGAATGTTTCACCAGTTTTTAATCTTATGGCCGACAATTGGATAGCCTTAGAAAAGGCGTAAGTTCATATTTTTTTAACCATCGATGTGAATTAACTGAAATTTTTCTTTTATGTTAACAGCTTGGGGTCTTATTCAGCAGTTGCAGATGAGATTTTAAACATTGCGTCACGCTTCACTACAGCAGAACAGCAAAATGAACTGGGTGCGTTCTATGGATTAAATAGTCATAAATTCGGTAGCTCTCGAAAGACTTTGGATAAGGCTGTTAACACAGTAAGGCAGAACCTGTCTTGGTCTAAGAAGAGATTGCCTGCAGTGGTAAAATATTTGCAAGACTTTAAAAATAGTGCCAGAAGCATAGGCATTAGCTCTTTGATGGTCGCTTTGATGGCTTTTATGACTTATATGTTAAGATAAATAAAATAAGTTTGAATTCGTTGATATTTTTTGTTTTAGAAAGCAATTTAAAAAAATACAAAATTAGACTAATTTGATGTACGTATATGTTATATGACCACGAAAAGTGTAACCATGTCTTGCAAATAAAATATCAATCGCGTTAAGTCCGTTAAATATTTCGTAATTACGAATTCAAAAGCGGTAGAGCAGTATTTTCAAAATGTAATTTTGTAGATATATTTTTTTTTCAGTATTTTTTCAGTATGGTATGAGAGTTTCTAGAATTTAATCATTTTATTTCACTTAAAACAAAATTTAAAAATAATATTTTTAAAAAATCCAAAAAAAATTTGACATCCAATATTATTAGAATTACAATGGAACTCATTTATGGGAAAATCGAAAAATTAAATGTTGATAATATAATTAATTCCGTAGACATGAATTTTTGCAAAATAATATTCCATAGTTCATAGTTGTAGTTCTCATAAAAAAGCAGAGAGTATTTACTCCAATAAGTGGGGCTAACACTTTTATAACCCATATATTGGAGTTTTTCATCCAATATTTAAGAAACAGAGAGTATTCCTTCCAATAAGTTAATTCTTATTAGAATAAATTCTGACATAAAACATTCTTCAGATATTTATTGTAGTATTTGCTCAAATATTAAATTATTGATTCAATAAGTCAAGCGTTATCGAAGTAAATGCTGATACACATAACTCAATTTTCAGATATTTACTGGAGTATTTGCTCCAATATCTAAGAATCAAGAAGTCCCCCGAATGAAATTATTATAGTTAACTTGATCTCCATTTTTTAAATATAGATTTTTAAATGTAAAATACAGAAGAGAAATTCTCTATTCTTCCATCTTAGATAGTTATGTACCCTACCCAAGGAAATTTAGGTAGGTATATAACTTCAAAAGGTATACATACATCCGGTTGCAACTTAACTTAAATGAACAAAAACATTAAGCACAAAATTGATGAAAACGGAGAGGGGTGCCACAATGACAAATTTTCTAAATTTCTTTATGTCAGCATTAGTCGCAGTCATGTTTTTTTTTCGAATAGAAAAAAAGACTTCCACATCACACCATATCTCGCTTATAATATAACCATCAAGTAAAGAAAACGACCACCCTGCTATGAGCCCAGAGGGTTTTCAAAGAGTGCAAAAACAAGCTATAAATTCCAACATGATTAAGACAAAATCCTATGGCGAACGGGTAGGTTCCCGCCCATTTGACTAATGTGATTTTGGTGTACGCAATTATGACAACGTATTCGCATACTTTTAACAAAGTACTTTATTACACTACTGAGCTATAGGCGGGCTTCAGAAATAATGTTGAAGGGAACTGTGCCATGCTGAATTGTGACATATAAATGACGGTTCCGTGTGCGTTTAGTCCTTACAAGGTTTTTTCTAGTCCGGTCGATCGGAAGTAGGTAATATTGTGAGAAGAGGATTGTTTCATAATTTGATAAATAAATATGAATTCGTGTCAAGTGATAAGTGGTGCCACACAATATTCTATCAAGGTTGTTCTGTTGGTTTGTGTTTATTTTTGTGGAAATTGTTTTGTTCGAATGGTCAATGCGGATTCAACTATTAATTTACCCTCTGAAAATGGTGAGCAAATTTTAAATAAAAATTGTTAAGTCAATCATTAATTATCATTAGGAATAATGATGTTTTATATCTCGAGACATTAGCCCTTTAAAAGATAAAAAAATTTATGACAGTTAAAATCGTTTTTAGATTGGTTTTTGAATTTTATTTCAATAGCATGTTTGTTTTTTTAAAGAAACCCGGGACGTGCACTTCTCCCGGCTTTAGTTATTTGCCACATATTTGTCCTGGGCTTGCACATTGTTTAATTTAAAACATCGGAAAAGTGATGACGGAAGATGAACAAGTCGAAAAAAATTTAATAAAACTTAATAAAACAAAAGAAATTTAAAGAAAATATATAGCTTTACATTTTTTTACATGCATTTTTTAAAAACCTTGCAGATTTTAGTTTAGTAATACTTCGTAGTGTTCCTACATGGCCAGATACATAAGTATGTTTGGCGTTAGTAAGCTCAAAAGCGAAGCGACACATTGATTTTCAGTTGTTTGATGAGTTTATCTACCATACTATCAGTAGAAAATGGACAGAAATAAAAAAATAGTGGGTGAAAAGAGAAAGGAGTTTCAAATAGTTATATCCTTTTTTGTTCCGTGTAATGATATAAAGATTCATATTTATATTTTATGTCAAATTATTATTTTACACTTAGACTTAAAAACGAAGTGATCACACAATTGACCAAGTACGAGCAACCTATAGTCGTGCAATTTATTTACTTTTATCTTAACAATTAAAACAAATTTTACCTTGATTTGCAGAGGTATCTCATATCGGCGACGATTGCCAAGTAACTCCTGTAATACACGTTTTACAATATCCAGGTTGTGTTCCAAAGCCAATACCATCATTTGCCTGTGTTGGTCGTTGTGCTAGTTATCTTCAAGTAAGAACTTTGAATATTTTTAATGATTATACTTCTTGAATTAAAAATTTTTGTGTTACAAAAAAATAAGGTTTCTGGAAGCAAAATTTGGCAGATGGAAAGGTCATGCATGTGTTGTCAAGAATCAGGTGAACGTGAAGCTGCAGTTTCACTATTCTGTCCAAAAGCTAAAAACGGAGAAAGAAAATTTAAAAAGGTTCGTTATTTTTTCAAAAGCCTAATTTTTTCTTACATAATATTTTGCATTTCAAAGGTCCTCACTAAAGCACCATTAGAGTGTATGTGCCGACCATGCTCATCAGTTGAAGAATCTGGTATAGTTCCACAGGAAATAGCTGGATATTCAGATGAAGGACCACTTAATAATCATTTTCGACGAACAAATTTCCAATAAAATTCGAATGAGTAAAATCTTTCGTTGAAGATTTTGCCATATTATTTTTTTTGTTAACTGACACTAGAAAATAATTTCATTAAAATTTGAAAAGCATTCAGTTGGAAAATTTTTTAAAAATTGTAATTGAATTTGATTTTTAATAAAACTGTCGTTAAGAACGTTCGAAAAATAGGTGTAACGTTTTTGTATTTAATTTCTGTTTTCTGAGGTTAACGACTTTGTTTTCAAATTAATATGAGGTAGTTAGGATTAATAGGTATGTTTTTTTTTTTAAGTTTGTGAATTTGCTATAACTTTATTTTGTATTCCTAAAAAAAACATATATTTACCTATATTTTACAAACAGATTTCAAATATAGATTTAAATATGATACACAGGGTAATGTGGTTTAACAGAAACCTCATTGCCGACCATTATAACTTTATTTTCACCTCTGCACTACGTATTCAGCAGAGGTGAATTTCATATCCGTCTTTATCTTTTGGTATACTTATTCGGTACTGTCAATTTGACATTTCGTTTTGCTTTTCCATACTTCTCTTCTCAGATACTCATCACCAACACATGGACATTAGCAGTTGAAAACGCCAAAAATTAACGGTGGGTCGTGGGTATAAATAAAAAAATGTCTGCATATGAAAGATAACTCACACAACAACAAATCATTTAACCCAAAAGCAGTAGAAGTAAAATTTGAAAAGGGTACCATGTCTCTCTTATCTTATGAGGTCATTTACTTTTTTGTCTTGTCTTTGTCGTTTCTCTGTTTGCTTTATCGAAATAAATAAAGAAGAACATGACAAATGTCAAACTTTGTTAGAAGAGTAATCAAAATCTAATGCAATAAAAGCCGACGGATACATGTTTTCTGTGGAAATATAAAATTAAAAATAGTAGTTTTACGTGCTTTTTGGCGATAAATATTGGTTATGGATTTTGCAACTCACAATAAAATTGTGTCCAAAAAACAACAGCAAAGCCGAGCAATTTACATGTTTAATACAAAAACTCTTCTCTCCAAATTTTGAGGTTGAAACTAGTTTTTTTTTTCAAAAACTATGAATAGATTTCAGTTTATACTTAAAAGATTACCATAACAGACTGACGCAATCGGAAGTGATCGGATAAAAATAAGTGAATGCGAGGAAATAAAATGATAGGCCTACTATAATACTACTTCACTTTCTTGCCTTTCGTTGAGTTTCGGTTGCTTTAGCTTTCGGGAGCGAAGAGTGCACCTCCACATAGTAAAACTGACATTTGGTGAAATAAAACACAAAAAAAGAGAAAAATGATTAATTCAACTTTTGTGCGATAGCTCTGACTGACTTTTCCAGTTGACTATTTGGGAAGATATTTTTATTGGTTTTTCACATTAACTACCGACAGCGTACGTATAATGTAAGTATGTAGTACTATTTGTTTCTTATTTTTTTTCCCATTTTTTAAATTGCCGCTTCCGCCTGACCGGGGGAGATAAGCCCCCTGCAAAGTAAAAAATGCTTGTTTTAGATCTTTCTGAAAAAAATCATTTCATTAAATTTCACTAAAATTCTGGAAAAATACTCATTAATTCAATGCAGTTTGGGGAGGGTTTAGGTAGGTAACAATGGTAACATACTTTTCCTTTTTTAACACAATTTCTAAAACCGAATTAACCACGCGCTTGTGTTTAACTTTAAAGTTGTGTGCGAGTAAATCTATCTGTCAAACTCATTCGCCCATGTATTTGTTTTGTTTGCTACACAAACAGATGCTTTCTCACAGATACTCTCTGTTTACACACCTATTCCCGCATTATATCGTTATCGTATTTCCATTCCATTGCCCTCTTCTACACCATGTACCCGAGAGGCCGAGAGCGAGACTCAAACTGACTGCTCTACACTGCCTACTAGTATTTTGTTAGTCGATTTCGATTGTCATCGACTCACAGTTCCACAAATCGCACAAACTTGTCCTCGTCGTCGTGTCGCAAATATAAGTCACAAACATCTCACGGAACTAATAAAATAAATCGCTCCAATTAATTCAATTTAAACAATTATATCAAAAGAAAACCTAACAACAACTCAGTGAAAATGGAAAAATAAAACAATCTCTCTATCGGTAAAATAATATTATTTGATTAGATTAGTAAAATAAAATTGAAGTAAAAATGTAAAATCCTTGGTAGATAACTACACCGCCTTCGATTTTTCAATATTCCTCAATTGAATTTTTCCGGAAACCCATGAAAACATCAAAGAAAGAAAAAAAATGTGATATTAACATAAATTCTTTTGGATGAATGAGTAAGTTATGCAAATAACGGTTCAGATTTATGTAAAAACAGTGAAACCGAAAGTTATTCCATAAAAAAATCGGTCGTATCTCACATCAGCGTCTCTCTATTTCTGGTGACGAAACGAAGAAACGAGAGATTCATTCGCTGAGACCGAAATTTTGGTGGATTTTATTGAATTGTAATTGTTATTGTTGGATGTTGGCTTCGGTCAGTCAGTCAGTCGGAGTTGTTTTGTGTGAATCCAATCGACGACGACGACGACGACGTCGCGTCGGTGGTGGTGGCGGTGTCGGTGATTCAAATTTCCAAGAGCATAATGCCAATGGGACAAACTTACGCGATTCCATTATTTACAACCCAACAACTACGACCGCACGTCATTTAGACCTCGATTTGTTTTTTTTTTTTTTTGCATTTATAAAATACGAATAAGAAGAAAAGATAAAATATCTTTTTTTTTGTTTTGATTTTATTGTTGAGTGTGAGCGGGACCGTGACTGTCTATCTGCATGCATCTGAGTGGTGGCACCAGCGAGAACAGCGATTGCGAGGCCGAAGGCTGTAAATTCTGGTTTTTTAGTTGATGTTGTTGATGTTGCTTGTCGGCGCCTCACCTCCCCCAGTTCCAACGATGTGTGTTGTTCTATGCAAAATGATGCAGGGACGTAAAGTTCGTTTCTTGTGCTCCTCCACGTCCACACCCGGCACGACGAGTATATTGCTTGTCTGCATAGTTTTTGTAGCCTCATTCGGATATTTGGATGCATCTACTGATCACAACTGTAACCATCAACATCCCAAGGCACACGAGGTAAGTTTTGTTGTTTAATGGCATTAGTATACAGGTACCTATAATCATATTTAACTTACCTAGCCTTTTGAATTTTCTTTGCTTCTCGAAATCAGTGATTTGTGTGAGCTTTTTCTTATACTAATGCACTCTTACAGGTTTTTTTTTTTGTGCTTACTGTCGTCACGATCAGGTCAGGTCATTGGCCAGCTGGCTGTTTCCTGGCAATGATCAAAGGTTTGAAACTCCTTTTTTGCAACACAGCGTATTCCCGCCGATTGTTTTTGTTCCTTTTTTGTTTTATGTATTTGTATTACATCTACTTCCTTGAGTTTTTCCTTTGACCAACCCGGGGCATAGATATAAACATAGTTCCTAGGCTTTGAATAGAAACAAAACTTGCATAATTACTTGCTTCGGGCAACTTTCAAGGTATTCCAGTGAGTAGATAGGTAATCAGTGAGTGCATTTAGCTTGATTGTGTGTTTAATTGTTGTCGTTTAAACAAACTGCTAGACAAGAGATTTAACATTTGTTTGTGCTGAGATAGTTTAGTTTATTAGCATAGAAAATTTGTATGTATTTCTCTGAGATGCTATACTATGGAGAAGTTAGTAATGATGACATGATACGCTAGTTTTTACCATAGAAAAAATAATTTTCTATGAACCTCAACTAGGTTATTAAACAATTTTAATTTTGATAGCTTGTAATACATATTATAGGTATACAATATACAATATACATAATATTATGCATCATTTTCCTCCGTGAATTTGAAGAATGCCAAAATAAAATTAGAACGTTTTTATTTTAAATATCTCAGTATTCTATACCTCGGATTTGTGTTATAATGAAAAAATAATCAATTTTTATGGCATGCAGAAAATTTCAATACTTGATTAAATAATCAGTAACTGAAAAATTTCAATTAAATGAAATAAATCAATTGCTTGCTTTCAATTACATACATTTGAAAAAAAAAAAAATAATCCTGGAGGGTGCAATAATTACTTTCTATGCAACTGATTACTTGAAATTCTGCTTACATTAGAAAAAGTAATGAGGGAAGATTTTTTGAGTAATGAGGGCCCATACAGTTATGAGCGTTCGGTGAATACTTGCTTTGCTTTCGTTGTCGCTACAGCGCCGGGTGCTCCTGGACCTCTAATAGTAGACTCCGGTGAATACCAGCTTTAATAATTTTTTTCGCTTAACAGTAATTGAAAATATAGTTTGCTGATTAAACAATTGTAAAAAAGCATTATAAAATCCCTGACTGAATAAAATTTGTGTCCTTGCAAATAGTGGCATTAGCATTACATATCAAAATGGTGCATGAATTTTTTATTCATGTGTAAATATTTTAATTTGCAGTCTTATTCATTAGATTTCAATAATACATTGTTGAACCTCGGAATAGCAAACCCGCTTGGAAGCATTTCGGACAAAAATGTTCATTACAATTTTCTATCACAAAAAATATGTTTGCAGAAACGTGGTAACACTGATATTTTCACCGGGTTCTTGAATATTGCCATGTTTAGAGTTATCGTTCTTTTTCCGCTATTAAATTTTTGCAGGATAGGAGATCGTCCTCCAAAGCAAAACATCTGCATCAGTTGTTTAGAATTTTTGCTAAGCCTTTCCCAATTATTTTACCAATACGTAAATTTTTGATCAAAATCATATTGGACAAAATACAGAATGACTGGTGTTGTCAACATTTATAGTATACATAAGTATTTCCAATCATTCATTCTGTTTCCAAACATAAAAACAGATTAGAAGCAATATTCAAAGTAAAAAAACCGTCGTAAATGAAATGGTATTTCTTTGTTTTTATAAAAATAAAGTAATATCCTTCCATAGCCCGCACACATTACATTTTTTAGGACACGTGACGATCGCCTTTTTCAGAAAAATAAACCTACATTATATACATAAACTGGTAGTGAACGTTTGAAAGGCAATTTAAAAAGAGAAAAAGAATAATATTGCGTCCTGAAATACACACGTAGAATAATAATCATTGGATTGGTTCATATTATCATTGAGTTATTTTTAACAATTGAACATAAATTCAGCATCATTATCCGCAAATTGCGAAAATTTCCAATTATTTTAAAAAGTTAAATTTCAGACGTGGGAGACGAATAAATTTTTTTTTTTTAAATATGTGGGTTCAATACTGTTATAAAGCTTGCATTGATTTAACTAGATAGCAACTAATAATGTTTACAATTTTTATTTTTCCAGTAACAAATAAAAATCGCCTTTATAACACAAACATGGAATCAAAACGTAATTACCTTTCCTGCAGTTAATTTTTAAGTAATTGTTCTACCATCCGTCCTTGAAGTGTCACATCATCTCGTCAGAAAATGACCACAAATGAACCAGATTTGACCACCAAATCAGCTGCTATTACAAGCGTATAGTTTAAAAACCAATTAAATTGTTATTCTTAACGTGTAAATCAACTGAGAAAATTTACATACATTGCTCATCTCTCCAATACATTGCAAATGCATCTAGCAAGAAAATGACTTAACCTATCCCAATACTGCTTCTCCTCCACCCACCTCAGTACGAGCTAAGACGATTGCATGAGGTGAATAAACTTTTATTGACGGAATAGGGAAAAGTAAAGGTGTTTAATAAAAATAGACGGTGACGTAGAAATTAAATAGTATTTGAAAGCATAATAAAAGCTTTTTTTAATAGATACTTTGAGCATTCAGAAAGAACTTCAAAAATCTGTTATTATAAAAGCTTTGAATAGTTTTGAATGAATCCGGTTTGATAAGCAACTACAATATTAAAATTGCAATTAAATTAAAGAAAAATGATGTCGCATCAGTCATATCATTTTAAAGGCAATAGAATGGTCCAAAGCCCAAAAATGTTCATATTTAATTGAAATTATATAGTTGTTTTTAATTTAATACTAAAAACTTATATTAGTAAAGATTTATTGTAAATTGAAACTCCTAGGTTTCATGTTAATTTTTTTTTAATATTATTTTTGAGGTGCTTGGAATACAAAATCATTAAATATTGAATTGGGTTTTATGTGAAAGGCTAAACTGAAATAATATAATATTCAGATTTGCATGAGCATAATAATTGCGATATTATGCTTTCGATTGGTGTCAGAGTAACAGTTGTTCTTCTATAAAAAAGAGAATCTCGCTATTTCCAGAGACTCCCAGGCGCCTTAGCGAATATCAAATTCATCTCCCCGACTACCAATCAAAAATGCAATAAGAGATTTTCCTTTTACGAGAATTTGAAATTTTTTAAAATAAAGATATTTAATTTAGATAAGAATTAAAGAACATATGGTGCTTCTTTGGCAAGTTCTTGAAATTGTTTTTCCCACGTTATACTGATACTGTATTCGAACGTGCAATTTTATTCGCATGTTAGCTTCCTGCACAAAGCTAAAAGCATCACTTCGAGATGGTCAATAGTGTTATGATCATTTCAACCTATCATAGCAGTACAATTATAAGGAAAGATTTTAATTCCACAGCATTAAACGGTGAAGCTATAGGATCCCCAATGAATTTAATTACATTGTGCGTAGTGATTATCTTCGCATCTGAAAATCTATGACAGCTTGTAGCTATGGTATACGCATCTTTATTTTAACCAAGTTATCGAGCAAAAGAGATTGTTAACTCTTGATAATGTAATGCATGAGACTATGATGGGCTTACGTCTGATGCATTCACTTCATTCATTGTTTATGATTGTTTGATGTAGGAATTTTACAAAGCTTCATCATCGCGCAGTAGTTCACCTTTGCTCGGTTTTCATTTCTACAACGCTAACGGTGATGGAAAAGCCAACAATGGAGCCATCAATGGTGGCGCCATCATCATCATACTTTATGCTCGTCATACAAACACGTTAGAACGATATAATTATTTGTTATATGTAGTATGTTTCCCAATTAGCTGGTGCGATTTGATTATTGTGTGTTAATGCGATGTAGCTGTAGCCTTATGCATCCATCAGAATGATTCATGATCGAATTCCGTCCTATAATGTTGAGAATTAGGATATACTATGTACAATGTACATATGTCCGTACATAGTACAATAATTTGTAATACCTTTGGAAATCTAAACACTTCGTTAATCTTTTTTGAAAGGAAAATGTTGAAGCTATTGAAATTTTAATAGAAGGAGCCTTCTGGATTTGTGAAATTTAAATTCTGGAATTTTGTGGATTAGCAATTTTGAAGATAAATTTTCAATGTGATGATATTCACTACGTTCGAGTACTATATTAACTGTAGGAGGTACAAAGGAAGAACATTTAAAGTGCGTACTTTATGTGATCCTATTAGCATGTTACGACGGAAACAAGACTATTGATTTTAAAATAGCCTCTAGTCCACGAATGAAAGTAAGAATATTTTTCGTTTATTTGGTTGAATGATAATTGGATTGTGTTTAAATCATAAACCATAGGTCCGTAAATAAAAGATAAATCTTGGACTATTTTTAATTTCAAATTTGAAAAATCGTTCTTCTTGTTAGATACCTATGTACATCTTAATAACTTTTATGAATTTTTTGATACAAGTAAAATATTTTAGAACTGCCAGATTAATTTTGTTCAAGCTGCGGTGTCCTATTCTACTTTCTAAGGCAAGTTTTGGATTTTTCAAAAAATCGAACTCGAGGTATTAATCAGTCTCAAACTGAAGGGGGCTAAGGGTGATCATTTGTTTGCAAAATTTGTTTTCCAGTTCAACGAGCCCTTGATGATATATCGAAGACGAAAAAATTGACTTTGGAAATCGCTAGTCACTATTCGTTAACAAGATCTTAACTAAGCAGGTTTTCATTATCTGACAGTGTCGTTTGGTCACCGAGAGATTTCCAAATAAAATAAATAGATAAATTTGGTAACGCGACAGACCGTGAAGAACCAGGGCCTAAGTGACTCACAACTCCAAACCACTCCTGATGGGTGCGTGTTTTGTTTTTTTTGCAGGAATACAAATTACAAATTTATGACGAATCTGAACGGCTTAGATGGGAAGCACTATTCTTGACAACTTATACTCTTGAAGAATTTTTAAATTTTTCGCAATCGGCGGCACCCTGTGGGAGAACATTTCTATTTTTAGATGTACGAGGTTGGGAATCGAACCCTGACCTCTGAAAGTCCTATGCACTAACCGTTATTCCATGAGCTACTATTTCATCAAATTATATAAACGTTTTCTTTTTTAAATATTTTAATCGACACAAAAAATGCAAAACAAAAATTAAGCTGTTTTACGATTTTTCCAGTGTGTGCACTTAATTTTTTAAATCTGGGGCCTGTTTCTGCGCAACAGCCTTTTTTGACTACGTCCTACATACATCAGATTTATTTTTTACATCTCAATAAATAAATAATAAATTATGCAGTTTTGTTGTTGAGAAAATTTTTAATATATTTATGTGATATGCCTAAAGCTTTGCTCTTAGCAGAACGAGTAATTATCAAATTGGAAAGTAAAAAAAAAACATTAACTTTATGTATTATTGTTATGAATGAATAAATAGAAGCTATTTTTGTTTAGTTGTGACTGGTTGCTATGCAAGTTATTACATATTATGTTTTTCAGCTGATTTCTGAGTACTTCCTTATATTTAAAAAAATATATTTCTATAGTGAGGTCTGTCTGTTTTCCTTCTTTTTTTTTTGTGGGAAAAATGAGAAACAACAATTTTATCTCAGAAGCTGCATTCGTTTAGGATGTTGGTTTTCTTCGGCTAACATTTTTTTCTCATAAAATATAGGAGTATTATTGCCTGGTATTTTGTTTGTTCCTTTTTTATCAAATCTTGCAAATCTTTTGATTTAAAAGCCTTTAAAAGTTTTTTTTTCCTTAAAAGATTATTTTTCTAGAACTCTTTAAGTAGTTTGTGAAAAGTTAAATTGATGTTCTCACTTAAGTATTAAAGTATTATGCAACTTTTAACCTTAAACATTTTGATTGAAATATTACTAGATGGTGTTAAAATTTATTCAAATTAGAATTCAGTTCAAAAACAGATGACATGTATTCACCTTTATTGCCATTGTAATACATATAGTATTTACATATTTGTGAATTGCAAAAATTATTGGTTTTCATAATTGCGAAAGTTACTCTACTATACCGTTTTTAAACTTGAAAAAACATACTTTTAAATCAAAAATGCAATCATCGAGTTTGAAATTAATTTTAGCGAAATACCTATGTATGTGTGCTATGAAATTGATTTTGAAACTTTTTTGATTTATTTCGTTTCTATCCTGGTTGCAACTATATTCAGTGTGGAAGTTAATTGGCATTTCATTTTAACAGGCTAAGTTTTAGACCAAGTTATTTAATATTTATATTATTTTATGTATTTATTTATTTCAACATGGAGCTTCTCGATAAGTATTTCAATAGCATTTGATTCTGGGGAATCCTTACTTTATTATCATATATAATTGTGATGTGAAATGTGATGTTTACAAAAAGATTTAAAATACTTTTACTTCACTTGGCTATTGTTATTTTAGTTTGGTATTTGCGATATCAACTGATTTCAAAGTAACACATTGTATTTTTTTTCTGTATAAAATTATTTGCCAAAAAAAATTGATGTGGCATTTATTCAATTAACTATCTTCGCTCGAACAGTGGCAAAGTGCTTAAAGAAATAATTCTCACACCATGAGTACATGTCACATTTTAAATCAAAATTTGTAGTGTCTATTCATGACAATACTAAACCTAACTAAAAAAATTCCGTGAATTGTCAAAGTTCATTGACGCACTCACATATAAATTGACTACTTGCTAATTGAAACTCGTCCAATGAAATTTACTATCTCATTGGCACATCCAATTTCGACTCTAACGACCAATTAAAAAAATCAAATAAGATAAGAGACAAAAGACTAAAGACCAAAGAACTTTTCTAACAAAATGGAATTTTGATTTTGTTAAATTGACCAACTGTATGATTTTCAAACTAAGGACAAGTTTAAGTAAATTAAGTAAATTTCTATGGGATGCGTAATTGGACATTGAAATCAGAGTCATTAATTTGTTAAATTTGCATCAACTAGTAAAAGAAGTAACCGCTTTTCCGCAATTTAAAAATCCATAATAATTTGCAAATTACATGTCGGAAGCGGTCGGATGAATATGAGCGAATAACACTAGTTTACAAAATTTAGGGTCACCGATGCTACCTTAAAAAAAAAAACTTTTTTTTACTAATTCGGGGTCGCTGAAAACGAAAATGACAATAATTTTTTTTTTCAAAGAACCGTTTTCGAGATATGCTCAAAAAAAGGTTTTTTTGGTCCATTTTTTCAACACTGGCTTATATCTCTTAAATGATCTTTTAAATTTACATATAATAAATATTTTTGGAAAGATAACACTTTTTGCTTTCCAACGGTATACGGTTTGTTATAATCGGATGCGAATTCATTAAGATACAAGCGATCAAAGATTATAAAAATCGATTTTTTCGAGCTTTTTTGAAAATTTATCATTTTCAATTGAACCGTGTGGATAGAAAAAAAAATATAAAAAATATTTTTTTGGGCTCAAATAAAATGTATTTTTATAACAAAAATTTCAAGACCAAATTCATCAAAATTGAACGATAAATGTAGAAGCTATGAAATAAATAAGAAAAACAAGTCAGTCATTTTTTCATACGAAATCGTTTTCATATTACTACTTTATGTTATAAAAAAACAAATTTACATAGAATATACTAAATTTTCTGTTTAAGACAATGACTTCATTATTTCATAGCTTCTACATTTATCGTTCAATTTTGATGAATTTGGTCTTGAAATTTTTGTTATAAAAATACATTTTATTTGAGCTCAAAAAAATATTTTTTATATTTTTTTTCTATCCACACGGTTCAATTGAAAATGATAAATTTTCAAAAAAGCTCGAAAAAATCGATTTTTATAATCTTTGATCGCTTGTATCTTAATGAATTCGCATCCGATTATAACAAACCGTATACCGTTGGAAAGCAAAATGTGTTATCTTTCCAAAAATATTTATTATATGTAAATTAAAAAGATCATTTAAGAGATATAAGCCAGTGTTCAAAAAATGGACCAAAAAAACCTTTTTTTGAGCATATCTCGAAAACGGTTCTTTGAAAAAAAAAATTAATGTCATTTTCGTTTTCAGCGACCCCGAATTAGTAAAAAAAAGTTTTTTTTTTTTAGGTAGCATCGGTGACCCAAAATTTTGTAAACTAGTGTAATAGAAGGTTAAATGATGAGTCCCATAATGAGTCTTTCGTTTAGTTTCAGTAACTTTTGTTTTCGGGAGTGAAGACTTCTACCAAGTAAAACTAACATTTGGTGAAGTAAGAACGAAAAAGAAAAAAACCGAAAATTTTTTGTCTTCTTGAGTTTCAAATTTCAATTTTATACGAGTATGAAAGTCACAACACCTTATATGTATAAACCTAATTAATAAATTGTGATAATAACTTATCACAAAAGTTATCTAAGTAGCCAATTCCACCCCAAGTCAACACTTGCCATCTGTTTTTGAATTACATTTTCATTTGAATAAATTTAAACAGCATCAAGAAATATTTCATTTAAAATGTTCAAGTTAAAATAATAATTTTTTAATGCATAATAATTAGGTGCATTAATTAGAAATTCAATTAAACTTTTCAGAAACTGTACGTAAAGGGTTCTAGAAAAATCATATTATCTTCTGAGAAAAACTGTTAAAGAAAAATTCTCGTTATTTTTTTAAACCAAAGTATTTTTCTGAATGAGATGAAAGGAACAACCAAAACCAAGACTATACATAGTTATGAAGTATTTATATTATGTGTATATATATTTTTGTATACAAAAATATAAGCCAATGCCGTCCTCGAAATCTAAGTGCATATTTATTATATACATAGGTACATACATGTGTATGTCAATGTCCATTGTTTTTTTATTGTTTTTAGTAATTGTTTCGATTTTTGTGCAACTCCAGGTCTGAAGCCTTTCACTGCTGATTTATTGTTCCCAAGAAGAAGTTCCCGAAAGAAAGAAAAGACAAAGTTATTATGATTAGCGTTATTGGAGATCCTAGTAATAAAGTTTGTGGATAAGGGCTTCTATCGATTACTCGATGGCTGTTAAGGGCTATGGTGATGCCATGCTGAAACTTCAGGAGCGGATAAGAAGTTGAATGCTTTTCCCGAAAGCCTAACTGTATGTCAGGGATTATGGTGTTTTCGTTGCAGAAGTTCTTGAGTTTCCTAAATATCAGCTCGTCCAAGAGTTACTAAGTTTGTCAAGCATTATGACTTCTTTGACTTGCAGTTCCTATTTATATTATTTATCTTCTCTGTGGTGATCAGGTCCAGGCTTTGAATTGGGTCAGGCATGGTGTCGCTAAACGTAGTGCAAGTTAGTCGTTGTCCTATCCGCATTGTTGGTGGCAATTGTTTCTGGATTTGATTTTTGCATAAAACACGAACGTAAGTCAAAAATACTACAAAAGTGAAAATTGTAAGGTGTTGAAAAAAATTCAAACAAACATTTAAATTTCGTCATTCCCAGATTTTAAAGAAAATCCACATGAATGTATTTTTCTTTATGACTACATATTAATTCATAATAAATTTAATTATTTACATATTAATGACCCTACATTTACTATAACGATTTTTTATGAATATGATTAGTTTTATTAAGAAAGTTTATTGATTGACAAGAAATAATCAAAATGTATTCTTGTTTAAGATTAAAAAATTTGTATTCTGTTTGACCCGAATATTTTCAATTTGTTTGATTTTTTTGTTAGCAAGATTTCTTCGCTGCAAGGTGTTAATGCAAATATTTAACTAGCAAAATATTTTTATGAAGGGATTATTAAAATCATGACTATAATTTATAATAAAAGTATGTATAATAGGTATGCAATGTGTTTTGTATTCCATAATTTCTAAGGGATAATCTTTTATCTCTATGAAAAAACTTTTGCTTACATCGTTTCTCAACTAATATTTTGAAGTTTATTCACATATCTACATACATACATGTTCAACAACAAAAGTGGATATTTTTTGGTTGGGAATTGTATGTTTATATCAACCCCATATTCCTTTTTTTTAACGTAAGATGTTAAAACTTTAACAGACATTCATTTACTTACCGTTGTCAATTGTATGGGTGTGTTTGAAATAAAAATAAAATGCACGACTGGGTTGCACGTAGTTGCTACTTTTTGCGATAATACAGTTTTTGAGTCAAAGTTTAAAACGATAATGGGACTTTAAAAAAAACCTTTATTTCATGGCATGAAACAATCGTATTTTAATTGAGACTTGAGGTAAGAACTCTTTTATTCTAAGTATTTTGTGTAAATCTTTCAGTTTTTGATTTTTTATTTAGAGCATATCATTATTGGTGCATATTCATAGTCAAACTTTAGAACCGAGTCCGACTGGCCTCGAGTCTAAAGTTAACACACATGCGTTAGAAACAGCTGCAATTCGTAATGAATTTGGCAGTTCTGTTTAGTAAATAACAGAATTCAACTACAATTTTAGTACTAGTGCCTGCCAATCCATTTAACAATAATCCATTTTTTGACAGATAGAAAAAAAAAACTTAGTTAAAAAGTCAACCGTTTTTAAGGATTGAGCTCCAGTTTATGTTTTGGACAAACTGAATAACATAAACTCCAGGTTAGCTTAGAAGAGACAAAGAAACAACTTGACAGACGACTATGAATATGTCCCATTATATTATGGGTTCTTCTTAACATTTGTGTGGGAGTCACCTTAAAATGTCTTGATTCTCAAACTGTTTTACTAATGCACTCACAAAATTTTATCAAATCATCGAAACCGTATTTGAGAAATTTTTGACATTTTCGAAAATAAAATAAATATTTGTTCAAATTAAAAATTAAAGTACTAAACCTAAAAAATAATTCATTTATCATTTCCATTTTTGAAATTTTAATTTTCAAGATTATTTTTTTTAACTCAGATGGACCGTTTTAAAGAAAATCGAAATCAAAAAAATGATTCCATGTTAGGTAACGGCGCTTCGCATCGTCGTCGGAGCCGTTCTCAAGAAAAATCTAAATTTCCAAACAGAAAAAATGTATGTCTGTTACCATTATTTTAAAAAAAGTGAAGAGACCCATTTTTTGCCTTCCATAATAATGTCAATTTACTTCGAATTTTTTTACGAATCCAAAACTTGCCCTATAGTACCCATAGTTGCAAGTAAAAAGGATAAGCATAAACATTAAGATGAATATATTTTTCATAAGAAAAGATGAACTGTAAGAATATCCTTGTCTGTTAAAAAATTGATAACGTCAATTCCTATATAGGATTTTGCCTTAGTCGGCTTAGCTATAATGATTTCGTTTTAACATAAATGTGTCTTGGATTCAAGTTGTATTTGTACCATTTCTTGTCTTAAGGTGAGTAATAGCTCACATTAAAAAATAATTCGGGACATTAAACTTCATAATGTACATCAAGGTAAGTTTTGCGGCAATGCGTCACATTTGCCAATTCATTCTTAATTTTTCAATGTTCCTAATGACTGAATGAAATGTAATCTAATTAGATGTTGCTATCATGTTGTTTTATTTTCCCAAAAATATCGCATTTCAACTTAAGGTACAGTAGTCGTTAATGCCTATACGTAAACTGTCAACTAAATGTTTCTCGAAAACGTTTATGACAACTGTCTATATCTACGATTATGAAATTAAATTTAAAATTATTTTATTTCAAACAGCTTAGGTTTCTTTTAGTATAAAAAACGCTCCCTTTTTTATGTAAAAGTAAGAAACAAGTATCTAGGGAAATCAAAATAATTAAACTAAAATCAGTTTGTTATTTAATAAGCATACAAAAAAAAAGAAGCTAAAAAAAGAAAAGTATTTCATTTCAACCTAATTATGTAAAATTTCGTAATTCTTCAGTAAAGCTTTTGCGTCATCATTATGTCGCTATATCAATTTTTTTGAGACCATTAAATTTGTTTACTTACCTACAAGTTATTATTATTTTTCCACTAAAACATTCGGAAGAGAAAAAATGGGCGAAAAAAAAGAAATACAAAACTTATTCAAATCCGATTCCACCAACTCAAATTTATTTACATTAACTTTGATACCCATCAGTAATCAATATCTGTTTTTCCATTAATTTGTATATTGAGTTGTGTTTATAAGGTAATCCTGTGCAATATTTTTTTTTAATAGGAAAACATCTTATGCCTAAAACGATGCTTTAGAAGACGCTTTATCGAGACTTAACCATCAATGTTCATGTATTAATTTCGACTTTGGTACACAGTGTCACGTATTGATTTCAATTTATTTGTTAAATTGCTGAATAGCAAAGATAGAGGAAAAGAGTGTGTAATAATGACAAGGACGATGGTGTTTTTTCGATATTTATTTCTTTTGTTGTCATATTGACATTTTGGATCATTAAATTTGCATGTCTTAGAAAATCTGACGAAATTTTTATTTGTTACTTCGTTATAAATTTGAGACATATTAAAAAATTATTGGTTGTGAAGATCATGGCAATAGTGAGCAAACATAAATTGAATTTTCTTCAAATACCTAGCTAATCTTATATTTTGGTTTGAAATTTTGGTTTTGATTACTTGAAAGATGTATATTAATGAAAGATTCTGGCGTTTGAAGGAGCAGAGGATTGTGAACTACCTGTCCTTTTTTAGGACAAAACATAATAGCTTTACCGGACTACGATAAAACGGACGATTATAAATAAAGTGTTTTTATGCTTAAATTTGTTTATGATTTATTATCACATTGAAAAAAGTTATTAAGAATGTTATAAGTATTATCATTTGTGTAGATTTTTGTTTGCAATATTATTTGATTTCATTTGGTTCTTCTAACAAAATGAAATACATTTATTTGTAGAGATAAAAAAATTATTATTTATTAAATAATAATAATTCACTTAGCACAGTACAGATACCATTTTTTGTAACAAGCAAAAACAGAAATGAAACATTCTATTTTTAAATTTAGTAGATTAAAAAAAAATGTCCCAGTGCCCCACTGTTACAGTACAATCATTTTAGTTGCCAATTTTACATGTTATAATGAGTTAGCATGGACAAAGAACAATAAGCTTAAAAGTTACTTTCATAATTTCTCATGTAATATTTTGCCAAAACTCTTAGGCTGGTTTAAGCTTACCTGCTTAGTTTTATGGAAGAAAACCTGGAAATTAAATCCACTTATCTATTTATAAAATTGCCTACGAATTTACACAGTGGGCAATTTTACCCGAATATTAAAAACGTAGTCTGAGTGCTTAATTACATTGTGTTAGCAAATTGAAAATTTTCAAATTGCCATTGAAGTTACAAGGGAGCCGTTATATGAATATGAATGAGCGCATATTACTTTTGAAATAAATTGCAAGACTAGGTCGTACGTATTTGCTCCTCTGTTTGATCAAATCGTTTTTAAGTTTAAGTGAAAAACAATAATTTGACATAAAACAAAAATGATTTTTTAATTTATGTTTTGAAAAGTTTTTATGCATTGTACATGCTTTTGCATAATAATTTTGATTACAATCAGATGAACCGTTTTTGAGAAAATCCAAACAAATACTCTATGGGTGGTAACTGTGGCTTGCAAATTTCGGATTTTTTTTCATTAAAAGTGAACAAATATCTTTTTAAATTATTTCAAAAAATCTGATTTTTCAAAATAGCCAAACTAAATTACCTTTAGCAGGAAACGAATTTTTTTACGATTCCAAAACTTGCCCTACAGTGCCCAATCATCCACGTCCCAAAACTTTGAATAATTAATTAAAAATAGAAAGAAAGTTAAATTTAAAAAACCGATATCATGGATAATCATAAATATTTTGTGTCTATGTATGTACCTAAAGTCAATAATCCTTTTTTCTTTAAAGTAATATAAAAGTAACACAATGTAGGCAATTCATCAAAATATTAATAATATGTAAACCCAACCTACCCGCACTATAAAAAGTAATTTTCCCCAAGGGAACCCCCACAATTTTCACACAAAAATTACAAACAATTAAATTAATTCAACTTTGGAGAGTCCTTATTCGAGCACAACGTAGATGAAAATAGAAAGAAAATAAAAGGCAGCCATAGGGAAAGCTGGTTAATATTTTGCCTTCAACGAAAAATTTATGATTTTTTTTTATTTTTAATATTGTCTGTGGTTTGTTGAAAAAGCAATATTTAAATTAGTACAGTAGACTATATAATAGATACAATTAGTTTTGTTTTCTGGAGGTGATTTCATACAATGAAGGACGTTTTTTTTAAAAAAAAAGATAAATATTTCTATTAATAGGAATAACTTAACGGTAGTGTTTATAACATTCGATCTACAATTAGTTGTATTTGGTTCTATGTTTTCATGAATATTTTAAGACCAGCAGCAGGGCAATGTCTGGAAGTAAAAAACGTGTAGTTCCCGCATGTTTCTGGTTAAGAATTTGATTACATGTTCTTTTAAAGTATGACACATACAATTTTATAAAAATTCTCGGAACAGTTGGAGATTTTCGAGTTGTTCAAATTATAAAACAGAAAAACAGTTTTCTACCAAATTTCAAAAATAATATTTTTCCAAAAAGGCAAAAAAAGGTGCCGTCATTTTTGGCCTGAACAATAAAAAAATGTATAGGGATACCGACATTAAAAATAAAAAAACTATGCCAAGTTTCAAGAAAATCGACCCACCTACTTAGGCTGTAGTTCAACAGACAAATAAAATAAATACTTAAATTGTTATTTGAATTTCCTTTAGTGACCAGTTGCATCAAACTCCACTAAAACCTTTTTTGCTGAAGTGTTTATAAATGTATTGGCCTGCTAAATTTGTCTGGGTTGCACTAATGCCCTTCACTGACATAGCAATATGTGAGATGTCAAGCTTCAATGTTTAGATTTTCTTCCACACTGAGTTTTAACAAAGTCAAAAAAGTATACGAAAATGATACATGTGTTAGTACTCAGTGGGATGGAGATCTTGGTTAAAACTAGATTTAAAATATATTTGGTGAAAAATGGCATTTCAGTTTATTGGTTCGTTTATTGTTGATTATTAAAAAAATAAGAAATATTTTAAAATGCTTCGTGCAACAAAGCATAAGAACGTTTAATTAAGGAAATATCAATAATCCAAATCAATAATCAGACCAAAATGTCTGATTTTATCAAATTATATTAAATATTAAAAAAATTGGACAGTTTTTTAATTTCAGCTTTGTTGTTTACCTCCTTGATCATACCTAAACGATCCGAGGGAAAAACCCCTCAAATACGATTTTGTCTTGTCTTGGTTCAACCTGCACGCTACACTTGGTCCAAAATAACACATTATGCAAATTAACTTGTGTATATGTATACAATGTACCTTTGCTAACATTTAGCTCTCATTGTTATTAATTAAACATTAAATGCTTAAAAATAAAAATTTCGTAAGAGCAGTATTGAAGTGAATTTTACTTTAATGAACTTTACGAGAGGCAACCCAACCTGGGGCAAAAACCGACTTAAAAAGTTTTTTTTTTTCAGCGAGGACGATTATGTCCTTTTGTTTCAAACAAAATATATAAAGCTTAATTAAAAATTGTTTCTATGGTGACCACAAGTGGAGCTCTTATCCATTAAAACATGATTTATTAATTTTGTCATTAGGTGATAATGTTTTATGTAAAGTGGCCTTCAATTATATAGACCGGAGACGAATTTACTAAACTCTTTAAAAATTAAAGTTTGCTGAAGTGCCTGCCCACACAAAATCCAAGTGATGGTGCAGTTAATTTACTGCAACATTCAACGTAATCTCAAGCAACACTCCACACACAAACAGATTGGATAGATTATAAAAGTTCTCACAGTTCTTAAAGTTATGCGATGCCTGTCACATCTGTTTTTGCAACAACATAGCTGCTATATTATAGTGCATCATAGGTAGATATTTTACTTAAGCTTGTGGGAAATCAACAATGGAAATTGTATCTTTTTTACGTTAAACAGAGATATCTTGGTAATATCAGGGGGAAGGGGATAAAATTGGATAAATAAAACAGGTTGGATGCACTTGCATTGACAATAAACACTTAATGGGTGTGTCATAATGTATATAGTTTAACTATTGTAGAGACTCTAGCTCTTAAAGTATACGATACTGTGAACTGTGGAGTGAATTAAAAAAAAAAATAACACCGCGCTTCGTCTTGAAAGCAAAAAAAAAAAAAAATAGAGAAAAAAAACTTGCACTTGGTAATGCATAACCACCTTTTTCTTTGTTTTAGCTAAGTAAGCATTGGGATCCGTCTTAATATTTAAAGAAAGTGAATTGTATTGCAATAAAAATTTATATATGATTTTGAATATTGTGCGTCAGAAGTAAATAATTTCCTATAGGCGGTTTTTTTAAGAACAAAGTTGGGAATAATAAAAAAGCATTTTATAAAGTAAAAAAATTTGACAGCAGTTTTTTTTTTAATTTTTATTTTGTGTAGTTTTTACTTCTGAGAATTTTGTTTACACCAGGTAATGTTTAAAAAAAAAAATTATTTTGACATTTCTGCTTGCAATTACCTGCTTTCACCGGTTGCAAGAATACCAATTAACTGCACCCTGTAAATTAAAATAATTCAAAAACTTACTTTTTTTAAATTTTCATGATTTTCTCTCGGAACTTGCAAATTAAAACACATTTCATTTTTTTCGAAAAAGAGTGCATATAAATATTATTACTATTTTTTACCACCAAGTTTTGGGTCAGCCTATTCAAATTTGGCTTTAATTTCATTTTCATGTTTTTTTGAATTAACATGGCTTTATATTAAGACCTTTTGTAATTATTAAAATGTTTAAGATTTCTTTCACCATTTGGGTAATAAATAAATCATAATTCTTAAAATGAGTTATTTTAAGTTAAGTATATTAAACCAGAGCCTGGGAAAATTTGTACGGCTCCTTATTTCAGCAGCCTTCAGGGCTTGCAGTTTCTAAAAAGCTATACAACTTACCATAACTACTCCTACATCAAAAGTTATAAGCATTTGAGTGTACAATCAAAACTGCTTCTGAGCCCAATAAAAATAAAACATTTTTTTCATACAGCAAAATTATTTTTAATTTAGTTTGTTTTTAAGTTCACTTATTTAATCAGACAATTTTTTTGATTTGAACTTTCATATTCCTAGTTGACAAGTGGTTTTAGTAAAAAATAATTAAAAACCACATACAATTTGTCTACCAATTTAACTTAATCAAACTAACGTTTAATGTACACAATTTACTAATTTAATTTATTAAATATACCACTCATTAAATAGCTATTAATGATTTTAGTTTCCTAATGAATGTTTTCAAATTAATGATAAAATAAAATAAAAAAAACATCTGCATATGAATAACATCAAATTTTAATTTTTTAGGAAAAAAATCAGTTTATTCAATTACTCTTATTTTTATTTTAACATTTGTATGCCCAGACACAACAAAGTAGAAAAAAAATAGTATTTTGACCTTTCTACTTTCCAATTAGTGTATTCGCTCTGCTTAAAGCCATTAACAAAGCCAGTTATGTATCGTATGTTTACGTAATCCAAATAAATATATTTATTCTATATCATTCCCACCACAGAAAAACTGCATAATTTTGTGTTTATTTATTGAGATGCATAATATTCAAATTTGATGAATTATTTTTATAGAGTTTTGTCTTTTTGTTTGTGTCGATTTAAATAATAAAAAAAATTGATGAATGAATTTTCACTTAATATAATAAATAAAAATGAATTGCATAATTACATGTCAATTCAAAAATAAAACGAACTTGGATGGAAGGATTGCAAATATATAGTAAATAACGGGCCATTTGCTGAAACGAAAATTAAATATTTATATTCAAACACTTTTGTTAAACTTTTTCCTCTACGTAAATTGTCACATGAAAGTTTTTGTGGAACATGAGTAATTATGTTCTGTATCAGCAAATGAGCAAATGAGGTTATTGCACCAGTATCTTGAGAGTTCTAGAGTCATTTCGCGACCTTAGGACAAGAAGGTTCTAAGTGACTACACAGTACACGCTTTCGAGAAAACTAAGGTTGATATAGCTTGTGCTTTTTTACATCGATTTCAATTGAAGGCTTTAAATTTTTATCTTTATTCTATTTTTTTTATAAAAGGTGGTTTTTAGAGGTATATTGTTCTTTAAGTTGGCAACATTGTATTAATTGAAGGTGCCATGACATAAGGCCAAGTGACATAAGGCCAAATTTGAAAAATTGGCCTTATGTCACTTTCCGAAAGCGACATAAGGCCAAATTTTCAAATTTGGCCTTATGTCGCTTTTTAAAGCGTCATAAGGCCAATTTGGTCTTATGTCACTATGAACTGTTTCACTTGGTTCAATCTTAAGATACAGATAAGATACATAAAAGAAATAACATTTTTGTATAAGAATTTTTCTTATAGTTCTCGTTTTTATTTAAATTCATCTTGACATAATACCCAAAATTCGCATTGGCGCCTGCCTGGCGACTTTACATACCCTAAGCGGAGCGACGGAGTCGCGTGAGCGGGTGTGTCCCCGAAAGAGGGAGTTAAAATCCAGAAGCCCCGCGAAGCGGGCCACATAAGGTACTTTTAATCAAAAAAATTGTTGATATTGGCGCCTGCCTGGCGACTTTACATAGGTGGCCCGCTTCGCGGGGCTTCTGGATTTTAACTCCCTCTTTCGGGGACACACCCGCTCACGCGACTCCGTCGCTCCGCTTAGGGTATGTAAAGTCGCCAGGCAGGCGCCAATATCAACAGTTTTTTTGATTAAAAGTACCTTGGGTGGCCCGCTTCGCGGGGCTTCTGGATTTTAACTCCCTCTTTCGGGGACACACCCGCTCACGCGACTCCGTCGCTCCGCTTAGGGTATGTAAAGTCGCCAGGCAGGCGCCAATATCAACAATTTTTTTGATCAAAAGTACCTTGGGTGGCCCGCTTCGCGGGGCCCAAAAATGAAAAATGTTAAATCGCCCAAAAATTATTTTTGGGCGATTTGGCATTTTTCTTCATTTTTGCAATTTGGGAGTTTTGGTTTTGGGCGATCTGACACATGGCTATTTTTGCATTATGACAAAACGCCCACTCTTTTTGTGCGATTTGACTTTTTTGTTTTTTTGGGCGATTCAACATAATGTCAAATCGCCCAAAATTTTTGGGCGATGTGACATTTTTAAGTTTTGGGCGATTCGGTTTTGGGCGATTTGACACCCAACCAAAAACGAGAACTATAAGAAAAATTCTTATACAAAAATGTTATTTCTTTTATGTATCTTATCTGTATCTTAAGATTGAACCAAGTGAAAGTATGTCTTTAAATAAAAAAAAAATATTATTCCAATTAGATATTTTATCTTTTTTTATAATACTAAAATTAATTATACATCACGCAACTGTAGATAGGTACGAACCAAGTTTAAAACTAAAATTAGTTATGAAGGGAATATAGATCGAAAGTAGAAATAATTATGAAAGTGAACTTACATGATTGTCGTGCGAAAAATGTATAATCATGAGAAAAAATAATTAAATTTTACATTTGGTCTTATGTCTAAAAAAAAATTGGCCTTATGACGCTTTAAAAAACGACATAAAGCCAACTCTTAAAATTTGGCCTTATGTCGCTTTCGGAAAGTGACATAAGGCCAAATTTTCAAATTTGGCATTATGACGCTTGGCCTTATGTCATGGCACCTTAATTGAATAGATTGACGCTCCGATTTAAAGCCGCTAGACTACTTACTTTGGGGATATGTGAAGTTTGTTTTATTCCATTTCAAAGTTCTACATATATTTCTTGAAAAAAACACTCTATATGATGATGACAGTTTTTATTGGTATGAAGTTTTTATTGAATTTAATGATTGATAGATTTGAAGTTTTTTGTATTTTGTTCAATTATACTCCGTTGTGTTAGACATTTTAATACATTTTAACATTTAATTTTTTTTTGAATGGTTGCAAGTTTATCAAAGAAAATATTAACAATTTGACATGGTTTCGTTTCACAGAGAAAAAATGAAAAATTCCATATAAATGTCGGAATTATACACAAAAAAAAATTAATATTTTAACTTTTTCAGTTACGTGGAATTATCGGAGTTTTGTTGAATGAACGAAAATGCTCTTTCGTTATTATTCTTTTAATGTCTGTGCCATATCCTACTTCTGTTCTGATTCTCAGAAGTATCCCCATCATGAAGTTGTTAATACTTTTATACTGAATATAAGGCTCGACTGTGTTTCAGTTTATAAATAGGTATTTTTACTTAAGATAAAAAAATGTTTCTGCCATTTTCTGATTATTTAATTTTATGCAAATTGATATTTTTATCACAAATAAAAAAAAAACCTATATATTTTTTACCTGTAACATCGAAAACTTTTTTATTAAAATATTTATTCATATTCCATCCCACATTCAACCAACCTTGTATCTAAATCTCAGTATCTATTATTAAGTTAATCCTCTATCACATAAAATGGTAAAACCACATTTTCCCCACAAAATCTATTACTTATTTTTGTCGTCCTTTCACAAATGTCAACCTACATAAATCAAATATTTCCGTCCACAAAGTTGATTATTAAACATATTTTTATTAACATTTGGATATTTTATATATGACATTGACATTTTTATAAACAAACAAACCATGATGCCAAAATTCAATTAGTCTTAATGCATAGTCTTAGTCTACTCTCTTTTCTATACATAAGTACGTCAACTGTACGTCAAAACAAAAGTGATTTAATTTACCCTTTTTTGTAAGCAAATCAGAAAAAAAGAAATGTGTAAATATCTTATTTAGGATTTTGTGTCCTTCATTTTATTTATGTCATAAGCCAGAAAGAATCAATAATACCTACATAAAACAAAAATGCCAGTATTGCGAATGAGCTTGAGAAGACATCTTTGAAGAGTGTTCGCACAGTGGTTTTATATTAGGCTTCTTTATTGTGCGGCTTTGACATGTTTGAGTACTTACTACATATAAGATTTCTGTGAAAATGAGAGGAAAATCACAACTTAATCGGGCGTTTTTCTTCTTTTGAGACATTTTTAATTAAGTTGGTAATTTACTGAAGGAAAATATAATACAACACAAAAGAATTTTCGTAATGAACTTGAAGTGCATTTGATATGAAGAGATGTTGCGTGGTTTTGGGCTTACAGGATTAATTAAATTTGTTATTAATAAATGTTTAATTAAGTGAATATACAAAAATTGCATTGTCGAAGATAATATTAATAATCATATGAAGACACTGAAGGAAAAATGTATGCACGCAACACATAAACGTCTTCATGTAATCATTACATCTTGGAATTTTAGCTTGGTAATGTAGCAAATTAATTGGTGTTTGATATCTGCGATGAGTTCGGAATAATATATTTAGTACAATAATATGGAATTTGTGCTCAGTACATAAGTTGATGGGATGCTGCAGTTCATAGTTTAGATAGTTTGTGGACTTTAAATAAATAATAATATATTCACTACCACATATGTAATAGCTATTATCGATGTTAAAACTTTGCACTCAACAGATAACATGCTGTATTGGCTGCAATTTGTTATAATGTATTGACTACATTTCGTTTGTGTTCAATAAAAGTAAATATTGACATAGTGAACATATGAAACTTGTACTCAACACATAACTTGCAGTTATGACTACAGGTAATTTTTTTGCATAACTAATAGGTTTTGAATAGAAGGGTAGTCATTACTTATTTCGGTCTGGCTTTTCATAGTGTGGTATATATTGAGTGCATTTCGTCTGCATCAATGAACATCAGTGATTAACTGACTTCATACAATCACGTTTATTACACTCATTAAATAGTGCAGTTTCACAACTATTACTACTTGACTAAACAATACAGATTATTATTGAATAAATTAGATGATTGATAACTAAAAGTTCCGTTTCTTTAGAATTGGGCATTATTTTTTAATATCATATAATGCCAATCAAGTCGTATCTAGGGAAAGGACGCTTATTTGCGCACGGTAAATTCAAAAGCTCTATTGGTTATCCTGTTTAATATACACATGTACATAAGTATGTTGACACCTTCATGCGAATGTGTTCATTGGAATGACACCAACTTAAATAGAATTAGTTATCAGTTTGCAAGGTGTTTAAAATTAGTATTTTCTCTCAACCATTAGAGCAAGTAAATAGATTTAAACAATTTATACTTAAGTACATAATTATATTTATAATAATGAACATTTAATAATTATTATTTTATCCATAATCATATACTTCAAAGCACTTCACTATACCAATATCGTTTTAACATATCAAGTGATTTTATGGCAATTATAAACATCCCCCTCAGCTGGAAATAATTATTGATTTCATCATTACTTATCAATTATCGCTTGACTTAACAGAATGTATAGAAATTTCAAAAACCTCCCGTCATTTGGTGAAAATTATTCCACTCTCTTATGTTGTAATCATCCATTCAATCAATCATTTGCAGAATTCGTTGGAAAATGTTATTTTTGAAAAGCTTAAATTATCAACAAAATGTAAAGTAGTGAAATTAAAAAGGATAAACAGAAAAATTTTATTTTTAGAATTTTTATTCTGCTTCATTAATTTGCATATTCTTTTATTAATTTGAATGACGTTTTGATTGAGTTTCGAGTTAAAAAATTTTTTACTGTTGCTCGATTAGGTAAAGTATTGGTGTAGCATTGAGAAGATTGAAATCAACTAAACATTTTACTTAACACAGTCGACTGCCTACAAATAGAACGCCCTCTTTCCACAATTTTTCATAAAGAAAATTTAGTCGATCTTCACAATACCCAGAGAAAACCACATGAAATAGACATTTCGCTATGGGTTCTCTCGAAGAAGGTTTTATTAAAAGAATGGCGAAAAACATTATATTTATTAGTTTGACATTTAGTTTCGTTATTTTTTTCCAATTGTCAGTTGTTTCTTCTTTTTTCTCCCTGAGATTTGAACCGATTGCATGTGCTAAGATTGAATTCTAATAAGTTTTTTTTTTATTATTTATGTATATTTTAAGTGGAGTTCTTCTTAGTATAAATATCTTATCAAATTTTAATAAATTTTTCTTCATTAAATCAAAACGATTTCCCTGTAGAAATATTTGGATAAATTATTAGTTTAGTTGCTTTTAAAAAGACTATAAAGTAAAATAGATCAATAAGTGAACCTTATTGTTTGAGCCAATGCAATCAATATAAACACGACAAAAGAAACAAATCGAAACTATTAATCAAGGAAAATAAAAGAATTTTGCGTTAAGTGTGGTCTTACTTTTTGGATAATTAATTAATTTTTAAAATTTGCGACTCAGAATTTGAATGTAGCCCTAACGTTTTTTTTATATAATAAAATAAAATAAATTAAATCAAATAAATTCGGTTGCTTGAGAGTCCATTAAGAATTGTGGCCTATAAGTACGGTGACCATTTGTTAATTATTATAATGAACAGTTCTAAAATTTCTTGTTCAGTATTAAAGCAATTGTCCAATATCTGTTCAGTATTTTCTTTAAATAAAAAAAAAATCAATGGAAAAAGAACTTGGTTAATTTAGTTTTCAATTTTTTTTTTGTCCGTAGGCTGGGAATCCAACCCAGATCTCCGGTATGATAGTCCTATACACTAGCCATTATGTCATGGGCTCCAATGCAAAGCAAATTCAAAATAAAATAAACATTTATTTTTAAAACAGCATTTTGAGAAAATTTTAAAATAAACTACTTTTTTATGTTAAAATAAATTTAATCCGAAGTTTATTTTTACCTTTTATATATATTTTTATTTTTTTGAATTCACACATTCACTCATTGATATTGTAAATTTTTAACGAAAAGAGGAGAATTCATCTCAGTCCTATTACTCAACAATTATTTTATATTTACTTCAATGAATATGAACTTACCATAATATGTATAAATTAAAAAATCGATGAAGTAAAGAAACCTTTTATAATATGACAAACGAGAAATATATATAATATTCAACTTTCATTATGACTATTTAATTTTAAAGGAGGAGTTTTCCTTCTTGATTTGATGGTAATAAAATACAATTTTACTTCTCTGAGATAAAAGAAAATGTTATCAAAGTAAAGTGATGACATATGTATGTACATATATAGTATAAAATTCAATGAGTTAAATAATTTTTTTAATAAAGTTTATTTGCTCTTGTTGACTTTCAATATAAATTAGTTGACCAGATTTAATTTGACAATATTGAACTTCTGTGGTAGGTAAAAGTTGTTGTGGAAATGTATGCGGGTTTTTGTCTGCAGATTGTTTTAATGAAATACAATGGAAAAAAAACTAATGTTAAAATTATCCATAGTAAAATTAATTTTTTGTTAAATATTTTTGAAATATGACAAATTTATTAATGTGCATTTTTGTATGAGCTTATAAAATTAAATAATTATAAAAAAATATTTTAAGCTCCTTAGATAAATATGTGTATTTAATACATTTTGTTTTTCTTTTCAGGTAAATAAATCTTTTGGAAAAACTACTAAAAATGGGTATTTACAATAAATTTTATATATGAACCATAAATTAAAAAATTTTTTTTTGTTCAAAAATAAATATTTGGTAGTAATTTTTTTTTAACTTTGCCAATCACTAAATACCTACACTAAAAGGTGTAGTCGATAACGCGTGTATTTTTAATTATCAAACCATTGAAATTTGATAATTTAATATGAACAGTTCGGAACAATTTCCGTTTAATAAAAGATCTAGTAGGTCCTCAACAACCAAGTGTTTAAAGACGCCAACATTTTAACTAATTAAACAAAGCTGCTTTATGTCGCACATTGTTTGATGTTTTGAACACTGTTTTTTTTTTTTTGTAGTCAGCAACGTGCGGACATAAGGTACTTTAAGCCTTTCATCTAGATAATCTTTACATAAAAAATAAACAAACAATTTAGCAAATTTTTTTTTAATTAAAAAGACAAACAACAATAAAATGTCAACTTCAATATAAAAACACAATATAAACCCGCTATACGACTGCATCAATCGTTGAATTCAATAAAAGAAGTCATCAAGCTTGTGTGGCACTGACGATTATGACAGCTTCTATACAATCGTTTAATTCTTAAATAAACTGTTTAATTACTATAATTGTACAACTTTGATTCTTGGGTATTAATTAAAGGCAATAGAACCACATACTAACATGAAATTCAATACCTAAGTAAATAAATAAAAAAAAAAAAAACCACAATCAAATATACAATTCTGCAGCAGCATAAGCAAACATTATGAAAATTGCATTTTCTATTGTTTGTTAGTTTCTTTTTTTTTGTTATGTTCGTAATAACAATGAGCATAATAATTTGTAGGGAATGTGATTGAGCTCAAGGACTTATATAATTGATAATATATGAACGGGATTTCATTTGTAATTTGAAATAAATTGCTCTTCTTCATCTCTTAAAATTTTTTAAAAAAATAATTTTTTCAAAAAAAATGTTTTTGAAAAAATTCACGAAATCCCGATTCACAAAATCCCAAACAACAAATCCCGAATTACGAAATCACGCATTTTCAATACATATGTACATAATTGACAGGAAAAAAATATTTCTGTTGGAAAAGTTTTTTCTTTTGAATGGTAACATTCTTTAGATCTTGAATATGTCCTGTTTACTTTCACCCCCCTGCTTGGGCTCACTGTAAGATTTGGGGTAGGTGCGAGGTTGGGTGCATGCAAAGTTTTTCTTGGTTGAAAACATTTTCCTTTGTATATGAAAACTATAGTACTCTCATGGCGAGTTTTTTTTAGGGTTGCCCGGATCCTGGTGGTGGCGCTGCAAAATGTGAGGTGTAAAATTCGATTTGGTGAGTCTTTTAGCGTCGAAAATTGGTGGTAGGGGCAAGAGGAGACTATTTTTTGGATAATTGCATCCAAAAAATATCAATAAATATCATTTAAAACCTCCATAAGCTCTCCGCAAAAAAAAAGAGTAAGGGTTGTCGGCATACACTAGATGTCGCCCCATTCGACTTCCACCATGAGAGTACTATAGTTTTCATATACAAAGCATTTTCCATAATAAATAATATTTGAAGACAAAAAGATGTAATCTTTGGGGGTCTCAGACCCTTAGTTTAGTCGGGAATCGCGTTTGAAGATGTCAACTTTAGAAGGTCTAGAATGCTTAGTTTATCGCATATCGCGTTTTCTGATAAAAATTGGTTTTATCGTTTCACTCGAAAGGTCAATTGAACGATAGCCCGCTTTATGTCTAACATAAACTATACATCAAAAAATTCAAAATTAACCAAAAACAATTATTGTCAAAAAAGCTCTTTCCAAAAATATTTTTGGCAATTGAAGCAATTTTGAACAAAAATTTCAAAATTATTTTGGCCAAACGTCCAAAAATAATTGTCCAAAAAATTACAATGGGTCCTACCACTAATCAAAATTACTTCACCGTATCCTCAAAATGAAAGTCAACGACTTTAAAAGATCCCTTACTTTTCAAACTCCTCATTTTAGTATGCCAAACCACAACAGATATCAAACTCTCTATATGAAAATTTGACCTCATATTTGCATTAAATATTCATATTGTAGATGAGAGGGAAATACATTCAAATAAGCTATCCTGATTGAATTGTCTTTCCAAGAAAAATAAATGAACACCATGCAAGAGATACAATGCACAATACATAATAAAAAAAACAACACATGTTGTCTACTTTATCCAATTTCCTGATCCATACATGTTTGATTGAAATCCAATTTTCAAAACCAAATTCATCATCGACGCCATTGTAAACAATTTAGGTTCTATATGAAAAAACAAACAAAACAAACACCCGCATGAAATGCATCAGAAGCATACAATAAAATTCTTGACCGAATAATGAAAAAGAAACAAAAAAAACTGCTTGCATGTAAAACATAGCAAAATTTACGTTATTTGCATCCAATTTTGCCCTTCAGCTTAGAACTAGCTGCAACTAAACTATCTCGTTGTCTGTTGTTTTCTTTTTTATGCATAAAGTGGATATGTATATGCCCACGTTTTTATGCATAAGGTTATAGTACCGGTTTGTTTGCACAGTTATAATGGAAACAAAGTTTAAAGCTTGATCTGTTATTTTCGACCTGGTTGGTTATTTTTTTTTGTTCGTATTTGCTCAGAATGCGCGCTGCACCAGCAATTACCGCAGCACAGTGGATTTAAAAAAAAATTATTTTGTTGCAAATTTCTAAAGTTTTTGTGTTTCTAATCTAATTGCAGGTGAAATAGTTGTTATAAACGAACAACGTGAGTTGAGTACCTGTTCTCATAATAGTTAGATGTTCAAAATACCCCAACCACTGGATTTTTCAGAAACATTTTTTTTAAAAAAGAAGCCACAGTAAGAGCTTGTTTTTTTTTTAATAACAATTTGTTATAACAAAGCTATTTTACGTGAAAATTGTTGTGGTGCACAAATTTGGTTAACTGAAATAACGGTTTTAAAACGCCAAAGATTTTTTGTTACTTTTGCACAGTACAATTTCGATAAACTTTAAATATTGAGATCGGTAAGGTAAATTGTCCAATAATTTTTTTGGAACCAGTATTTCCTTGCAATGACAAAAGCAAACAAAAAAAAACATAAAAATATTTAGAAGGTCAAATATCACAACAGAAGTAGATTGCTATAAATTTTGCATTGTAAATGGTCAATGTCAGGGCTATAGCAAAATAAAGAAAAACGTGAATAATATAGTTAAATGAATCTCTTTCAATGTTGAATCTGAAAACTATCAATCTTTAGAAATTCATCGTATAAAAAGAAGAGCTTCTCATAACAGCAACCTGTTTGCACAAACTTGTTTGAGTTGAGACATCTGACAAGTTCAACAAAATAATAAACAAAAATGTTCGAGGATAAATAAAAGTGACAAAAATGTGCAATATTTCAAGGTGAACGAGATAAAAATTATGTAGATTATTGATCGCAATGTGGGAACAGTTTTTTTTAGTTGTTTTTTTGTTCTTTCACCTTTTTTTGTGTTTAATTTTGCGAGTTCAAGATTTAAACTAACTTTTTTTGTGTTGAGCAATGCAAGCAATATCTGGGCACAAAAAAAAAGAGCTTTCAATTTATTATTTTGACTTGCTAAAAAAGCCAAAAAAGAACATTAACTGAATATTCCAACATTAGATTCATAAAAATATAAAAAAAATATTTTCACGTTTTCAAAAAAAAAAAGTTTGATATGTACTTTTTCAAGAACCCAAGAAAAAAATGTTCAGAAAATTTTCATATGCAATTCTATTAATACTGTATTGGACTAATTACATAAAAATTTTAATCGCAATCTGTTAAACCATTTATGACAAATTCGAAAACCAATAATCCGAATTTTTAAAAATAACTTTTGATCAAATTACTCAAGAAACACTACTGAAAAAATTTCATTAAAGCCACGACTGCTACCGTTATTTTTGGTGCTAAAAAAATTTTTAACTTTCCCTGTAGGAAAAATTCCTAAAACCTCGAGTCCAAAGTTTAAAGAAATTGCTCCAGTAGTTTAGGCTGTGTTTTTTGAAAGCACCTGTTTTTTTTTTTTTCTTCAAAATTTTAATTTATATTATATTTATATTTATTATATCCAATAATCATGCCTTTAAATATCATATATAGATGAATCTTGCTCTAAGCTCTCTGCAAAAATAAAATGAATTCAACTTTAACATTATTATGTGTCGCTTTACATATCAAACCTTTAAACAAAATTCAAATTTCCTTTAAACTCCCTTTTTTATGACGGTCGCGTGTTCTTTTTTATCGCATCGTAGAATTGTAGATGGACTTTATTACACGCATAAATCTTAAAACATTTGACATATCTTATCATACGCAACCTGCTGTCCTTCAGAATTATTTCCAAACGCAGAAAATACACCTTCCTACACGAATAGGAATGCAAATTTTAGCTTTGTTAAAGAAATATCTTTGCAATTTAGATTTAGCATATAAACAGTGCTGTGCAAATAATAATTTTTTGTAGAAATAATTTTGTTGGAACTTCTGCAAAAGGTATTTTGGTCAGAAGGGAAACATTACATTTCGTCAGCTAGAGTGCAACCTTGGTGAATTCCCTCATTTACTTTTTCACTTTTAATGACTTTATTAATTGCTCGAAAATACAAATTGCTTAAACATACATATACAGAGTGTAAGTTGGGTTGAGTCAAGAAAAAAATCGTATATTTCTATTCCCCCCGTTTAGCCGGGAGGGGCAATTTTCGAAAAAGTTGACTTAAAATGGAAAAAAAATTATTTCAAATCAACGGCTTCATCCACAATGCTGTGCTGTGAAAAGCCAAAAACTTTTTCTTTCATTTTGTTTTTAAATAAATCTATTTTTAGAAATTATTTTTGAAAAATTAATTTTCAAAGTCAAAATTTTGAAAAAAAAATGAAACAAATTAATTTTTTTCAAAATTAAATTTTAATTTCAAAATTCAATGCTGTTAATAATTTTAAGTGAAAATCAGAAAACCGGATGCAAAACTTGTATGTCGTTTTCAAGAAATAAAATGAAACAGTAATGGATTAACCCTGGAGTAATATTAAACCGCACATTAAAAAACTTGGCGCAACTCTAATGCATAGAAACTTTATAGCCCTTTATGTTTTTAAGCCTAGGGTGGGCGTAGGATCTGAGACACCCAATGTATTAACTTGAGAGATGAACATATTATAAACCGCATTAATTAATAAAAGGGTTGAAATTAAGGAAAGTTGTTTTTTGAGTTGTTGTTGAAATTTGTCTCCACATTTAAATAAGAAACGGTTGGGCAAGTTATTTAGTTGAACAATAAACATGACCGAAACATAAATTTATTAAGAGAAAAATGATTAAATGACAAACGTTTGGCATCTCAAAATACTCATCATTTTACGATGAAAATATTAGTGCCGACTGTTGAGTAACATTTATTTAACATCAGCATCAAAGCAACTCTTCCTCCAAGTTGCTTGTTTAAAATGTTCTTCCTTTTATTCTGAGGGCTTATTTTATTATCAGTAGAAAAGTGCTTCCAAGAAAGTTAAGTATGTCTTATGTGTGCTTTTAAATTGGCACTAAACAAAGTAGGGTGTGTTTGTCAAATGTAAGAACGGCAAAATAGCCCATTTAAACATAATACAACTCGTTTATATGCAAAAAAATAAGGCATCGAGATTTTGACACAAACTGAAGAGAACCGTATCATCGAACTGCACTTACTCGAAGTGATGCAAATGTTGAAGTGACAGAAGCGTGTTGTTGTTGTTGTTTCAGCTCCTTTGGAAATTGTTTTTAGTGAATTTACTGAATAAAAGTTCTAAAATTTAAAAATTTAATTTAATAATAATTATTCTATTTCGATTTGTTAATATGATAATTTATTTCATTTGTTTTTCAACTATTAAGGGAACATTATATGCACGTTTTTGAAAAGACATCTTTTATGCTTTATTTTTATATGATGGAATCGATTTTTATTTTGTAGGGCTTTATCGTCAAATGTATAAGGGTAAACTCCAGACTGGTGCCTTATAAAATCAGAAAGTTATTTTTTTTCAAGAAAAAAAAACATTTTTTCAAGAGGAAAATTGACAAATTCTCCGAGAGCACCTCTTGTCAAGAATGAAGTACTTGACATTGACACATCAGCCTTTGGAATTCAGCATGCGATTGTACTAAGTCAATTTCATTCCTCAAATAAAACGCACACAAGAATGGTTGTACGTCACACAGGCCCTGCTTCTGCAATCTCCATGTGCTTACGTGCCCCCTGTTCTCTATTTATTTATTAATGCTTAGGCATCGGGGCTCTTGAGACAGCACCTAAATGTTAAAACAAATAAAAACAAACAAGGTATAAACAAGTTTACATTTGTTTGATTTGTATATGAGCCTCAATAATAACTTACTTCATTAAATTGATTTGATGCCTTTTCAATTGGTTGACAGTTTTTTTGTTTTTAAGAAGAAAAATTTAGGTATACTCATTGTTTACTCATCATTGATTCGCTTTGTCAATTCAAAAAGAATTTTGACATCGATGTGGAAAATTACTTTAAATACACTAGACAAACAAAATGTATAATTTTCAGGTCATTGACTTGGTATCGTAAAAGAAAATGATAAACACATTGCCTGAATAAAAAGATTCCATTGTCTCGTTTTACTCGCAATGTGCTCGTTTGCTTTGTCAAATGATATTGGGTACAAAATTGTGTAAGCTTCATAGCTCTGTTTTCAAAATTCTGGTTGTTCCAATTTTTTTTTGTTTCAAAATTCTGTATTTTAAAAATTCTTTATAATGCAAAGCGTAAAAATACCAAAAATATTAGTATCTTTCATACACCCATTTTAAATTATTTGGTCAAAATATTTTTTTTCAAAAAACCTTTTGACGGATTGCGATAAAAAATTTTATAATATCCCACATCAAACTTAAATAAAAACAATTTTTTTTTTCGAAAACTCATTTTTTAAAAACGGGATACATAGATAAATATGTAGATAGATACACAAACTTAAAAAATGTACGCATGTATAAAAAAGTATTGTTTGATAAAACGGCCATAACGATTTTTTTCTTTCTTTTTTTGAAATCTCCAAATTTTACCTAAATTTCTTATTCGGCTTATTTCAACATTTTAAATAATTTTTTTTTTTTGCTATTTCAGATTTTTCTCTAATGCGATTCTTGTTTTTGTATTTTGTTTTCTTTATTCTAATGTAATTTAACATAGAAGCAATTTCGATAAAGTCGTGCATTTAATATATTAAAAATGTTTAGAATTTTTTTAGGCGTATTGCCTAACGCTCATGAAGACATCTTCTGTACTTACTCCTTACCAAATCTTACCCCAATTCTTTTTTGTATCCCATTACTTGACGTCCTTGTGAAATTATAGCAAACTGTGCAAGTGCAAAAGTGCATTACAGTCAATAACTGCTATCTAAAATGCTATGAATTTTTTTTTAACACATCAATGTGTTTGTTTCCATTTCTCTATGTATATCTATAACTTATCTACGCTTTACATCTACTTGCATTAAATTAAATTAACTGTTATTTTCAAGCTAGTCCGTGACTAAAGTGCAAATTTTTTTTTAATGCATGAATTCCGTTAAAAGTGCTCAGGAGTACAATAACAGCAATTTAGACATTGCACTCATACAGACTCGAACACAGGTAAACCTAGATTTTTGAATTCAAGGAATCAAACACCTAATACATTGAATTTGGATGCGTTTGTGCTTTGTGTGTACGTGACAAAATTTCTAACAAGTGCAACAATTCGACTTCATTTTGAATATCTATCTACTATCTACAGTTATATTAGGCTTGCAAGAGTCTTTCATCGTTTCATGCGTGTGTTTAAATTATAAATAAATAAAGTGTTTGACAGGGATACTCGTAGTTGTGCTGATTTTGGGCTTCCAGACACAATGTTTTTTTCAAGGAAAACTGTTTTGAATAATAATATGAATGGTTTTTCCGACCAATAATGGTCTCTTTGGTTTGTCAATCAAAATAAATTATGACAATTAATAAGTCAGCTTGGTATCGAAAATTATAGAATGTCTTGGTTGTGTAGACAAATTTCTTGCTGGCCGACGTATTAAAATTATGACAATTAATAAGTCAGCTTGGTATCGAAAATTATAGAATGTCTTGGTTGTGTAGACAAATTTCTTGCTGGCCGACGTAATTAAAAACGAGTTTTTAAAGAATTTCCATGTTTGAAACACGTAATTCTTCTTAGAATCTTGTTTTACTTTCTCCTTAATTGAATTTAGAGTTATTTTTTTGAATAAAGGCAATTTGTCAGAATTTGCGGTATTTTTATTATTATTTTTATAGTATTTAGTATTAAATTAACCTGATAAGATTTTTGACAATGCATTTGTAGATAATTCATTAAAAGTAAGCAGTTATAAACAAATAACATACAATACCGATCTTTCAACTTTAATTAATATATTATTCCATTCCAGTGAAGTGTACACTCTCTTTTAGTATAACTCATAAATTATTTCGATATATTTTCGTGAATAAAACCGAACATTATTAATTTATTCGCGGGCGAAATTTTTAATATTGAGTATAATTTTCTTTTTGTATTAATGAAGACTAATACAATATTTTAATGTGGGCATCAAAAGATATAGATAAAATCATGTAAATTATTTTCATGGAAAATGTAATTAATTCATCATCGCTCCAGTAGAGCAATTACTTCTTTTTATCCCCATTAACATCATCATCATCATACTGACCAGAGGAAATTTTCTATAGTAACAAAATAAAAAAAGAAACCTTAATATCACACCAATCAGTGGTAATCAAGAGTGTGCACGTACTTGAATGATTTTTTTTTTTCATTGAAAACGATTTAAATTTTTTCGAGTTTGAAAATTCAGAACAACATTTTTACCAAATAGAATGCAAAATGTGTTCAATTATTAATAAATAAAAGATAAAACATGTTTAATTTATGCCATAAAGCTTTATTCAATGTGAAGAAAGCTGTAAAATATGTTCTTTCAGGACAGACGATGGTCAATGTCTACAATGATTCACTTTATAGGATTGTCTTCGTATTAAAGCTGAAAACGACTGATTTTGATTGATTTTCTTTTCAGCTTCACCGAACTTTTAATAGAAAAAAATGAGTATGTCTTTATTTTCGAAAAATAAAAAATACAAACCAACAACTCAAGCGGAACTAAAGTAACATTATCACCAGCATAATGTCTACTTGATACATCCTCTCAAATTACTTGGATGGTTAGAACAAGTTTCTGAAGGCATATTAAATTCAATTTAAGAAGTTGCGTATGCTTCATTGTGAGTACTCACATACATACATACATCGTTCTCTTATAAGACATTGAAACCAAAAAGTTTCTGCTTTCAAGTCTTCATTATTCTTTACGTCAATGTTTCACCCTTTTTATTTGTCACAAATGTATAAAAATAGATTGAACTTCAAGTTGAGTAAGTAGTATTTCGGTAACCCAGGAAACCAAAGCTATCAGATAGCTGATAAATGTATTATGTTCTGACAAATTGATTGCCATTCAATGCAAAAGTTCCGTACCTAATTATAACTGACAGTTAAATGCTTGAGGTATAATTGATGGATTACTTACCAAAATCTACCTCCTGTTGATGGCTCACTTACATAATATGTTAACTTTTTTAATTAAAAATAATCTAGGATTGATTAAAGGGTGGGTAACATATTCCAGAAAAAAAATCAAAATCATAAAACAATTTTGTCGTTCATGCTATAAACTTAAAAAGGAACACTCATCATTAAATATCTAATTCAACATGTGTCATTTTCTAATGTACAAAGATGTATTAACACCCATTGCTGATTTATCTCTCCAAAACACTTTAATTTATAAAACTAAAGATCCAGTGACATGGTATATACCCATATTTATATCTTAAAAATAAAAAAGAAGAAAGAAATAAGACAATTCTCCTAAGGAATTCGTACTCATTTAATTCCACGTTAATGTATCTCTCACTCAGTTTAGCGAAATTGAATAAAAAGAAGAAAAAAATACTACTATACTCATATTGTATCTACTCTATTTTTATTCGCAAACACACTGAAAACTTCTTTATGACAGAGATATCATCATCATCATCATCAATTATTTAATTGCTTTCGTGTGGAAAATAAATATAAGAAGAAGATTGACTCTTTGGAAACTATCCCCCACGGAATAGGCATATTAAAGAGGTCATCATGTAATTACAAAAATGTAAGATGTTATTTGTTAAATCAAATCCATTTTACACTTTAATTAATTATTATTATTGTGCAAATAAAAATAAACACAAAATATATCTACATACATTCATTGATAAGTAGAGAAGGAGAAAAGAAAATTAAACGATTTTCTAGAGTAAATTTTTACTAAAACAAAAAAAGAGCTGCCACTCAGTGTTTTTATACGACGAAATGAGATACTGGATCGAGGGAAAACGCTTTTATAAAATCGAAATTTCAGAAATTTGGTACAATAGTCAAATTATACTTTTTTTTAAGTTCATACCAATATCTCTTGGGGCCGGTGAGCACTATATTTTATATATACTTTATTTATACATAATTGAAAGTCAAAAATCAAGATAAAGATGTTTTGCGATTTGGAAAAAAGTTTAAGTTTTATTAAATCATCAAACTGCAATATTTCTGTAATAATGAAACTTGAATTTCCTTTCATCGAACGCATAGCAAATTAATGTGGTTCGATAAAAATAAACCGATTGGCTTTAAATGTTTACTTGAAAAAAAAAAGAAATAGCCTAAAAGCGCCTAAAAGACGAACAAGATGTCAAGGATATCTTAGATAAGAAGGTGCCTCAGACTTTGAAGACCCAGGAAGCCGAAGATACCGAAAACGCCCAAGACACCAAAGTGAAAAGCTTAAGATACCGAAGACTCGGAGTCTTCAAAAATTCCCAAGTCGTCGAAGAACCTTAAGACGCTAAATATGCATAAAACACCGAAGACGACGAAATTTCCAAGGACATTCAAGACGCCAAAGACGCTTAAACACCCCAAATTTAACTATACTGAACTAGGAAACTATCGTCTGAACTAAGCCATCAAGATCTTTCGTCGAAAAGGAAGCGAAAACAAGAAATTTACCTCTTATGATTTTCGACATAAAATTACCTCGTCAGAGACTTCGGTGGCGATGATTGTTGAAAATCTGTACATTATGTACATATCATTAATCTTACTTAAAATTGCACATTTGCAACCCTGCTGCTTTAATTAAAAAAAAAGACTTTAACAACTTTACTACAAACGAGTGTTCCAAACAGATAAAGCATCCGTATTAAGATAATTAAATAATTTTCCATTTTGTTCTCGTTTCATTTGTACATCATCTACAATATATGTATGTATATGGACATCTAACAGTTCTACTTTCCTCGTTGTCTTTCTTTTGTTTTACAAGTTTTATCTCTCTCGAGCGAGTAATACACGTTAATTGGATGTAATTAGCTCGTGGCATAGAAAATTTATGCATCAGCAGCTGCTTCCATTGTGCAATCAACCAAGCATCCCATGTATAGTGCGAGTAGTAAGTACCTATAATATATTTCGAATGCTAATCCATCCATTATTCGTATAAATAAACGTGTTTCACAATCTCATCAAGGTCGTTCGCAAAGAAGAAGTCGATAAAACAACTGCTTTATTTATTACTGTACAAGTTGCATGTTTATTCCTCACACGCCCAACTACTTATTTCGATATCTCCAAATAGAAATTCGAATCCGCCCTTTGATTGTAATGTAGCTGACCAAGAGGAACGGATTGGAATCCAATACGCTTTGCATTGTAAGTTGCTAGCGAAAGTGATAATCTGATCCGATTTGCATTCTTGATACCTATGTATATTACAATTGACTGACAACAGATAAGATTTACGCTTGCAAGAGCTTACAGCTATCTTTTGACAGCCCATGGGACACTTGAAACTGTGGCAACGTGACACTAAGTGCACTTAGGATTAACTTTGATTATTTGCTTGCACTGAATGCGCTTTCGAGCGAAGCCAAAGTTCAAATTTGCACAACTTGATGCACATCAGGCAATTGCTCAAAAGGTCGACAGTAATTGCGTGACAATTATGTGATTAACGTTTCTATTTCTGTGTGGTAAAAACATACATATGTATATGTAGAATATAGAAAAAAGTTGCAGTGACAACTGGCATAGTTTTCTTAAGTTTTGCTGTCAAGTCAGTGAAGCAAGAAATTAGAAGAAATATGTTTTATTCGTAGTTCTTGTGAAGTACGCATTTCTACGATATAAGTAGGATAGCGTCTGCTAAGTTTCTGAAGAAAATAATTATAGAAATTTATTTACAGTCAATTTGTACTCAAACGGTAAGTGTTGATAGTTAATTAGAGGTTTTCTCAAAGAAGTTTTATGATTCCACATCTTATCTTTTTGCAAAATTTGTGCATCGAAAGTATACCTACATATGTCAGCTTTTGGTCAATTCATCAGCTTTACAGTAACTTGGAATGTCGATGTGACCCGGCATCCAACAAAGGTGCATATTGAACTGCTGCGCCTTGACCATGAAAGATGGACTATGGTTTAGGACTGTTTTAGAGTTTGAGGGGCCAGAACCCAAAGATTTGTTAGCCGCTTTGTTACGCCCCACATTTAGTTCAGTGTGCATAACCGGAGTTGAACCCATTCAGTCCATTGCACTGTGTCGAAACATTATTGCTGTGCAGTATCTTACTCATCAATAATGTTTTACCTTTGCAATTGGGCCAAAAGGGAAACAGACTTGAAATGCGGAGTGGACTATTTGGGTGGCAGCAGCTAAGAATCGATCGGAAACATGAACGATCGTTGAGTCTAAAATCAAACTTCATGTGTGTGATCGGGAAACCGTAGTAACAGCTTCTACTTCAGACAAATTATAACCTCTTTAATTGCCTAAAGTTCCGCCTGGAATACGCTAGAATGACTGGGAAGACGAACATGCCCACACCTATGTATCTCACAAGGTTCTGAAACACTCTTTTATGAATGTTTTTAAACACATGCAATATTTTTCATAATTTATAATGATTTGATTTTTCTAGAAATTAAATTAAGCCGTCACCATTCTGAGAAAAAAATTAATAATTTATTATCATCTCAAAAACAACACTCAAATAAATTAAATATACCATTTGGTTTTCAGAATTCAACTTAATATTATTTTATTTGCTACTCTTAAAAATTATTTCTTAAAATAAGCATTTTCTACAGATAAACATTTTTATCTTTTTTATATGCTAAAATTTCAATGAATTGACACTTTTGACAAGAACAAGAAAACCGTTTAAAAAAACAAAAAAACATAAATATTGTATTTCTTATTTAGGCTCAAGTACCTGGTCGTTAAATCTATATCAAATCCTATTTTTAATTTATACATCAATTCACATTTTCATTCCTTCTGTTGTTTTTTTTTTTTTTATATAATTTATCATTGAGTGAAAGTGAAATTGTGGGCGGAAACAGCAGCAATAGCAATGAGCTGACTTTGGCGGTGCACGACATTTGAATTGAGTTCAAGTTATTTTGTATTCAAGAGGGACATACAACACATTTTCTGGCAGACACAGACGCGTGATATTTTTTTTTTATTAAATCTTATAAAATATTCAATTCATCATTCATTTAATTTGTATGAATTTGTTTACTGAATTTTATTTATGTTTTGCCATTTTGTTCAATTTCAAAAAGAAACCATGACATGCTGTCATAGAAAATTGTATACCTCAAGCTTTTTCGCTGTCATCTTTCCAAACGCCCGAAAAACTGATTTCCCTTTTTTATATTTTGACACAGAGAAGTATTTTTTTTTCGAAGATTCTGTGGTAGAATATGCATTGCCATAAATGTTAAACATACATAACTGATGCAAGCTCTTCATTTTCAAAAAAAAAAAAACTATTGTGCGAATTTTAAAAACTTTGTCTTTATTTTAAAAGAAGTAAATAAATTGTCATCCATTGTACAATAACACATCACGTGTGTTGTGGCAGAATGTATGTATTATTAAATTACCATTTCAATTTGGTTAGGAAAAACAAAAATTAAAATGACAATGAAATCTCATTGTATTGTGTTCTAATTTTTTGTTCTCACATACATAATTGATTTCGTGCCTCGAATATTGAATGAATATAAATAATAAATTAGTTGCAAAATTGATTTCATAAAAACACATAATTAAAATTAATATTAATAAGAATCTTCTCATCAAAAGTGGTTTTAATGGTTATAAGAAGCGTAATATGCACATCTTGGAAATAACATAAATTGTCTAAGAGCTTACATCTTATCTCTCTGGTGGCTAAAATTGCGAAACCTATTAATTAATTTCTGGTAATATAATAGCTTTTTGAAGAAAATAACTTGGTTAAAGATAAATAAATAATTGAGTAGATTACTTCAAGGGCAAATGTAAATGAACATGTACAGAATAATGAATTCACAAACTTTATGCATAAAGTTAGGTATAGTAAAATTTCTGATAATACATTCGATATCGTATTTAGTTAATTTTTTTTTAAAGGCACAGATGTTACTGCAGGTATTATCACAGATGTTTTGAAGTATTGAATATTTTCCTACTAAAAATTTATAACAAATAACGAGTTTATTTATAAAATTTTGGATAGCGTCTAAGAAAACTGTGTCATTTAACAAATATTTGTGACTTGTGTTTTTTTGTTTAAAAAAAGTTGTCTTATTAAAATCACCTACTTTAAACGAAGGTTTTTTTTCATTCGAAGACGTCACTTATGTATGTAAGTACATACAACCATACGAGTAAGCATATGTCATTTGGAGTAGACTGAACAATTGGGTGGAATTGTGATTTACAATTTTCGAATACATTTAAAAAGTTGTAGAATTAAGTTTTCTTTTTTCTTTTTATATAATGAAGTTGATTTACTTACTGACGTCCTGGGACTTTAATTGTCCATTAGTTTCCCCTTACGAAGCATAGGACCTCTACTACTCCTATACTACTCGTGTAGAGTTCGTTTCAGCTCTCTCCAATTCTTCCCCAGTTGTACTAATTCCTCTGTAGGTGCGTGTAGGTCGGCCTTTTGGTTTGCTTGGCTGAGTAAAAGAATTCCATTACATCACTTGACTCGCAATGCATTCATTACCGTTTAAAAATGTATGGCCATTTTAAAAATAAAAATTAAACTTAACAACCTATGATTTATATTTTTGAAAAACTATGCATCCCAACAAGTTTAAGCCTTAAAAAAATCTAAACCACAACAATTTTCGGGGAAAGTGTTTTACGAATTCTGTGGATTTGGATAATAGACAAATAGATTCTTATTGCTATTATTCCCCTTTAAGAAATTTTAAAGAAAATTTTATAATTTACAATTTTGAATTTTAAGAAATAAATCTACTACTTCGTGCCAGCTCAGCACGTTGTCAGTCTTGGCCCAACTTAACTCTTTATAACATTCCTTCCATACAGCTTCTTTCTTGTTTCGGTTCAACCTACACGACCTTGATGTCTACTTTACGCAAATCACCCTGTGCCTGCCCATGAATTTAAATATATTGTACTATATTTAAGAGTAGAATGAAACAATTTTTTTTTTTCTAAATAATATGGTGAAATCAACAACTTCGTAAAACTTTACACCTGAATAAAACCCAAAAGTAATATTCTACACAGTCTTCACCGTCTGCATCTATTTTAAAATAAGTACTAAAAGTGCAGTGAACCAGGGAGTACGGTCTTTGGGCCAAGTGAAAGAATGTATTGAATTTCTTTAGGTTTCGTTTACTTTTTTTCACTATTATATTTTGTTTTAATAATATTACCTTTTTGTCAAATTAATAGTTTTGTATTTTATTATTATTTTTGTTGTTGTTTTAGTTCTAGTAAGCTTTTGAAATTAACTGTTTTTTTTACGTGGTAATTTTTTCTAATTAGTACGATTTTGATTTCACCTTACATGGACGAAACGTCGTGATTACAAAAAAAATGCTGTTCCACATATTTACCAACAGTTCTAAAATGAGCCAACAAAATTTAAATATATCTTTTGTATTTCAAATTCAATTTTATTAAACATGCCTGATTTCGGCTCAATCAATTTCTGCACCATTGAATACAAGTTTCCACTCAAATAAATAAAATAAACATACATTTCCAAATTCTCGACAAAATGTCTCTCCTTTTGTTTTTCACGTTCAAATAACTTATCTCTGTTTAAAATTTTACCTCATTGATCTAATTTTATCATTTGGTCATTAATTCGCTCATGTAGTTTGGACTGTAGAGTGCTTATCGCTGTCGACTGTACTAACCATTAGTTTTTTAATTGTCAGCTTCAGTTTCGGATTGAGATAACCCTCAGTATCTGGTAAAATCCTGTGATCAAATTCTATGGTTTGCTAATTACTTCGGTTTTAGGTGTTTTGGCATTTTGAACTCTGTGGGGAATTATAGAGGCTCCTGGTCTTTTACCAGGAAAAAATAGCAAATTGTTTTTAAAGGTTATTTTTTTTAAATATGTTTTAATGTTGTAAAATCTATGTTTTGACCACAAATTGCTCATCCATATTTTTTATTAAAACATTTGTTTCGCTCAAATTAAATTGACATTTTGTTCACTTGTGAAATAGTTTGAAACCCAGATTTTGAAGGCAATTATTAAAAACTGATTTTAAAATTACATTTCTCCAAAAATAGCAGTAAAGTCAGAAAAAAAGCATCAAAATCGTTTTTAAAATAAAATTAAAAATTAATTTAAGAATTTAACATTTTTTATGTATGTATATAATACATATTTTTTTTTCAGGTAATGTATTATTTGTTATAGAAATTTGATTACTGATCATTAGTCCGGAAAAGAGTAAGATAGCCTTTATGTATTTACAACAAAGTAATTTTAAAATAATTTCTTATTAAAACTTCGCCGTGAAAGAAAGTATGCATGATTTAATAGGGCAATTGTTTTTAAAATCCAATTCTTATTAATTAAAATTGTCATCTAATGACGTAATTAATATTTTAGTAAAATTATATAATACAAAAAAAATTTTGTGTGAAAACGATTAAAATCAAAACCACTCTGAAATGAACGAACGATTATAAATTAATTACAAAATAAAAATACAAATGCAGGCTTGAAATACAAATTTGCATATGAAACTTAAATTGCAAAAAAAATAAGGCATGTATATATATGTTTTATCCAAACACTATTCAAAGAAAATACATTTTTTTTTGACAATTTGAGAGTACATTCGTTATTAATTTATCAATTTTTCAAACTAGAATTTAAATTACATAAATGTATGTAGGTAAAAGCAAAACATACAAGACATAAATTAAATAAACATACTTAAATAGATAAACTGCTTTTCATCCTCTAACTCAATTATCCTAATTAAAATATTATTTTTAATTAAAAAAACCTCCCACTCCGACTTTTTATTCAGAATCTTCCGAAAATTAACGCATAACTTTTCCTGTAAAAATATATATATTTTCAGAGCAAACTACATTTTTTGGAAGATTAAACAACCAGGAAACATATTCACATTCTCCGGACACAAATATTACTAACTTACCTTTTATATGTTTTTCGTTCCATGGTGGTGGAAATTTATCATAATATTATATATATTATGTAGGTACCTACATGAACTTTTTTTTAAGTTCGCTTAAGCCCTTTATGTTGAATAGCCAGTCTCGTATTTGTAAACCTTCAAAATGGGTATATTATGAGGCTATCAATGCAATAGTGGCGTAACCTTCATACTTCTCTTAGAAACTGTTTGCTTCGGTAGGCATACATTGGATCTTTTGCTTTGGTATACATAATATGGGCAGTGAAAAAGTTCACATGTATGTTTGGGATGAGTCTACAGCGTCAAGGGGACCTCGAGAAATTGGATTTTGTCTTATTCATTATTAAAAGAACGTTAATAGAATGATCTAAACAAATTATTATTGTGCCTATTTTGTATCCTATCACACAATCCCAAAATCCCTCAAAGAAAATATTACAAAAAGAAAAATATCCATTTCCAATTCCAAGTTTCAATCGCTTAAAATTCAGTATGGTTACATTTTGAAAAAAAAAAAAACTAAAACATTTGCAATTTTTTATAAATATTCTAATGAAAGAAATAAATAAAAGAGACAATTTTAATATTAAAAAAGCAGCTTGAACAACTTAAAATAAAAAAATGATAAAAAACTGCTTCAATTTATACCATCAATCCATCACTTTTTTTTACAATAATTCAAAAACGGGAATAAGTGTTTCAATCGAAATATTTTACGTTGTATCAGACGAGAAGTAAAATCATTGAAAAATAAGTAAAAATGTACATTTTTTGTTATTAAAATATGAACTATGAGAGAAATAAAAAAATAATATAATAAATTTGGCGTAACCCACTTTTTTTCTAAAATAAAGTTGAATTTAAAAAAACAAAATGTCTTTTTTCAAACTCTTCAACGTTTTTAGATTAAAATGTCAAAGTGAAAATACAATAGAAAACCTGTTTATTAAATCTCTCGTAACTTTGAAGTGAATTTTATGGGTTACGCCACTATTGCACTCATAGCCTCATTTGAAGCGGACTTTTTAAGTATCTTTCTTTTGTTAATGTTTCATACTTTGGAAAAGTAAATTTTCTGTGCGAAACATCCACGAACAAAAGCTTTTATTGACATTTTCAACGTAATGCTCTTAAGATGATATTTTAAAATCAATCGAGTGTTTTATATGAAAATGGCTATTTATAAATAAAGCCTTTTTTCTCTGAAATAAAATTTGGGAGGAAAGAACATTTTATAGTTTAAATAAAATGCACGTACTTGCTCATTTGAGACTTCAATGGGAGTTACATTTAATAATGTCTTAATTTAATTTTTTTACTTATTTTATAATGGATTGTGCCAATACACACTTGAAAAATTTTCGGTACTGTTTTCGAGAAATTTAAAGCTTTTGAAAACGGTTTTTAACATTTTTATGAAAAACTAAAATTAATATTAAAAAAACTGAGTATTAAAGATAGAATTTTAAAGAAACTGTTTTGCACCAAATTTAATAAATAGGTATGGAGCGGTTTTTGACGTATGTATTTAAATTTATTTATTAAAAACTCAAAAAACATTCTTTTTTTGAAAAGTTAAATATTGATACTTTTTATAACAATCAGATGAACCATTTTTGCGAAAATGAGATGTAAAATGTTCGAATTTTTATTTAATTTTTTCCAAAAAATCTTCTTACCCGTTTTACCACCCATTTAGGATGGACAGACAGAATTGGAAAACCCAGTTTCTTCGATCTTCCTATCATAGTAGTTTCAAGTTTGATTAAAATCTCGAGTTCGGTTTTTTCACGAATCCAAAAACTTATGTCTATAGCAAAAAGTCAATGAAGTATGTGTAAGGTCCAGAAATTAATTTTATTTTTAAATTTTTTTCTTGTGGATATAAATTTTAAAAAAAGTCAATATTTTTATTTTACTTTCTCTGAGATTTATTAAAACAATAAATTTTGAATACCTACATTGAAATAAAGTTACATTTAATTTCTTGAAAAATATAAAAATAAGAAGTGCATGCGCAATCCTTGCATAGTTCGGAAATAAATAACACATGAAATAATATTAATTTGAGAAAAAAAGTTAAGGAACTGAAGCAGCAAATATTCTATTATATTTTATATGAATTTTAGGAAACTTTTCAGCACTTTTGATTGATCTTTTGGTTGGTTTGAACTCATATTGAGATGAAACATAAGGACGGGAAAATTCAATGTTTTGCTATTTAAAAAAAAAAATGTTGACTCATTCACTAACTTCAGATATTAAAAAAAATTGTTTAACTCATTCACTTGTGAAAATTTTTATATTGTGCTTAATATGTCGCTTGATAAATAAATTTTAAAAATCGATTATAATTAGTTCATTTTTAACATTAAAAATTCAAAAACAAAATACCCATTAGGGATTTTTTTCATACCTGACGGGAATTTTATGTTGTCATATATGCTATCACTGCTAGAAACTAACAGTGTCGTCGGTAGGAAACTTCGGAAAAGACAACGTAGTTTTATGGATTTCAGGATTACAAAAAAAAACTGATATTACGGTTGTTTCTATTTTAAGTCTAATTCTTTCTATGACAGTCAAGTTTTTTTAAACTTACATATCTTATTACTATTTTGAAGCTTCTGAAAAATTGTATTTGTTTCATTATTAAAAAAATTAAATAATTGCAATTCCCATTTAAATAGTTTAAATGTAAATTAAGAAGTTGATTTTTTCATGTTTTAAGATGATGAATTGCTGGCCAAAAGTTAATGTTATGTTTATAGTGACACACCCTGATAGAAAATACCCATTCCCAGTCTAGTCCACCTAAATACAAAAAATGGTTTTTTCATAGGCTGCTGCCTCTTGCGAGAAATTGATACTCCAAGAGTATCAAATGTCTACATTCCTGCAATAAGACGCACACAGGAATGGTTAACTGTTGTTGGTCACACTGATCTTCATGGAATATCGCGTCGTCAAGTGTTATTTAGAAAATGATATTTTTTTTTTTAATTTTTACCAACTTTTTTATGTCGCTCATTTATCAGTGAGATTATACCTCAACTACTCTTTTTCCCATGGAATTTTGTACGTCTTTTTAATTGCAACAAATGAAAGTAACACATAAACTTAATTTTATTTCATTGATACTTTATTAAACGTCCTAACATATCGGAGACAGACATCCGTAAAATTTATTAGTTTAATTACCGACTGTTTGCAAGAAAAAAAAAAAAGAATAAATCAATCGCAGATAATTCGTTTAAGACAATTAAATATACCTGTTTTAATTAAATACTTTAATTGCGAGCTCTTCTATTTAGTGTCGTTAGTTCACGCCACATTGAATGATGTGCAAGTTAATCGAGAAAACATAAAAAAATTAAACAAGCTGCGGAACTGATGAATTATTATTTTAAAAAAAAAAACTCGAAAAGGTTATATAATATTTAAATTTAATTAGGTTAATGTAAAAGTTCTTTTTTTTTTAAACTTGCTTTAACATTTTACAAGACAAAAAAAAAACATAAATACTGCAATAAAAAGGTCTCTAACCTTCCACAACCTAAACAAGTCTTGAAAATCAAATACCTTTTAATGCTACAAGTAGTGTTGTGACTAACGACTTTCTTTTTATTGCAACATATTATAGATATACTCTTTTTTATCGGTTCCACCTCGAAGATTCATTAAGACGAAAAAAATGACCCATCATGCACGGAAAGTAGTTAATAAATCGGAAAAATATAATATAGAGAGTTGACTTCTTCAAAAGACATAAAAGAGTGGAGCTTTATGGAAAATATGCTTTGATAAATTAACTTCCGTTTAGGTTGTATATCTCTACTCGCAGTTAAATAAAGGTAAAAAAAAAGAAAAATTAAGAAACAACCACGTTATAAATTAGAAAATAGTTATTTAACTTTTGATGTTTTTTAAATACCCAGGTGGGTTTAATGCTGCTGTAACTGAAGGGTTTCATAACAGATAAAAAATTTGAACTTTGGGCCGCGGTACCTAAAAAATCACGTAAATTGTTCCATCATGAATATATGGTAGTATTTTAGCATTTCCGTCATGGTCGTTTACTATCATTTCTAATTAAGATTTGTCGTTTATTTATTATATGTTTATTCTATTAAGCATGGACTCTAATTTAAATTTAATACATTTTCTATAGATTCGAATTGAGGTTTTGAAATTTGCCGCCGATCACTTTACCTCGTTGCAAATTCACAATAGAAAGTTTCAATGCTAAAATTAAATGTATTGCTTTCTTCAACTCTTAATTTGGATTTTGAAACAATAAGTTTCTCGTATTATTGGTGTACATTTTGAGTGATAATATTTTTTAAATTAAAACAAAATTCTTGTCTACGTTCAATAAGTTTTTCTTGATTAAACCAATTCGAATTCGCTGTAGAAATGTTTAGAAAAATTCATTTGTTTTGTTTCTTTTAAAATGATTTCATAGTAAACTATGTTCTTCTAATGTTTTTTTTTACCAAAATTACCAATCTGGGCAATAACTGGGAGGTCGCGGTCGATTCGATTCAATGCAATTAATTTTCTATTTATTTTCAATGTGCATTAAAAATGTCTTTAATGCTATTTTTTTTTTTTCATTTTCATTTATTTTTTTTGCAAACCTGGTCTTATCGTCTTTTCATTTTTGATTCTATTTGTGGCTAAGATGGATTAGAGACGATTTGAAGATCGACAAGATTTACATACATTTTACATATGTACATACTTCAATTACATATATCTATATTATATCTTTTGACGATGATAACAATCTTTGTTTCACACAACTATAATAGGGATAGAAATTATTTTCATAGGTTTGTCTGTAAGACAGGCTCACATCTAGTCAAAAGAGAGCCCTTACCTTTTTTAGATAGAAAACATTTTTTTTTATTTAATGTGGTGTAAAATAAGTCTTATTTAGAAAAATTAAAAATAAAACCCTTTCTTTAAAGACGTATTTCAAAAATAATTTCCCATAGAATGTGTTCACTTGAACCCATTTTTAATTTTGAGTACATCATTATGTTGGTATATTTTCTTTAATGTTAAAAGAACCGAACCAATAACTAAAAATTTTATCTGAGCTTCGAGTTTTCATAGAATTTGTCCGCAATACTTTAAGTAAATCAAAGTTGAGTATATGTAGGTAAAAGTGGAATCCAAAACACACAAAAATGCCCATTATTAAATTTCGGACTTCTATTTAAGGCGCTTTAAATTAGATAGCGCCTTAAACAACCTGCGCTTTAAATCCAGCTATTATAACTTACAGATTTCTATTTATATTGCTTAAGGGGGTTGACTTTAATTGGTAACAAACATAAGTACATACATATATTGGTTTGCATAGGAGGCTCTTTAACAAACGTAATAATTTTACGACGCCCACAAATTAAACTATATAAAATAGAACTAGTACACATATGTATTTACATATTGCTATAGCGTCCGACTAAAGCCGAGATAATCCCAAAACTCTATTTGTTTAAGGGGAATTATACATATTTAATAAAGCTGTTTAGCATTAAAAACAACTTCGAGAAAATTATTTAAATATGCATTTTATCATGTTGGTTGAACTCTTTAAGAATTCTCTTACTTTATCCTAATTAATAATTTATAGCCATCTTTATTACTGAAAGAAAAAAGCCTAACCGCCTACTATTTAAACTTCTTTAGTTGTCAAGAGAAGCAAATACACAGTCTGTATGAAAAGACAGGATAATACTCTATCTGATCGACGCTGGAAAATCGTGAATATTTGCAGTTATATTTTCGCTTTTAATTAGTTTTAGGTATTGAGTAAAATTTTTGACCTCAAATACATATATTTCTAAACAAACTATTTTTATTCTTGTCAATTAATTACAAGAAAGGAGATTTTTGTTTGATAACACGCACTTGTAGTTAGGCTGCCAAGTTTTCGTACCATCAGGTTTTGAATAAAACAACTACACTTGGGTGAGCTGAAGTTAAAGATATTTCACAAGGTTTTGTGAAGAACTGAAAAGTTATATGAAAATCTTGTCACAGTTTCTTTGTCTATGGTTATAGTTTTTAGAAATTGTCCGTAGCGCTTTCCCTAGATGCTATTGAGAAAGTAACGGCTCCAATTTTCTTAAAAAGAAGACTATACAAACATTAAAGAAATAATTCCTTTAGTCTATTATACTCGTATTAGAAATACCTTCACATTGCTTTTGTTACATAAATACATTATTGCATCTCTTTGTTCAAATTCTAATATTCTTCCTTTATAATTTGTATAAGGGCATTAAATTGAAAGCATTATATATTGCTGACAAAAATTCTTCATTCTATTTTATAGCCTCGCAATTGCACCTCATTGACCTTATTTAAATTAATTTCATATACGAAAGGGCCAATTGAAAGGGAAAATACAAGTGATTTCAGCCAAATATTCGAAAGACTGGTTTTTTTAAATTGAGGTTTTGTAATCTCTACTTTGATACTTGAATGATTTTGGGTCTTTTGTGTAAAGAGAAAATAAATTCCCTCAAAAAAAAATGAGCCTTTTAATAAAATCAATATTAAACTATAACGTTGTTTAAAAGGATCTGTTTTCTTTGTGGTTTTGGTCTGTTTTGAGTTTCCTTTGTTTTAATTGAAATTTAATGGAATTTATTGTTTGCTGTGATGCTTCGAAAAAGGTCAAATGGAAGTTCGAAAATAGCGTGATATTTTTCGTCCTCAAACAAATTTCCGTTCGCTTTTTATTGATTTAAAATTATTCAAACAAATAAAAACTTTGTTTTGTCAGTGGCAAAAATCAATGTTTGCAATGAAAAAATATTTCTTGGAAGCCTGTTGTTTTTATTTTTTTTTATCTGTCTCGATGGACCCACATATTTTTCGCTTTAATTTCGCATGAGTTTTTAAATCTGTTCGTATCATCATCAATGCATGGCCGAACTTGACAAGAGAATGTTTGAGATTTTTAACTAACCATGCATGTTGCTTTATACGTTTCATTTGTTCTGGTATAAAAAATGATATTATATCTACGCCAAAAATCTTTTTACAATTTTAAACACTGAGTATAGACGCAGAAGCAATTCATGAATTCATTCAATAGAGAGGAAGATTTAAATCTGTGCTGAGTCCTATTTCCAGTAGGTGGTGGTATATTTGTAATATTGTGCGTGAATGAAAATTAATCTACAAACTTGAATTTTAAATAAAAGTATACGAGAATCCTTAAACGTGTTGCACAAACTAAAAGTTAAGTTTCCTTCAAAATTAATTTCATATGCCACTTCAAAAGATGTCACTTGAAAATAATCTCAGTCTGAAGTGAAGAGAAAATTCATTTATCTGCTCTATTAATTTTCATAGTTGATTTCAACATTTCAGTGTTTAAATAAAATGCACGACTGAATTGCACGAAAATTGCTCCTATGTGGAATTTGGGTCTTATTGTAGAATAGCCAACTTCCATAACAATTAGATCAGTTACCTTTCTTAAAATTTGGAGATACCGTCTTCTTAGGTAATAAAATGCCTGAAAACTATGAACAGATTATATTTATTTTTTATTTTTTATAAAAATGTCCCAAATTTTAGTTTGGAGACAATTTTGAGCCCAAGGATATAAAATGTTTCTTTTGATATTATATTAAAAACGTAACTCTTTGTTCAATGCAATATAAAATACTTGTACTAGAAGAACTAAATTTTCAAAATTGTTTGAATCCTTTTTTTAAGTTACATATGTGTTTAGTCCAGGTAAGTTAGTCATGAATAAGGGAAGAAATTTCGTTAGGGTTTCTTATAGGAAGTTTAAATCTAAGTTTTCAATTGCCATCATTTTGAATTTAAAATTAAATAAATTTTTCTTTTCGCAATCAATAGACCTTGTTAATATTTGAAATTAAAACATGATTTCCAATTAAAAATAGCTAACATGTTTGTTAAATTTTAAATAATTTTCGTGTTATCGACGAAAAGTACAGAATTTTTGAAATATTTTTTAAAGATCTAATTAAAAAGAAATAAAAGTGGATTTAGATATTTGATTTTGAATACAAATAAAAAAATTTGAATAACAATAAATTGAAAAACTTTTTGCCGTCACCAGGACCCGAACCCAGACTAACGGCTCGCGTACATCCTAGTCCGTCATCGGCCTAAGTATGCTCAGCCATGGTCGGACATCGTCCAATGACGTCCGTTAATAAGTGATCAATCGGAAAATCCCAACAATTTTGGGTTGATTGCTTTCATCACAGTCAGACTCCAAAACGGCACCGTCTGAGATCGGACGGAGTGTATGCAGACTAACGTCCGAGAAGGTCGTCCGAATATCTCCAACCCGATATCGGCCGATGATTCGGTTTTAGTGTACGCGAATTGTTAGCGGCATACTAGCATCCGTCGTCGTATAGGGCCATCTTAATTCGAGTGTCTTTGTTTATGAATTTTAATGGCAGACTATAACTTTTTTATTAGCTCGTTTCCTAAACTAAAATTTTTTTACAAGCATGACACGGGTCAAGAATTGATTTAATTTCAAAGGGGTTTTCAACATATGCTCAGTTAGGCTGCATACCATACCATTATATGAATATAGAAGTTTAAAACATTACTCCAACAACTTGATTGTACTGACAAAAAAGCTGGATTTATATATTTCACGAGTGCCACCTTGATCAGCAGACTTATTATATGTGTATTGTGCTAAGTCTCTATTTCATTTGGAAAAAACTATTTTCCGTTCACTTTCTAGATTAAGGATATAGAAACCCTGCAAGGCTTAATGATCAAAAACTTTAATTAAATTTTTCCATAAGTTACCTTGCGATATAAAATAGAATCCATGACTAACCTTACTACACTATTCAAAAAAATATCGATTTTATATTTTTTTGAAAATTAATTCTAAGTCTTTCAACAGAAAAAAAATTTAATAGATATACATACTTATTTCCATGAAAATAAACCTACATTTACTGGACTAGAAAAACTGCTATCTTGCGTGGGCAAGCAATTTTGCTCATATAAAGAACTTTTATCAATGCTCAATGTATAATATTCTAATAACAGTTGTTCAGGAAGTAAAAGAACATAAGGGTTTCAAATAAATATATTATATACATTAGGTATGTACATATATATCAACTCGATTCACAATTTTATCTCAGTTAAAACTAACCATTGTGGTATATAAACGGTATAGAATTTGAAATGTGCAAAGTCCTATTCGAGTGCACTCGTATTTATAAAGAACATTTACATAATAAGTTAAATACATAAGTAGTATAATATTTTAATTAAGATATTTTATCAATTTGCAACATGTGTACATTAGTAATACATAGAAGCAAGAAAGGAAGTCTTTCATTTTAGCAATCATAAGTCCAATTTTGCAAGCTTTATCTAATTTTCCTAGAAATCAAACAATGCGGTTTCACTGGAAACTGTGGTCTGATAAATTTGAGGTTTATAGTTTTGAAAATTAATTACATTTTTTCGAAAGTACTTTACATACACAGAGTAGATGTACAATGTAAATGTGCAAATAAACATAATACCATATTAATATAAATAAATCTGAAAACTCCAGTGAAAAGCAGCTTCATTTTGATTTTATGAAAGAAACGAAAACTTCTTAGTTAAATGAATCCTAATTCAAAAGAAAATTGATTAAAATATTCCTTTTTTCAACTATACTATTAGTTATGTGAGTACAATAGAACTTGAATTTTTGGATTCTTATCGAGTTTAAAGTGTTTTACAAAATTCTTTGAGTTGGTTGCCCTTCAGTACCTCGACCTTGGATCACTGAAGCGCTTATACGTCTCAAGGTTTTTAGGTGATTCACTAAATAGTCGAGTAAATAGACCTCAAAAAAGGGGAGTTGTGTATTTCTTAATTTTCATATGTTGTTTCATGAAAAAAAGCCCCTCCTCAAAAAACCCATCATTTTTTCTGTTTATATTCCCATAACCTTATTCTTATATTATAAACTAATTCTTGGCAGGCCAGCGCCGAACTCTTTCGCTTTATCTTGCGGTTATCTTAAGTTGGCCCCGGCATAACTCAAGCTTATAAACTTAAAACAAGTTGTAGTTGTTTCATTTAAAAGTTCCATGAATTTCTGCTGAAAAAGATAAGAAAACAGTTGTGCCCATTTAACTAAAACCTAAAATTAAACCCATAGACATCTGCAAGAGGGAAGAAGAAGTCAGTTGGCCCAACGTGACGAGACTTTAGAACTCGAAAAACTTCAGTCTTTTCTCGGTTTCGTAAAACTAAGTTTCGTCTTGGGAAATGTTGGAAACAACAACTTCAATATAAAATCTGAGTATTAACATGGGAATGTTAAATTTTATGTTTAAAAAAAAAAAAATTTAAGATTTTTTTTACTGGAAAGACCACCAAGACTCTCGGAAAAGCTCTACTCTCGGAACCCGTAAAGTTAGTCTCGACTGGTGCCGTGAAATAACGCCGAGCGAAATAAGGCCGAATATTAAAATTTGGCCTTATTTCAGTTTTAAAAAGTTGAAAGTAAAAATCACCGCCTTGCAATAACCTATCTAACGACACGACTTACGACTATCTAGGACCAACCGTTATTTTACTAGACACAAACTGGCGATTGGGGAAATTAAAAAAAAATATGTTAACCAAAAATAAAAATCTAAGAAATTAAAAAAAAAAATAGGTATGTTTTGCTAAATGAATTATCATTTCTTATCATTTCTTGCTTATTTAAGCAATTCAATTAAATCATTCACCCACACGAATCTCATGGATATTTGTAATTTGTTGTTTTTATTACGCAATAATTCCATCCTGATTTTGTGCATTCGGTATTATTTGCACTCCATTTTATCAGATACTTATTACACAAATGGTGTATAGATGTACGTTATAATCTTTAATATCATTGATTTCAATTCAGGATGTTTATTTTCATTTTATTTGCAGGTAATCCATGGAGTACACACTGAACCCGTCCACGTGATACGGAAACGTAGCATAAACCAGCCATTGAGAATATTGCTGTTTTACGATGAATCCGTTTACAGGTTTGTTAAGAATCGTTGATTAATGATATTTAAAATTGAATTATGCAAATAAGTAAATAATTATTTCAGCTTAACTTTTCATTCGGATTATTTAAACAATTAAAAATTACAAGATATAAGAAAATATTGAATTAAGGAAAAACTAAACTGGCTCCTAATGGTTGCTGAAATCATCGTACATACAAATCAATTGCATTTTTCTTCTCTTTATAAAAAAAAAAGTTGTTATGGATATTTTCTTCAATTTTTGAAAATATACCTCATTAGATCATAACATGGTTTTCAGCGCCTGAAAGAAAAATTTAAAATTAAAAAGAATCAGTTGGAAAAAACAAATGTTGGGTTTGAAAATTAATTTTAAAAATTTTTCGGGAAAACTTGATTCAAAAAAGTTTCTCTAAAGACAAAACTTTGTCAATAAATTTCAAAAATTTCGTTTAAAGAAGCATTACATACTTGCGAACTTACGTAGCATTATATAAAAACATATTTTGTAAAACTGACATTCTACAACTTTGTCTTTGATTGTTTGAATATTATTCGTTGGGAAGATATAGTAAAAAGTATACTTTTAGGTGTTAAACTTTAAAAATGGGTCATGAAAATTCTTTTTTGCCCCTGTCGACGAGCAGAAATATGTTTTTGGTACTTATAAAAGTATTTACTGAAGTTGACATTTTTTTACAATAGTAAATAAATATCTTACAACTAGTCTGAATATTTTCGATCCACTTTTATACTTCTTACACAGGGTATAGAAAATAGTTTGTAGAAAAACTTTTATATTTATATTGAACAGTGCATAAAATGTTATAAACTCATATTCAAAAAGTAAGTTTGCAGTGCATCAGCCGAAACACTGCACCACCAATGCAAACTCATAAAACTATGTGACAACTAGATCAGCATAACTGAAAAGATAACCCACATGGATACTTTCCTAACTGTCAAATTATAAAAAAATCAATATAATTGCTTCTTATGTAGTAACAGATTGACGATAAGAATAGTTTTACCGGAAATTTAATGCAGGATATGTAATGTACCGATACGGCGTGGCGGCGGCGATTACTTATTTTTTCAATTACTAACAAGGGACATTTTTTCCTTAAAAAAAAAAATATTTCTAGAATATGAAACAACAAAAATTACAGTTTCTGTGCGTGAAACCATGGGTTTCTATGTAGGGTGCTGCCGATATTCGTATCCTTGTTGAACTTGAACTCCCTCATTAATTTCAACATCCGCATCCGCAAAAATCAATGCGGAGCTTATGCAGATGCGGATGGTTGGAAGCCGGTCGACTTAGCGCGTGGGATTAATTTACGACCCACTGCGAAATGTCTTAGGCCCAGAAATGACAGCCAAGTTGCTATTCATTAAATATCTTTGTTGCATTTTTTTAAATAAAAATGTCTAAAAATCCAATATTTAATGTTGTTTTTTTTAAGTTAAGATTCTTGTTATTATGTTTCCATCCTAAGTCATTTTTTCAGAAAAGTCGTCTGCTTTACAAGCAAGAAGTGGTACTGCGGTTGGTCTGTGAATCATTCATTAGTGAATAACCTCCATTCCCCTAACGGAATAGTAGGTCTCGCTACAATTTCATGGTTTCATTTCGAAAAAAAAGAATTTCATTGGAATATTGACTGGATGCAAATTGTATACCAAATTCTGTTTTTAGAATTCAGCAAAAAAAAAAAAATGTTCCCACCTAGCAACGAAAGGTTTTAAGTGACAGTCGACACCAGGGTTCCATGTTATCTCGTTCTAACGATGTCCTGTGTGAGCTCTAGTGTACAATTTTATATAAATTGCTATCTAAAACGTCAAAGTTGAACCTTACGTATATGTATCGTATGTATTATGTATATGCGTTTATTCTTGAATGAATCTTTACTTCAAGTTGTGTGATACATATGGCGAGAGAAGAAAAAGGAACACGTAATTGTGACACTTTAACTGATTTAAATTGAAAATAAATTTCTTTTTTTTGCAGGGAACATTTTAACCGTGTTTTTGCAGAAAATGATTATGCTAGGATTTAATTAAAAAATTTAATTTTTTAACCATTCACATTATATTTACCTTTGTTCAATGCATGTTTATTTGAATGTTTAAATTTTAATTATATAAAATTAATATATAGACAGGTTGAAATGTCAGGTTTGCACGAATTTGTTAAGTTTCTGTTATGACTTATATGTTCTGATACTGCAACATCAATTGTCACACATCACCCGCGTTTGTTTTGGCTCCGTCATTGCACGTGTCAGGTGCGGGCATTCCATGCATTGTTTGGGAATGATTGAGTCGAAATAAAATCAAAAAGATGCGGATCAGACCTACAATTACTATTGAGGCGTAACACTAACAGTGTTTTGTATTGTGGGTCCAAAACCAATGGCATCATAAGCAATTGTCTGATTTGGTTTTTTTATGTTTCAATTTTTGTATTGGTTGGGGATTAAGGATCGATTGTTTTTTTCGGTACTTTAACTGGTCACTATGTTTTCGCGACAGAGATGTAGATTCCAGCACTGAAATAATTAAGGACATAATACTGCATGGAATGAGAACTTTTGTTAAGCACAGAGCCAAAAACATTCATGGTTCGATTCGAGGTTCCCAAGTTGAGAAAAATAAGTTTCCGATGTTACAAAGCCACCCAAACATAAGGAAATCGAAATAAGTTCAAGCTAGCTCAACAGATCTGTAATGTCCACATAAAGTGAATCAAATTTTTAAATGACCAAAAGTTAAGGTAAAAAGTACTGCAATGTTCCAAAGGCAGTTTTTGTAGTTATTTTTAAAAACATTTACGTAATTGTACTTCATTGTCAATTCCAACACTCGCAATCTTGTGGTAAGTTCGTAAGGAACAGCTAATTTTCAAGCAGATCAAATCGCTGCTGATTCAACGCTTCCACAAAACATGACTGGTATGACTACGCCTGTACTTGAAAACATTATTGATTGCATGGGACGAATATTTGATTGCACTCGTACAGTTGCAGAGTTCTTGAAGACCTCGAAGTACAAAAATCCGATGGTCCAGATTGTAGCATCCATCGTGCTCTTCTATGTAGAAAAACCTCTGCTTTAGGGAGTCCTTCTTTTCTATTATGCCTGTCTCTTTCCGAGTAGATGGCAATCCCTAACAAAGTCGAATCTTCTTCCTCCTCTTAATATCGTCCAGTTGCACGGACGCAAATCTATGCATCGTTTTGGAGAAAGTTAGACGCAAAACCGTTTGGCTTTTGAGTTTGGGATCAAGCTATCTTATCCAATCGAAAATGGGTGCATTTGCTATCGATAAATCTCGAAATAAATCTAGAAATTAACCTTCGGACCGCTCAACACAAGTTGCATTGGGTACTTTCAAATCTGATATATGTACATAAAATAAATGAATCCACAAGGATCCATTTTGTACCCGACTCTCTTCCTTATTTATACCAAGAACTGTCATCGTTTTTAATATATAGATATCCTCTAAGCCAAATTGCGTACATAAATTCTTCAAAATTAATTATACAAAAGTTTAGCACTGTAAAAGCGGGCGAATTCAATAAAATCTGTTCTTTTAAGCATGTTTATTACTTTGGTATCAAATAATAATAAAAACACGTCAAAGAAATTACAGTTACGTGTGAATAACCTTAAAAGAAAAAAAAAATCTTGATGATATTAATTTAAGAATTTTTTCTTTTACTGGAAAAATCTTTGTTTACGTGTTGAAATTAAAATTATGTATAATATTGCAAACTTGCAAACTAATAAATAACTAATCATATATTCTATTTTATTTTCTTGCAGATTAGATGAGGATAAATTTGAATTAATTAATGTAAGTAATTAATTTATGTAGAAATGGTACTTTTCTTATAAAATGACTTTCCCTTTTTTTATAGAATACTGTGTTACCTGAAGCAGTACAATTTTGGGAACAAGCATTGATGGTTCGTGAAACGAAGGGTATTATACGCTTAAACAGGTATTACAATAATTCATTATTATTAGGAAGTTTAACTATTCCCCAATTTATCCTTGCAAATTTGAGAATTTTTTTGATTCCTGGAAAGTTTCACTCATATCTCCAATTTTCAAGTCTGGGTCATGACAAAATATATCCAATCTTTGTCTTATATATAAATTACCGTTGATTACAAAAATCTTAGAGGCAATTATAAAGCGAAGAATTAATTATGAAGTATACAAGAGAAGTTTGAGATGCAATAACATAATAGCTTAACACTAACAACATGTGATTGAGTAAAGTATGCCCAACAAATATGACAACTAACAAAATAATGTGAATTATGACATAGATATAACCCATGGCATTTCTCCGCTTTAGCCCAGCCACCAACCCTGGAGATAAAATCTGAGACAACAACCACCTTCAGTCTCAGTACCTCGCGCCACACACCTTTCCATACACCTTCCCTTCCTTCATTCATACTAACCTTTCCTTCACACCCGCGCTGTGTTGAAAAAACATATAACGGGTACACAAAAATCCCCTTGAGCGCACGCAAATTATAAAAAAAAAACTATTGAAATTATATTTATTTTTATTATTAAATTTCACAATTTCGCATCTTCACTTTTAATAAATTGCGTTTAAAACTCGAAATTTCAATATTTATCAATTATTGACAGTTACAATTTTAAAAGGGACATTAGATTGTTATTTAAGGTGTCAGGAAAATTAAACAAAACTAATTTGAATTGACCTATTTGACCTTCCAAAAGACGTTGTATTATTAGGGTTATCAAAGATAATATAACTTGACTTGCAAAACCTTCATTTATTTAGAAGGTATAGAACCTACTCACTTTTTAATTTGATACTAATGAAGTCATCTATAACGTTTAACTTTAGACATTTTAACCCATCAATTAAAACAATTTCGAAAAAAAATATATTAAAAGCGGGTAACTTCATAAGTACCTTTTGTCTTAAAATAGAAATAATTTCAGATAATCCTAAACAATTAAGTGTCTGCATCTTTTTTTCGAACCCCATTAATTACACCTAGAGGACTTTTATGTTTTGTGTAACTCTTGGAATTATAATTGACCTTTTTTAATTTCAAGTTTTTAGTGATCACGAACAGCAAGCAATTACGTAAAAGAAAAATTAATCAATTTAATACTAAATATAGCTTTAACAATAACAATGAAGCTTGCAGTTAGTAAAATCTATTCCCTTTGCATTTGTGAGATAATTTTATTTGTTAAAATAATTTTTTTAAGGATTTATATATATGTATGTTAGTATCCTTTTGAAAGCGAGATAAATATGGTTAAATATATGTATACATAGATTAGGGCAGTCCTTAAAAAAATATTTCTTTTCCATCTCTTAAAAGCTTCAAAGTGATTCCAAGAAAATTTAAATAAATGCTTACTTACTTTACATCAACCATCTCTACCATATCCAGAAATATTTACCGTCGTTCGCGTAGTCAAGGTGCTTTAGGCATGATTGCAGAGTTCACTGAAATCCTTTATTTCCATTTGACAAATGTGCTTGCAGAACATCACTAATCACCAACAGGAATAATATTGATGAAAATATACATCTCTGTCTAGCCCCACTTTGGATTTCAAATGTCTCTGTCTACGTAACATTTGGATCTTCCAACTCTTTAAATTTCCCGAAAAATTTGGCCGCCATCTTGATTTTTTTTTTTTATAAAATCAATCTCCAATCTAGTCTTAAACAAGTCGAAATTAAAACTGGAAAAACTACAAAAAAAAATGTTTTTTATTTAGTCTAGTTAAATTGTTTGATTTTTTTTTATGGAAAGTTGTGGGATAGTTTTGATTTTGTCCCTGCCTTATGTATTTAGCGGTTCTGAATCCGAATATGAGGTTTGCGAACGAAATTTCGTGATACAACCTGGAAATCATGAAACAAATGTTTACCTTAGACAACAGTTTAATTTTTTAATTAAAATTAGATATTTTCCTACTTACTTACTTTTTCAGTTTTGAATCTTCATTTTAATATTAAATTTCTAATTGAATTAATTGAATTAAAATCATCCTCCCAGTGATGAAAATAAATAAAAAAACGGGTAGGTATATCTAATCTAAATATTTTTTATATATTTCAATACCATACCTTTTTGTGCGGCTTGTGTAAACAAAATTATTTCTTTTTTTTTGGTTACTGGCATCCGGCTATTGTTTGATTTAAGGTCAAAGCATTTTAAATAAAATTGAAATTTCAAAAATAGAAATAAAATTAAACTAATGCTTAACATTTTGTTAATTTTTAATTCAAATTTAGATTTGGTTAGGTCTTTTTTATTTGATTAAGGAAAGGAAATGTAGATTCCCTTTTTATATCATACAATCAACAGGGTGCGAATGAATAAAAATTAAATTTCTCAGATTGTTTGCAAAGCTTCAACAAATGAGAAATTATCTTTTGTTAATTAAATAGCTTTGTTGCATGTTAAAACAAAAAACAAAGCCGTAAAGGCTTTTGTTTTGTAACTTTTGACTAATATTAAAACCTAACCTTAAATCACCTGGATTATTCATCATGTTATAGTGCAGAATATCGATGGCTAAAGCTAAATTACTACTATGGATTCTTGGATATAAAAGCCATAATAAAAGTTATTTTGTTTTATTTTACCTTCCGAACTTTTGTATTACTTCTAGTTCACTTTATAAGTTTTTATTTAACAGAGATGATCTAACTTTGATTCCTAACCGAATATTAATTCATTTTGTTTTTTTTTTCCAGAAAATGTGACAGCACACAAGTATTTGTCAAGGACTCCCTAACCCACTGTATAGACCACTGTAAATCGATAACAATGTGCGGTGAAGTTCAAGTTCCTGACGAGCATCTAGATGTAAGTTTCAATTGGCACGAACTTGTCTCTCTAACAAAAAGTAATAAAAAACATTTTTTTTTCTTCTCCACAGGTGTGTCGGGTGTGCAATGCCACCGGTCAGGATTGCCGCCCTGAACCAACCACACAAAGAGGACTTGGCATACAAAATGCCGATTTTGTGTTCTATGTGTCAGCCAGACAAACAGAACGTTGCCATAAGGGTTTGACAGTGGCATATGCCGCTCACTGTCAACAAGAAGCTGCCCTCGACAGACCAATAGCTGGTCATGCCAACTTATGTCCAGATAGTATAAGTACTAAACCACAGGAATTACAGACACTCCTGTCGACTGTGAAGCATGAAATTTTGCACGCCCTTGGCTTTTCAGTTAGTTTGTATGCGTTCTTCCGCGATGAACATGGAGAGCCACGCACTCCCCGGAAATCGGATACGGGGAAACCTTATCTCAATGAAAAGTACGTATTACCAAACACCAAGTATACACATATGTATTTTCAGTAAAATGTATGCAAATCCCTATAGCCTATACATTGAATACTATATCTGAATTGCAGGCTACAAATCCACCAATGGAGTGACAAAACAATACGAAAAATCGTTCGAGATAAATGGTCTGTGAGGGGTGGAACGATTCGGAAAGTGGTTGATATGATGGTGACGCCGCGTGTCGTTGAAGAAACGCGAAAACACTTTAACTGCCCCGAGCTGGAGGGCGCTGAACTCGAAGATCAAGGTGGCGAAGGAACAGCTCTCACCCACTGGGAAAAGAGGATTTTAGAGGTAAACATTTTATTATGGTGACGATACTGTGTCAATACCCAGACTCAATTGATTGGGGGCTGCTGGTTTGTGTTATAAAACTTTTTTGCTGATTTTATTTTATTTTTTTTTTATAATAAATATTGACACTGCCTGACAACGCATGAAGAATGAGATAATGGAATAAAGGAAAATAGGAAAATAATTTTAAAATAGATTGTTTTGCGTTTGTCATTCGGCTAATGTCTTTTCCTAGCAAAATAAATATCCGAGAAAAGTGAAATTTTTTTTTATTTTGCTTCGTAAACATATTAGATTGTTCAATTATAAATGTAAAATGTCATTCTTATTTCTGAATAAAGTGTAGGTTGAAGTTCATGATTTTGTTTTTCAAAAAAAAAAACAAAAACATGTTTCGATAATTGTATCGCTCATGAACTCATACCATAACAACCAAACTACTGCTGCACGTGTTATTTTAGGACTTTTTGTCATATTCGCGTCTTAATGGGTCTTATAATTTGATAACTTTAATAACTAAGTTGATCAAAAAATTCCCGTAGTTTTCGGTACCCAATTTATTTTATTTTATTCTAACTCCACTTAAATTTGATTAATTTATTAATTTAAATGGCTACCTTACATACATTTTTAAATAGAAAATATATGTCTATCGGTTCACGTAACACGAAGTACATATTTAAAACTACCCTTCAACGGAGTTGACTTTTATCTGGTGAAAATTTTTGTTTTTTTCATAATAATTCTATCTCTGCTATCACCGGTGTCAATTTTATTGAAATAGCTCAAGGAACAACGAAGTTGAAAATTTATTTTGAAACATTTACCAATCAGAGTAATTTATTTTCAGCGGTCTAGGTCTTTGATTGTTCAATTTTAATTATAAAACTTTTTGCCCAGCGAGGGGTTGAACCTTCACCAACCTCGCCCTCAGAGATAGAGGCATCGCGTTTCAAAATCGAATTTGAAACCAACATTTTTTCCTTCTTTTTTCTACGTACTGAGTTCGTTAAACATATAATAGCAAAGATTTGACGCGGACCAAGCTTTAGTTCCATCAAATAATAAAAAGTGCGTATACGCCCTAGTGTACAACTGTTGAATTTAGTATTCTGATCTTTAACATCGATCGATTCCATTGTCTGAGCAATTACTGAAACGGATTAACCTCTTCAATCCACATTCTACAAAGCTTTTTTTTTTTTGGCTGTTCAAATTCTACAAATGAGGTGCTAAAATCCCGGAACCAACTTGATTTCTTATTTTTTGTTTAAATTCAATTTAGAATCATGTAAAGATACAAAGGCATTAAGGAATAATTTCTTATTTACATAAAAAATAATTTTTATATCAATATTGTTGCCATAGTACCAACAAAAAAATAATTTAACTAGCATCACTGGGGATTTGTGCCTGAATTTTTATAAAAAAATTTTTGTTTTCCAGTATTGTTTAGGTATGACTTCCTGCCTACTAACTAAAAGAATTTTTTAAATCGAAAAGAATTTTATTTATGTGTTGTAAACTTTGTTTACACAACCGCATGAGCTAACAACAGAAGAGGTTTTCCACAGCTTAGGCATTTTTAATGTTTGTCTTCAAAACACCCCCAAGAGTGTTGGAGACGATACGTCTTGCTTTGGTTTTTTTTTATTTTTGCTAAATTTAAAAAGTATAAAGAATGTTTGTTCCCTTAAATCCCCATTGGCATCAATTTCAACAAGTGAATAATGTGTCAGTGGGAGGCATAATAAAACTGGTCTTATTTGAGATAAAAGATATACTCAAGCACTTGAATTCTATAATTAATTTCAAAAGCCTTAAATCTCTGAAAAATATTATTCAAACATTTTGATATTTGATTTGAATAATTTATGTATTCATTTTTTTTTTTTTTTTTTTTTTGTATTAATATTTTATGTTAAAAGTAAATAATCTTTTGATCCTTACTTAACCCTAATATTAGGTTATTATTCAAGGGTTTCATAATGGCCACATTGCAGAGAGTCAAACCTGCTTAAATGAAGTAGCTAAATGCGTTTAAATGGAACTCTTATAGAAACTAATACAACGGAACAGCCATTTTTTTCATCTCGGAGTTTTGCTATACGTTACGTATATTATACAAAATAAATCGAACAGAGTTTTTTTATATATTTTGACTCACTACCTTCGTTAATCACTAAAATTATAAATTTCATTTCAGCAAAACAATTTTCACCGATCTTAAAAATTGGATAGTTTATCGTTAAATAGTTGTGGCAAATTAGATTTTGTCGTTTTCTAAATTTTCTACGTTTTTTGGTACTTCGCTAACTTGATGTCAACTTAGCAAAGTATGCCTCTATGTTTTTTTATAGACTTCATGCAAGTAAGTGAAGCCCCCTCTAAAATGTAGTAACGAATTCTTATAGACAAAAGTTATTGGTTTCCTATGTTTTCCATGTTTTTCGTACTTCATTTGAAGTTTTCGGAGCAGGCCCTAGAACAAATGTAAACACTTCTTATATTGAACTAGTTATAGCTTAATTACTAGCTTTTACGTGATCTTGAATTAGTTGTTAAATTTTCAATTTTGTCGTTGTGTGTTTCTGTTTTATTTTTTTGTTTAATGCTTAATTCATATACAATTAGCAAATCTTTAAAAGTGTAAAACCTGGCTGTAATTATAAGTTTCATGTTAATTTTTTTTAATAGCTAGCATGTCTTGAATTAGATGTGGATATTTTTATTTTATCGTCCTATGTTTTTTACAAAGTAAAAAAACATTGCATGACAAAAATAAAATTTTCACAACTATGTAATAATTCAAATGTAAAAGAAGTTTTCACCCATTTTCCAAGGAACAAGCGAAGCACCAACAAAAAAAAAAGAAAACATAGAACGACATAATCTTATCTTTAACAACTAGTTAATGAAAAATTAACGGCAAATTAGCCAAATAATAATGTTTCGATACATGGAAGTTGTTTCGCTATAACTTGACACCAATTTAATTGCTATACCGAAACATAAAACCATTCGTTTTCTTGAATAATTTTATTTATTCTTCAATCAAAGTATATAAAATAGCTTTAATTATTTTATGAATCATAATATCATATTTGCATAAGAACCTTAATTTTTTTATGAATCAATTACACACCCCCTCTTCAAATCTGTTCCTGTTAATGCAGAAGCCCTTTTTAGCAAAGAAAAACTCATTAATTCTCAATTTAACTTCTCACCTTTTCTCGGAAAAGAAATGAAATCATGCAAAAACCTTTGCAAATACTTGCTGAGTGCTAATCAAGTAGACCAAAAGCAAAGAGAGTCCGAAATGTATTTAAAATTATCAACATCCCGTAGGATTTATAGGTATGACGATGGTCTTTTGTTAAAATGATGATGGTTGGTAGTTGGTATGATGGAGTAGGTATAATCCTGTTGAATCATAAATATTTGCAATTTAAATTTTCCCCCAAACTAAGAGTATTTTTTTTGTTGTCTCCAATTTTAGAACGAAGCAATGACTGGAACCCACACACAAAGTCCAGTTTTTTCAAGAATCACGCTAGCCTTGATGGAGGATTCGGGTTGGTATAAAGCAAACTTCACTATGGCATCACCATTATCCTGGGGCAAAGGATTGGGTTGTAGCTTTGCTATGCGAAGTTGCAAGGACTGGATTCAAATGAATAATGGAAGGTTCGTTTATAATTTTATTTTTTGTATACATTTTAAAAGATGTTGTTAACTTCTTTTTTATTTGTTTTTTTTTTTTTTTTTATTAAATATTTATACGTACTTGTATTTTTTTTTAATCATTTCCTGGAAAAGTTTTCAAAACGAAGGAGAAAATTCAATGCGGTATGAGAAGAGTTTGAATTCTTGTTTATAAAATATTTTGTTTTTGACGTAGTTGGATGTTTGTGATGCTTTTCTGTGTGGCATCGTAAAATGTTTTTTCAAAGTTCACTGTAAAAGCTATTTTAAATGGTTTAAGTTATGTTTTCGGATAAGTTAATATACATACTAATTAACTTATGTATGAAAGAAAAAACAAATCTGTCATTAGATAATCAATATAAAAATTTCTTTATTTTACCCTACCTCCCATCAATCCTTATACAATTGAGAACACCCACTCTATTTAAATAAATTATATTTTTATGAAATTTATAAAAACGGGATATCGTGAAATGTTCCATCAAATATCTCAAATTTTTTGATAACGGTTACTTGAATTTTGATATTTTTTTTTTTTGCTGTAGCTTTTATATGCACATGACTTTAAGTTCTACGCTTATTTTTATTTATTGTTTTTATGTATACTCAGGTATTGAAAACAAGATGCAATCGCACATAGGAGCAAGTTTTTGCGACCCAGCCGTTCATTTTTTTCACATTCAAATATTTTGATTTTTTTTTTGACGTTTATAAAATATTAAATTTTCAATAAAAATATTTAAGTTAATTTTAAAAAATAAAAATTCATTTGTGATAAAAAGTTTGACTACTTTAACAAAATGATTGGTTTCATAGAGAATTTGTCAAACTAGTCGATCTTTTAATCCAAAGCTTCCAGGAATAAAAATAAACAATTTTAATATATTAATAATTTTATCTTGAGATTTTGTCGATAAACATCAGTAGACTCAAAATAATAGTACAGGCTTGGGGCTCATAGCTCTTGAATTAAAATATATTGAGTGAGAACAATATAGTTTTTTTTCGCATTTTGAAATAATTTTACACTTTTAAAATCAAAAAATTATTCCTAATTACCTAAGCTTAACCAATAAACGTTTTTTAGAGTAATTTTATTCCTTTCAAAAAATGACATATGATTTTTATGTAATATTTCCAGAGGCCGATCAATACATCCCTTCTGTTCAAAAGTCAAAAGAGATCCTCTTCAAACCGAATGTACTGATGATAGGAATTCAGTTGCGTTATGTAATCTCATAAGACACGACTATGAATTGCCAAAAGAATATCAGGTAACAAAATTACTTTAGAAAAAAAAAACTTCTTTGTAACAAATTCTTTTCTTGCAGAATTTTGATACCATTAACCACGTTAAAGATGGTGAGGAAGGATTCTATGGTGGCTCGGTGTCTCTTGCGGATCATTGTCCATACATCCAGGAATTCACATGGCGAAGTAAAAACATAATCGTCCGAGGATCCCATTGCAAATTCGAAGAAAATAATCCTAGTAAGTTCATGCGACACCAAACTTTAAAATGAAGCACTTTTTAACTATTAATTTTCTTTTAGAACCAGAAAAAAATTTCGCCTTGGAGAGCTATGGGAAAGGATCAAAGTGCTTTGATCATAGCGAAAACATGTGGGAAGAACGGTCATGTCGACAAACACGAGAATGGCAACACTGGGGATCTGGCTGCTACAAATACAAATGCGATAATGGGCGTTTGCACATAGTCGTTGCCAATTACTCATACGAATGTTTCTTCCCCGGCCAACAATTGTCAATTAGAATTTTTGCCAATGGATGGCTTCACAAGGGTGCCATCATATGTCCACCGTGCCATGAACTCTGCGGAGATATCTTCCAACGGCAAGGATTGCAATGCAGGCTTCGTGAAGAAGCACCACCATCGAACAAGTATCCTCGTGATAATCTTGCTTGTTCGGCTTCAACCTTTACATCACCCCATACCCAAATTTTAACTTTAGTGTTGAGCTTTTTATTTTTATATTTAAGGAAAAGTTAGAAATTTCATTTCGAACTAAATTTAGACAACTTTATCTTGTGATAACTTTCGCTACAAACCCCAAGATCACACATCACAAAAACCTAGAAATGATCCATGTGGCACTGGGTTTTGATCTGATCGAACTTGCATCGATTAAAACAGTTTTCTTCTAATTTATTTAAAAAAAAAAATCCAAATCAACGATTTATTTATTAATAATTTTGTTCTTATATCATAATCGTGTTTGTATAATAAATAATTATTGTAATATTGTAAAAGTACCTTATTGTAAGTCGTAAGGTTTTCGTCGAAAGCACATTCCAAGCGCAAAGATGAGCACAAGTTTATTGCATTTCTTTTAGATTTTTCTATATACATGCATATATAATAGTAGTAATGTTAATCTTGTAAAAGTGTATTTATATATCTGTAATTGTATTGTTTTATATTTTATAAATTAATTTAAGACTAGTAAAAACAATTATCATACATTTGTGGTGTATAGTGTTTGTAACGATTTACATAAAATTTTAGAAGTAATTCTCTAAAATTGCTCCAGATAATAATCAACTGAACTCTTGAGCATGTATTTTGTATAATAAAAATATAAATTAAAAAAATAGAAACATAGAATAGTAATTACATTATTACTACATAAATATATATGAAAAAGAAAACAATAAAAATTATTATTTTACTAAATCAAATATAGAAAGCTCGCATGGGATGAGATTAAAAAAATCAAATACAATGCAGTTTTATTTTACTTCAAAGCTTTTTGCTATTCTATGTAGGTATACATTATCCATTGGAAACATTTTAAAATAGCGTTAGTTCTTATACAAATGAAATAAATATTTTGTTAAAAGTTGGAAATTTCTGGTAAATGGAATGAAAAATTTTGTTCAACGATCCAAAATATGCTTTGGAACACTCTTTCCTTGAAGAACAGTACACACCTATATTATTTTTGTAACATAAAATAAGGGTGAAAATGGAAAATGGGTGCCATTAAAGTCAGAAAAAAAAATAAGAATAAAAATACATTATGCTAGAACAAATAACAATATAAATTGATTTTACAAGAAAATCAATCTTACAACAATCTAAATACAATTTCAAAAACAAAGTCAATTATTTTGTTTATTTAAGAGATCCTTCCATATTTCTATTGAGAGGGTTTTTTTCTCTAGAAGGAAAAAATACCATTCAGTTACATTTTGTTTTATCTTTACTACCTACATTTAGTTTTATCTTTACTACCTGAATGCACTCATGGTAATTTACTAGTATTGAAAAAAAATTGCCAATAATAAGCCGGAAGTGTATCAGCTATACTTCCCTACTACAACCACAGTTTAAGAACTTTAAGATACTGTTTAAATAAAACCTTTAACAGCCGCATAAAATAGCTGTATCTTAAAGCTTATTTTCTTAAGATTGCTTAAACCTTTTAATTGCATACTTTTATTGTTTGAAATTGGGCAACACTCACTCACTATTATAGATCAAAGACTTAATGACCAATGCGAAACATCGGGATACGACGATGAAACAACAATCAAAACACGTTGATATGACTGACAAAAACACGTTGTTCTTATTGTTTTCACGTCGCCCGGGCATTTGCATCGGTTTAGATTAGCTTTTAATCTCTTTTGGACGCAGTATTAACTTAGAGGGGAGGGGATCTGACATTTCAAATCCACCAAATTACACAGGTCGACAAAAAAATTATTTTTTTTTGTTTCTGTGTTGAAGTGGCGATTTTCTCAATCCTGGTATTGAATTCTATATAACTGCATCTTTTTTTTTTAAGTTTGTTTCTGCACCTATTACAATGATAAATAAATATTATGGGTTTTCAACCAACTCTAAGGTTTAAGTGTTCTCGGCAAGAGTAAGATAACTGTAGCGCTAAGAAATGATAACGTTTTTTGTAGAACACTTCTACAAGTATTTTTTTACTATGGCAAGGGGGGTCTATTTCCCCCCGTTTGGGCGGGAGGGGCAAATTCATTAAAAAAACTACTAAAAATGAAAAAAAAAATATTAAAAAATAACGGTAATACCTACAATTAAGTATTATACTTTTTTTTAAAGATAATACTCTATTCTATTACCCAGTTTTTAAATCAAGCAAAATCTATGCATAGTTTTTGAAAAAACTAGTTTCAAACTCAAAATTTGATCAAAATTAATTTTTTTTTCGCAAAAAATCAATTCGGGTGCTTCCGCCGTCTTACCTTTTGAGTTTACCGGTATATAACCAATGACATTTTTATAGAAGAGAGTTGGGGCAATAATTTTGTAGTACATTGTTTTTTGATGTTTTGAAATTTTTCATCATCTTTTGCATTTAAAAGAACAAAAATAAAATTGAAATTTTCTTTCAATCAAAATTTTTATATTGAAGGCGTTTCCCCACCCCCATGGGTTCTACACAGAATGTAGCCTCAAGTCTCATAGTAATTTTAAGCCCTTAACCTTGAGGATCGAACGAGTAAAATCAAAGTTATGATTTATTTAGTTAATTAATATCAATTTTTATCAGTTATCTCCCTTTAATCCATAATATCAAAATTCTAGCTATAAAAACAAACTTTTTCAGGTAAAAGGCGTGGCCCCACCCCCATGGGTTCTACACAGAATGTAGCCTCAAGTCTCATAGTAATTTTAAGCCCTTAACCTTGAGGATCGAACGAGTAAAATCAAAGTTATGATTTATTTAGTTAATTAATATCAATTTTTATCAGTTATCTCCCTTTAATCCATAATATCAAAATTCTAGCTATAAAAACAAACTTTTTCAGGTAAAATTTTTTTATAATTAGTAAGTGATGTAGGAGCAACAAGAAAATCATATCAAGAACCCAGAAACAAAAATAGTGTTGATCTGTGTTATCCAAGCAAACTCTTCTGAAATGCATAAACGAAAATGCTTGCTTAGATGAATGTCCCAAAATTCAGTGGAATTTCAAAGTCACTTATGCAATATCAAAGAATTGCATTTGCTTTATTTTGCCTGCTTTTCATGTTGTTTTGCTTAACAAATCTCTCGCTCAGGAATTTAGCCTTTGTATTATAATTCAAAATAAAAACATTTAGTTTGATTTTTTTTCAAGAAATTTTTCTTGCTTTTTTTATTATTTTGATCAGGGCTCCAGGTTTCGTTTTTTTTTTTTTAATAGGTGTTTATACCCAAATATATTTTTTACAAAACTGTATTTTTTCAATAATTTTCCTTAAAACAAACTTTTAATTTAATCTTAAAACAATGTATGTGATTATCTATTTACAAGTTTATTATTTAAAAACAAAACTAAATACAACAAGGTTCATTTTTCAATATCTCAACAAAACAATCAGTCGTTAAGTCATTCAGTCATATCTCCTTTCCGGTTTTCCTCATTTTTTTTAAATAATTATATTTAAAATTTTGTTTGAAAAAAAAATATATTTTATCTAAATAAAAAAATTAACTGTCACATTATAAATTAAACTGCAATAATACATTAAGACAGTATACGAATATATTGTTTACATTTTTTTTTATTTTAAAGCATTACTTAGAAAATATTTATATAAAAGAAATTAAATTAATTACATATATCACTGTTTATTTTCATAACTAATTATTTACAAAATTTATTTTTTCACAAATTCTCATTCATATAATTTTTAACTGCTATTAAATAATTTAATATAAAATATAAATACATATTATAAGGTATTTAATTAAATAAAACAGTCATATAAAATTAGAAAAAAATAGAAGTAGGTATTTATTTTGCTTTAACTACATTTTATACAGTAATATCTTTTTCAACTTACACATATAACAAATATTTTTTTTAAATTTTTTTTTTCAAAGTAGGTATTCAATAAAATTAATGCAAGAAAATTTTGCATGCAACACTGGCCAGAAAATATGTACGTTTTACTTTTATTATGTTTTGCTCTATTTTTAATGAATTCACTCATCTAAATTTTATAAAATAATTTACATTTTTGTGTTCGAGAAAAGAAGAAGAGTTTAATAATTATAACGGTAGATGTCATGCTTACTTATTTACATTGCTTCATTTTATTTTTAAAAACACAACAACCCGTTTCTTTTCCCTTCATCACTAACTAAATTAAAATAAAGTTATTAAATATTAAAAAGAAAATCAATAATAAATAATTTATATATAAATATGTGCATGAATTTTATTATAGAACCTAAAAATGTCAGTGATACATCCAACTACTTGGTAACACTGAGTCCTTAATTGAAAACAATGCGCGTGCATACCAATGCACACCATCCTGTACTGAATTTGTTTGACCAGTCCAATGGTGCATCGTCGCCAACAATCTGTACGGCCAGAAACTCCAATGTGCCATCCGTTGACTATCGATAACAGCATAGCAAGACGCCGCCACAGAATCCACAATTATTGTTCCTTCTCGAGTAAGGGGCGCCACCACACCTTTGTCCATTATCGCTGACAAATGCACCACCTTTTGTGGTTCTAAATTTCCCAAACGGTTCACCAACACAAAGTCACCCTCTTCAATTTGGTCAGCAAAGACAAATTTCATGAGCTTCTTAGTTGGGTTCCAAACCATCACTAAATGTTGTTGAGTTACTTTCAAAATAGCTCCGCCATCTGTTTGAATTTTAACGAACTTTTGGATGCGTTCGATATCTCTATCTAAAAATAGAATTACTTCGCTGTACACAGTATTTCCGTCGGCAGTCATGCTTAAAACTTCATCACCAACTTGGAGTTCACTCATCTGTTTCTTTTCGCCGGTTGATGTTAAGACAGTGCTTTCGCCAGTAAAGCAACCACTCATATGATTTGTTTGAGTTGAATCTGAAAATAAATATAAAATATAATTATAATTATAATAATATAAAATATCTCTGCTATGGTCAATTGTGGTATATTTTTAACTACTTTTTTTGTAAATTGCTAAAATATCCGTCACAAAATGGTTGGCAATTTTATATATTGTTGCTGATGTGGAATGTGGATGTTGGAATCAAATCTATTCTATAAAATCGATTAAACACCAAATATCCTTCTTCATTAGCTCATAAAAGGAAATTTTTTTAACCAAAAAGGAGGGAGGTTGTTTTGATTTAAGATGCTCTTGAGCTTAAAAGCTCTTGGTGAATAACCGCAACCAGCCTAATTCTGTTTGTTAAATTCTAAAAGAAGACTTTTAGGCTCTTGTCTGTTCTGTGTGAATATATAAATTGAGATTCTAGCATTGGCGACTTCAGGCGTATATTCTTTTATGTGGCTATTAGGTTTGTATATTCCGTCTCGAGATATAGCATTTCACCTTTACTAGTTGTCAATAGGTACCTATGAATATGACAACTGTCACTGCATAGCCGTGGCAAAGTTCAAATTACTAACTCCAATAACTGTAGCTGCCATCTATCTAAATAGTAGGCAAGTTGGTAGCTAAGCCCGACAAAGGTGTGCAATTAACCACCAACATCAGTTTTTTGTATTAACAACTTGACTATACTTGAATTGCCGCAATTTCAGAAAGAACAAGAGAATTTTCTTTACAAACTCATGTGAATAAAAATTATAGCAAAGTAGATAAAGAAAAAACCTTTTTACTAGCGCATGTATATCCGATGTATTAATTACATTTTAAATATAGAGGGGCGCAATTTTCTTGTATTTTTTCCTTAGAAACAAAACCACAAGAATTTAAGTTGTAGGTTACTTTTTAACATATAAAGTACTTGAAACCTAACGTTGCCACAAGTTAGTGTGAACAACTTCTAAAATAATTATTTTCCAGCAGATTTGATTTGGTATCTTTAAACACTCTTGTTTCTTTGTTTGTTAAAAAAAAAGTCACCACAAAATAGGAATCTTGTTACTTTACACCTTTAAAGAAGAAGAAGAAGTCACCAAATAAAATGTGGTTAGTAAATGTACAATGTTTATCTGACACCAAACTGACAGGTGGTGATGATGGACATAATTAAAGAAGTGCAACCTCTGCAGCTCCTATAAATAGTTGTTCGTGGTGGAGGAAAATCTTATTTCAATTCAAAATGTTAAGAAAGTTTACATGTCAGTTAAAATTCAATGTAATTGAAAACTTGTCGCTACGTATGACATATGTACACGTTTACCTACATATACAAATTTATCAAGGACTAACACATTTTTTCAAAACTTTCTCTTTCGAATTGTGTTTCTTTTTTAACAGTAACATAATCTATACAACTATATTTACGGCAGTAAAGTCGAATGTATTGAAATGTCACATTTCTTCAACAAATTAACATTTTTTTGGTGTATTTCTATATACATGTCATATCTTTTAAGATTTACATGAACAAGTACAATGTACATATGTGCATCAATTTCAATCATTGTTGAAATATTAATCTCAACGGACAACTCTTATACGGGAACTGTCAAAATATTTAAATTTATCTGTCAAACTCAAATCTGCAACTTTGGGGAATTTGCTGACAGATGAAAGTCATAATTTTTTTTCTGATTTAATTGAAAACTTGATACAGTGCTGTCGTAAAGAGTAGAGACCATATGTCAAATTGCAAAGATTTAAAACTGGCTGTAGGTAAATAGTTGTAGTAAAACATTTCCAATTTCTGACAGTTTATTGGTCAGTGAAATTTGATGGTGACAAATACCGAGATGATAAAAAATGTCAGTTTAGATTTAAATAACAAATGAGCCAAGAAAATTGTTATTGATTATGGGGCTTTCAAAATAATCCTTTCTTTTTCTTGTGATGTGTTTCCTGTGATGTGTTTACTAAGATGTTGGTCAAGGAATGCCTGATTAGAGCGGTTAGTTGAAGATTTTATTTATCACCTGATGTTGGTTGATTAGCTTCATTTAATAAATGATTTCATAGAAGTTTGCTTATTTATGCTTGCTTCAAGTACTCTGATAACAGTTCTATGTACTTTCGGACTCACAGAGTAGCTTCATAATTGGAAGATAATCTCAATTTGTGAGTTTCAGAAAATGGGTAATTTTTTTAGTTCTCTGAACTCCAACCTTTTTTAACTATTAATCTGTCAAACTACATATGTAATAAAAAAAGAAATGGATGAAATTCATATTTAATATCTTAACAAATAGTGATAGCTATTAGATAAAAGGCAAATCAATTTTTTGATTTTTGAGACCATATACCACTAACTATTAGCTGACGCATGCTCTTCAACTGACAATTACAGCTAACGACTCAAAAAATTAAAAAAAATCCAATCAAATTAAATCAACCAAGAAGATAATTTTTTGCCAAAACATTTGTAAACACTATCCTTAGGAAGGGAAGGTTCCTCATAAATTATACCTGAACCTGATCATATTATCATCGCACGCTTATCCAATTGTATTTTCTCAAAAAGGATTAAAAACTGAGATACACAAAGACTTTGACGTTTGCGGTTCTAGCAAACAATCCCTATATACCCTGCCATTGTTTCGCTATTTCTAATCTAATTTACGAGCCAATTTCGTAGTTCGTTGCGCTCTTGATGTTTCTTTCTAAATTCCAAAGAAAAAAAAGCAAGACGAAAAAAAACAACATCGAAAAGTGTTTGCATAAAATCAATCCTTATATTCCACCAAATGCTATAGGGATTAGGATTTCTTATATTTTTCTTTTCGTATTTGCCAATTCTATGTATATGCTAAAGCTGATGCCTAAGTCAAAAGGATAAGAACTTTCCACACCGAAGAGGATCAATTTTTCCAGATCTCAGATTATCCTGATTGGATCAAGGTTTAAGAACACAACAAAGGAAGAAACAAAAAAAAACCCAACAGACAAAAAAGTACACAACACCACACGTGTATGAATATTGTTGCATACGAAAACAATTTATTACAACAATATTTAGATACATGTACCTTCACATATCTATAGATATGCATAGTTAGTTCAGGTGCATGAAACTTTCACAGGAATGCGCATTTCAAATTCCGAAAAGAAAATTATGTTGAAAACATTATCCTCCAGTTTTCATTGATGATTCGTATAAATTAGCGCACCACAAGATAAAGGACTCTTTTTTTTGTCTCTTTCTTTAAAGACCAAACTGACAAATAGTAAGTAGTAGTTGTTGTTTTGTTGGAATATATCAGAAAAAGAACACTGGAAACAGAATTCTTGAAGGGTCATAAATTAATAAACCATTAAAGTGGTTAAATTATCTTTTATCTTGCCTTCTCACACAGATAAATTATTACAAAACCAAAGACACAAGATACTAACAACCATCATCGTCAAAAACATATGGGTACCCTACCAATAGGTAAACGGACATCAGCAGACGCCTTGAGACACTACCAGTAGTGGAGAGTTGAAGGGGCTGGAATGAGCGGAGCAGGACTGTGTGCTCGCGCGGAGGTATTAAAAAATTAGTGTCGACAAAAAGGTTAACTGTCATTTATCTTCTGCCTCTTTGTGTGTTGTATATTTTGTGAGAGGTTTTCCTCCTCCCCGATCATCATCGTGATGATCATGGTGAATGGTGATGGTTATTCTTGGTTCTCATGTAAAAAAAAAAAAATAAATATAAAAAAAACCTGAGTAGGTACTGTTGTTGTGTATGTCTTTCTGTCTGTCCGTTTGTCCATTTGAATTCGTCGGTCGGTGTCTCTGTGGAATGGAATACCCACCATCAGCAAACCTTTGGCTGCTGCCGTGTGCTTTTGTAGCTAAATGATATTAAAAGTAGATGACACTGATATACCGTGGATGATTTCTGGAAAAATGTATGGCACTCTGTATGGCTATGTCGTCCGTTCTGAGATATGTCCGAAGACCATACTTTTCTCATCGAGAGAAAGAAGATTTTGTCGAATGACGCAGTGCCGGTATGGTTTCTCAGTGTTGTATTTTTTTTTTTTTAGTTTACCATGTTTTGTCCGTCTTTAAATTGGTCATGGTCTAGCCCCACACCAGTCGCGGTATAGTGACCGGTGATGTTTTGGAAATAGTCACTATGGTCATTCACGGAGTGTGAGAATTTTAATTGAAATTCTTCACAAAAAAAAAAATGTGTTTAGTTGTAGCACAACATAAAATACAAATTCCAGTTTTAAAAGACAACGGAAATACAAGAAAACATCGTCGCTGCCACCGCCGGACATTTCCTACAAATCTCAAAACTACGAGTATATATATGATTGGCTCCTACTGAAATAGAACAATGATTTTAAAATATCATCTTCAATAGATGTTTGTTCGGGGAATAATATTATGCAAGGAATGTGAAATTTGTTAACACAAAAATAATTCGAATAATTGCGGAGGTTGATCAAGATCAATTGTATGGGCCTATTTCAAGTTTGCAGGCATTTACGTATTCGTTGCAACAATCCGGTTCGAAGGACCATATTCAATCGTTACTGGTGATTTTTGAAATATGAAATTTCCAAATGAAAATGCATTATTTTTTGTAATTTTAATTTTAAGCGATAAATTTTATCAAAATTGTTAAGGCCAGTTTTGAGTAGGTTCTTAAATTTAAGGAAACTAAAATAATTGGACGCTACCATCTACATACATGTGTACATAATTAACTGACTTCACTTTAATTTGTTGGTTCTTTGTAGCATATAGTTCCACGCTATAGAACACAAGTCACATGTAGAGAGGACGTAAAAACGAGCTAGATACATACAATGTCCGAGACTTAGAACGAACGGACAAATTTCAATGATTTTAGTCTTAATCTTTCCAACTCTCCATAAATTTTTAAGATTCCGAGATACGACATTTCTATTTTGAATATAACACGTAACTTATAATTTTCCTACAAAGAAAAAAACTTCAACAAAGCAATCAAAAATACATGTTTCAATATGTTTAAAACAAATATTGAAAATACCTACTTTTGACAATTTTAAGGTCTCAGAGAAATAAAATACTCAAAATGGATTACAATTTTTTGCAAATATGAGATTTGTAGCCTGGAAATGCAATTTTGAGCACATAATGTGTACTTTAATTATATTGTATTATACATCCAAAAATAACTGATGAATAAATTGTGTACATCTGATATACGAGTAAATCCTTCCTTAAATGGCGCCCAACGTTGTACAGAAAATTAAAAAACATGCGAATATTTCTTATTTATATTCAAAATAATCTACACTAAAGTCAAAATGGCATCCAACATAACTGGTTTATAATCCATTTTTTCTATACCTTATATTCAATGCCTTTAGATCATTTCAATGATTTCACTGTTTTAAAACTCTCCTTCAGCATCTAATAGTTTGCTGGCGGTACAAAGTGTGTTTCAAAGTCCCAGCACCCCACTGTGGAGGTCTTATTGATCTTTTGCCATCACCGAGACCACACACGCAAATGCGCAACTGAATCGGGACACCTTAAACAGACAGCAACAACACACAAAATACAAATAATAGCCAAAAGGATCAAATTAAATAATGACCCTTAGTTTCTTTTACCTAAATTATATACTTTTTCTTCTTCTTTTTGTAGGTCAAAGACACCCATCAGATAAAAGATAGGCGGAAGCGGTTTTGTTGTCGACATAACAACGCAATATGATCCTTAGTTTATTTATTGTGTCCTTTCGGTCCTTTGACAAAAACAACACAAAACAAAACAAGAAAACAAAAAAAAAATCAAATGACAATAAATTCGTGATTTTTATTTTCATTTCTCATATCACAATGCAATGGCCTGGCCATATAGCAACCAAATGCGAGGCGCCTCCCCCCCATCACTCTTCTCTTCTGTTTCCTGATGTAATGGAATTCCAGAGAATCATTTTGGACTTCTATTAAAAATCAATTTCCATCTTTTAATTCTAGAAACTCACACCAGCTCTGAACACTGTGAACTCATTATTATCATCATCGCGCATCAATGAGAGTGTGACTCTTCGCTTAATAGCAGCTGTTTTAGTGTTTTCACTCATGGCACTCCAGATTCGTTCATTGGCGATCTCGAGCTCGTTCGAGTTCTTGAAGGCATATTGCTTATCTTGGATTTGGCCGAATGGTCGACGACGACGACGAAGTACACGGGATGAACCATGAGAACCACGTTGGGTGTCGTATCATCAATTCGTTTAATTTGACAGGCGCAACCTAAACATGTCAAAACACACTGCATGCGGTTGCCTTTTTAGTTTTGTGTGCCTTGACTTTTTCTCTTCTTCTTCTTGATGTTCTTTTTTTTATAGTCTTTGGTATCTTTTGGTATGTTTTGTTGTTGTTGTTGTTGTTGTTGTGTCTTGTCTTTTGTGGTTATGTTTATCTTATTTTTTATTCTTTTTTTTTATTTGATTCCTTATTATTATAAATTATATTTTGGTTGTTGGGCTTCTGATGTGGCTGGCTGCCGCTTGGTATTCATCTACCTGAATGAGGTCTTACCTGAACTTACGGCGTGTTGTATAGGTAGTAGGTATAACAGGGTATACCCCCGCCTTCTTGAGACTCCATTTCGATTGCTGCTTATGATGCTGTTGCTGTTGCTGTTGCTGTTGGTTTGGTTTGTGTGGAGTTTTCTTGGGATCTTTCTTGGAGCCAGCCATATCGTATAAATGGAAGGGAAACAAAAATTCGATTCAATAATAATATTTGTTGTACTTTTTTTTGTATCTGATGCGGTGGTGCGCAGTTGATCACCATGGATATGGATAGTAGTTTATTTGGACCTTAAGAGGAGGAGGATATTTTTGTTCTTGTTGATTCGAGTTGGAGCCTTTTAATAAGGGAAACACGAATTTTGCTGTTTTTTTTTGTATTATTATTTTGCTTAAAATCGTGTTTTACTCACTTCTCTGTTCTGTGGTTTTTATTTTTTTTTTCTACATCAACAAGATGAGGGGCTTTGATTGTCGTCTTTGGCTGATTACTTAGCTGCCCGAGGGTACCCACATATACCTACTTACTTCATCTGGGTGTGCTAATTCCCCACTCGGTATTTGTTTGATGTTGTTTATACATATACATAGGTATATAAAGCCTCTGAAGGCTCGTTTGGGTATCTCTGGGTTTTGTGTAATTGAAAAGCTTAATTGGCTTTTTTTTAAATCATTTTATTCGGTTTAATTGATTCGGTGAGCTTTCATCGCGCTGAGAGCTGTTTTGAACGCCTTAAGAATGAATATACTCGTATATATACTTTTATATATAGGTATGTAGTATATCTTATAGTTAATATTATTACGAGAAACGTTTATCTTTATAATTTTTATCTTTCTTATAGTTTTTTTTTTAATAGAGTGTATCCACCTTCGAGATAAGTTTATTTTAACTACGTAGTGTAGGTAAATGGTATTTTTATGATCAAGTTACTGAGAAAATTTTTATTATTTTGTTAACTAAAAATGCAGGTTTTTTCATTAAGCACTCCGGGGATGTACTTGAAGAATAGGCAATTTAATATAAGTTATTGTGATAAATTCTAACAGTCACACTTTGGAATTTCACAATTCTCTGAATTATTTATTGCTTTAAACTACATATGTGTTTTATAGAATTTCAGTTCTAAGAATTAAATTAATTTTGTAAATTGATTAAAGTAGAAAAGTTTTATTGGGCCTATGGAATATAAGCATACATTAGGGCAGTAAAATTAATTTAAAAAGTTTATTAATAACTACATGAAGAAATGAATACGATTTTTTTTAGTGTAGTCATTTACATGTACGAGTACATACAAATAGAAGTATATTTTGTTCATGATTTTTTTTCTGATAAAATTTAAGAAAGAACCATGACTCATAAAAAAATTTAAAAAAACAATGATTGTAACTATGAGGAAATCATAGCCTTAATCATATTTTATTTAGCAGAAATAGAATCATAATTTAATTTTAAAATTACTAACTCATGGTTCTATTTGTTTTTGAACAAAATATTTCTTATTAAGACAAAAGAGAAAATACAAAGGAAATACAAACTACTACATATTTTATTCATTTTTATTTTTTTACAAACTAAAAAAAAAAAGTTCAAAGTTTAGATATCCCAATTTTATCTGCCTCCCAAGACTAAATATTGTAATTATCTTGAATTACACATAAAATAAATTTGTATCGACATTATTTTAAATCAAGTTCTTAGCTAAACTCTTTTGTTTTATATAGTGAAATTAAAAATAAATGTTCTTAGATTGCCTAATAAATAAGGAAAATAAAAAGTAAAACATCAAGTTTACTTAGCCAGGTCTTCTTCAGTAAAAATTAGTTAGTATTACACTAAAAAATTTATGTTATTATTTGTTTTTTGTGTTTCTTCGGCTTTTTGGAAATGAACAGGAAAATTGTACATACCTTTTTCAATAACTAAAATATTTTATATTTTTACACTTTTGTTTTGCTACATTAAACGTAGCTACTACACCTGAAAAGAGTCTCTTTTAGACAAGGAATGTTTAGAATGGTTGTATTAATTTATATAATTCCAAAACCATAATCTAAAACTTTTTAAATTAATTGGATATATATAATTTTGAGTAAAAATTTAAAATGATGAACCGCACATCTTAAAAGGGAAAGCGAATATAAATAATACTTCTGAATAACTTAGAGTGCTCCACCGACAAATATTTCAACAAAAAAAAGTTAACTGAATCACATTGTGCCAAAGCAAATCAGCTGAATAAAAAACTCTCATATACTAAAAGCCCTCTGCAGGTTAAGCATTCGTTGAACTTTAAAACGGCCATCACCATCATTATTATCAATATTAAACTCATGTGAATAGGATTCAATTTGATGTGCACTTATCGATTGGTCTTATACTGCGATCATTTCTTACATATATAAATATGCATACACATACATTACCAATACTAAAACACTGCCAGGGAATGTATACATATTTATTCAGAGTCCAGTGTCTAGATACATATTCCCAGAGGTTTCGATTTTCTTCTCAATCTTCGTCAACGCTATACTTTTTGGTTCCATTCATTTTATTTTTTCATCTTAAAACTCAGCTCAATTTTTCTTTATTTTGTATATCTTCTTAACCCAGAGTGCATGTATGTATAGTATATATGTATACAAACATATAAAAAATGTATATGCAGTTTAAAATCCACAATTTCTTTCGAAGATATTTTTATAGACATGATTTTCCTCTTTATACCTTGATTCAGATCCATTGAAGCTGCTATATTGCCACCACTCTGCTGGGCGGCTTCGATGGAATATGGTGTTCACGTAGAATGAGAACTTAAACTTGAAAAAAAAATCTTAAAAAATAAACGAAGACTAAAACTCGCATGCTGAGAGAGAGGAAGAAGCTTAGAAGAAGCGCATCTCGATTATGTCTTTTCTGAAACAAAAAGGAAACCTGATTTAAAATCGTTTCAATGGAATTTAAAATGGCACCAGCAGAGCCGCAGTATCCATTCTATAGACAGACGGATAAAACTGAGAAAGAGCGGGTGTGTATGAGAACAAGAGAGAGAAAGAGACAGAGATTGAGGGCGAAAACAACAAAACCCAACAACAACATTTCACGTTTGGTATAAAATTAAATTTCTCATTTAATATGGAGGCACCAAATGCAAGAGACCAACAGATTTTTATAAATTCCCATTTCCTTTAGAAAGCAAATCTGATGCCAAAAAATTAAGAATACATGGTTTGTTATATATATACATTTATGTGGAATTCCTGGAAATTATAGTTAATCTTAATTAAATAACCAGTAACATTCAAAATACGACGGACGATAAGACGAGCAAATGAAGAATCGAGTTCGTTTCTCAGCTCTTTCGTTTAAACAACACAATGCAAAAGAACTCTTCTCGATGACAATGATGATGGGTTGTGGGGATGAGAACATTGATTTTTTCTCACGCGCAAGCAAACCAAAAGAACTGGCAAAACTGATCTTCTTGGTTGATTACCACCATTTTGAGACGGTTCTCTATGTACCTGCATATACATTATACATATATACCACTAACTTGTACATGTAAGCTGAATGTGAGGAATATGATTTAATGGCTTTAACTTACCCGACTTAACAGAGCAATGAATGTGTGCTCGACTCTCATAGTAGACCCAATCGAAGCCAGCCTCCACGGCTAACCTGGCAAGCATTCCATACTTTGTTCGGTCACGATCTGATGTTGTGATATCAACAGCACGTCCTTCATAGTGCAATGAATTGTTACGATGATTGTTATCTTCATCCCAGCTTTCAGTTACTCGCAATCTTATACCAGGCCATTGATTCATCACAGACACGGCTAATGTATTTAATTTATCCTTACAGCGCTATATTAAGTAGAATAAAAATACAAAAAAAAAAATACATAATTAATGAAAGCGTAAATTTTTTTAAATTGTAATTATTAGATTTGGTAAAATCTTAAGATTAATAAATTCAAAAATTCAGTAACTTAGATTGCGCTCCCACTGTCACTACCGCCGCCCCGGTGGATGCCGTAACTCCACCTCTATCAAATCATCAAACACATACAAACATAAGTTATTGATATGATATATACATGTAGGCGTGGCCCTTATAATTTATAATTTCCAAGAAACTGGTTCCCACCCGAAACACAAAAAATAATCAAAAATGAAGAAAAAGTTCCCAAAAATTACCCAAAAATAAATTGATATTAAGATTACCAAAAATTAAAGAGCAAATAGTTCTCGATAAAATCTTCTTGCAATCATTATTGAATTTCAGTTTGCACATTTTTATTTGTGTTCTAGGTTATAATTTACTTCCCAGGACCTCACATCAAACTCCAACCAAAAAAACACAAAAAATCCAAATGCTGTCCAAATGTTTTGTGTAAATTTAAGGTAATCGATTTTGCGGTAGGCGGGATCCCTTAGGATCAAAACAATTGTTGTATACAATTTGGGAAAACATATAGATTTTCATCAAGATTGTTCTTTTTTTTTGTTTTGTTTTTCTCTGCCCTGCCTTTTTGCAAATCAAACCAAAAAAAGGAGTCGTATAAGTTACATCAAATTGGCAGCCGTGAAAATCTAATTTCCATCCCTCTGCACAGTGGTTTTAGTCTTTGAGTCAAAATTATGTATATCGATCCCGTAGATAATTGGCATCGTTTTGCGCCTAAAAGTTGTTGTTTTGTCCTCGCCTACAAAATATAGGTATACATATTCCGGTGTGTCTGTGTTCCTCCTAAAAATGGAAGCCAACTACCTAAGATTTTTTTGTTTTTTTTTTTTTTAATTTTATTTTTGAAAATACAAAAAGTTAAAGCGGCACTTATCCTTTGGTTTTCTTTTTCATTTTTATGTTGTTGTTCGAATCATCGGTGATGGGTTTTCAATGAGAAATAACAACAACAACAAAACAAACTAAAGAAATTTTTATACTTGTGCACTTTGTTGGAGAGTTGTTGGTTGGCATTTTATTTTGTTGTACAAGGATTAATATTTGTTTACTCCTTTCGGCGGCAGCGCAGCACCCAGTGGCGGCGTGTGTGGTGGTGGTTGATTGGAAGAATAAACCTTATAGGCTCTGTATAAACAAATATATATATTTTTTTTGTTCGTTTTGTTTAAAAAAGACTCAAAATGCAAATAAAATAGATTGAAATGAAAACAACAATAATTTATTCTGTTAAAAGGCGCAACAAGTGAATGGAAAAAAAACATAATTCCGTAGAAGATACGATAATAGTCCATCAGTAGTGGTCAGGTTTGAAAATGACGGTGATAATCACTTTTGATGTGCACGCATGATAATGATGCTCATCCGCTGATATAATTTTTTTTTAGAGTTAAACTAAAACAAACGTGTCGATTGGGTCGGTGTTTTTTACGCACCATAATATTTGGGTATTATTTTTTGGGTTATTCTCTTTTTTGTATTTATTCTGGGTAAATATTTGTCAAAAATTACGTTTGCACTAAAGGTGTATGGTGCACCAATGAAGGAGTGTTGTTTTTTTTCTTGTGTTGGTTTCTTCTTATGGAATGCCGACTTTAACTATAATTTGAAGAAAATCAATTTTCATTCACTTTGGACTTTTTTCAAGTCGGAACGGGGATTTAACGAGTGTAGACTTAGTGTTTAACACAGTTACGTCCGAATAACTTAGTTTTATGGTATCATTAATAAAGAAATCGTTAGAAATAAATCTTATCAATATTAAGTAGTTTTTTTTTAATTTAAAGGTTTCTGTTCACCCACCATCTTCAACAAATAATATTTCTCAGACAAAAATATATTTTTAGATTATGTCACTCCATCGAACCAAAAAAATGTTATTCACTAAATACATTTTATAATATGTATTTAAAAATTTTATTTCATATTTCTTAATTATTAAAATATATACGATTGATGTTAATTTAAAGGACCATCATCTAAAAAAAACTGATCAACCGATTTCGATGCAAATTTTTAAATTTAGTCTTATGTATCTATTAGTCTATTCAAAAAACCAATCCCCTTTCAAGCACAATTATAAATTATTTGAATTATATATTTAATCCTTGTTTTATCAAAATATACAACAATAAATTTCACGAACAATTTAATGTGGTAGAATTCTTTGTGTGGTTAATTGATGTTTGCTTCACAGCTTGTAACCTGTATGGTTGGTTGATAAAAATCTCATTTAAATTTCTTATCATTATCATATTTTTGTACAATCACTGATTTTGCATTAAGCGTGGTTTGCCACTCAAGAAATCAACAAGAGTTATGTGATAATATTTATATAATTTCAATAATTTCGATCATTCGTGATTGTAAATAATTATATTGATTCAAATTCTTATCATAATGAAATATTTTATTCAAGTTGAATGTACTTTCGATATTTTTATTGTGAATTTAGATTATAATTCTGTTAATTAAAAAAAAAATGGACACAATTTTGTCAAATCAAAAGATCAGCTTAGTTTGATTGAAATATCCGCTCCAAATTTTTAAATTTTTCAAAATATGTTTTTTCGATAGTAAATATTATGATTGAAATCTGAGACAAAATGGCAAGATAAGCATATTAGGAACATTAGTTTTGTTTTTTTTGTGAGTGCCAATAAAAATTTTGTGTAAAACACAACAAAAACCATGTATTCCTGATAGATACGGAATTTTCAGAAATATTGTATTATTGATGTGTTATCGATATTTCGTATGAAAAATAACCGGATCTTTTTTTTTGAGGAATTAATTTTATGATTTCAGATTTTTATCAAGTATACTCGTAGGTAATGAGTTTTATGAATTGCTACAAAATTAGACATTTTAAGATAGTGAGTTCAATACAGTACTGGGAAACTGTTCGAGGTGAGTAATGCATTGAACTCGCTAAATATTAAATATTTATAACTCGGCTAATCCGGAAAGGCCATTTACAACTGCTATCAATTGATGTATTTCTTAAAATAATTTCAAAAAATAATAGGTACACAAATATTTTGACAAGGAGTAGATTTGTATTCACTAGCAAACGATTAATTTCCAAATATTTCCAAAATAAAAAATTCCAGGAAGCTAAGTATGTATATAACAATGGTTCAAAAATTGACCACTATGAGCTTGTCTGGTGAATTCTTTTCTTGCGTTTTCTTTTTTTTTTTGTAAACCAAAACAGAAGTCAATTTTTCTTGTTATAAATTCTGAATGGTCAGTTGATAAATTACAAAATGTTTAAAAAAAAAAACAACAACAGAATACAAATTTCTTATACCCAAAAGGGTTATCCTGTCAGTATGACAATCCATTCAAATTCAAACATACACAAAAAAAAAATCAAAAATGTCCATTTCCAAGTTCATTGTATGATCGTTATTCATCGGAGAAATGAAAAGATTCTTTTTTTGCATTTTAATTTTGTTGATTTTTTTTTGCGAAGATTTCTTTCTTTCGTTTATGAAAATTTAAAATTTATTGCAAATGATAAAAATGATTAATGATGATCAAAAGAGATATTCTGCATAATCACACCAAGCACACTTTCCCATCTGGATCCATCAGCATCAAAGTATGGAATCACTGAGTTTTACAGATATTGTATATATATATGTATATTTGCAGAATTAATTGAACCGTATTCGTATAAATAAATGCAATTAAAATAAACTGCATAATTATAGACACATATGGCATTCGCGTTGCGCAGTAAAAGTGATCTTGTGTGATACTTATGGTACTTATGATGCTTGATGATGATGATAATGGTGATGAGTAGGGAATAATGTGCAATTATGCTCATTTCTCTCTCTGGGGTAGAGACGACTCGCACGCAATTTAAATCGATGATAGGCGTGCGAGTGCAATCGGCAATCGTAATCTCAAATGTGAATCTTTTATGACGATAAAAATTGCACTTAGTCCAGAGTTTAATTGTTCAAGTAGAACGGTCAGTTGTTGTTGTTGCTGCTGCTCCTGCTGCTGCCATGCCATCATTCCATGCAAACAAACGCGCAGCATTCAAGACTTAAACACCAAGGTGTCCATTAAGACAGTTTGTACAAATATGAAATTAAATACTAATGTACCTCGACGTGTGGACTTCCCTTTCTGTGATGTGATGCGATGATGGACCATATGTCAGTTTTTTTTTTTTCAAATCTTGGTAAATCTTGGTTGGTGGTACTGGGTGCTTCGCTGCTGCTGATGCTGCTGGTTGATGATATGATGTTGATGATGAGTGACCAATATCAATATTGATAATTCATTTGCAAGTGAGTATAAGTGAGCGCATATGTTAATTTCTGTCTGTACTATACATATATTCTCTCGGTGTGTTTAAGGCCCGTTCTTTTGGTAAATATTGATACATTGAATGTTTAACTACACTTCTCATAGTTCTTTTTCTTGTGATTTTCTTTTGTTTTATTTTGTAACTTTACATATTTTAGCGCAGACAGAAAATTAAACAATTTAACACGTTTGTCGATCGACTAATGAAGGTAAAAAAAACTCAATGTTTGTAATGATCGTCAGGATACACTACAAATAAACATGCATATGTAATGCATTCTGATTAGGAAATGGTTATGCGTATTTTGTTTTAAGGCTGGATGATGGATTTTAGCATTAGGTAGTAAATTTTTTTGTCATTAAAAAAAGACAATAACAATAACAAAAGTATGATTAAATTAAAAGAAAAAACATTGAAATCAAAACTTAAAACCCTTAAGAGAAAACTGTTAAGGACTCCTTAGGCTCTTAAGAACAAAAAAATCAAGAGCAGTTCTTGAAACATATGTCACTGTCTAGTTTTTGAGATACCTACGTACCTACAGAGTGTCAGAAGTCTGAAATAAAATGTTTAAAACTTAAACTTGAATATTCAAATCTCCTACACATTTCTCTTCCATGACTATAGTTTTTGAAAAATTGTAACCATTTATCTGTTGAAGCATGACCTGTTAAAAATTTGAAACCTTTTTGAATATTTTAAATCGTGCCAGTTACAAATTACAAAAAAAAACCTTTCTAAAATTTTTTTTCTTTTAAAATTTGGCACACAAATGCATTAAATTGAAAATTAATTATTCAAATATGGTTGAAAGTAATTTTACAGCATTTAAATATAAACTAAAATACATTAACTATAACACAACAAAGAAATACATTCCTATATATGTACATAAATATTTTTTACTTAATAAAACAAACTTTTTTAATAATATTTAAATAAATGCAACACAATCTAGCTGCCTTTTATTTTAATCGAAAGTGAATAATCTTCCACACATTCATTTATATTTCTCATTCACCTACCTAATAACTTGATTTTATTAGGACTAAAACCATAATGGTACATATATTGTATACTAGAATGTATTAAATGATTCATTTATATACATATTATGTATATAGTAAGCGGTTTTTGTTCGTTCACATAACAACCTATATCAAGTTAATTTAAATTTTTATCGCTCTTAAAACAACCACTAAAATAATTTCAACTTAATTTCAAATAAAAAAATAATTAAATAAAAATTATACACCTTTTGCGGCATAATATTAATTCATTAATATTTATATACATATATAATATATTAATCCTAAGTGGGTGAACGATCTCGTTATATTGTTATGAAACTAAAATTTAAACAAAAATTTTAAGGGAGATTGGGCTGAAATGTGTTACACCAATACATAAAATAATAAACTTGGGGTTTATTATTATTTTTTCATTAATATAAATAATAATATAATTAAAAATGTGACATTTAGAAACTAGGTAATTATTTTGGTAATTGTGTTTCAGTAATTTTGTTTTTCTACATGAAAACGCTTCCACTCTGCGCCAAAACTGCATCTCATAGAAATGATTTGATAAGTTATTAATTGCTGATATTCCGCAGGGCTCTGTTTTATGTCCAGTACTTTTTTTCATAAATATCAACAAATAACTATATGCAACATATGTATGTGTAAGGACAGAAGACAAATAAACTAAATATGCCAATACTTTTATGCTCAAAGCGTGCTCATCAGTTTAACCTTGATCCCAAAAGTAATGTGAAGTAACTAAATTCTTTTAAAAATCATTATATTTTTTGATTTATATCAATTTTCTTCGGGACTGCCGAACAATAGAAATCATAATTATTGCTTGAAGTTGGTATAGATATCTGAATTTTTTACTTTAAATAATAATCTCAATACTACCTATACAAATTAAAATACATATGACCCCTCTACCTTTCCCTATATCTTCAAATCAAAGAACAAGAGAATTGAAAAGACAAAAGATGAATGTACAAAAATTTGCCAAAATCACAAGTTGCAGATTCTATCAAAAAAAAATAAAATAATTCGATCTGTTGCAAGGCCAAATAATTGAGCAACGCATATTGTTCTTTTTCCTATATAGGTACATTTTTTTTTTTGAAAATAAACACGAATATAAACCGAAAAGAACATAAATCCCTAAGTCTTTTGGATATTCATTACCGGATACCACTTTGCGACTCTAATTGTTGTTCAACCACACAGTCAAACCGCCACCCTCGGGAAATTATTGCGCATTCGCCTCTCCCTATACTGTGTATTATCTCGGCCATAGGGTAATCTGATATGTTGCACCTGTTATCCCGGTTATTACGAATTACGAAATAACAAACCAACCCCTAACCATCAATCAAGATAGGTACACACATAACAAGCGTACAAGCGACGACGAGGACCGATATTGAACTTCAACTATACTACTCCTGATGCCGCTCTCTAGCCATGGGTACGTTCGTTGATCAGTAATTACTTGGTAATTCATTCATAATTGGGGAATCCACAAGGATAAAAAAAACGTATCAGATTCGCACACTCTGATGTATGTACATCGATGGATATCTAGTGAGCGCGTTAGTTGATATTAGAAGCAGTAGTACTACTTAGACCTCCCGAAGTTAGATCGATTAAATTCAATTTTATTTTGCTGGCTTTTTGAGAGCGACTACAGTGCTGTGCAAGTTTTAAGCTGAATATTTTATTAAAGTGAATGTTTGCCAAACCTACGAATTTTCAAAACAAAAAATTTGCGCTGTTTTTTTCATGACTTGAACCAAAAAGTATAAACTAAAAATTCGCATTCGAATTCGAATTTAGAACCGATAACTTAAAAAGAGATGTGATACTGTAATATGCTTTCTTACGTTATTATTTTTAAAACTTCGCAAATTTGCACTGCTTCCTATCAAATTTTGCGAAATGGAAGAAATTTATAAATATATTTGCATTGTTATTTTACAATATAATCCAAAAGTTTGATCACACAGTTTCTTAAAATAATTTTTTACATTTTTTGTTTGCAAACAGTTATTTAGTATACTAAAAGAAATAATGTATGAAAAAAATATTTTTCCTTTAATTCAAAAGATCCTTAAAAACATGCGATATTAATTTTGTAAACTATTTTTCTTTTAAAGCAAAAGCAACATTGCTTCGCACAATACTGTAAAATTATTTCTTCAAGAAGAGCCACTCTATTTCCTGATACTTGAGTTCGAGTATTCTTCTTCATTAGTTTTTTTTTCTGTTTTTCATATTCATTTTTGTTTTTGTATTTTATTTAAATTTTTTGCACACTTTTCGAATCAATTTAATCGACTGACTAAACAAGTGAAATCGACGTCGATGAAGAGACAATAGAGGGAAATCGATATCTCATATCCTTTGTGGCAGTGATTTTTATCGAAAAGGGAAATCTTACAACTGAGGAAGTGGCCTATTCGACCGTCAAGCGACCACAAAAAAAAAGTAAAGCAACGACTCACCGAACCGTTGTCGTCGATAACAACTAGTAACTTCAAACACCCATATTGAAAAGCGATTTTTATAAAAAAAAAAACATAGTACATTAACACTATAAATGTCGCCGGTTCCGTTTTTTGTGTAAGACGATCGTTTCGAAGGAACTTAAAACCTTCGCATACCATCACCTATATCATACGAGACCAACTATACCAATGACATTTTTATAGAAGAAAGAAGTCTCATAAAAATATAATATGAACGGAATCGAATGGAAGAAATAAATAATAATAAAAAAAAAATCAATCAGCAATGTCATTGATCGATGGGAGAAGTTTTTGTAGGGCAGTAAGTCTTATTTTGCATCCGCTTCTAGAACAATTGTGTGGGATGACAATGAAGATGATGATGAATCTTAAATAGATAAACCTGGCTCACTGCTCATAGGCAAAATATTCTAATAAAGGTTTGTTTTATATTTTTATCTATTTCTCGTCGATATTCAACAATGTGTCAATTTTATCTATAAGTCGTGTGTCTCGATATGTAAATTGAGTTTTGCTTTCGATATTTTGAATATAAAATGTTATTATTATCTGACTCACTTTTGGTACTTACGAATATACCTTTTGTTGATGTTTTGAGTAATTTATTGAATTTATTGGCATGTTAATAATTTTGTTTTCGATTTATAATTTTTTTAAATTGATTTATTTGTTATGATGGGGTGTGTTGTTTGTTATTGGAAGAAATAAAAGACGGTTATTTTTACTTTCGTAATTTTAAATAATTTCTTTTATTTGAATTTTTTTTAAATCATAAACTTAAGATTTTTATTTGCTCGATATTAAACAAATGTTGAAGGACATTGAAATTGAACTCGAAAATTTTAAACAAGAGTTAAAGGGCGTATCTAATATCTCATTTATCTCATAAAAAAAAATTCTTTTGAATTTTTTTTTTTTACCTCTCACTTGTCCGTACAGACTAAAAACTTGAATATTCAATCAGATCTAAAGTAATTTTTTCGGACTCAAAAGAGATACAAAAAAACCCATATTTCAAATTTAATTTATCTGAATGTCGCAATTATTTAAAATGTCAAATATTCTATGATTTTGTGTCTCATATTTTATTTTTGTGATGTTGATATAATTTATTGTAGTTTTATGGGACCACATCGAAAGTGTTAAAATTTTTATGATTCATAACCTTTTTAAATTTATGACTTTCATATTGCTTAGGTAGGTTGGTATTATTTATTAATATCAAAAGCTGTTCTTAACTGGAATACTTAAATAGTTATTTTAATGACACTGCGAATTTAATAACCATGTGAAAAAGAAAGATTAAAAACAGTATAGACATGTTAAAAAAAAAAAAAAAATTTGCACCGTTTGAATGTTAGTTGATAAATTTTAAATTTGTCATCATAAAAATAAAAAAAAATTCAAATTGATTCATTTATTTTATATGAATGTACATATGTGTGTATAAATATTTTTGACTATTTTTGATGATTAGATTTGAAAATAATAATTATAATAACTGTAATAATAATTTAAGTATTTCAGGGTTTTTTTTATAGTCACTAATGAGTGTTGTTTTTTTTTGGTTGTTATAACTATTATCAATATAATTTCATTGACAATCGATGTCGTTTTATAAGTTGTAGATATTTTTTTTTTGTCACGTTTGTTTGTCATAACAGCTATAATTTGTTATCATCATGATCTGAACCAGATCAATTTTTAACGCGTATGTTATGTTTAAATTTAATCGAGATCTGAACATAGGTTTAATAAAACACAATACAAATATTTCAACGTCTATGTTTTATTTAGTGCGATTTAAATTAAATTATTAAAATTAAAATTAATATTGCTGAAAAAATGCAAAATTGGTTTGTCTTGTTTTTCGATAAAATTAATAAACTTCATATGCACACGTTTCTAAAAAAATATTTATCTTAAAATTCAAAGGATTTGACGACTTTTCCGTTATTAAAAAAAGATGTTATAAATGCTTATTCAAATACATTTAGTACTGCAACTAAGTATATAAATCATTTTATATTGATTGAAAAAAATTATATACTTAGTCGTTAATATATTTTATGATTAAAATAATTATTTTCGCACCATTTGATTTAAAGAGTGTGGTTTTTTTTTTGTTAATGGAAATTAATTGTTGAATTTGATTGTAAATACAGACGTTCAAACGAACATGTTTGGTTTTAAAATTATCAAATTCAATTAGCACCTGCGAATTTCAGATGAAATGAAAAGTGTTGATTATAACCTTTTATTTACATTTTATTACTTTTTCTTCGTAAAATGACGTAATTTTTCCTTACTTAAAAAAACAAAGTGCTAAGTAAATTTTGTATTGACACAATGGTGTTTTGATTTAAAATAAAAGGAAAGAAAAAAAGATTTTTTTCATATTTGTATTGATATTCTAAAAATTATTTCTTTGAAAATTTGCTTAAATTTAACTTTTGACTGCCACCATTTAAAAGTATATGCAGGCATTATGTTTTCTTAGCAACTCTTAGGGTTATTTTTTATATGACGAGTAATCATATTAACAAACCATTTTTTAATTACCGTGCTTTTAAATTTTGACAGTTAAACTTGACTTTAGAATTTTGTATCTCCTTTTTTTTAATTTAGATTACAATATTATCAAAATTATCAAAAAAAAAATTAGTTATTAAAATTGGTTATAAATCTATAAATTTGGAAAATGTTAAAAATTATCAAATATAGAAATAAAGAAATTCACTCTTCAATTCGAGATACTACTGGCAACCCTGAATCCACAAACATATTTTAATTTTATTTAATTAGAGTAGATTTGACCAAAATAAAAAATTGTGTAAAGTATCCGTATATAATTTAAATATACCTATATAGATATTATCACTATTACTGGTATTTTTATTTCCTTTTATTTGTTTTTAAATAAATTTATCAATTCATCTGTCATGATTTTTTCAATTTCTAACAATTTCCTGATAAGATATACACACATAGAAATAGCAAGCAATTATTATTTTTACAAAAAATTAACAAAGTGTTGATCATGAACTTAAAAGTTTTATTTTGTGATTATCATTTATAATTTAAAAAAAAAATCAGTAAATTACACCTGAGTGCGATGATGAATTTATTAGTCGTGTGGATTTGCGATATCGTGCATTGAAATAATACAAATTAAATCTACTTTCAAAATGAATTAACACATTACCAATGTTTATTTTTATTTATAGATAACAAATATTTTTGTTTTGTCATGTATTTGAAAATATTAAACGGGTGAATCACATGATTATAATGTGAAAGTAAACTTTATAAGAATTTCAATATAGATACCCTACCATTAGACGATATTTATTGATCTAGACTAGTGATGGGCAAACAGGTTCACACCAATAATATGTACGATTATATGTATTATTCACTACAAAAACTAAACTGTACTTAATACTCGCTTTAAATCTCCTATCGAATGGGCAAATTCAAATGTCAAAATACAAGTATGCTCAGTTATAAGACAAGTTACCAAGTGAATAATTTTATTAATCTAAATATAAATGTGTAATAATTTAAAAAAAAAAACCCAAAATGTAAATTCTAAGATGTGAATTTTGTCTGTCCCCGCTTCGCCCTATTCTTCCGCTTAGGGAATGATCTGTCACCAAGCATGAGTCCTTATTCTCTGAATATATATTATAATGTGAGATTACCATAATATTGATTACTAAAGTTATGATTTTTGATAAATATGCAATTTTGGAAAATTTTCGTAGAAAATCACTTAAGAAAAAAATTTAATTGAAATGTTTGTTAGAAACCTTACAACTAACAAGTACAATATTATTGTTACTCACCACTATGAATGAGTACTATAATTATTTTTTATTTACGTTTTCAAGTATTGATATTCTTAATACAACTTTTTAAAAAAATTTAAAAAGAACGTTTTGCAAATATTATGAATAAAGAAAAAGGTTAGCTTCATTTAGTCATTCATTCTGAATTGTCAATAAAAAAAATCAGAGAATTCTGTATGTTTCAATATTTATACTATCAACAATAAATAACCTTGCTCTGTCCATTAAAAGTAAACAAACATCTTATTGACAACAATTCCTGTTGATATTCATTTTAAGTGAATTCAGCATAAAAGGCACGCGCCACTGGAAATCAATATTCAGCCATATTGATTTAGTATACCTATGCAACAAAACATGTCCTTGCTACTGTCAAACTCAGTAAAAGTTATTGTAAATATTAATATGGACAAAAAAAAAGTAGCTGAATTTCGGTGATGTGACCTTGCTTCTGGCATCGTAAAAATTTATATTTATTTTTATAGTCAAGGTCACGTCAAATATAAAACACACACCTTTTCTTCGAATTTCTTCCACAAAAAAAAGACATCGATACGCCTTATTACTACTAAGTAGTAGCTGGCAATTCTATGTCGCAAAGCAATTATTATTTGATGAAAGAGAATTTGTCCTTGTGTGGCATGGTAATGGTACTGCATATGCTACCGCGTGTTTCCTGCAGCATCGCATCTAAAAATGAAGCGTTTTTGAGAAATGTTTTATCGAAAATCTACTTGCACACCACCGGTTGGGTTCGTTGGTTGATATGGTAGTCTGGGCTGTGTCAAATTATGTGCTGTCATAAATGTTTAGACAAGGACATTGCGGTACAATGGAACACCCTCTGTATTGTTTGTGTGTTATGGAAAGAAAGATTTACCATCAATATAGTATATAAGGATTTGATTGTTTTGATATCATGTCGAGCGCACCTAACCAATTTGGTCATAATAGCCTCTGTCTAATTTGAGAGAAGCCATCAGAGAGCTATGTCTAAAGTGTTTATAGTGTGACGACATTGATACCAAACATTCAATAGTTCTTTGATTTTCACGGATTTCAAATTAGATATACCTCTACTACAACAGGATGGTTCTGAAATCAGAATACCTATATCTAAGTGTTAACATCCCCACATAACATCTTAAACCATCATCAGGTAAAAATATATTGGTTGCACCTAAGATTCTGCAAGCGCGCAATTAAAGTAATAAAATGCTTAAGCGATCCATAACCAGATCGTAAAAGCGAAAAGCCGAAATTTAAAAGGATCAAAATCCTCAATAAAACGATTATTTCTCAATGAGAGTTTATTAGAGGTTTGTTTAATACCTATACATATATTCTTTGATTTTATAAACATACAAACCATTATGGAATTTTTAAAAGAACAATGCCAAACAAAAACCACTGCGGCCGACAGGCGATATGACGGCGGCGGCTGTGGCAGCGCAGCGGTTTGTTGGCATAATTTATTAGTGAATCCATTTCGCACTCATTTGGGATTTTTAATGATTAGTGTATTGATATGAGGTTTTGTTTTTAGTGTGGAAGTGGCGGATTTAAATATCCAGACGCCCAAGTAGAAATGTAAGGCTATAGTTTTGAAATTTTTGGAGAAGTGTCTTTTTGTTTGAAGTGAAACTGAATACTTTTTTTCATAAGCAGTTTTACATTTTTTAATTAGCGTTAAATTATATAAATTTTTTGGAAAATCACATTTTATTTTGGTAATCTCAGTTTGGAAACATCACAATTTGGAGCGCCCTTGAAAACTTTGGGTTATCAGGGGTCTCTCTTATCTGTCAATCCACCACAGGCCAAACCTAAAACTATATGATTTTCTGTGCTGTTTTGACAGAAACTGAGTGATTAATAATATAACAATACAAAAAGGTCGATCCCGAAAAACCAAAAATAAAAATAAAAACTTTGCAACAAAAATTGAAAAAAAAACAATCAATTTGTGGGTGTAGATTGTGGCACGCCATACGTCCAAAAGATAACTTGTAGTCAATTACTCACCTTTTTTCACATTTCATAAATGATTAATTGATATACCAATTCAAGAGGACACTTTGTATATTTGCCCCTTTCCAGACAGCAAAAGTTGAGCTTTTTCTGGCGCGGTCGCGCGGATAAACATGCCAAATACAAATAGTGACACTAACAATGCCCAGCAGCCAAAACAACATCTTTTGAGGCATTTAACAACAACATTTTATTCAAACGCTCGCTACCCAGCTTGCCACCGTTGCGTCCGTCCGTCGCGTCGTCATAGTCGGTCATCGTCATCAAATGCGGTATTATATTCGAGTTGTTGCAAGCAAGCAGCGCACCAGCAACACAGATACATCATGCGCATGAGACCTTGTGTCCACTTACTGTCAGTCTAGATTAATTCGTGTAATTAATTAGAACATAATGCAGTCCAGGAGATCAGGTAAATTCCATCTTAATCCGTCGTTTTATATTTTTTTTTCTGTTTTGGTTTTGTTGATGTCAGTTTTTTTTATACGTCACGTTCCTCAATTTGTCCCTTTAATTATTATATGGAGATGGCAGATGACGCTCATGAAGAATAACTCTTAAGCTAAATTTGTCAGATCCACAATGAAGATAATGATGATGATTCTACTTGACACTTGATGAAATTTCTAGGTTTATATTGTGAAGTTGATCTATGTATCTAATAGCGCCACCTACGATCATAACGAAGCAGAGTAGACTTCACTTAAAAAGATATTTGCTTCAACTTTAAGGAGTGTTGTGTGAGTTTTAGAAGTAAATCTCATTAGATCGAACAAATGTAGCCTGTTTGCATTAGACTAAATGAGGGAATTTCAAAAATAGCTCCGGTACTATGTCATTTCACATTTCCAAATAATGTTATTTTAACCAAATTTGCACGAAATTTCGGTGAAATTAGGCGAATGACAATACTATGAAGAATATCAATGTCAAATCAGACAAATATGTAAAACTGTTTCAAGAAATTTTAGTTCAAAAACTTCGTTGCATTCCTTAAATAGTATTTAATTGTTCAAAGTTTAATTTTAATGGCATTCTGAGTTCAACAACCATTTATATTAATTTTAGAAAGTTGATTTTTAACAATAGAAAAAACCTTGAGTTAATAAAAAACAAACTACTGTTTATTAAAACTCAACATCGTCATCATTTTTAAACAAGACTATCGATGGATGATACAATAAACTTAAGTGAAGGGAATTTTAAATAGAAACAATAAAAATTGACAAATTGCTTCTTTAGATAGAGCCAGTAAGACAAAATAAAATTAATTCAAGATTTATTTCCATGCTATTGTTTTTTTGTTTGACTCAATGTTAAACAGCTAAAATTAAGAAAAACTAATTTATTATGTGAGGAGATTTTGTTTGCCATATTTGTTTATTTGACTATTACGGAGCTTTTACATGTGTCTTTATTTTATAATAACAATTAGCAAATTCGAATGATGAATTGAATATGTAGGTATTACAAATTGAAATTAAATTGTTTTTGTTTCTTATGTTGGGCGCCATTTAGCAAATGCTAAACAAAATTCTAACTCTAACCTATTTTTCATTTCTTTAACATGAAAATTGACTATTACCTATTTTTAATAAATTTCATCTAAATTGTTGGGCGCCACTTTATCGTAAATTAAACATAAAATAATTTTAAAATATTCTATTTTAATTTTTTTAAATAGTTGTATATGTATAATGTATATACTTTAAGGAAGTTATCACTTGCCTATTATATTTTGTAGAATTGAAACAAGTCCTACTCAAAATATTGTTGTATTATCTTTGCCGGTCTTTAATTGGGCGCCATTTAACAAAAACAACAGAAAACTTGTAAAAATGCAACTATGTAGCTCTATGAAGGTTTCAGTCTTAAATATTATTATAAATAAGTTTTTTGGTGGTTTTAGTTGGGCGCCATTTAAAAAATAATTTAATCGTTCCGTCAAATAAATACAAATAATGATATTTCACTTTAAGCTCAAATAGACAAGCACACACTCCACTCTTAAGGAACATAAATTTGGCCATTTAGGGCATTTTATGAAACTCAATACCTGTGCCAATCTTTCTCCACAAACTATTGACAAAATATTACAAAAAAAATTATATAGGTATGCATATTTTTTACCAGTCCGTGTCGCTAATCTTAATATATTGCGGATTAATTTACCCAGACCCGTGATGCTGATATTAATATCACACGCGGAATTTTCGAATTTGATATCTCTCTAGCATTTGCGCAGAATCAATACCATTTTATAACCTATGTATATAGATACATAATTATGTTCCCTCTGTGACAGTGGTGAACTGTGTCTGTCGTCGTTGTGTCGTCCGTCATCTCCCTGGCTTTTGATCGAAATGTGATAGACGTGATAGTTTTGCGCAGAGATATTATGTGCGCTGTTCCCACGGCCCCATGCACATATCTAGTAAATCAAAACAAAACCACAAATCCAACATGACATCATTCACAATCAAACCGGGCCGCCGTCGCCGCCATCCAAGTCGAAGAGAAGTCGATCATAATAATGATGAAAGTGTTGGTTTGGTAAGTATAACCAAGACGAAGGTAACATCAGAACCACGACAACGACGATGATCCTTCTCAACAGAAAAGTGAAGAAATCCCTACTCGCCCGAATTAATTTCTACCCTAATATAAAGACGGATCCATGGTGAATGTGGAGGCTGTAATGTTGTGAAGCTTATAATATGTTATACCAAACACACATAACCAAAGGATCAAGTTACATTTTGTTGATGAAATGTTTTGTGCGATGTTAAACATTATAATACTTCTGGAGTGGAGATGGTCAGTAATCATCATCATCATCAACATTGTTGGTCGTCTCCATTCTCACCATGTCATCGGCATATCCAAATTTCCATCACCATAATCACATCACAAAACAAAAAGTGAAATCACTTAGAATTAAAGAAGAAACAAATAAACCAAAGATTATCTTCGTTCTATAGGTTACATTTGGGTGACTGATGCGCGGGTTGTTGGTTTCACACAAGATAAGGGATCCATTAAGCGGAGAGGTCTCCTTTCATTCTTTAGCTCTCCACCTTAAGGTTTTTAATTTTTTTTTTTTTGTATTATTAAATTTTATTGATATTAAATTCATTATGATTACTATTAGAGAGTAAACAAAGACCAGTGTCACGACACTTCTAATAGCATTAACACAGAGGCGCTTAAATATCACAGCTTTTGAAGATAAGATTCTCCTTTAAATGCCTAGAGGGATTTTGGTGTTTTTTTTACCTTTTCGGTAGAACATCAAAAAGGATTGGAATCTTAAAAAATTAGTCATTTGAATTTTTTGCAAAATGTATGTATGTAGATACAAATCAGACAGCAAAGTAGCATTAGTTCGCGTATCAATTGTTTACTGTAAGTCTTAAGGCATTTTTTGAAGAAGAAAACAATATTTTTAGTTTAAGAAAATATAGATTTTTCAACGGAAAAAGCTTAAATTCATCTAACTACTTAAAAACATGACGTCCGACATTGGGCGCCATTTAAAAAAGGGTGAACATTTGTGATTTTTGTAATTTATTTTTGAAAGAAAAATTTAGCTTTTTGAATGACCAATCATCAAATTCGTTACATTTTTAAATGCTTACGACGTTGTAGGTTGGCTAAATGTTATTACCAAAAGAAGAACCACTACTAAACCAGACTTAACACTACTTACATATTTTTTCGAAGTTTCATTTCTTTCTCAAGCAATATTTTTTTATAGAGATTAAGAAACATATACATACACCAAAAATATGTAAAAAATACTATCGATTTCAGACATACTCGTATCTATAATTTATCTTCCGTGTAATTGAAAAAAACATCGTTATTTTATTTTATGACTTCCATTATAGTATGAACTAAATTTTAATTTTCTGTCACAACACGTTTAATTCATACGATTAAAATTATAATAAATAATTTTTTATCGAATTAATAAATTGTAAGTACGTACATATGTATGTACACAACAATATTTGCAACGCCATTTTTCATCCATGTGTCAAATAAATTTTCAACTAAGTCATTGATGTTTGTTTGATCTTAGAGTAATAAATCGTATCAGTTTATTGGATTTTATCTCACCTTACAAGTAAAAATGCCACATGATATGGGCACACTTTTCCTATATTTATAGTTATATGATCGCTGGCAATAGATAAGTAGGCGGAACATCGAGCCTAATCAATAGAGTGCTGTGCAAAAAAAAAATGTCTAGCTTTTGTGTGCTTTGAGCGTTGTTTCTTAGGAAATAAATAAAACTAATATTTTGAGAAAATTCGTATTATGATTTCAATCTAATATATTCAATAGATTAATTAATTGTTTTTAAAAGTCGAATAAATACAAATATTTAATTTTAGAATACCAGAGGGTAGCCATTTAGGCCCAGTTCTTTTTAATTTAATCTTCAATTGACTTCTATAAATATGAAATTTTAAAACTTTTTTTAGAAACGAATTCCATTGGATATGTTCGTTAGGTTAATATTATTATTATTTAAATCACAAGCCCTTGCACTAAATCTTATGTTTAAATTGTGGTTGGATTATGTTGATTATGTCTTATAAGAAAAACAGAAGTCAGCATTGACATTCAATAATGTTGAATATAAGTCGCCAATAAAACATTTATTCTCTCTTCTCCGCCCGTAATCGAACAAAAAGAAAAAAAAAACAAACTATAATATTGTTATATTATGAAAAATATATTTCTTCTAATCACGTAGTTAGATACAAATCCACCTTAAGCCCCACTTCCACTTGACACGAAGTGTCTTATCGATTTGTTTGATCTTTTAACTCAAATGCTATTAATACTGGTAACACGTTGTCCCGACGCGCGTATTATCGCATCGAGGTAAATATTTAAACAAAAGTAGTACTTACCTACTGATTTAAAAGAAATATAAGTATATGTTTTTCACTGCATTTATCTTGCCCCACAACAAATATATGCCCCAAGTCTCCCCCTATTTACCCCCGGCCTAAAATATATTTAAAAAAAAATTGAAATGGAATGAATTTTAAACCCACTCTCGTTGTTCTTATCGCTTCATCGAATTGATAAGACACACACGGAGCAGAAAAAGAAAACATGACAACAACGTTCAATCAACCGTGTTATCAATATAAATCCATAATGGAATGTGTGTTGCACGCTGCTGATGGAAACTTTGCTTCGCCCGCTCTTGTTATTGTCGTTGTTATAAGTTGATCCCAATTAATCACAATCAATTTAGTTGAAATATTTATATGAACTAATAATGTTTGTACCTACTTTCAGATTCACATAATCCAAGAAATGCGATAGGTAAACACAATTTATATTCTAAATCGGTGTTTTTTTAAACATTTTATCCTATCGCCACATTATTAAAAACTATATGATTTCGTTAAAATTTAAGGGTCATTTCAAACTCATTGAATTCGACTTGGTTCAACCTTATATTTGGAGCCGAATTCTGAAATACCAAGTAGGTACTTACAAATAAAAATAGCTGAAGAACGTTTTTAACATTTAAACAACGGCTCTTAATAGTGGCCTATTCAATTAGAATTGGTTTGTAAAACAATATCTGATTCATAGATTGATATATGAATTGATAGTTTAAAATACACAATATTTGGTCTATAAATATATTGAGTTGTTTTCGGTAAATAAAAACCCAAATAACCTTATCTATGTCCGTGTAAGAATGAACAGCTCTGATAGCAGTGGGGAATTTAGATAATAATAGCGCGACTATTTCTATAAGTGTTTTGACAAAATGGGTACCTATGTCGATTCTAAGTTTATGCAAAATCACGGCCTTGTGACACATTTCAAGAAAAAAAAACTACAAAATTGTTTTGTCATTCATGATTAGACAAATTGTACTTATCTATATTCTGAATTACTCATACCTACTTACTTCTTTTGTAACCGTCATTTTGTATACGATACGTTTTAGGGACTTGAACATTGATTATACAAAAATGATTAACAATGATTATATATAAATAAAAATTAATAAATAATTGTGTTCTAATTAACAAGATTATGTTAAAAATTTAAATTCACATATCCATGAAACTGTATCAACATAAAAAATTGATTTATTTACATATTTACGTTACGAGATTTAGCAGTCGTCATTATAGTAGGCTTGAAGAAGAACTTTTGAGATAAGACGAAGTCAATAATTGGAGCAAACTCTTGAAATATGGTGTTGCCAAATTCATAATTATTTTTCGAATCTACAAATGTATAAGCACTAATTTTAATTTATGTCTAATGTTATAGAAAGCTTATAGAAAAATCATTTAGTTTTAACCTGTGTTTGGCCGTAATTTAAACTTCGTTTAGTTTCCTCGATTCTTCAACATCATGGAAATTTTTAATTACACGATATTATAAATGACACAAAATTAACACTTCTGAAACCTAGTTATAATTATATTTGAATAAAGAAATTTAAAACAAAGATTAAAAATGCTTAGAAATAATTAAAGTTTCCTGAATTTTTTGAATTAGTCACTTTTTGAGAGTTGTGCTTGGGCAGATGGTTAAAAAATATAAGTAAATTGATTTAATCTAAGTTTTCTGAGAATTTATCAAGATTTTAAAGATCAATAGCATAGATACCTATTTTGAGTTTTTTTTAATGTGGAATTAAAAAATTAATGTGCCTTAAAACTGAGCCAATGCTTTTTTATTGATTTTTCTTCTCTTTAATCACATTATTCTATAATCATTTGAAAACAATTTTTTACAACTTCATAACATAAAATAAGACATTCCAATTAACAAAAAACTCTTAACAAAATGATATACCTAAGTACCTACTAAGTCAATAACATTGCAATAAAAAAATACACACGTTACCTATCTACAATTAAACAATTAAAATTATATCAATAAACCTTCGAATGAATGTTGGTGTTTCCCCCTCATAATTGAACGATATAATTTTGTTTATAAAGTAGAAAGATAAACAATTCAATATCTAGGTATTGCTTTTGCAACAATTTGTTTGTAAACATCTTTACCTACTTAGCACTTAGGTATCTGTCTATTCACAAAAAACCGATATCCAATATCAGTTGATGAAATGTCAAATAAATTATTTTATAATAGCTCTTAAGGTTTAAAGTACCTATATAGGTACCTACTGAATTAGAACTATGCAAAAGCTTATAATTTAACGCATTCTCCCACCCCGTTCCATCTACCTATATCTACCTATGTATGTTATTCATAAAAAATATCAAATAACACTAAACAACTTCTTAAACACATCAAATACTTTATAAACATAACCTAATAATCTTTTGAACACCAAGCGACAAGTCTAAAATATACATACCTACATTATGTACATAGCTATATCAAATCAAATCTAAATCGAATGAAACAGTTCTATGTAGGTACCTACATACCCAGAATGACGCATAGGTATGTAAAAAAAAAAAAAAATCAACTCACCTGCGTCATAACACGATCAGCGCCAGTACCCTCCTCATCCTTAAATATAATATCCCTATTGTAATTTGGTACTAGATCCTTGAATTTGGCATCATCCCGATTGATTCGGCCCTCATTCAAGCCCGACGCCCCCAACGTATTCTCCGACATATTCGGTACATGTTGTTTGAATACGAGCGGGGTGAGCTTACGATTTTTTCGGGGTCCCCCGATACCCCGACCCGGTCCGCACGCATGCACTGATGTTGTGAATATTGTCACTAGAATTAAAATGGCAAGGATATGTTTACTAGATGGCAGCAGCACTGTGCTGGATTTTTGTGAAATTTGACTCATTTGTTGCATTTTTTTTCCTTTATTTGTTGGTGTTGTTAAAAATTTTAAAACAAACAAATTATAAATTAATATATTTTCTCATTCAAGATCTAACACCTTTTTGTGTGTAAACTTTTGAATATTGTAAAACACCGTTATATGCACATTATTTTCATATTTCCACTTCACTTTTTTGTCGATTTTTAGTTTAAATAACGGTTTTTTTTCGAAATAACGGTATGCACTACCTCTGTCAGTTTCTTTTTCAATATAGAAACAAAAAAAGAAATACGGTAACCGCGCGAAATTTAAAAATTAAACAAACACCAAGTTTAAACGACAAAACAAATATGTTCGACGAAAAATTACCGTAATTCGTGCTTCGCTATACCATGCTATTCGAAAAGAATGCGTTATAGGGAGACAAATGTCCTGCGTGTCTCTCGTCGTGTGGTGTTCTTTTGCGTGTGTTTAAACCTCGCTCGCGCCCAGCATTACAACTGATTGACAAATGACATTTCGTCGTTCACATTGTGTCTGCAAGGGTGCCAATCTTCGCTATATAGCCTCTGCCAGTCATGGGGTAAACGTTCAAACAACGGTGTTTATAATGTGTGTGTGTATACCTTTCGTTCTTTCCCCTTTTACAAATCTTATCATTGCGAACATATCTTTTCCTCGCACTAACTATAATCGATTACCTGGGAAAAACCACCGCTGCATGATCGGCAGAGAGAGAGAAGAAGCTGAACAACTGTGCAAACTACATAGTTCAGCTGTTCACTCCTCTCTGAGTTAAACTTAACGAAAGTCTCAAATAATGCGTTTAGTTTCTCCATTCAAATTGGTATCGTGTTTCTTTTTAAGAGTGTTGGTGAGCTGGAGGCGTGGCATGGGGGCATTGTGTATTTAATATGAAATATAATATAGATAGTTTGTGAATGAAATTGTGCTTTACACTCCTACATACTCGCTTTACACTATGTATATAAAATAACGAGCAGACAATAAGAAAACACACTGGAATTTTGGAAGATTGAAAATGGAAGCTGGAAGCTTTGTATCTGGTTTTGTAGAATTCTTGTTTTGGATGCGTGTATTTGGTTTTTGTTTGTTTGTTCTTTTTTACAGCAACTGCAAGTTTAAAGCGAGTTTTGCACGCGGCCATGTACCAGTCCAATAAGTATGAGAAGAGAGAAAAAGGTAAGTCGACGTCGTCGTCGTATTTTGCACATGTACTGTACATATTTAGGTAGTTGGTTGGTGTAGTGGATAATGAGGCTTATTACTGTGTCATTCGCCGTTAATTGGTTTATTGGTCTCTTTTGCTCGCTGTTTACCTGTACTTGGTAATGATAGGTGATTTTTTTCTAAAGCACTGAAATGAATAATATACCTACCTACCGGCCTTTGGATTTGTCTTGTCAAATCATTCATGCAAATTGGAAGTGAAGTGTTGTTTTATTGAATTTTATACAATTTTGCTGGTTTATAAAATATTTGATGCCCCTCGAGACAGGATCAGGTTATTTTTTTTTTTTTTTATTGTTTTGAAGTAAATAAGAGGAATCAATGAGCAAAAGAAACATGGAAGTCGTTATTGGATTGATCATCGATCTTTAAAAAAAACCTACCTTCCTACCTATACCTAGCCTACGTGTGCAGCTGAAAAGTAGCCATTGTTGAACTGCGTCAGTCTTGCAGTGGATATACCTACCTATAAAGATGGACGATTCATCTGGAATTTTGACCTTAAATATTCCGGAAGTCGGTAGATATTTATGTAGGTAGGTATAGGTATAGGTAACTACGTAAAAAGTTACTTATTTATATAAAAAACATAGAATTAATGGTCTTTATTTAAGATTGGGGATATATAACCTTAGGTGTTCATCTCTTTTGCAGAGTTTCAATTTTTTATTAACAGACTTTAAACGTCTAAACGTCAAATGTATTGACGGTTAACAACTGTCAAAACGGTGGATACAGCTGACATTTAAATGGAAGTACTGGAAGTCAAAAGAAATCAAATGGAAGTACCTACCTTGGTAGTTAAAATTTAAATAGTGAAAAATTAGGAATAATTTAAAGCACAGACGGCTGAAATTAATTGATGGTTTCAATACCCATGTTATGTAAGTGAACAGAACGTACAAACCAGTATTTGGAAAATACATACTTACATATCTAACATACGTGTAAGTTGTTATAAGAAAGTTGCTCAGTTATTTAGATGCGGTAATAGGTAGGTATTACCGTTTTAATGTTTAATGTGTTGAACTTTGACTCTTCTCATTGTATATAGAAACTAGAAACTCATCAGAGGTCGCGTCGTTCGTTCCTCTTCATAGTAGTACTATTCCATTTCATATACAATGCTCTTCTCCAATAGCTCTCTTTCTCTCTCCCTTTCAGAGTGGGCAGTGGGCACAGAATGCACATTGCGAAAAGTATTGCAATTGTACTTGTACTTTTGAAGTATCGAGTATCTAATTCTGCCGGAATAGCAACAAATCCTTTTTTTTTCAGTGCTACTAGCAACTTTTGCGCAAGTTCTATGATCCTTCAGAAGTTAAAATGAACTAAAATGAATACAGGTAGGTACTGTTATTCTAGCCATAAAGTTTATGAAAGTCCTACAACACATAAGTTTTTGTTATTCATCTTATGCAAATTATGATCTTGCATATAGAAATACCTTACCATTTTTATACACCTAAAGCAAAGCACTGACCTTGATTTATTAAGAAACGTATATTTTTTCGAAGGTGTAGTCTTTATTATGTCTTATGTTAAGAATATTAATAATATGAGACATCACCTTTTTTGGATTTGGTTCTTAAAAAAAAGTCCTGATCAAATTAAATAGATATCAAGCAAGCCAAACATTTCTCTTTTTCCTTATTTCCAATTCTTGATGAACGACCCTATATCCTTTGCTCACGTGCATCTTCTTTAGGTTTTCCATGGTTCAAACTTATAATGTTGAAAATGTATGATTCTGCTGATGGTAAAACAGAGCACTCTTCAATTGATATAAGCGCCACTTGTGTGTCACATCAGAATTATAAAGTAAATATTAACCCTCTTGTGAATTTATAAGATTTGGATTCGGACATTGGAATTCAATTTAATACCAAGAGTGTTTGGCTTTTGGTGTTGAACAATGGAGATAATAATGTTAGTGCAGGTTATGTCTACTGCCATTGGGAAGACAGTGTCCTATGACTTTGCTCTAGACTTCGTAAGAGTAAAAACAAGAGTGGGCTCATATAGAAAAACTTACAGCATCAGGAGTCAGGGCTTGGTTAAATGAATTCAGAGAATGGAGATCAGATAGCCTACCATGAAGCGTAACATATACATATATAGGTAAATAGTTTGATAGGAAAGGGTATAGGTATTCGAATTCGGAATTTAGAGAAATAACCTAAAGCTGTAAACAAAATGGAATGCAATGGAATGGAGTGGGATTGAATCATTTAATTTGCTTATTTGAATGTGTATCACGAAATTACATTTTGTATAATGTAAATTAAGATCTACCTTAAACTAACAATTTATTCGATTTTTATTCTGATTAGTAAATTGAACAAATTGAAAGTAAATAATTCACTATGCTATTTCTATTATATTTTTTCTACCTGTGTATGTATGTAGGACTGTAGGTTGTTTGAGGTGTCCCCTAACGAGTGACATCCGAGCACAATATAGCTGTACTATTAATTTTGTGAAGATGCTCGCCATTCGCATGCAGTCATCGTGAGATTAGGACAGCAGAAGAGTTGTACAGATAACATTATGTCTGTTTCCTGTTACTGCTCTAATGTATGTGAGTAATGTTCTTGTATTTTAATAAGTTTCTCTATATTAAAGCAATCCGATTTCTCTATAGAAATATTTGGAAAAACTGCTTCACTTATTATTCTTTTAATAGTATTTTTTTCTCTGTGGGATTGAGGTATCTTTAAAAATTATTTGAAAAAGTTTTAATTATATGAACGTTCAGCATGCTTTTTATTTCATCTCAATACGACCATTTTTGACAAAGAAACAATATAAAAAAAATTCACAACATAAAAAGTTTTAATTAAATTTGATATCATCTCAAAGAACCCTTTATAACTATGTTCTTGTCGTGAATCTAGTTTTGCAGCGATTCAATAATAGGACTGTTATTATTTAACAATTGTTTTTTTTTTTTCAAATAAAATTAATCACTTCCTTTCCCGATGTCTATCAACCTATATGTACCATGTATGTATATGTTATGTATACCTCGGCCTTGAATCAATAAATGATTTAAAAATATCAAAATAAGTGCCACTTCCTTTCCCCTTTCAAATATCCTTCATACATTCCTACATTTCCATTCTTTAAAATTAATTTTGTCTTTTATCAAAAATCTAAAGAAAAGAAATTTGTATCAAAAGATTCGCTCAGAAGTCAATACAAATCTTTTGTCGGTATATTCGTCAAATCTAACGACTAACGTTTTTCGGTCTTTTAAAAGCCAAATATGTATATAGGTACATAGATATACGAATTTCGGTCTTTTGTTAAGATCAAATTCTATTGTCTTGAAAAATTGAAGTAAGGGGAAGGACCTCATGCCGAGTATTAGCAAACATGAGGCCCTTGTTTGCGTTTTGTTTGCTTTGACCGCAAAATTTGTGGACATTTATTTATTTTGTGTTTTCGTATATATTGTCAATACAGAGTATCTAAAGGTGATAGTAGAATCATGGCTATAGGATGAGATATATATACGTGACATGACCAGAAACTAATTGATCCTATTCATATGGGTGTGGTAAATTGTTGTGACATTCATGGGCCATTATGTTGCAATTGGGAGGTAAACATTTTATCTAATTTTTCTCTGAAGTACATTTGTTCCGCAAGAGGGAACAATTTTTTCCTTAAAACGGCCATTTTTAATATGTAGTAAGTTGTTGAAGATGATGTAGTTATAAGAGAATAGTGACAGAATTTTGTATATGTATGTACAATCATAAAGCAACTAGACTGCAAAGCTTAATGTACAACTTTCTTCTTTGAACTTGATTCAAAACTATAACGAGAATAAGAATAATAATGACATTCTGATGATAATATTATTAAAGATACATATTATAATGTTGGAATTCAAAGGAAATGCACACCGTTGTACTCCTGTGATTTAGTGGTCGGAATGTAAGTTTCTTAGCAAAAAGTACGTTCCTCTCTACCTTTTCCATATATTTACTGCATTTATGGCATATGCGCTTCCAATTTCTCTTTACCATGCATAGTACTACATTTAAACGTGACTTTTTGAATTCCAATTTTATTTCAACTCGATGTCGTCAACCAAAACAAAAAAAAAATAACATCAAAAAACGCTTAGTAATCCATCGTAAATCAAACAAATCTCTTTCAAATAGAATTCAAGCTACCACTAGTTACATACATTTGTAACCATGCACGTTTATACGCAGATCTATATTTATATATTCAACAGGTTTACAAAGTCTGAATCATAAACCATCCTAACTACTGATGAGGGAAAAACAATTAATAAACCCCAATGCCCATGTTATGATGACCATTTAATGTCGCATTGTTTGCATAAACAAATTTCAAAACGATAAAACCCGGACGCAATGCGATGCGATCGAAGATATTATTTCTCTCCTCTTAACTGAAGATCATCTTAAATTTTTTAATCAAAATTCTTTATAGCTAGTCTGTCAATAAATAGACGAGCGATGAGGAAAGAGTCATTTAAACAAAATAAGAATCCAATTAACATAAACAATGTCTCACAGTGATGCTACGAGGCACTAAAATTGCGAGACTCATCATCGATCATCAGCTTCCAGGCTATGGATCGTGGGGTATGTGGTCGTTTGGTCAGCCTCATCATCATCAGGCATGAAAGGAGCGCATTCAGTTTCAGTGTGTCATCCTGAAATGTTTCCTTCAAAATGAGCAACAGTGCTGGATTATGGCAAGATGAAAGATATGTCCAGGGCCTATTATAGACTCAAGTTTAAAATCTTATTTATTAACTTTATTAATTCTTTGTAGTTGAATACAATCTGGATGGCACAGAAATAAATAAGAGAAATAAAAATGTTTGATTTTATTTTTTTTATGAACTCATGAAATTCAACAAGTGGCGATTTCCTCAATCGACAATCCTGTCGAGAAGGGCCTTAACCCTTTTTACTTCTTGACAAAAATTTGTTTGTACCAATTCCTCATTATACCAAAGACAACAGAAAACCACTCTGTTTTAAATTTACATGCTCGAGCAATTGAAGCAGTCCAACCCTGTTAAAGCACACGTAAACATATAATCAGCGGGTTAATAAAACTTGACTTCCGCCTTTCGGAATTGGTTAGGTCACACCATTACGATATCCATATAGTATGTATATGCAGTTAAATATCATGAACCTTTCTGGACGAACCAAAAGAAAATAAACGCGTTTCTAAAATTAAAATTAAAAGTAAACAAAGTTATATAAATCTTTAACAAAAGTGAATACTTCAATGTTTGTCAATTTCTCTTTCTCTTTTTATCATTTTATTGGTGTATACGTAATTATTGTAGATTAAAGAGTGATGTGTCAGAAAAAAATACGAACGCATCGAAAATCTACGCAATTTTGTTGGGCTAATGCAAGTTAATTCAGGTTAATTAGGGTTAATAAAAAATAATGGCTCTTGATAATGCGTCATTTAATTTCTAATTATATAGTAGTTAGCCACATGACTCAACAAATGAATTGATTTAGTTTTGTATTTTTCTAATAAATGTTAAAATATCAAGATTAACATTTCTTTTTTGTTAGAGACAAAATGCTTTTCATAATTTTGGCATTTAAAATATGCGAAACGAGAAATATCAAACATGTTACAAACTGAGACGTATCTGCGCTTTTCTTTTTTCACTGCATATGCAAGCAATTTAAATGTTTTAAATGCTACCTTAGTTGCATTGTAACGATAAAACAAAAGTGCACTGAGGCGTATACGCAATTTTATAATATATTTAAATTTTTACTAATCTTTTATGGTCACATAATTCTTTTCTTAATTTTGCTTTATTAATTTAATTTAATTTATACCAAACTTTAATAATCGCATGAGACATTTAAAGGTTCTAAAGGCAGTGGTACCCTAGAAGTATGCACGTTTCTTAAAATCAAATAAAGTTTTGTAAATGTTATAGAAATTTAAATTTTATTTCAAAATTAAACTCGATCTAGTAACTTTCGATTTATCTTTAGAATTTAGCTTCAAATAATTTTCTTAGAAATTGAACTAAAATTATTTTTGAGTATAAAGAACTTTAGTTTTCAGTTTACGATAACAATTTTTTTATCACTCGGAAATTTTTTTGATAAAAAAAATCAAACTTTTGTTTCAAATACAAATATACAAGCAATTCTTTGCAACAGAGTTGTGCTAATATACTTCAGCTGCAGAACAAAATGCTACGTAAATTAGAGGTGGACAAGCAAAACACCACCTGCACTGCTTAATTGATATGACTGGGGGAGGTGTTATAGTTGCAACTTATGTTCGCCTACTGAGTGGGTTTAAACACAATGACATCAAATCCTGCAACATGTTCCTCATTTCTGTGATCGAAAGCTCATTTCAACCAATAGTTGAAGAACCAAATGTGTACGTGAGTAATATTCTAAATATTCTTGTTTGTTTTACTTAAGTATTTTGTTATTGTTAAGATCTAATTTTTAATGAATTAGAGACAAATTTAGGACTTATTAGAAGATTAAATACTATCTATTGAAAAAATTGGCCTTAGTTAAAAAAAAATATTCGTACAATATTTTTAATAGAAAAAGTTTATAAAAAAGGCTTTGATATAATGCAATATTTAAACGTTTCTTTTCTGTCCAAGATTTATTAACCATCATGCTTTCAAATGCTTCCATACGGTTTCTCTGAACGAAACCTGTCTCAATAATGTGTACTCTACAATTATTAAACCAGTTCTATTCACGGTCCAGCTTCATCCGATTCCCTATCTCATTGTCTTTAACATTATTTTAACCCGATAAGTTTCCATTGCACCACAAAATGCATCATGTACTGTACACGTTCTCAGCAAAACTCCTCTCGAAGATCAACCCAGGAGTGTGTTACAAGTAGATATACAACGAATCTTCATCATTTAAGCATCAAACTAAGCCACCTGAGAAGACAACCAAGAGTCTCAGCTCCATAGCTTTGAAGCTGATGTGCTCAACTATACATATTATATGCTATACGATAATATGCGCCGGGAAGATATAAAATTCAAATCGAGCGCGAGAAGTGGTTGAGATACGAGGCATCAATTCGAGGGCACACTTAGCAGTCATAGTCGCCTCCTTAAGTGGCGGATCTTGAACGCATTGCTCCAAGTCTCCGTGCGTCGCTGTCGTCGTCGCGTCGTGGGTTTGGTTGGATAAACCAAGCTTGAACACCAAGCATGTTCTACGGAGCACCATCAGAGTGACTAGTGAGTAGGTACCTACTTCTTGTTTATGGAATTATCATCCTCATCTGGATGGCATTAACAGTACTTACAGAGTGTAATGACGCCTAGTGTCGTTTCATTTCTGACATGAAGCTTACTCACTTGCATTGAGCGTTGCGCGTCTGCGTGATGTAGAAGAAGAAGTAGTTGTTCTTCTTTTCTTCTTTTTTTTTTTGCTACATGCCTTGATATCAGCAATTACTGTCATAGTTGGCCTAACAACGCCTGACGGCTGTTGACAGATCACACAGATGCGTGGGATTGAACATTTAGCATTATAAAACATACAATATTGCTTCCTTTATGGGATGTGCTTGTGCATGGTAAAGAGGTTTTAAGAAATTGCTTTAAGGTGAGGTAGGTCAGGAAAAAGAGTACACACAAAATACGAGATTTTAAAAAAGGTCAGACAGATGATTTATTTGTTCAATGGAAGTAATCAAAACTAAGTAAGTTTTGTAAGTAAAAGCGAAAAGGATACCTACCAATTCAGTTCCTAATGAGTTTTTTTTTTAAATGTTTTAATAAAAATAAATGTAGGTGCAGTTTATTAGGAACCAAGGAAACTGTAGGCCTGTTGAAATAATATAGTTGTAGCACTCACGCACAAGATTTATTTTCATCTCTGATTTACAAATCAAGTAAACGTATACCTACCTACTTTAGTTGAAAATTAAACCTATTGTTGTTTTACTTTTTTACTGGAAGCGAAATTTGTTAATTAAGGTTTTTTAATTTTGAAAAGGGTATATACTATATTTAAACACCAAAGAATTTTGAGTTGTGTGAAGAAAGTTTTAGAATGTTTGAAAAATGATCTCGTGTTGTTACAAACGAGTACTATAGCACATTTGTTACTGATTTCAAGTGTTCAAGTACATCTACCAAAATAACTTTTACTAAGTAACGTTTTTGTTTTAACAAAAAAAAAACAAATTGGCAAATGTTTTCAGTTAACCGGAAATCAAGGATCCAAATTCATTTGTCATGATTCATTTGTAGATAGAAAGTATTGATTTCATACAAATACATTTCATTTTCTCTCCATTTCAAAAGCATGAACATTGTATTTCGCCTTTTGTTTACTTTTTTATCCATAAGTGCCTTTTATTCGCCTCTTTAATCTCCCACGCCCTTTCTAGCCGATTGTGCTTCCTGACGCAAACTGTGTTTTAAAGTACCTTTTCGCTCCAATAATCGGTATCGATGTGGTATAGATTCTGATTCTGAAATATTTAATCACAATGAGAACTTATCGAAACTGTATTGTTGTCAACACCAATATGTGCTCAAGAATACTTTTTTAACTTAAATTACTTTTATCAATATCAAAATCAAAATATCAGAATCAAAAAAATAATATCAATTAAATTTTTTTTTATATTAATCACAATTTTTCATCTCCTTGCAAAATATTTTAATAGGCTCATTAGATATTTTGTTCTTATAGGTAATGAAATATTTTTACTAAGTTTCATGAAAGTACCATTTTTGTTACAGGTTGCCCAAATTTTCCATTAAAAAACCTCAAGAAAAGGCAGCTGTTCGTGAATAAAAAACCTTTCTATTTCTTAGATGGGCGATGCCGGTAATCGAGCCCAGACCTCGGGCATGATAGTAGTTTTAGCCATTATGCCACGGTCGACTCGTAGTCATCTTTGAAAAATTGTCTGTAACTCTTAGTTTTGGTTTCATTTGACTTGTCCAATTTTGATTATAGAATTATAGACCAAATTAAACAGAACCAGAATTGTATACATATTTAACTTGGCAAGTACGAGACGTTTAAAGTTAGTCTCGTGACCACGATGGTAATATAATTTACTTTTACTTGCAGTCGAACTATAAAATTGAAAGTGTTCTATTTAAAAATTGCAAAAAAAAACCTGCATCACAACATTCCCAGCTTGCTAAATATATAGTTACTTAAACTCATGCAACCATAGTAAGGAGCTTGTCATTATACCTACCCACTTGTAGGTATACTTTACCCACATGAAAAGGATTTTGACTTCTGTCATATTCTTATCATCGAAAGTCTTGTCAAACCAACCAACACATTTCAAAAGAAATCAAAATAGCTTAAACTACATACGTAGGTCTATCTAAAGAGATCTTGTTCGAAAGTCTTATTCGTAGTTTTAATAAATTTCCTTAAAAGCCAACTTTTATTGGCGAACAAGAGTGATAACCTGATAAAAGTCAACAAGCCACACCTTCGTAGCAAATAACAGCTAATCAACAACTTTAAATGTCACAATTTTCAAATGCTTCCGTAGCAATTCCCCCAAGTTTAAGGAAAAAAACAATTTCCCCTTCTTCCAATACTCGTATGTCGTCCTAAAGAGGATTGCCATCATTTCATTTAGTTATGGCGATCCAAATTGAGAAACATTTGAGTTGAAGCTTAGGTCCATAAAAGCAAATTAAAAAATCGTTTTCTCGCTAAACGGTTAGATCACTGAAGTAACTTAGACAAAGAGCTCAAAACATCGTCGTTTAATTAGTTAAATATGCTCCGATGATTTTAGTTGCTAATTAAATCCATTTTGGAAGCGAATCAATATTGCAAATGGCCAATGGGTAAACAATTAAAATTGTTGGTAACTCTAGTTTCAAAGAGTGTTGTATAAATCCACACACAAAACTTCATCTATGCCAAACAGTCGAAGACCTGAAGAGCTCTTATCTGAATTTATTGCAAATTCCATTATTCATGTTGCCAACGAGAACATCCAACATAGCGCGACAAATCCATATCCTATGTCTCCGCATATGTCCCCATATAACCCAAAAGCTAAAACTAACATAGACCAATGCAATGCGCGAATAGCAATTCTGGCTATTATCTGCGTTGGTGATTTCTCATCATTGGTGGCAGAGTGCGCATTACAACACGCAGAGCTGAAGCAGCCATAGCCACAACCATCATTGGAGCGTATGTGCAGCCTGCAGCATGCCATTGCCATAGTTTCATAAGACAAAGCAAACATCGCCGGGGTGCGGTGTAGTGGCCGGCGGCGCGGCGTTGCCTCTTCCTGCTGGCTCTTTCTATCACATAAACAGCAGCCTCAGCAGCACCAGTGAAGATTAATGGGCGAGCCATACATTAAGGTGACGTAAAACTCCTTGTTTAATGTCACCGCAGTCAAAACGATAAAAACACAAAAGGCAAATCCCTGGCACCCGACAGCATCCGACAACAACACCGACAGCAGCGGTCTGGCCAGATTGGACCGGACAGACAGAAAAGGTAAAAAATAAAAATAAGTAGAAGTAGAAGTATGTAGAAAGTACAAACACAAAACGTTAGCAGAAAATTACCAAATGAACGACCCTTGCAATTCGCCTCCGTCCATCGAGTTATCGTTGCCGGCTTTCGTTCTCATATACACTTAGGTTGATTGTCGTTGTTGCTTCCACTTCCAGAGCTGTCGTGTAATATCTGTCAGGTATAGGTAGAATGTCGATTCATGTTTTCACAGGTAGGTAGGTACCTCTAGGTACATTTGGTCAAGTCAGCTTGCTAATATGCCATGTGTCCGATTCCATTTATGTTAGCAGCGCATCTTGTCCGTGCTTCCACCATAACCAGCAGCCATCCCAGCAGCATCGCCATCATTGGAATAGTGAAAATAATAATAGCGAATATCGCTTACAATTCGATAGCGGAGCGGTGCATCGTAAATAAGAAGACTAGGAGCAAGGGACACTTACACGCCAGAGATTTGCAATTGGTTCCGCTGCTCACTGGACGGTTTACCAGAATTTTTGTTCTCTGTAACTTGCTTTCATAACTTCAAACCATAACGAACGAAGAAATTTCATGTTTTACACACGTTGAACTTGATCAGTACATTGTTTAGACATGAATATGAGGTTCGAAAAGCTTGTTGGTTGATATTTTCTTAGAAAAAAGAATTAGCTGAAAAAGGAACTAAAATGAAAAAAAGCTTTTGAGCTATAATACTTAAATTTTAGAACTGTTATTTTTGAAAATGATACAAAACAAATTTATTGAGCATGCAAGCACATTCTTCAAAAATAAAGTCAGTTGGTAACTCACGTAAACTTTTTTCTCTTAAAATTTAATCGCATTTCTGAAATAAAATGAGGAATGTACATTTTTTATAATTACAGTCGACTCCCTCTTAGTCGAACTCCCTCTAAGTCGAACTCCCTCTAAGTCGAAGTTCCCAAGTTCTAACTCGAACACATTCTCTCGATTCTTGGCCTATTTTCTTTCCCTCTAAGTCGAATTTTTTTCTTTTGCCGAAAAAAAAAAAAATTTTTAAATCATTCTCTCAAATCGCAACTCTTTGTTGTTTTTAATTCTTATTAAAACATCAAGGCCAGCACACACTCGAACACTTTGATTCTCTATTTGATATAGAGAAGACAGCTAGACACAACATCCAACCATTTTGTGCTTTATTTGAAAACTTGTAAGTGTGTGTACTGGAAAAGAAAAGGGGAAGCTTATAGCTTTATTTATTTTATTTATTTATTTATCTATGTTTAATTCAATAAATCAGTAAAAAAAACTCTCGCTAACTCGAATTTTTCTAAAAATCCCTCTAACTCGAAGTAGTTTTGATATCCCGTGAAAATTCGACTTAGAGGGAGTTGACTGTATATGTGTATACTATAAAACTAACATTATTGAATAAATATTTTCAATAGGAAACTACAATGGCCCAAAAAATAGAAAAAATTTTCTGTCTGTGATTTAAATATTAATTTTCAGTGTTATTCTTCATAAAATAATATGAAAATCTTGTTAATTTTCTTTTCATTAAATCAATCCGATTCCTCTTTAGAAATATTTGGAAAAAACTATTTCTTTTTTTGCTTAAAATAAATTTTCATAAAGTTCTCAATTTAAGAATGTTATTCTTTTTTTAGTTTTTTTGAATCTCTGCAAATGGCTTAAATACAATTAAAAACTTTAAAAAATTAAAAGATTTGTTTTCTAGGTGCAATTAAATTAAATGTTTTTAATTGCTGAGTTTGATGGATGTATTAAAGTTTAGTTGACTTCCTCAGTTCATTCAGCATGCACTTAAAAATTGTAAGGGACCTTTTCTAAAATTTAAAATGTTATATTCCATCCATCTCCTAGATCCGTGCACCTGCATATTCGCTTATGTATTTAATATTGCATTCCTCATTATATTAAGAAGTAAATACTTTTATCTTGTCATCATTCGTACGATGTTACAGTTTTAAAATACAAAGAACAAAGAGTTAGTTGTAATAAAGCGTTAAGAAAAATACCACTTGTCGTCTCCTGTTATTAAATTTATCAAGTCTAACGAATTGCTCTGGACGTCTTATAAAATAGAGATCAGAAACAATTGCCAACCTATATTTTCTCAGAGAGGAACTATAAGTACATTTCTTAAGAAAGAATTTGGCAACGGTTTGAATTTATTTAAAAAAAAAATAGGTTATCGGTTGACACTTATTTCCAAAAATATCTCTCAATGGTTGAGTTTTTTTTACGAAATAATTAATGGAAAATTTCAACCTTCAAACTTTTCCGCTGAAAATAAATCAAAAATGGTTAATGCAATGTGGTAAATGACGTGTATATTTTTGAAACCGATGACCAAAAAAAAAGCCTGATAACCTGCATATCCGCATGAATCATGTCTTACAAAATACTAACGGGCATTTTTATTGATAAAATTGCGGATGGAATTTATTTTTTTCTCCCTCTCTTTTTAAAACTCAGTGGTTAACCGTTACCAAAAAAAAAAAATAAAGGTTACTCTCACACCTTGACCGATATTCTTTTTGGTTGAAAATATAAAGGTTATTGAGTGAGAATTTTTGAAGAGCACATCAAATATGAGTTATAAAAGAACCTTACAAAAAGTTGAGATTTATTTCTAATCTCTGCTTAAAAATTTTCTTTTAATCACTTTCATTTCATCATTTGACTCATAAGGTCTTCAATTGATTCCAATAAATTTTGACAAAATGTAAAATTACATTCAACAAATAGCTTTTCAAAGTTATTAGTTTACCTGATATTTTAAAAACGAATCCAACTCCACCAAGAAACTCCACAATGATACTTATGTATCAATTTTATGTTTGTGCATATTTTCATATACATATATATCCATATACAATACATTCGATTCGGACAGGAATTAACTCGCTGATGCGCTGAAGTTCTAGCATCATCCAACCAAACTATTATAGCTATTCAGATCCACGAACCACAAATTTTCCCACATTAAATTCTTGTCCAGATCGTCAGTGTTGGGATGTGCTGGTGGCGTATATACCTAAAGCTATACAGCGTGCACGCACGGGTTGCAAGAAGTTATAGCCAAGGCGAAGAAAATGAAAAAGAAGATTCTCAGAGACATCTTGTAACTTGGGTGGACGTTCGAAGGAGAATACTTTTGGCAAACCAAATCTCCAACTCATAACAAACAAACGAGTTTCACCATCGAGAGTGGGATATATAGTTTATGCAATTCCATATAGCTAAAGATAGATATTAAAATCCAGTGATGGATTTTTCAGAGGGCAGATTTATTAACTTCCATAAGGCCCTGAAACACAAAGGAACCTATGAATTTACCACATAATACAAAATTGGATAAATAGTTCTTGCTATTATACATAATGATTTTCAGTCAGAAGTTGTTGCTAATTTAAAGAAGATAAACGTTAGTTATCAGCAAGAAAATCTTGGGAGCAAATTATATTCTATTAATTCTTCTTCTTGTAATACAAAATGTTTTTTTTTTTGAAGTAAAACTAAAAAGCAATGTATTCTCAAAAATTGGTACTGAATCCAGCCCTGGAAATTTCAAGTGGTTATGGAATGAATGTGGTTTGCATTGATGTTCATAACAAACCCAGAGAATACTATGAACAAGGTATCACACAAGCATTGGCTGAATCCCAGGTCCAACACGTACTTGATAGTGCTGTATTAAAATCGAAACTGCCACATATAACCTCAATGCTCGTCCATTTGGTCTCTTCATATTTACCGTGTCGCAAATTGCATTCAATGTTGAGTTGAGTGATCTGTTTTCTTTGTTTTACTTCAAAGATTTTAAGGGCAGAATGCAGTCAGAGCGTTGTAAATATTTTTTTTAGGATTAGAATTCTAACTGATGTTTAATTAAAATAGCGGCAAACCAAACAAAATTGATTTTTCATTTTTTTCCTTCACAATCAATTTCAAAGCTAAAATTACACAAATAGATGTTGAGAATTCTTCAACTTCCCTAAGATTCTAAAAATTTCTTTAAAAGTCTATCTAATCATTGATTTTCCATATGACTACACAATTAGCACCAATTTTTCAAAATAACATTCTCAAAAACATAATCCAAGACATCAATTATTGTTTCTTTAAAAAAAAAATATTTACTATATTTCTGCTTGGTGAATACGACCCTCATTACTGAATATACCCAACCACACGATCAGAACGTGAGACCCAAAAGACCACACAAATACAGGCACGCGTTTGCTGACACAATAAAAATTGTTAGTTTGGCGTATTAACCAGCTATCGGGGAGCGATTATCATGCATTTTAAATTGAACAAAAAACCCTGCTAGCAGCCAGAAACAGAAACCATCCAGTAGAGAAGGCGCAGCGCAAAAGAGGCTGATGTGAAAGAGCAACACGTAAAAAAAAACAATAATCATAAGAACAAGGAGCGAAAAACGAATAAAACGAACAACAAGCTCGAAAAGAGGAATCTCCTCCCGCAATCCTCGCCTTTTTAGCGGCAACTATACCCTCCCTCATCATCAGCATCATCATCATCAATAAAAATGCATTCTTTCCCTTCGTTGTTGTGACTACACACTACACTATGGCAAAGGATCTTTGGTTCGCTCTTAAATCGAAATCGACTCTACTTCTTGACTGAGGGACTAAGACAGATCTCACAGTCTATATGAAATTGGTATGCGCCCATTTTTGTTCGTCTTGCCTTGTTTGAAATAATTCCCCTTAGAAATCGTGTCGTCCTCAGTTCTTGCTTTGCGGCTTATTTCGTTCATCTAATAATAGTTATATCTCTACGTAGGTATACCTTTTTGTTGGGCTTTGTGTTGTTGTTTTTGTTATGTTTATTGTCATTCTGATGGTGCGCTATCTGAACACAGCAGCATCAAGCTGCTCACACGGCATCGGAATGAAAGATAAAAATCGTTTGAGTCGTCTGTAATGGAATCCGATGACGGAACAGACGTTCAAGCTTTTTTGTGCTGTTGGGTGCATGTTTTGTGATGCCTCAAACTACTCTGCATGTAAAGTGCAAAATTACAATTATCATCAACTTGAAGCAAATAATTCAAAAAGGAGAAGATTAAAAAATTACTAAATAAATAAAAGATAGACATTTAAGTACAAATTAATATTCTGGCTTAGTCATTTTTAATGTTTGTTGTAACTTAGAACGTTCTCATTTGGGGTTTGGACATTTTTTTTGTCAAACTAAAAAAAATTATGGCTTAAAATATCGTTTTCTGGTACTAGAAGAGTAGAAATTACAAGAACAACGATTTACTGCTTTAAGACTTTCCCAAAACATTGCGAAACATTCGATGGAAATTTGACAAAAACAAATTGTTGTTATTATTTCTTCATCTTCCCAACTATATCGCACTGGTTTCGCATTGGTTCGGGGAAGCCTTAACTCGTAAAAACTAATAATAATCTAATATCGATTGTATTATAAGGACCTCATATATTTGAAGTTGAATTTTAATAAGTACCGTTGTAAGTTTTTCGTATTATTGGTATTCTACTTTGAATAATATGAAAATCTTATATACATATTTAAAAAATCACATCTAAATTTCACCTTCCTTTTTTTACTTTCTTCCATCCCTGCCTGAGTTTATCCGATAGCCAGTTGTTGGGGGACTGCGAAATCCTTTAGTCTATCGGTATTAAACCTAGGCATTCTGGTGTTTTCATGAGGTCTACGAATTGCTAGCACCCACCAGATGGTGGTCTAGAGCCATTCCAATGTATGTACCTCTTCTGTTTGGGAATCCTTAAGACTGCTTCTTAATTGCCGAATGATCGCGAAGTGGTCAATCTGGTTGGAAGTTGCTTGTCTGGCCATCGCCACCCAACATGTCCTGTGCCCAAACATGGTCTGTCCTATAAAAAGGTACTTGGCATTGCAGAAATCAAAAAGCGTTCACCATTGTCACTGCGGCTGCTATTCATCGTTTTTGTTGTTGGAATCTAAGCCTCCCATTGCTACTATAACTTCTCCTCGTAGTATACTATCATAAGCAGCACTTAGCCTGGAGACCTGAACTTGCCCGAGCCCAAGCATCTCACTTCGCTTACTTCTAAGATATCTATTCCATTACGAATGAACTCCTTTTCCAATTGTTACAATCGGCATTTTGAGGACCAAACAGGCAATATTTTGATTATCTGATAGAAGTAATTAAAGTATATGGTGCAAATTTTTTTTTCAAAATGTTGAGTTTGGAAAAACTGTTGAACAGTAGTTCAACATATATACTCGTACAGTCATGTAAATGCTTGCACCTAAATTCTGAATGGAAAGGGTTTGAACAGAAAATTAGAAGGAAGAAAAGAATACGCGAAATGGCTTAACAACATGTAAACCTCCTGAGTTTTTTAAAAACAAAAGAGCTGACATCAGAACTCGATTTTAAAACTAGTATCCTTTCATGTCTATCATAATTATTTTATATACAATGATTATTTTATTATGATCCAATAAATAGCTATTAAATATATCTTTATCAAAAACCATAAGATTTTTGTAAGGGCGTCAATGATTCACAAAACTTTTAAAAATACTCGATAAAATGTCACAGTAAATCTTACAACTAAACATTATTAAATGTTTTGTATTCTTTATCCACACTTTACTGTGGGAAACTTGGATTCTGTTCTTTCTAAGCACCACGAGCACCAACGTGTCTTTTATGTGGAAAAGAATGCACAGAATAACACCACACAAAGAATATAATAAAAGACAAACTCTGTAGATCAACGGAAACTACAGAAAGAAGGTAATGAATTGATGGTTTGTGTATAATCGGAGTGTCTCAACATGCCATCAAATGGTTAAACTTATGATGCTCCTTTTTAAAAGATGGACCCAAACGATTGCGCCAGTTCCTCGAGATTATGTACGACAAGACGCTAACAAGAGGCCGCTTTACAGGCACACATACTTTTATATGTGATTCTGATGATATACGAATCCTCATCCTATCCTCGGAGTGAAGAAGCTACACACCGTCTTCAACGGTGTGCACATAGTGGTTGGCGATGATCATCATCACCGGCATAATGGTCTGATTGTCTGACAACGACGACGACGATGAGGCTCTTGTGCAACTTCAGGTCGGGCACACATTCGTCGTCGTCTTCGTCCTCGTCAGCTTGTGCAGTCATTGCTGCCGTCGTCGTTTAGTGACGTTCAGTGTGTAGTGTTAGGCACATCTCAAAAGCGAGAAGTAACACATTTTCTTCAATAAAAGTTATTGGACCACACACCAGATGGCACGCGTTGATTTCTGGGTGGCATTTTTTTATCGGCAGCAGTGTAACAGTGGACATAATGAACATGGGCGCCGCCACCGCTGCCAGAATGAACGATTCGGAAGCGCGTCGCTTAAGTGAATTTAGCATTTGAATATAAATTTTTTTAGGGGGCGATCTTGTCGAAATGCTTTGAGTGATTTAGTTGGAGTGAGTTTGGGTATCACGAAGCTGTGTTTGATAAATGAGGTGTGCATAAGTAATAACGAGTATTTTAATTCGGAATGACAGTAATAGTGAAATATTACGGTTTAGCTGTTGTTCTTTTTAAGTTTATGGTTAATTTGAGTTTAATTAATAGAAAGCGAAAGTTGTAACTACAGTTAATACTTAAGTTTGGGTTGGAGAAAAAATTGATTATATATATGGTCACAATTAAAAATATGCAAACGATTGCATCATTTTTTAAATTCTACGATTTGGGACCGGGGCCTGTCAATTTTGTCCGACTCCAAAGAAATGAGGGTGGCGTCATAACCATATCTTTAATTGTGAGGAATTATAAGATAGATCACCACTTCAGTTATACCTACAACAGGTCAAACTGAAATCTGTTTAAAATTATTGCAATAGTCGTAGTTTCACTATAACCTAGTGAACGGTAGGCGACAGTAATAATCCCATCGCAACTACAGAAAATGTTGACTTTGTAACGTTGTCGTTGTATAAACTTTGGGTAGAGACCAGTGGCCGTTCATCCAATATCCTGATGGGAGAGGCTGGTGGAACAAAATGGAATTTTTTTTTAAGGAAGGTCACAACCACGCTGAGTGCACTGCCCGCAGTTCATTGCGTAGAAATTTAGTATTGCCGTATACTATTCAAACAACTATTGTATTAATTTTGTTTATAATTAAAAAAACGCATTTGTTCATTATTTCCTTTTTTTATTTAATAATCAATTTAAATATATATATATAATTTTTTTTTGTATATTGTTGCAATATTTCACTTCCGTTTTCATTGTCTTTTCTCTAAAATAGCATTTTTTTGTATTCAATAGTTTCATTTTCACATTACGTTCTATTGACATTGTTCGTTTTAGTTTCTTTTCTTTTTATTGATTTTGTTTTGAATTTAAGTTTTATTACATTTAATATTTATATAATATAATATGTATCTATAGCATTAATTTTTCATACATCAATACTTCAATTTGTTAAATAAATTACATTATGTTATGCGTACCTAATATAAGATGTATCTACTTCTTGTTTTTTTGTTTTTAATTCATTCATAAATATATATATTTTTGTAAATATTCATCATAATAAATTTCACATAGTTCAGTTTATTTGATATTCTATTTCTTTTGTTTTATTTTTTTTTATAATTTACACATGTTTATATCTACTTTCATTGCAAAAACAAAAGAAAAATCCTATTGTTATTGGTATGTATGTATAAATAACTAAATATTTTTCTGGATTTAATTTTAAATTTGTTTTTTGTTTATCAAGGAAGTTTTTTTTTGTAACTACATACATATTAATTTACAATAACGAAGATTATAGAAAATTAGTTGAACTTTTAAATAATAAATAAATGTAGTACATATAACGAATCTTAAGTTAGAACAGTTGCTCTCTCAATTTGTATTTTAGTTCAAATAATACAATTTTATTTTATTAATTTTTTAAGAAATTATTAAAGTAATTCAAAATTTAGTTTGTTCCTATAGGTATAAAAATATGATAGAAACAAATTTTTTGAGCAAAATTAATTCAACTCATGGAACCTTTGCATTTTTCTTCCTCAAAGTTTTAAGCTAAATGCTGATTATTAAATTTATTAATAAAACTATTGAAGGGGCAATTTATTTTAAAAGATACTAAATCTCGATAACAAACTAACAACGTGTGAATGTTCCTAGCTACGAGTTGAAAAATTTAAATTGAACTTGTTTTACATAATTCTAAATGTTCTTAATCAGCCCTTTCGCTTTGAAAACAAAAAAGAATCTTGTATTTTTTTTCTATTTTGGGAAAAAAAACCGCGACACTATTTTTATTTTATTTTAAAATAAAGATTTAAATTGTATAGGTTGGTTTGAGAAGTCACAAATTCTCCATTTATTTAAAAAGATTATGTTGCAAAAAAATTAATTTTCAAAAATATTATTTAAATTTGCAATTTGTTTCCCAAGAATTTCGCGATAGGACTGCGTATCTATGTGTATATTTCTTAAGATCTTATATATTTCATTTAAACTCATGTATCTATTGGCCCAACGTATCCTTTTTTGAAATGAACATCATTATAATAATGTGTTTGCGCTAAAAACAATATGCTTTAATTAAGAACAATCATTAATCGAATTTGTTAAAAAAGATCAAAATATCTAGAAATTAAAAAATAAATTGTAGAGATTAAGGATAAACACCTTGATGTACTATGTTTAAAAGTTTTATGACTCTATTTAGTTTATTAACGTAAAGTTAAAGTAAGGTTCTGGAAGCTTGTAGTAGGAGCAAGAAAGCATTCTGTTGCCTACCTTGTTTGCTTAAAATTGTCAAAAATTACATTAAACCGTTCAAATCTTTGGTCCTCAAGGGAGTATTCGAATCATCAAGTGTGTAAAGAACGGTTGTTGATTCATTGCCAGTGGGATTGCATTTTATTGGAGTGCAAGGCAGTTGCGACTAGCACTAAGAGGTATTTCAATACCATTGTCATCGAATCGAAAAATGCAATTAAAGAAATAATTTTGAAAATAAACACCTGCAACAGTGTTGTTTTGATTATGGTTTGCAATTTCTCGACGGTTCGATTCAAACAAATATTTGAATGCGACTTCTTCTTTTCTATGAAAATTTCAGCAACGCACGAAACTATGTAGATTCGAAAGATATAATTCTCACGTATGTAACTAAGGAATTGGAAGAAGAATTGGTGCACCTTATACATACATATCCATGAAGCCAATTTCGAAGCAGAACTTTCCCATTTGGATTTTCTCAATGCAATTTTTTCCCTGAATTTTGATACAATTTTCCTAAATATTTGTATTGCGCTACGTATTTATATTTTGCACCATATTTGTTACTGTTGCTAGTGCCGAACGTTCATTAAGACTTTTGCCAGAGTAAAAATTTTCATTTCATCTTGTGACCCGAAATACGGTCACAAGACCTCTTATAACCCGTTTAGCAAAATATCTTCTTTTTTCAATTTTGGCTAGAAATTTTGTATTGGATCTGCATATTCTGATAAGCCAATTTTTATTTACATTTTTAACGCAAACAAACAAAAAAGCTTGAATGTTATGTTATTGGTAACACTAGTTTACAAAATTTAGGGTCACCGATGCTACCTAAAAAAAAACAACTTTTTTTTACTAATTCGGGGTGGCTGAAAACGAAAATGACAATAATTTTTTTTTTCAAAGAACCGTTTTCGAGATATGCTCAAAAAAAGGTTTTTTTGGTCCATTTTTTGAACACTGGCTTATATCTCTTAAATGATCTTTTTAATTTACATACATATAATAAATATTTTTGGAAAGATAACACTTTTTGCTTTCCAACGGTATACGGTTTGTTATAATCGGATGCGAATTCATTAAGATACAAGCTATCAAAGATTATAAAAATCGATTTTTTCGAGCTTTTTTGAAAATTTATCATTTTCAATTGAACCGTGTGGATAGAAAAAAAAATAGAAAAAATATTTTTTTGAGCTCAAATAAAATGTATTTTTATAACAAAAATTTCAAGACCAAATTCATCAAAATTGAACGATAAATGTAGAAGCTATGAAATAAATAAGAAAAACAAGTCAGTCATTTTTTCATACGAAATCGTTTTCATATTACTACTTTATGTTATAAAAAAACAAATTTACATAGAATATACTAAATTTTCTGTTTAAGACAATGACTTCATTATTTCATAGCTTCTACATTTATCGTTCAATTTTGATGAATTTGGTCTTGAAATTTTTGTTATAAAAATACATTTTATTTGAGCTCAAAAAAATATTTTGTATATTTTTTTTTCTATCCACACGGTTCAATTGAAAATGATAAATTTTCAAAAAAGCTCGAAAAAATCGATTTTTATAATCTTTGATCGCTTGTATCTTAATGAATTCGCATCCGATTATAACAAACCGTATACCGTTGGAAAGCAAAAAGTGTTATCTTTCCAAAAATATTTATTATATGTAAATTAAAAAGATCATTTAAGAGATATAAGCCAGTGTTCAAAAAATGGACCAAAAAAACCTTTTTTTGAGCATATCTCGAAAATAGTTCTTTGAAAAAAAAAATTAATGTCATTTTCGTTTTCAGCGACCCCGAATTAGTAAAAAAAAGTTGTTTTTTTTTAGGTAGCATCGGTGACCCAAAATTTTGTAAACTAGTGTAATAGACTCTGCTCATGTGTTGCTAATAAATGAAGAAAAAAGTCGGGTTCTATTACCAATATTTTGTTAACAACCTTTGCATATGCTTTTATCCATTCAAAGTCAAATTATGAAAATAAAATAGACCTAACTAGACCGAGACCAATCTCACCTCATTTTTACAAAAGACTTACTTCTAGAAATCACGGAGCTTCACCGAGTCGTCTTGGTGCTATTTCCGTTAAAAAAATTATTCGAATAATATGTTTGTTCCACAAATAACTTTTAGTTCTGACAAATAAATTTAAGCAAATTTAGGAGCATGTATTTTATGATACCTTTATAGTCTATGTTACTTTCTACAAAGAAAAACTTTTTCTCTTCCTGAGACATTTTAAAAAAAATGGAAGTCTATTCTTTGCAAGCGAATACCTAATTAAAATTTTTGCGGCACACAACAAAAATTCCCAATACAAATATAACCTCAATAAGTCATTCCAAAACAAAGAATTGTTCAAATTACGCAAACCTTTGTACTTATTAGCCATAGCCTTAGGATTTATTTGGCCCAGGGCGGAGAAACCTAAAAACATAATTTCTTTCTTTAATTATAAGTTTTTGAAACTAGTTACGCTTTATAATAAATTTTCAAATAATTGTAAGTCAAAAGTATTAACAAAACCAAATTCGATTAATGTTCTTTTTCTTTTTCTTTTCGGCTTCAAACGTAAACTTATTTATTTTTGTTTATTAGTGTTAAGAGATTATCGTTAATTATTTTTATTCTTTAGATAAGCTAACTATCTATTATTGCTAAATGTATTCTTGAACTTAGTACTTGCTCCTTTATCAAGCAAACAATAAATTTAATTTAATTGAATTTGCAAAACAGTTAATTACATGGTGTTCGTAATGGAAACTATTTAACGTGTTTTAAGCATAATGCTACTAAACAGAAAATCTGCTTTTCTTTTTATTTGCTTTTTGTTTATGTTTTTTTTATTTAATATGTATGTATATGAATATAATTTTAATTTAAATATATATCTATATTTGTTTAAAATGACATTATGTCGTTACCTAAGTATATATATATTTATGCTTATTTTTTATCATTTTTTTTTTTTTTTGTAGATTTTCAAACACTCACAATTTCACTTGCTCAATTATTATTAATCACCAATGAGTTTTCTTAAATGTTTTTTTTTTTTTGTTTTTTTATTTTAATTTATTTTCTTCAATAATATTTCGTCAACTTTGAGGTATTATTAATTCCGATTGAAATTATTTAATAAATACATTTATTCTTTTTTTAAAGCTTGTTGAATTTTCATTTTATATATGCTTTCATGAATAAATTATGGTTTTTGAAGGTCGCACTTTAAATAGATATTTTCTTATTCGCTGTTTTTAATCACACGTAATATTTTTTTTAGCCACTTAACAATTAATATTTTAATGAATTATTTAAATTCAAAGTAAGAGCTAACATATCATTGAAGCATAGAAATAGCGGAAAAAGTTAACAGTTTTGGAAGTACATTATCTGTACCTAGATCACCGCTGGAGCGCAGATTTTTTATTTTATAACACGAAAAACTTGTGAGACTCTTCTAAGAAAATTTCAATTCCTAAAAAAATGTAATTATTTCAGTTTCTATTTTTTATTAAATTATTTAAAAGGCATTTGAGGATAACATAGCTTTTTATTTTCAAACAAAAACTATTCGAAGTATGTACTATATGAAAAAGCGTTACATATTATGTAGGCATTAAAATCAAATTTTTCGTTCAGTTGTTGAATTTCATATTTATGTTTGCAACTATTCCTCCTCAGCCATATCTATTCATTAGATTTTGTACCGGGTAAATGCAGAAGTAGAATTTTCGAAGGGTTTCTAAAGCGTTCGTTAAATAAAATCATGGATGAAGCCAATCATTGATTTTGAAATTTGTATTCCAACATTTTTTTTTTCTATCGTGAAACTCCACCGAACAATTATTATTTTACAACTACAATAACGTGTTGCTTTTCTTTAGTTTGTTATGTTAGCTTTCGAACTAGTATAGTCCTAATTTAAAATTGCAACACGCTTACCACTCAAAAAATTAATTTGGATCAGAAGTACCTATATAAATTGTTTATTCATATTACCATGTTACATTGCAATCTCACAAGGATATTAATATCGCATTAATAAGACACAAGGCTCCTTTGTGCCTCAGTGATTCATTTAAACATACTTCCAAAAGCAATAATATAAAAAACAAGCTAAGTTGAAATAAAATGTTTCCTTTGAAGTCCAAAATAATTACTTTGTAGAATAAAATTAAACGAAACTAAATAGGCATCGTAAGAACTACTTGTGAAAGTTTTTTTTTCATTGTTTTATATTGGTGTTTAATTTAATTTTTTTTTGTAGTGAATTAAAAAAATAGTTGATTATGCATTCTTGCAGTACTGTGGTATCGTTCCTGGTAGTATTGTATAATAGTTCTATATAGTTTGATCAGTAAAAAATCAGTCATTAGGTTACATTCAACTGTTTCTCAAGATTTTATATTTTTGCTTGCCTTTTTTATTACTTTTTTTTTTGTTTTGTAGTTGGTTAATTTCATTTTTGTTATAAACTATTTGCGACTTTCAAGACATGACATACAAAAAATATTTTATTTTTCTTTGTTTTGTTTTTACATAATTTTTTATTCATTTTATTATCATTTTGGTTGATACGTTTCCTTTTTAGTCTAAAGGTGTGGTGGTTCAGTTACAATATTAGATTTTATAATTTCAATGGAAAAATAATATGAAGTTTATGTTGCTTAAAGTGGAGATGAAAAACAAGGGTAAATTGAAATTATGCTTTAAAAAAAAAAATATTGAGAATTAAAATAATAAATGTATAAATATTGAATACACAATAAAAAGAACTCAAAAGCAGCTTTAAACATTTTTATGACAACAGTCGTCGAATACTTATTTGTAAATAAAAACAAACTTTGTGTAATGGCGGCATTTCAAGCTTATTCCATCACATACCAACCGCCAAAATGTGCAGTTTCGTAGGTAAATGGTGCTGAAAGATGCTCACCTTCTTTCCTTCAAATGTGAACTCGTTTATCATCACTGGTATCTTTAGCTTAGGCGTCGATTATAGCAAAAAGGAAAACGAATCCAAAACGAAAAGTAATTTCTAATTGATTATTTTCGATGTTCTCATCACATTTTAAAAAGAAAAGGTACACTTATTGATGTCGAACAACTTAAGAGAATATTTTTTTGTCAGAATTCATTTTTTTTCCTGATAGGATTTTTTTTTCGTTTTAGACCAGACTCAACAACGTTAAAATCAAACGTCAATACATAAGACCTTATCAATAACCAAATTTAAAGATGACTTACATATATGTATGACTTATGTATGTATAATCCATGTTAGGGGTTCTAAATAATGCTACTAAAATATACGAGTTCATAAATACATATGAGGTAACCGTCGGAGCGGAACTTTCTCCGCAACGCATCCTTCGTCGGAGATTCAATTTTGGTTCGAAGTAGCTGTCATCGGAAAAAAAGAAAAACTTTCTCGCCAAGAACTTGTCGGAGAAAATATTAAAGAAAAAAAAAACGATTTGAAGCACTTCATCGCATGCAAATGACATGCGTTAAAGTTTTTAATTTAATTGTCTTCCAATTGAAAATTGTCTGTTCCCACCGTGTAGGTGGGAAGATTTTAGAGAAAAAAATATTGGTTGACCCATTGGAAGACAATTTTCTGGACAAATGGAAACATGAAATTTTATTTTAGAATGAATATTACAAAATATAAAAAACGTTTTAGATTTTTGCTTTATATCTTTAAAAATTTAAGTCATAGAACCTTCTGGTTTTCAATGAGTGACTTAAAATTGAAAACTTCAGGCGGTGCTCTCGGATATTCGGGTGAAAGCGATTGCTTTTTTTTGGAAAAGTGCATGACTTTATTCATCTCGAATGATCTGCCAATTATAAATTGTATAATGTTGTTGGCAAGTACATCATCCAATGTCCAATTAGTCGACAATCGTCCAATTATTTGAAAATAAGAAAAATTGTGTGTTCAGACGAGTTCACACCATTGCAAGAAGTCGGCCAATTTTTTGATAGAAAAATTTCTGTCACTTTGACAGATAAAATTGGATGTTTACATGATTGATAGAAAATTGGTGCATATATATAGCTTAGGTATAGTATATTCCAGTTCGTAACATGGCATGAAATAATGAAAACTAATAGCGCCCAGTTATCTTTTTTCTCTGACGACTGTTTCACTGTTAAAATAAAGAAGAAAATCTATGATTTATAATAAACAAAATTACCAAGCCAATAAATTATATATTAGAAATAATAAAAAAAATCTTAAATATTAAATTTGTTATAATACTAGTTGATGTTTATTTAAAAAAAATATATATACATAATATATTTAAGGGACATATCTAAATATGAAATAATAATATAGTGTTCTATTTGAGAATGTATACAGAATATGTGTTCTTTTTTGTTTTGATTGGAAACTTTATTTAAAATTTAATTCTAAATGTCTGTTTATTCGATATTTCCAAGTCTTCATGGGAAAATTCAATAACATAATTAATTTAGAAAAGTTTTAAAAAACAAAATTAATTTATAATAAACAATTACTTTTTTTTTTATAAAAAAAAATGTGTCACTGCGTAACGAATTTATATTATTTAAAATATGAATGTATTTTATAAATTTGAAAATCCTAGAAAATTATTTTGATAATACATATATTTTGTTTTAATATCAAATTGTATACAGATTGCATTAAGCATCGATTTCACATTCACAGTGAAAATGTCATCTTTTTTTTTTTTGGTTAAATCAGTAGTTACAGTTTTAAGCATTTATTTATTTGAAACGCTATTTTATTTATTGTGTTCTTTGTTAAATACAGAATATTTTTTTTATTTTTTAATAAATCAAAATTTAGATCTATCTATATATGTTTGGGTATACACAATTAAGATTTATGTGACATAGAAAATTAAAAATAAAATTAAACATGACTTTCAAATTACAAATTAAAGTAAATTATACATTATTGTATATGGTTATGATTTTATAAAAAAAAAACACAGATGCTTTTTAAAGTAGAAAAAAAAAACAAAATAAATTAACATATTAAGTTTTTTTCATCTAGAATTCTTCATATCTATGAGTTATTCTATCCGCAATACATTATGGTCTATAGATAAGAGTAGGATTCAGTGACACTGCTACAATCTTTTACAAGCTTTAGGCTTGTGCCGTTACTGGCGTTTGACAGTAAGGGCATTCTGTCACTGAACGTGCACATGTGTCGCACAGAAGAAAATGATTACATGGATCTAGTGTAATTGTGCGATTGTTTTCCTCACATTTCATGCATTTAGTGGCGGTCTCGGAATATAATACTTTTTCAACCTCTTCCAGGTCTGTGCGTAGTTTTGACTGAAATTAAAAAAAAAATTATTTAACTCAACTACTTTTTTCAAGTTCTCAAAAAATAGTTTTTAGTGTACTTTGAAATTTATAAATTTTGAATAAACAACAACAAAAACTTATTGGTTAGCTTCAATTCACGTGCACGATTTATCTTATTTTTTGTTACCGCGAATAAAATGAAATCTTCTGTTTGACTAGGCAATCTTAAAACATCTAAACATCTAAAATCAAAATAAGTCATGGTGACAAAACACAAGTTATGGCATGTTTCTGTTCCCTCGAAAATATACAACTCAAATTTAAAATTACACAGCCTGAACTTCATTTGTATGGTAGAGACGATATAATTTTAACTAACCTGCAATTGTTTAAGTTTCGATATCGATAAACTACGCAAATCTGCTGTTAAATTTATTTGTGTTTGTGCTAGGTCAAAACGCTCCTTCCAATCCATAGCTTCCTGTTTTGCCTTATCTCTTTGTAATTCAATCAGGCTCAACTACAAAAAAAAATATTTTATCAAGTTATTTTTAACACTTTATATTTCATTGAAATTTCAATTACCTTTCTATTACATTCGTCCATTTCCAATTTTAATGTTGTTTGTAATTTTATTATTTGTGCTGTTTTGTTTGTCAAATCATTGTTAAGTCTTACAACATCTGGATTGGATGTTTGTATCGACTGCAATGAATATGCAGCTGGTTTGTTATTCTGCAAATTATTATCAAATAAACTATTTCCAACGGAACTACTAGTTAAGTCAGCACGTATTGAATTCAATTCAGTTATTCTGAAAAGCAAAACAAAATATAAATGAAATCATTATTTTTCTAAATACCAATTTGAATTTAAATTAAACCCACCTAACAGAAGGACTAATTGATAAGGAATCGCCAAAACCCGGCGAAATAATACGTGGTTGAAAAAATAAACTATTGTCATTTTGGTTAGCTGTCAAAGAATTACTTAATTTTGAACCAGAACCGCTATAATTGAATACATCTGCTACATTAAATAAATTCGAATGATTTGTAGGACTATAGTTGAGCGAGCTGCCAGGAATGTTTACAGAGAAACCACCCGAATTGAAATCTATAATGAAATAATTATGATGTTAAGAAATGTAAAAAAAATTCAAAATTTTTATTTTTTTAAATTAATTTTACCTGATATTGAATTTGTTAATTGTGAATTAGGAATGTTAATAGGAGCAGAAGACCGTTGTAACAGTCCGGATTGAGCAAGTCCGGCAGAAATAGGATTCTCTCTTTGATTAGGTACAATATCTCGCATTTCATCTAAAGAACATGAAGCTGTAATTATAGATTTGTATGTACCTATGTAATTTAAATATAATCTTTTTACAGCTGGCTGCTGACGTCTGATACTTATACTATTTTATCCAACAAGAGAAAACAAAATCGAAATTAAAATCAGCTTTCTATATTAAAGTGTATTAAACTTTCGAAATTTGTTAGACGGGGAACATAAAGACTTTTTTCGCCGTGACACTTACAAGTAGAACCTAAGTGGAAAAAAACTCTTATTTTTTTCTTGCCGCAAAAAAAAAATGAAACCAAAACATTGAAAACAAATATTCGAAGAAATTTTACGAAATTATGAGATTTAGCTTGTTTTTACAAACTTCTCAACCTAGTCGTTCGTACTCGAAATAAAATTGTAGGCCCCTCCATTGCTGCAATAACACGCACACAGAAATGGTTGAGAGTTGTAAGTCAAATAGGCTCTGGTTTTTCATGGACTTTAAATTGGTCCTTGGTTACATTTGATTACATATTTGGTTCAGTGATTTATCAGATTTTGCTGATAAACCCACGTTCATCAATAATATTCACAAAAAATTACCGTTTTTTGATCCTATAGACAACATTTATGGCTTGAAGTTCTTGTACTTAGAAACAAGGATAAGATACCAAAATTTTAATTATTTTTCCACCAAAAAATTTACCATAGCGAATTTTTTTGAAAATCAGTGTTACCAGAAGCCATTTAAATAAAAAAAATGAGTTCCGGTGGTCCGACTTTGTTAAAATGTATCATAGAATGTCAAATTTCAAAGATGTTTTTGTATTAATATACGCGGTTATGCTGCAAAGCATTCGCACCATCATATGAATATTAAGGGATTGAATATTACAACGACAACTTGATTGAGGTACCCTAAAAGTTAGTTTGATTTTTCAAGAGTGCCATCTTGATCGTCGGACTCATTAATTGAACATCTTTTTGACGTCATCAGGACCCGAACCGAGTCTAAACCGCAAACGAAGTCAGCAAAATATATATCTCTGGCATTTATGATACATTCAATGTTAAATTGGAAGAAGTTTTCGAGCATAACATCTTTCCGTTTTCCAATGTCTTTATCCTTGATTAAAATGAATAGCTCGTTTGATTTACATCTTTCATGAGTCTTGTCCTCCTTTAATTTCGCCAGATAATTACATGTATAGAAAAAATAAGACTCGACTTGATCAACTAAATGCTTTTTCTAAAAAAAAATATTCCAGCTATTTTTTTTTAAATCATGCACATGCTGAATTATGCTACTTATTGAATTATATTTTATTCAACCGTGTATTAAAATGAGCCCAAACAGAAGCAAACTAAACTCAAGGAAGGAGAAACCATATTTAAAAAAAATTAGACACATTTTCTTAAAACCAACGTATGTTGCAAATGAGGACTAATTTGTATACAATGCCATATTTGTAAAAAGTTGAGGTACAATTCGGAGAAGTGAAATTTTTGGGGAACATTAAAATGGAATATATTTTGAATGTTATTTAACAACTTGTTGAAACGCACATTATTTTTTTGCCCACGAAGTTATGAGAGTAATCGAGCTATCGATTGTACATAATATGTATCAAGGTGAGTCAAACTATCAGCAGTGGCTTCAAAATCCTTGATACCACCAAAAATTGATGGCATATGAATGAGTCAAAAATTTTAAGGTTTAGAGATTCCTCACCGCACTTTTGTTTTTTCCCATATAAATTTGTGCAATTTACCATTGTTTAGGATTGTCCATCACGACATATTTCGTGTTGAGAAAGCCTAACTTTTTTTAGAATATAACAGAGTAACTTTAAAAAATATCGTTAATTGTGATTTGTTCTTAAATATTTGTATCTTACTTTTACTTGCAAATGTTTTGTGTTTTGAAAATTATAGATAAATCAAATTTGTTTTTGTATAACTTTACATAGAGAACATACAAATAAAACCCGTATTCGGAAAAACCACTCAATCCTGTTTAATGTAAGAAATTTTTGAGTTTTCGGAAGGCCAAAATAGTTTTTTTTTTTTGAAGATTTTTATCAGGTTCGAGTAGTTTTTGTTGATTTTATAGAAAATGTATTTTTTTTAAGGAAAAATTATAATACTCACATAGCCTTTCCAATGGTAAAGTGAAATTTAGAAATTTGCCTTGATTTTTATCTAGTGCATTGATTATACTATTCGAATCATTTTCAATTCCCATTAACTGAAAGAAAAACAAACTTTATAAACAACATCTTGTGCAGTTTGTTAAAAGATACATAGATAAGTTTTGGATTTTAGTTTCTTTTAATCTTTTGTAGAAATAGAAGGATGCAAGATGTGTTTTTTGTTTTTTTTTTTTTTTTTAATTATTAATTAATTTATGTTATGTGGATTATGTGGAAAAAATTTGTATTATTAAGTGAAAGGAGGAGGACGTGATTTGTAAATAGCAAGATTGTTATATTACAACTTACTTTGGCCATGTCTAAGCTTTGGAAATGTGATTTTGAGTATTCGAGGTGAGTCATCTTATTTGATGAAAATGGAGATGACGCTGATCCGCCATTCATATAACAGTCATTGCTATTTCCGTAAATGCTATTCTTTTGTTGTAATTGCGCACCAGGTGCTTTGATATGGGAATTACTTGATCCTATTGAAGAGGTACTCGCTGATTCACAGCTCTCACCATTGCCATTGAAATATAACTACGATTTTCGAAAGAAATACATATTTATTATAAAATAGTTTCTCTTCTTAATTTAAGGTTGATTCAGTTAGTTAGTTAGAATTGATAAACATTTATGTTTTATCATCCTCCTCCTTAGTTTTTCATTTTTTTGAAGGTAGTTTTGTTTTAATTTTTCTTTTTTAAATTAAAAAAAAAGTACTTAAACTTACATTTTCGCTAACTGAAATAAGTCCTTGTTTGCTAGTGTCCTTCTTAATTTCTGGTAGTGCGCTTGATATAATATCACTAAGAGCTAAATTTGTTGATGGCCCATCTATATCACGTGGTTTATCTTCTGTTAAAATATACGCTAACAAATTTGATTTCGGAGCACAATCCAATTCAGCAAGTTGTTATATGGAAAAATATACATATACACACACATAAATGTTAAGTAAATACAAAATTACGACAGTTTGTTTAACTTTTAACCAGTTTTTTTTTCCTTTAATAAATATTAAGTAATATTTGTGTTATTTCTTATTGCAGGACGACACATAATTTATTATTTGTTTTTACTCAATCTACATAGAAAGTGTTCCCTTCAGAGCCATTTATTGACGGCAGTCAAGTCAATAATTATACTCGTTTTTAAATTCTTTTGACGTTGTTTACATTGCACTGAAACCCCCATTTTCCTTTCTTTTTTTATTTTTTTGAGGTTTGAGTTAAAATGGTCGCAAGGACGACCTTAAGTTTCGTAAAAATGTTCTATGGAAATCAAAGGTTTCTATTGTAAACGAGCTTCATGTGATCGGAGATCCGTTGAGTCTTTCCGAACCTTGTCCTTGCAACTGTTTTAACGTGAATAACCTCGCTTTTGACCTTTTTTTTAATAGAAAATACAAATTTAAACAAATAAACGTGTTTCCGATTCAATGCAGAATAATTACATTCTTAATGGGCAGGTTTGTATTCCAAGATATCTCAGAATCTTAGACATATTTTCCACTTTTGATGTAAAAAATTCTATTCTCAGAAATGTCTTGATATACAAACTGTTAAAATAATATTTTGAAAATAATAATGTTTAATAATTTTTTTCAAAAATTGTGTATCCTTTTTGATTGAATTTGAATTTAATGTAAGATTGTGAAGATTCAATTTCAAAATGGGTCAATTTATGTGAGACGAGGTTCGAGTCTTTTATGTCTAAATACCAGATAGAGTTTGTTTAAAAAAAAGTCGGAGGCTTCAGTTCAATGTGAACACCGTCTTTTCTTCAAAAATCGATTAAAGCTCTTAAAATTAAAGCCATGAGGCATTTTCAAAGTTCTAACTTGAAGTCAACTGGAAATGAAACTTTTCTTTATACTTTTATAAGTCTTTATTTTAAAGTCAGTACTAAATTTAAGTCAAATAAAGTGTTGTGATGATTTTGTGGAACTCTGTTAACTTCGCGTCATAACTTTAAAAATTATTGATGACTTTAAAAATAGTAAAAGTGTTAGTCTTACAAATCTTGTTTCAAAGAAAACAAACTTCATTTTTATAAATAAGTTTCTATAAAAATTTAGACACACTAGGCTGGGTCTTATTTTGGAAGTGTTTGAATTTCTTTTTTTTCTTGTCTTATGATGAGCATATCTAATAAAAATCTGTGCAAAATTTTTTGAAATCGGTCAACATTAATACGAACCACCGAAATTGTGTATAGAAAATATATGGAGTTTTTAGTGCATTTTAGTCATTAATTAATAATTTGAAATGTATTAATCATGCTCATCACTTCTAGAGGGGGAAGACAGAAATTAGCACATTTTCAACATAAGCCCCACCCTAAGACACAACTACATATTATGCACTGCACATATCTTATAAAACCAAACTGACAGCCACGAAGACAAGAAATTAAACAAAAGATTTTGGGAAAATTATACAAAAACATACATGTCTGTTTTTTGAGAAAGCATGAATTCTTTGAATAACTTGATAACCTGTACTTTTTTTTTTGGACAGTTGGACAAAAATAAATCGAAATTTTGCTTAAATCTTCAATAAGCGAATTTATCAATATACATAATATGTTAATGATAATTGACATAAAAACTAACGAATAAAATTGTTTGAACTATGAAAAGAACCAGATTCAAATCATCAAACTTATCTGTTAAAATTTTGGAAAAAAAAAACATATCAGTTCGCTGTTAAATAAATTTGAAAAAATAAATACTAACGTTGATTACAGTTATATCATAATTTTTCTATGAAAAAAAGTTCCACAAACGTAGGAACCTGTGACATTAAAATGTTATTGAAATTAATTTACTTTAATACTTCACAAATTTGTCTATAACTATTACTCTAGTTACTGCTTACTATTGATAAAAACAAAACTATATCTTTTTTGCACCTTTACGAGTTTTTCTGAATTAGTTTTGTAAAAATCATTTGGCATTAAATTTTAAATGAATAATTATTTAATCGAATTCTACCATAAACAACATGAAAGATCCAATACACCATTAAATAACACCACTGCCAATATACATAACATAGATACATCCCGTATATTTGTTTTTTTAAGTAATTAGCAAAAACAATGAAATTAATTTAGGACGAACAAGACAAATGAAAAAAAAAGAACATTGAAAATTTGAATTGATTACTAGATGTGTAGGTACATAATGCTGTTACACAAAACAAAGTTTTTTAAATGAGATTTTGTTTTTTCGTTTGAAAATAAAAAAGTATTTTTCTTTAACCTGTTAAGCAAACAAAAGCAACAAAATTTTTTTCAAATACTTACGTTCTACATGCGCGAATGCGCAAAACACACTTCTCGGGCAGTAGCCAGCTTGTTGAACATCATTGCATTTGGTTGACTTGTAAATTTCTGGATGAAATTGTTGTTCGGTCCGAGTATGACAATACTGACAATTATCACCGGCCTCACAATTTCCCGGTTCACCCCATTCCTCGCCGTGTTTTACATTCGGACATGGGGTTGATCTAAAAGTTATAAATTATTCTCCAATGAAAAATTTTTGAAAAAAAAGTAATGATTTATCAAAAAACCTATATTTGAATTTCCTTGGACTTCTACGTTTATCTTTGCTGTTATGAAATTGTGGACATGCATAACCTTGTCTGCATAGACGTGGTGGCCTCTTGCAAGGTTCTGTCTTATAATTTGCTAAAACATAATTTGTATCCTGCCATTTGGGATCTTCGTTCATTAGATTTCTTTCTTTGTCAAGTGCATTTTGTGCGTTTGTTCCGTCTATGGTGTTTTCTGAATTTTGTAATGTTTCTAATTCCTTGATATCATATACTGGTGGACGTTGGTCTTGAACGCCATGAGCAAATGCACAATGATGACCATTTTTAACGCAATAACCACGCGAATCTGTGTCATGTACGCACATACATGTTTTGTAATATCTTAAGTGATAGCGACGTTCTGTGTCTCCAGCCGTACGGTGTAGGAATGGACAGCTATTACAAAAAAAAAGATATAAAAGCAAAATTAATACTGTAACTTCTTGATTAGAAAACTGATAAATTTGATGTAATCGGTTTGGTACATATTTATTTTGAATTCGTGGAACCACCATTTAAAAGTAGGTTTGTAGGAATTTACCATAAGTCAGGTGACAATTAATAACGGAGTATTTATGTAAATAGCAGACATTTTTAATATATGTAGAAGGGACAAGCTTTTTCAGGTAGGTTAGAAAATTCAATACGAATCCAGTAGTCGGACTTTTTTCTCTCTGCATCGAAGCTCTGAATCGAAGTGTTCGCTTTAAAGCGTATTGTTGTATTTGAACTTCAAAGTACACTTTTCCTGATGCAAAGGCATCTTGTACTTTTTTCTAAGCCAAAAAGTTATTCTTTTGTTTTGTGTTACAGTTTTGGTTTTAGTGTTATAGTTTTGGACAAATTAATTCTAAACTGAATTCTAAATGGTTTTAAGACATACGTTTGAAGATATAAGCACACATAATAAAAACAGCAATTTTGGAAAAAAAACATTTTTAAAAGTCATTCTATTAGCTGGCAATCGCTCCATACATTTTTACTTAATATTGAATCACACATGAAATATTAAGTTTTTTAATTCCATGCCAAAAATGGTGTGTCAACTTAATTATTTAAGACAAAGCCAATGGTCAAGCTTAAATATTAAGGTCAAAACAAGCACCGTTTATTATTTAGAGTCGATTTCAGAGAGAGATTAGAAATAGACACTGGATTAAATCATTGTTTAGGACATGTCTTATGCTGTTTCTTTATTTTTTCAAATATTCGGTGTTATATACAACGAAAGATATTTCATATAGGTTTTTGGAAAACGAGTTTTTCTTTTAATATAAATTAAGAGGGCTCTTGATCCACTGACAAATTATACTTAAATTATTAGGATATACCTATTCATAATGGTAAATAAGTTCACAGGATTAATTTAAATTTTGTTTTATGTTCTTCTATAAAATTATAATAAATAATGTTTGAAATTTTGAAATTTACAATTGTTTTTGCTTGCGGTGTTTCCACCGTCAGTCCATAAAAGTTTAATGTAATTTGTATGACGTCAAGAAGAGAGGGGGCAAACCATACAATTCGTTTACTGAAGAAGTACCTATTCAGCGGGTAATATGTATTTCGAGAAAAAAAAATCAATTTTTTAGACAGGTAGGTACCCTATAACTTTAAAGTGTTTGCGCGGGCCAAATGAATTAATTGACTGATTGATTGAATTGACTTCTCCTTATCAACTTGTTGGCTCATCATAAAAGTGGTTTCGTAATATACCTACCTACATATATACATATGTAAATAAATTTAGGTATTTCGAAAAATCAATATCTTTTGCCGAATCAAATAAAATAATATTATTTATCTCAATCAACTTAAATCTCAATTTTTATTCAATAAAAACCGGAAAAGAGAATCGCATCCTTTTGTCCGTAAGCATCATCATAATAACACCTATTCCATTTGATTTTATTCTACGTAGGTATTAACATTCCCATCAACCCCAAGCCCACCTTCTCTACAACTTTGCTGTTGAGGGTTGAGTGCTTCTATTATACCAACCTTAAAGCGAAAGTGCTGATGATCTAAAACGCAATGGTCAAAGTTGAACATCACAACACTCTTGTCGTAGAGTTGTTGTTTCATTCTTTTCATAGCACAGCGAACACCAGAACCAAAGTTCATACGAACATTTTCATTCATTAGTTTTTTTTTTTTTTTTGCTTTTTTGTTATTTTTGGTAGCCTACTCTTCTGTTTCCGATGCGTGAGATATAATTCCTACACAGGCGCAGTTGAACTCAACAAAACGAAGAGCAAGTCAATATAGTTAAAGCCGAAGCCGAGAAGCTATCAAAATCAAAACAAAAATAAACAAAAAATTCTCTAGGTACCTATACGAATGTGAGAACAAAAGAATTGCCTTTGCGCAACATGTCAACTACACAAAAACAATAAATAACAAAATGTTAACCAACTAAAATTATAAATTTTTGTTTTTAGAGTAACACAAGAATAGGGATGACAAAAGAAACAAAAAACCTGATTCCCGGGTTCGTTGTTGTTTAAATTTCAATAATTTTGCATTTTTGTTTATAGATTTAACTTTTAGCGATAAATGTTTGTTTATATACACATAATAGCCGCCATTGATATCACTTCTCAATTGTTTGATAAACAAACTACAAAAACACAATCACAATCACTAAAAAAAGAGTTCAGCGTGCGCACTACAAAAATCTCAAAACTGAACGTGGGAGCTAGCAAAGTGGCGAGGCGAAGCGCCTCGGTAGAAATTCTGTTTGTACACAAAAAATATTACTTTCACTCTGTTTACAATGGCAATGAAAAAACGAAACAAAAAAATAGCAACAAAATCCGATAGAAAAAAAAAAATAACAACAAAAAAGTAACACTTTTCGGTAGAATAACAAAGCTCCGTTACGAGTTATGTACATAATATTCCAATTGGGAATCCTTCGTGCTCCACATAAGGATGAGCGGGAGATTTTGCACACAAAATTTTCGTCTTTTTTTTCTGTGGATTTTTTTTGCTGTTTGCTGTTTGGTTGAAGAGGAAGATATAACTTACTCATCTCCATCGGGACATAATCCTGTAGTTTCATCATATTTGGTACAATAATTGTCTGCACTGTAATTAAAGGTACCATCTCTTTTGCGAATCGGCCGACGACGTCTTTGATTTTGGAAATGCCAATTGAAACAAATAAACGGCCGATGTTGATTACATTTGTGTTGCAGGAATGACTGACATTGTTCCACACGGAATTCCTTCAAATATCTGCAAGTGAATGGTCTTTGTTTTTATATCAAATTGAAGGTAAATAATTGGGCTATAGTTTTTTGATAAATTAATTGATTGTAGATAGGTTTACTTACGTGTAATGATTGGGTTTTTCTTGTTGTGTTGCTAACATAAGTTTATTCTCGTTCGCCATTTTGTGTGTGGGAAAACTATTGCGTCTATCCGACGCTCAAAATTACTTTAAAATGATTTTTTTTTGTTGGAATCGCAATAGAAGGCCGTGGAAGCGCTGCAAACGGTAGAGAGAAAATAAAAGTTACAGTTTGGACATCTCTGGTGTAGTGCTTTTAGGGTGGAAATATATTTAGAAATGAGTTTTTGCGTTTAGCTTGGTGCGGCCAAGACATGAATTAGTTATGGACCACAGCTTGTGCGGCATTTGGGGGAAAAGATGATTCAGATAATTCAATTTTAATAATAAGTTATTAAATGAAACATCTGCCACGTGAAACAACAACAACACTTTGTTTGATGCTTAACAGTACATTCAACTACATTTCGCCAAAAGTGAAAAACAAAAACATGCGCTATTTACAGATATCTGGGTTCTGAAAAGCTGTTTAATCTGTTAAATGAATTTGATATAATAAATCATGTTAAATCAAAAACTTAATCCAATGTGAACTAACAAACCTAGATTTAAAAATCAGGTGAAGGCTAAGCCGAACAAAAATATTAAACATTCGAATACAACAATGAAACAACATATGTTGCTATGATTGGCCTCGTTCACAAAGTTATCCTAAAACAATCCAGATTGGTTTGTGTTGTTGTAAGTCTTGAGAAAAAACAGCTGATTATAAACAGCGGCTGTTTTTTCTCAAGAGATTACAACAACACAAACCAATCTGGATTGCTTTAGGATAACTTTGTGAACGAGGCCATTTACAACAACGCTTTGTTGTTATTCATGTCGATTACAGAATCCGCAAAACTCGATCCGCAATGATTAACAGTGTAGTGTTCTCTTTTCTTCTCATGATAAATGAATAGGTGGGAAACAGAGCTCTAACTGCGGATCGAATTTTGCGGATTCTGTAATCGACATGATTGTTTTTTTGTCGTCACGGCCGTTTTTCCAAATGTTTCACATCAATGAAACAAGAAAGATTTGTTGGCTGCATTCACATTGCGCTGAGATATGCGATCTCAGATACTCGAGTATCCGTATATGTTTCTGAACGACTAAAACCCGATAGGTTAACTTAGCTGTTTGATTTGAATTCAAGTCAGCTGTTTTTGGCATTTCTCTTCAGATAGCTGAATATACGAGAATTTTTTAGATCGGATTTTTATTTTGAGAACAGATGTTTTATAATCAGCTGTTTTTTCTCAAGAGATTACAACAACACAAACCAATCTGGATTGCTTTAGATAACTTTGTGAACGTGGCCATTGTAAATCATAGCAATGTGTTTTTGATCGTCGTCAGCGAAAGTTTTTGAAAATAAAAGTTACTGAACCATGGTTTAAGAAATTGTACAAATGACCCTTGATACGAACTAAAAATTTATATTAAAATACCTGCATTTCGCTGAACGCCAGCCTTTCAATTTTCTTATTTTGTTGAATTCTTCCATTTTTTTTTGACAAGTAAAGAACCTACCAAAAGTTGCACATGTAAACAAGGAAAAGTAAACATTTTTGTTTTTAAAATTAAAAGAATAAAAACATTTGCTAGCAGTCATGACAACGGTTACCACAAATTCAGAAAAAGAAATAGAACTATGGTGTCAGCAGTTAGGAACTGCAAATACTCAAGATCTTATTAGCACGTTGCAGGTACATACATACAAACGCCAAATTTTATATCCGGCAAAATACTTGATTAACAATATTGTTCATATTCTTAGGACATATCTAATGCCTACCGGCCAGACAATCAAGAATCATTGAGCAAGATTCGGGAACAACTTTATGAACTTATTATACGTTCCTCATCTGGGGGCAGTGCCAATCAAGTTATCCTCAACTCGACTTTGCGTACCTATTTCCATATCCTCCATCGATCTGGCACTGTTGACACTTACTTCCAAGATCTCGACGGGAATCTAAAACAAGCGCCTTTCATTCTCTATGCCATGCTTAGCACTGATTATCACAAATGCTTAAAACAGGATTACTTGCAAGAGAAATGCATTTGGGCGCTTTCTAGGGCTATAGAAACCAACTTTTCGCATTTAGTCCCAGTTCTTCGGGCTCTGAATCTTCTGCATAAGAAATACAATGTCCCTCAACTGGATATATCTTTGGAAACAATTTACTCTTGCATGCAAAGCAACCGCCTCGGTGCCCGCGATGAAGCTCTGATTCTATTTCGCTATTCCACCTTGGGCCTCCAGGAATCGGTAGAACTCTTCACCTTGATTATCAACTACTGGCCTTGGACGAACAAAAACAAATACTACTTACTCTCTGTCATCCTCACCAACCATAACCTACAAGTTCTATCAAAAAAGTGCGAATTCAATGAAGAAGATTTCTTCAACGGATTGCGTCTAGGACTTAGTTACAAAAGCACCTTCTCGGCCAGCCAGAGTCTTGTGCGAGCTCTTTCAAAACAGCACAGTCATCAACTACTCAAGCTATCCATAGAAATCCTCAAGAATGGCACAGAAAGGGAAATTGTAAATTTCCACACCCAGTGGTTCACCCACATCATTCAAAAAGATGAACTCTATCGCATGCTGCAGCTCGATGATTCCAAGGAAATCTCATTCCGATACATATTTCTAGTGTGTATTTTCTCCAAACAGATTATTCTTGCTTCGAAGGAACTGGGCGAACTGGCTGGGTTTTTCCGAGAAAACTGCTTCATTCTCACAATGGACACACAGATGTATGTCTTTAAGTTTTTCGTTGACAATTTGGCCAGCTTGGAGTTCTCTAGTTCGCTAGAATTCCTTAGTGATTTTATTGAGATGCACAGGTGTACTGAATGCCCTCAAGTGCGTCACACGATTCTGGGAAAATTCCCCATAATTTTCAATTTTATAGCAAAAATGTTTTGTGCGTTAAAGTCAGAAGCCCGCGCTCCTGTTGGGGATTTCTTTCGAAAGCTCTTCGAATTGGTCTCGAAGGATATGCAGAATGCTTTGTACCAGCCTTTGATATTTTCTCTCAAAGCATTGGATAGAGTTTTGCAAATTCTCTTCTCGTCGAGCAGCAAAAATGTCTCAAAAGCTTGCAAGCTCGAACAGAATCAAGAGCTGGGTGATTTCCTAGTCAAGGAGAAGATATTTAATATTCAATTCATGAGCAGAACTGCTTTTGACGTCCTCAATTCAACCGAATGCTATGACGACGCCAGAGAATTAGTCGTCAATATAATCAAGCAGTTAAAAGTTCAGAACCTGCGAGATGCTTCTCGAAGATGTGCTGAATGCAGTGAGAGTATTGAAATCGATGAAGTTGCACAGTCTGCTATTTTTGCTAGATTATGCATCCATTGTAGTCACTACGATAGCCAGACAACAAATTATCCACGAGAACTGCTTAGCTATAGCATGAGAAGAGTTCGTGAGATTATAAATATCCTCGAAGTAGATCCACTTAATGTTTGTAAAAATGAAGGACACATCTTTGGACACATGAGCGTAATCAATGAAGTTCTCAACCAAGAAAACAGTTCACTAGGTTTTGAATACGGGGATTTGTTGAAAGTTGTAGAGGATGTTATTCAATTACATTTGAAGTTGCTGAATGCTGCAGCTAAGGAAGAGAGTACAGCAGCAAGCTTTCAGGTTATGGACGAAAGTCTACAATTGCTTATTGAAAAATCCACATATGAACGAAAGAACGATGAAGAATGTCGAAAGTTTTTGATGTTGTCCTTTTGGATGGCTTTAAAGGTATGTTTCTACTTTTTGCAGAAAGATTTTTCCAAAATCTTCATAAATCAATCTACAGGGGCGTCCTTGCCTGAAGTTATTAATATCTTTTTTACTTTATACTTTTTTGCATAATTTTATTCCATTTCTAGAAATCTTGTGAAGTTGCAACAAAAATCGGCCGTATTCTTGCAGACCAAGCAGAAGCTAATCCAAACATTTTAAAAATAGTAGAAAAATGCTTGAATGTAAGCGTTACAGTCTTACTGCGCTGTAGACATAAAGGAGCAATCGAAGCAGCTGGCGTAACTTTAGGTATTGACTCATTTAAACTCATGCTCAATAACAACAATAAGATGTTAATTGCGACTTCTATGATACTTGTTTCCATTCTCCATTTCAAAAGACCAACGTTCAAATCAAATTGTCTTTTTTCCAGGTAAACTAGTTAAACTATTGACATCCCACGCAGATGGTTCCAAATGCTATGGAATTGTATACAAATGCTTAGATTTGCTGTTTGAGAAAGTAAATCAGATAAGTACCACCCGACGAGGAGCTGGACTCACAATAATGTTCCTTCATCTTGTTAAGAATGAGTTCAGAAGAGAACGTCCTTTAACCCATAGAGCTGTTAAGATGCTGGTTAATCGTATCGAAAATGCTGATGAGGAAACTTCACCAAGCGATGTTGAAAGTATATATGAAGACGAATCTGAACAGAATTTCGATAGTGTTCATGCATTGGTTCTGCATTATCTGTGCGTGGTTGTGAGAGATACCGAACTACGTGACACAGTGTCCCAGTACTATGATGAGATTATGATGGCTGCTGTGTTAAGAATCGATAATCCCGAATGGACAATATGCAATGCGGCGTTGCAGCTTTTTGGAGCGCTTGTTCCAAAAATTGTTGGTCAAAAACAAGCCACAGAGATGGTTATACCAGTTTGTTGGGAACCAACAGAAGTAACTTTCCTGGAAGTTAACTTAAAACTACCACGCACATGTGAACATATCTTGAGTACTTGCTGCAGTGTCGGCAGTTCAAATGTATCCACAAGAAAGTTAATCCTATTCTTGGAATTCTTATCTAATGTTGAACACTTGAAGAAAGGCGAACAGTCCATTACACCCATGGTGCAGAGCTTTCGAGAGCTTTTTTGGTCTTTGCTTTCTCATGAATGTGAAAAAGTTCGAAAACTAGGCGCCACATGTTTTGTTCGAGCTCACGAGTTCCGTGAAGATCTGCCAGTTGTTCTTCTGCGATTGGCTGAAATAATATTCAAGGTTCACAATGAGAATTTCTTTCAAGGTATCTTATTTGCTATCAACGAAGGAATACACAAAATCGACGTCGAATGGAAGTACACGAGTCTACAAAGCGTTGATGAATTTCTGGAAATTTTACGAAATACATTCCGAGCATCGTACAGGTATCGCTCGCTCAGCTTTTACACACGCGCAATCTTGATGGACTTTTTCCATCTTACCGGAATGGATGTTAAAGAACAAATTGTTATGGAAATCGTGAAGAAAGAACAGAAAGTGAATGCAGGTGAAAAGCTGTCATTTGGTTTCGATTTGTGGCGAGAGAAAGTCTTGGAAAACAAAGTGTAAAATAATCAATTGCATTTAAAATAGTTTTTTAAGTCCTTTTTTTGATTTGAGTTAAAGCTTAAAAAGTATGGGCTCTAGTCATTAATTTTACAGAATATTAATATATTTACTTTTATTGTTGTAACATATACAGAGTTCTTGTTTACCTTATTCTATATAGCCATTAAAAATTGTCTGGATCAACTGAGGGTACCATCTTGGTCCATATGTACTTCTTGGCTTCGTGACATATTCTGAATTGTTTGACTAAGAATGTTCCTTAGAATGTGCGGTTTGCAGTGCTCTTCCAACCAAGGAATAACTCCAGTGGTAAGTTGTTCAAAGTTGTCCATTGGTATGTTTTGGAATGTCTCAAACATTTCGTCCATAATCGACTGGAACTGAGGGAAATAAATAAATAAAGTTTACTTTATGAGTGTGCCTTAAAAATCTTATTTTTTAAAAATTTTAATCCAATAAACAGATCCCAATTATTGCATACCACTTGAAATTTAGCTTCGTCGGTCAAACGAGCCTCAGCTGGACCAGGATTCGATTGTTGATGTTGCAGCATATGTTCGTAGCTATTTTGAATAATACGCAATGCCATAACTTCTTTGTGCAACGCTGCACTTTCGTCTTCTTGTTTTTTCTTTTGTTGATTCAAATAACCAATGTAGTCAATTGACTTTTGCAAAATCAGCGCTTTACTCAGTTTATAACCTGATGAATCATTTGGCTGGCAAGTAGGTACGAGTTCTTGCAAACTATCATAGCCCTTCTTAATTGCATCACGACGTTTCTGTTCGGCCTGAGTGTGTGCTTCGCGACGACGTTCTTTGTAGCTCAGAGTGGCACTACGATTTGTGTCACTGTCATCTTCATCATCTACAAGAAGGGACACTCTATATAGATGCGAGGGGGGTTGTTGATTATTTTTAAATGCAAATCATACCTGTGTTGTTTGCAGAGGAATTCGGGGTATGTGTACTTCCAGCACTACTGCAACGAGAATATTGCAAACTGTTTTCTTGTTCTGGATTTCTTTCGGGTTCTAATTTTATTTCTTCGTGTCGAGGGCTATTGAAGTCTGTGGACATACTTTCTGCCATTTTATTTAGATTTTAAATGGATGGAAATTTTGGAAAATTAAGGTGGAATATTTTATTAATAAAGCAATAGCAAAAGCAGATAAGTGAACACTAGATTATTTTTAGTGCGAAGTTGTAAACGTCAAAAACATATGATAAGAAAGGGCACGTTCAGGAGCTATGCAGTGCATTTTGACATTGATAGGAGAGGGCGATTCAGGTTATAGAAAAAAAATAAACTCGTCTGTTTTGTGCCTAATTTGGTTCAACATTGTTGCTCCACGAGAAAAAGAATACCATATATTGCATGTTATGAAAATTGCTCATGAAGGCTGCAGTGTTCAATAAAAATTAGCTTGCCACATCCATAAAAAGGTCACATACAAAAATATTATCAGTTTTAATATGAAAAAAAAAAAATAGCACACGTCGATGGAAGCGAAAAGCAAATGATTGAACTTTGGCCGACCACTGTCATCTTGAATATCTTATGACAGTTCTCGTTTCTTGCAGCATGGGCATTGTATATGAATTTGCATAGTACTCTCATGAACACGTTCCACACGTCGGCCACCTAGCGATCACACCCCTAACTAATTTTCTGGTTGCTGTTTCTGTGTATATACAAGTGCGCCCTCAGACGACCACACCCCACAACACAAAAACCATCGTGATGATAGTACTATAAGTTTTATATACAATGAGCATGGGCAATACCTAAGATATGTATGTGTACTGTGACCTATAGAACATTACTTCGTTCAAAATAAATTGTATAACAATAAATCTGAGGAGTTTTGAATTTTCGAAAAAACTGTTTATATTTTTTTTCCTTTTTTTTATATTTGGCATTTAATCATTTTAAATATTTTGAAACAACATTGATTTTGGATTCAAATTATCGGAAAATGAGAAAAGGTTTAAAAATTGTTTAAAAAAAAGTGAAAAGAGTCAAAAGTAAATATATACATAGATATACACTGCTTCACAAAATTTCAACAGCTGATTTGGCTTTTGGGAGTTCCCAAGAAAACCTGGGGTAGGAGCGCGCTCAGAGTTCGCACCGAGTTACATCGAACACAGGCCAAATAACCTTGGGTGGAATTCGTGCAATTTTGACTCATTCTGTACTTTGAGCATAAATTGATAATTTTTATTTATTTGGGTAAATTCCTAAACGCAACATTTGCAAACCAAAACACATACAAAGCAAATGAAGAATGCGGTTGAAATGTCAAAAGCAAGTGAAGTGCGCAAGATATTTTTGACATTTGCACATATACATTTGCATCTGCGCATGAAAATAAAATCTTCTCCATTTAGGGACAATCTACTTAGCAGGGATATTTACGTTTGCATTTTGGAACTGTTTACTTAGCATAATCTGCACAAGTTTCGCGTTTCAGAATTTGCCCAATTTGTTTCTTTTTATGTCAAATCATGAGAAAGAAATGTTTGAAAACTGCATCTTTCAGGGTATATACTAAAAAGAGGCGGAACTAAGACATCAAAAACTTAAAGTTGACTATTTGTTATCTGCTTTAGACTTTGAGGAACAAGGTCTTGCAAAGTCCAGCCTTTAAAAAATGTTTGCAATGTAGGGCTGTCAAGTCAAGTCTTTTATAAGCCATTTGAAGCTTATACATTTTTTAAAAGGATACCCTGTACGCCTGTACCATCATTAATCATGGTATCTAGTATTAGATACAAAAAAAAATAGCTTAAGAAAAAAATATACGAAATGGGTTATGCAATTAGTTTAAATTAAATTAGAGCTGTCTATAAGATTTAGATTGACACTTAAAAATATTGGAATTATCCTCAGTTAGTTGAGTTATGAGTCTATGGTAGTACAAAATTTCCTTCATCTTCCTCCTTACTTACCTATAGGTATTATTAGCCATGCTGAACCTAATAAATTCGAAATTAAAAACAACACATAAATAGTGTAATTGCTATTCTTATTTTTTATTACCCACAGTTTTAACAATTAATTTTATTTTCTTATTTATATGCTTTGTATTTTATATTAATTTTATTCTAATGCTAGTTTAATATGATTTGTAATGCCTGCACGAACTCTGTTGATTTGATTTGTCAAGAAAATATCTCAACATGATTATTATTTACTCGACATAATGTAATTATATCCACTTATTTACAAAATTAAGCTATATAATATGTAGGTAGATATAGATTTAAAAAAATATATTTTCGCTGTAATCAATTAAAACATATTGTTTCCATTAAAATAATTTAATACTTATAAATATAATAATAGTAAATAATATCTGATAGTGATTTTGTATCTATAAAAAATAAATAAATATCGTTTAGTTAGGTTTATATATGAAAAAAGTCTATGTCATGATGTGAAGAACAAACGACGAACCCATTTCACTTAGTAAATCTTTTTTTTTCCTAAAAAAGAAAAAAATTGCGCGCATTAACAAATTTTGCCAAATGTACTTTATTTGTTTTCTTATTATTTTTTTTTTGTTTAAGTCTTCGTGGTTTAAGATTGTCGTTAAGCTTATGGTTTCTTTCTATAATTAAAAATAAAATAAGGAAAAAAAAAAAACAAATATATTTCTGTTCTTCGACAACATTATATTTTTAACGGTTAGGTAAGCTAAAATGGTGGCTATGGTGATATTTTTTTTTGTTTTACTTCTTATTTTTGTATTTCTAATTTTTACTCACATCAATTGTACAATACATTCAACATTTATCGTTTATTTGTATATAATAGGTATGTGTATATATGTATATTTACACGTTCTCTTACATAGCTAGTAACATTATGTAAACTTTTTCAAATAAATATTGCTAGGTTCTCACATCCATAAATCTAAGCTTTTAGGATTGGCTCTTATTTTTTCTCATTTTTTTTTTAAATTTAATAGATACATTAATTTGTTGAGAAGTTTTTGAGTACGTATAATTGAATTCGAATGTTTTTGTTCATTAATCTCATACCACGTAGTTTGTATTATCATCTCTTAGCTCGAGTACCCTTTCGCTTATAACAAACTTTGCCTAGTGTGTGCGGGCTTAACAAGTGGGATTCGGGATCATTTCACTACAAGTACATGTTGAGAGCTTGTTCAGTGAGACTGGGCGAAAATGTTAGAGAAAATGTTTGTTCTAATCTGATCTGATTCATAATAATCGAAAAAAAAAATTGATCAATGGTATTCTTCTTTATTACGTTTATTTACTATCTCTACTCTTCATAATAAAAAAGGTTATATCCAAAATTATCTTAAACCTTCATTAATTTTAATATCGACATTAAAAATGTAAAACTAAAAAAAATTGCAAGGTTAAATTTAATGGAGAATGAAGAAATCGTCTGCCACGAACGGATCCAATGCAGATTGATTTTACAAAATACATATAGACAAAAAGGTAATAGTAAAACAAGAAAAAAAAAATTATGCATGTTCACTACAAACTTTTCGACTTTTGCTCGGAACTTATCCGATGTCAGGTTTGACTTCGGTTTTCGATAAGACATTGTTACACAAGTGAACCACATTTTCTACAATTGCATGCCTGGTACTACACGATCTTTTATAAGTAGTGACTTGTCTTCCAGTTCCTCTTTGAAATGACATTTTTATTCTTTTTGTCTCATTTTTCTTTCTATCGCACCCATTGGTTTACGAGAAAAGTGTAATAGTGTCATTTTGCCGCCACTTTGTTTTAAATGTTTATTAGACAAAAAAGTTGTAAATTGTAAAACAAACTTGTAGAAAATTTTATTTGCTAAAAATAAAAACATAGGTGAAAAAAAACATTTTGTGCGGCGATTACATTTAATGTCGATAATTAAAAAATTATTTAACATTTTTTCAGCATATTAAATAATTTACAAGTTTGTTATACATAAGTGAAAATCAATATGACAAAAAGAAAATGGCTGCCAAACGAGGCCAAGCCATATGGTAATCTAATGTCGTTTTCAATTGGCAATCCGGAATTGGTTTAAGATTCGGAATCCCAATTGAACAGTTTTTTTCGATTCTGAAAAATTTGAAGTTTGGTGTGACTGTATTAGTATTTCAAAATATCTCTTTACTGTTTGCACAATTTGTAAATTTAAAAAAATATGACCTTTATCAAGTGTGACATTTAAATCTTTGAATGTGTGAGTGATTCTGTTTTTGCTTCTGATTTCAAATCCATAAGAGAAATTCTCTTTTTTTTAGAATCAGAACTGTCACTTTTGCCCAATTGAAGGCATTCAGAATGCTTTTTTCTGCTTCCAGATTGCCAATTAAAAACGACATAAGACCTACTAAGATTTTTTCAACAACATTGGCGCATTTTTAAAAGTAAAAGTATCTTGCCTCTACCGCTTTTCGGGTTCCAAGGAATTTGTTTTAACTGTATTTTTGTCCCGCAAATGCAACTCCATTATTGGTTCGCTTAGGGTATGTTTGTGTGTATGTCCAATGTCCATGCGCCAATGCATGCCTTTTTTTCATTAAAAGTAGGTACCTTACCTCGGAATTTTCAGGCGGAAAATTATTTTTAAAACTAAAATGTACCTACAAATGCTTACCCTTAAAGTGCGGAATGAATTACAGAAATAAAGCGTTAGTAACTTTTACTAATGTTAATATCTGTATGCACTAAAGGTACCTATACAGTTATGAAAATGTGCTTTAAGGTTCGTGTATATAAATGCTCGATCGAATACCGAAGTCAAACCTCTTTGTATATGAAAAACGTAGTTACTATCATGGTGGCAGTCGAATGGGGCGACATCTAAAGTATGCGGGCAACCCTTTCTCAAATTTGTTTGCGGAGAGCTTATGAAGGTTTTAATTGATATTTATTGCTTACGGCAGTCGAAATAACATTCTCCTCTTGCTCCTACCCCAATTTCCGATGATTGAAAGATTCCACAAATCGAGTTCTACACCTAAAAAATGCAGCTCCACCACAAGGGTCGGGGCAACATTAAAAAATACTCAGTGTTTTTCATATACATACAAAGCAAACCTTCCTTCGGAGGTAGATCCCAGCAAAAGTCGAAATCCCCCGTATCTAATAAAAAAATTAAGTTTGGCTGTGGCCGACAAAGAACTGTGGTAGGTTCCATACGAAATTGAAGCGTATGAAATAAAACAAAATTCAATAAAAATCGAATCGAGCCTCAAGTTTGATACATACTCGTAGGTTGATTTTTGTTGATTTTTAGTTTTAATGCTCTGTATCTTAAAAAAAATTAGCTGGCACTCACCATGCAATGCGCTCTGCAAGCTTCTCGGAAAATATAAGAACCAAATTAAACCAAATTATGTCTCACTCTTCATGTGCATTCTTAAATTTAAACATAGGTACTCGTACATAGTATTACTTATTAGTTGTATATTCCTTTAATCAAAAATTAAACAATAGCTTTTTCCACAATCTTACCTACTCTTACCAAACATTTCTTAAGAAAATCTTACTCATCTAACTATTAAAAATTTTATCAAACATTTATACTCAAAATCTGGAATATGATTTCAAAATAAAAATCACTTGGAATACATAATATCTTGTATAGTAATACCTTTTTTTCAACTCTCTATCTGCTTTTTATTAAGTCCATCTGTTTTTTTTTTGTCTCTTGTGATATAAAATTTGTGCAATGATTTTTTCTGTTTGTTTTTTAACAAATTAACTTAATAGCTATGCTATACGTAGTATGCATTGTATGGATTCCTCTTCTGAATACATGGCAATACACATTCTAGTGTATTACGAAAAGCCTCTCTAAAATCTCGATTGAAATAAGCATAAATGAGGGGATTTAGGGTTGAGTTGAAGTAACCAATCCAAAATAAAACCGCAACAACAATATCCGGACAAGGACAGGCTTGACCACATAATGAGGTAATAACGTACCTGAAAAAAAAGTATTATAACATTTTAAGTCAAATAGGATAGTACTTGAAAAAAAAGGTTGAAAATCCTTACCATAGGAAAAATGGAAGCCAGCATAAGAGGAACACACCCATTATGATTCCCAGAGTTCTAGCTGCTTTGTGTTCTGCTCTCCAGCCTTTTCCAGGTCGAACAGAACCACCTGAAATAATAAACAAAATATTTGTGTAGGAAAATAATTTCAATTCGTTTTGTATGTTTTGCAACTTTGGTGAGTTTCAAAAAAAAAAAGAAGAAAATTAATCAATAAAGCTTTTAAGTTCACATAATGAACCGTGATTGTAAATTTAGTTAAATTGTTTTTTTAGTTGTTTAAATAGGAATACGTTTTTTTTAATATATTTGTTTTAATCAATTAATGTATTTAGGGATTAACATCATGCTGCAAAATGTTAACAAGTACTTTTATCTATGATGTGATACATTTTAGAACTGATGCACGTGCATAACGTGCAGCTTGAATCTACAAAAAAAGGATTAACATCTTCCAATAAGTTTCGATTTGTTATTAATCATTTTTGATCTATTTTTCATTTAATGGAATTATTTAGCTGTAAAAATTTAGCTTTTCAACATTAAAAGTTCATCTCTATTTATATTTTTTTTTTTTCTGTATTTAATTCTGTTTAAGAATTCTGAGAAAATTTACAACTACAACAATCTTTAATCAGTCGAAGTTTTTTGAAAAAAAATCCTGACTCTTTTATGGATAAAACGAAATTTTACAATTTTTCTCAAATATCTCACTTGTCGACTTGTTTTTCGAGTTATTAATCGTCGTCATATCCGCATTTGAACAAAGAAGTGGGCAGTTAATTATTCAGTTAGAAAACGTTTGCACTCAGCTTTTGTCACATCTCGTATCGTTTATCGCTCCTACTTGAACGAATCATCTAACACCAGTAAATTGGTTCGCAGCAGTGCGCCAGTAAGAAATCGCGTTTTTCTACTGGACTTTAAGGTGGCATTATTTATTTTTTTTTTTGTTTATCAGAAACGACCTTTACAATTGACGGAACTGAATACAAATTTTTAAGTTTTCTTTTAACTATAGGATTAGAAAAAGATTTTAAAAAAATAGTTAAAGTAAAATTCTAAAATTCGCCATGCTCATTGTATATAAATTTCTCTCAATTTAATTATAAATATTGATTTCCCGGAAACGGCTTTCCGTTTTGAATGCAGGAAAAATTAGGAAAATTAAGAAAATAATTTTTTTTGGAAAATTTTAAAATTTCCGACCAATTGATCAGTCGATTTTCCACAAATCAAATTATAAAAGAAAATATCGTTGCAAGGCGCCGACATTTTACAAAAATTTTGTTATAAATCTTTTTTTCCCTTAATAATGGTAAATTCCTGAAACTTCTTCGAAATCGTAGTGATACATTTGTCAAAACTTCTATCCTAAATAATTCGATTTTGAATGTTTTTTTAAAAAATGAAATCCGTTTCAAACATTAAATTTATTTTTTTTTTGAGACCAATGCCGGTTTTCACCGAGTTAATGAGGGAGAATATTTTGAATTAAGAGTTCCGTAAAATTATGAGCTTTCCATCCAGAATCGAATTATACATATTTGATCTAAATACTTCACAGCTGTCACATATCGAGAAGACCCATCACAAGAATAGCTTTCAATTCAAAACACTTTGCTTCAAAATAATAAAAAAAAAGTTGATATAAAAACTTTTTTAGTGATATTTTTCTGATCCAAGTATTTTGAATTTGGGGGAAACTTCTAATAAGTACCAAAAGAAATATTTTGATAAATCAATCTAAAATTGCAATAATTTTTATTCAACGTGAAGTATCCCCCTTAAGAATACTTCTATATAATAAATAAATTCATAGCGCCTAGTACCGCAGCTTTAGTAGCTTTAGTTAAACGATCTTATAGCTTAGTTTAAACGAAAGCAATATTTTTTATTTTAAGCTTTAAAGAATATATTTTTATGAAAACTTCCAAACAATTCTATAACATTTATGGAACAATTTAACACTATTATAGAACCCTACCAGCAAATCAGAGAGCAAACAATAAAAAAATTACAAATTAATCAAGCTCTAAGTTTAACATGCTTCAACGTAGTGTATATAATAATTTTTAGTTTTCAAACTAAATGAAGTGCGAAGTAAAGATTTTTGAAAATATCGCCAATTTTATTAAAATAATGATTAAGTAATAATATTTGAATGCATGAATGTTTTGAGTGTCTTTTGTAGTCCATGGCAAAAGTTTAATATAATTAAAAAAAGGCAGACAATATAGAAGGAGCATAGTTTATTTTTTATTTTAAGTTTTTACAGAACAAAAACTAAATTAAAATGAAATCTCTATATAAAAAGCCAGCGAATGGATAAATTAAGAATTTGAAATTTTGTTCGTGTAATTTTAATTTTTCTGTTCAAATTTGTTGTTTGCGTGCTACAAAAGTGTGCCACTCACCACTAGCATCGCATTGACATCCGGCGCGGTGAGGCTCCCCCCGACGCCTATGTTGCCAACGGTTTTTATGCCAAAACATTTTTCGTTTTTTCGCTTGCTCATTGGCTTGGACCTCTTCGGAGGAGGTTCGAGAAGAGCAGGTACATTTCGCTTTAAAATGTTTTGCCTTAGTCTTCTTTTTGTGTTTTTTTGTACTACCAGTGACAAAACGATGAAGTCTACTTTTGGCAGGAGCATTTTGATTGAAACTATCTATGGCCGTGTCAGTGGACTCGTCTGCATCTAGTTCATCTCCATCAATAACAATGCATATGCCACCACGTCGTTTCAAGGACGACTTTGATTGATAGTTTGGAGCTAAATATAGTGTTTTTGGATGGTTTTATGGAATGATTTTTAGGAAGCGGGAATAGATAGATAGAGAGAAAGAGAGAGGGAAAATAGATGAAAAATACAGAGATACATAGTTTCCATTAAAACATTAAAAATATTCAGCCAATATTATTATTTTTTTTGAAATGGTTCTCAAGCTGCTGTTTTTTATGTATGGTATAGTATAATTTCAAGACAATTTCAAACCAAATTCTTGGTATGGTTTCGCAAAATTATCATTTGCATTTCATTATTTCGCATTAAATTATATGGCATAACAATACTCCGCTAATTATTATGACGCATTTTATTTGTTAACCGTTTCATTATTTTGCTAAATATGTATTCGCAATTTATTATTTTGCATAGTGTTATCAATCAGCTTTTAATTTATTTTGCCTTTCAATATTTAAGGTATGAACATGTTAATGAATTCCGCTCGAAAATTTAGATACATTTTAGTGCATTTTGCATTAAATTCGCTAACGTGTATCCAAAATATTAAAAGGCAGAACAATTTTAAAGCTAAGAATAATACTATGCAAACTAAAGAAAATGCGAAACAATAATAACAATAAAAATATTTAGCAAAATATAATTTTGCTAAGCAATGAAACGGCTAAATAAAATTTAGGAAAATAACAAATAGTTGACCAGTAATATTTATACAATATAAAAATGCGCAAGCGATTATTTCACTTTGCGCCTTAATTCAAAATGCAAAAAAAATATTCCGAATCGATTAAAATTTATTTTGATAATTGCGACGACACGCGACCGACGACGGCCGGAAATCTTCCAAAAGAAGGGTAATTTAAATCCTTTGTCTAGTTATTCAGAAATTTTGTTTGTGTAATAAGTTATAGTGATTTATCTTCAATCGACATTTAACTCGAAAAAAAAACCTACAAGATGGAAGAAAATATAAATCTACTAAAAGTGAATACCAATACCGAGCTGAAGACGGTCACAATACGATAAATGTTTGGGAGCAGTACTATCAAAACCTATTTATGTTTTTTGTTGTCTTTAAAGCTGAAGATTACAAAAACAATAAGCCTGCAACAAAACTACGAGACTATAATAATAAATAAAATGTCTGTGCCATGAAAAATCAAGTTGACCAGTTGATCTCTATCAATTTTTGTGGTTATTGTTGATCCGAATTTTCATCATACCACTGTAGAAAAAAAAGAAGGACATCTTGACTAGGAATACAACTTTCAAATAAACTTCGGAGAAATATCAGTTCTGGAAAAAGAGTTGCAATAATTTTTGAGTGATTTACACTAACTATCTCCTATGATGATGAAACGAACTATTTCGAGAGGAATTCCAACTTTCTACGAAAATTAGGAACTTGCACTGTGTTCGAAATGACCCTTGAAACTTATTGGCATCTTGAAAATATATTTTAGGATAATTGGGAGGTCATTGTAATACGTCAAATTAAAAATTGGATTATGAAGTGGGAATAAATATCGGTGGTTTAAATTTTCGAAATAGAGGAAATTTGTTCACTAGCCCTGATTATATTTTGAGAGGGTGTATTGGGTTGAACTTTATCCAATAAGTTTTTTTTTATAAAAATTTCACAATAAAGCATCACATTTTTATTTTCAAAACCCTCCTCACACTGGTTGTCTTGGTGTTGAAACAATTTTGGGGGCAGCATTGCGAAGAATTTGCTTTCGAGAATGTATCTTGCAATCATGTAGCTTTTGAGAATTATTAAGATCCAGTGTCAAAATTGGGAACTAAACTAGTGAGTGAGAGGCAGAACAATATTTGACTTAGATTGCGTTGATTTTATTGAAATGAAATTATAATTCTGTTCTACTATTCCAAAATCTTCAAATTTTTTAGTTAAAATTGAACAATTTTGATCGGTGGGAACGTAGCATAAAACAATATAGTCAATGGTGGGAACGTAGCATAAAACAATATAGTCAATGAAACAAAAAACAGCGCTGCATAGAAGTATCAGCTCTTGAGCACCACCGGGACTTTTTTTTATTGATTTTCTTGCTATCAATATTGGGGTTTGTTCTTGAAGTTCTGTTTACAAAATAAACTCAAGCAATGTCAGAACTCAGTGTGTTTGAAGTAATACAAATAACATAAATATTGTATTTTGATTTGTTAAAGAATTTTGAAAGTACTGATCTTTCACTTCTAGCACAGATCAACAGATATCTTTACTTTTCGAGTAATAACTTAACTATGCACTATGCAGATAGGTTATAAGTTTTTTTTATAAATATTTGACTTTTAGAAATACCTTTGATCATAATTTAAGTTTTACAAGCCTTAATATAAATACACATTGAGAAAAAAGAAGTAATAACAAAAGCGATTAACAAAAGTCAACTTACTTGCTGAACTAGTTGAAACACGCCCCATGGGTATGTAACTACGGCTATCACTACTGTCCTGGGTAAAATTTATCACATTAACATCGTAAGTCACCACTGATGCCTGACGTTTACGGACATTTTGAATTCCATCTAAATAGAAGTGCTTGTTCCTCGATTCATCGTCGCCACAACGATCTCGTAGTGGTGATGCAAAATCTTTCTCATCAATTGATATATCGCCGCTTTTAACTGACGTTGGCGATAAAGTGGAATCCAAAATGATTTCTGGCTTTGTAGAAATAATATGTTGTTGGGCTGGCATCAATGTGGTGACCACATCCAGCGATATCGTTGACGAATCACTGATTACCTGATTCGTGTTCGATGAGAAACCCGTATTGAGCGGTGACAAAAAATAAACATTTTGTGGACTCAGGGGCTGTTCGAAAAGCTCGGGAAGATTTTTGACCGAATTCGGCGTTGTAGGCGGTGAAATTACGAACCTATTTGGTGGCAACTGATCGCTGAGCGTACTAAGCCGCTGTCTTATATTATCACTGCTTAGCATAAAACTGCTCGAGTAGATTTCACCCTGATCGGAAAGAGGTGATCCCACGGAACGGAAGATTTCCTCGAGATCATCGCTGTCGGAGATTTGGTTGGTTTTATCACAAGTTGTCGGGGGGGTTTCAGTGTCGAGGAAAAGATTGTCCGAATCGATAATTGATGCCGTCAGTGATGCTGGGGGTGTCACGGGGTGCAGAGGCGACATCAATGGGGACGTTTCTCTGTTGTTGCAACTGCTGGTGCTACAGTAGATATTGCGTTGTGGTGTTGTTTCCGAACTGAAATTAATCAGTTCTTCCGCGCTATTCTGAACCACAGGTTCACTTCGATTTTCACTTCCCAAAATGTGTAAATCCAGAAGGATGTCGGGTGTGGTTGTATTTGTAGGCTTCGAGCCGCTCTCGATTTCATGTCCCTCACTCAGCATTCGTGGGAGATATATAACACCATCCGAGTCATCTGTGTCACTAGGGTTCCGTTGTCGATGTCCAACAGATTTCCCAACTCCATTGTAGGAATGTGATAGTTTTCGATTGCGTGTTTTCCTAAAAAAATTAGACCGGCTACAACCGACTTCTTCCTCAGACTTATCACCCTTCTTTTCCAAAGACAAATAGTCACTTGTTCGTTTGGTTTTCGACAATAGATTCTTCAGCACACCCTTTTCGCTCTTGAGGGAAATTTTCTTCATTGGCTTCCCATTGAACGAGAAAATAAACTCGGAATCACTCACGGCAAAAAGTTTTCGTTGCTTCTGAGCTATTTGCTGAACATCACTTGGCGAAAGATTCGCAACTTGACCGCTCTTCATTTTTATAAAATCACTCTCGCTTAGAGCTGAACACTTAATTGGGGGCTTCGTGGCAGATAATGTAGGAGGACTATCGCTAGATTTATCGATTTGTTGCTTGAAATAGAAAAAATTATCCTCAATGAATCGCTTCAACTGTTGGTTGTCCTCTTCGATAGGCACAACACTTTGCTGATATTTCCGTAAATTCTTAATACTCGCATAGAATTCATTGATTTCATCTTTTGATTGTACTCCGATCAGGTGCAATCCTTTCTCTTTTTCACTCATTACTCTTTTGCTGGAATCATAAATATTGCTGTCTATTCGATTGAATGAACTTTCACTGTGGTTGGCAGAATTGGGTGCCAGATTGGAAGAATTCGGCTGCAAGAATTGTGTCCAATTCGTTGGAGTTGGAGCTTGAGATTCTTTTTGTTGTTGGTATTGTTTTTGATGTTGCAGTTGCAATTGTTGATAGTGCAAAGCAACCATTGATGGTGCACTATCTGTATGCGTGACTTTTTCGAATCGTTCTTGCTCAAGATCACGCAGATCGATACTACTTCGGCTGAGTCGCCGTTGGGGTGGCGATGGTACACGAAGTTCGTCGCAGTCTTCTTTTTCATTTTCACTCGGTGAGGGCAGTTCCTGAAATGAAACAACGTTTAAGTCCATAAAAAAAGTATACACTTTAAATTCCAATATTAAGCGCCATTTAAATACAAATAAAACAAAATATGAAAGAGGAAATAAAGTTAAGTTACATAACCCATAAAATACAAAATAAACAAGAAAACAAAAAAATTAAATGTAACAAATTAAAATGAATTAAAAAAATCAGCCCTATCATCGCATTCGATCGGAAAGAATCTTTCTCCGATTTCTACGAAATGTACGAATTTGTATCATTGTAGCTGTTCCGATTGATAAATCGGACATTCCTAAGAAATAAATTGAAATGTGCGTTGAAATTTTTAAAATCGAAGTAACGTGTTTCGAATTCATGCGATGCCTAGCAATTAAACGTCAAAATCAGAGCAACGCGTGTAAAATACATGCGATGCTTGACGATGCTTAAGTTCCGATTGTCTCCGTCAGCAAAATTGTTGTGGAATAATTTCCGTATGCTTCTATTTCATTGTTACGATTCGGATACCAAGAACAAAATAAACGTTCCGATCGGAACTTCTCTCCGATCGGAGATTTCTTCCAACGGATACGATGATAGGGCTGAATATCTTAAACAAAATTCTAAAAAAACATATCCCAATTCCTGGAAATATTTCATCCATACCCTTATTCGGCCTTCTATATGTACAACATGAATATAATTATTTCTTGCTTTTTCGTTAAAAAAAAAACCTTCAAACATTTAAGCAAATCTCCTGAATCTGGGTAAATCCATAAAATCCTATATTTCCTATTTACATGTATCTCAGGCGTAGGTACACTACTTAGTAATTTAATATTGCTTATCTAATGTTTTGGTATCCAACCACAAAACCTGATACGCTTAATAAATTTGGAACATTTTATTTGCTGGCATGACCTACCGCTACAGTTTCTTGTATTCTGACTACAAATAATCTCCTTAAAGATAAAACAGCGCATATACATACTTATTATGTATATTGAAAGAAAACTTTATCAGTAGTTGGTATCTCTGAACTTCGTCGGGTAGTATGGGTTCAAGGAAGATTATCCATCCAACCATTTGTATTCATTTACATTCTGTGGAAAATAAAGTCCCTTAGTGGGTCATACTTTCCTAAACTATGAACAGATTACGATAATCCTCTCATCCCCTCGATATACTATTTTCGCTTCAACCAATTTAGAACCCTTATTTCGTGCATTAATGCTTTCATTTGCTATCAGTTAAGCGCCACTTAATTATTCGCTCATTTATCCTCCATGAAATAGCAATTTGCTCGTGAAATTTGTACATTTTGCTTGTTTTGTGTAATGTTTACCTCCAAATTGCTGATGGCGCTGTGCGTTTCCTCTCTGGCTAGATTCAATTCGCACTCACTGGGATGCATGTAGCTCATATGGTGGCTCCCGATTGCGTGCTGTGTGTGACCCATGTGAACGCTATTCAGAAGGATATTAGAGCTTGTCCGACTGAGTGCCTTTCTTTGGCGCACTGCTTCCCTGAAAAAAGTAAAAAAAAAAACAAATACAATCAGGACGGCCAGTAATTGTCAGAAGTTAAAAAAAAGCATGAAACTGGATAAAAATGAACCAAAACAAAAATAAAACCTACATTAATTAACCATATATGTACTCACTTGTAGATTCTCCAATACATAACGACCATTACGATTCCGGGAATCCAAAAACTCACAGAGCTTGATATCAGGGCATAAGCTTTATTTACTACAAACGAACAGGCATGCGGGTTTTTGTTCATTTCCCGTAAGTGCTCCGCTGTCGTATACCATCCAAGGAATATCGGAGTAAACGATATTAGTGCGGGCAGGACCCACACGTTGGCCAGCATAAAGCACACCGTCTTGTGGGTCATGTTCAGTGGGTATTCCAAGGGACGGACTATCGCATAGTATCTGATGATGCACGTGTCGTGTCACGCAAATTAAAACGGAAAGAAGGGAAAAGGAAAGAGATTGTTATTGCTACTGCTACCCATATGTAATGTATATGTATTCATTTCGCAGGTGGAGGACTACCTAATTGATTCATGTCCAATCAATGGATCTGGTGATGTTATTGCTGACACAGGACAACCATCACTTTCACTCACTCAGATCCGAATATATAGTGTGCACGAAATTCACTTACCTGTCAACTGATATGCAACACAGATGCAGGATGCTGGCGGTGGAAAAGTACACATCCAGACTATTGTAAACATTGCACATGAAGGGTCCGAACAGCCATTTGCCACCGGAAAGCTCCAGGGATGCATTAAAGGTCATTGCACAGAGTGCGACTAGCATGTCGGCCATTGCCAGAGATACTACAAAGTAGTTTGTTATAACTCTGAAAAAAAAAACAAAAAATAAAAATGAGTTAACATTCTTTTGTATGTACGTAACGAGTAATTAATTAGCACAAGAGTTAAATAATAATTTTCCTGCTCGAAATTGGTGACAAATTGTGGTTTCTAAGTTCAGTGACACGCTCATATAGCTCAGTTACATTGGGTTAAGTTTCTACCATAAGTTTCTTAATCAACCTAAAGCGGCTGATTAGCCTTTTTCGTTATAAACAACTCAAACTCAAATAATTTCTTGATAAATAATCACATTTCAAAATATAATACAATTTGTAATAATAAGGGATTTAAGATGATGAAACCAGTTCTAAGTATCAATTTCAAAGAAAGTAGCTTTCACCAATTAAGTCTGCAACCTCTAAAACTAAGTTAAGAGGAAGAAGACAGATAGACATAAAATAGAGACAGGGAGACACAGACACGCTGCTTTCTTGCTCTTCTAACATACAAAAGTCAAAAAAATTAAGGGAATGATTTTTTTATCCATGTTTTTTAGTGTTTTCTGAAGGACTATATATATCTTTGTGAAAAATGATGGTGTTGAGATGAAACGAAAAGCATTCTGATGATTTATATATCTGGTTTGAATGTTTTTCATAATAAAATGAAAATTTAAGAAAAAAATTAAAATCTTCAAAAAATGTTATAAAATATACAAAATAATATCATGTATAAGAACTCAATCCATCCGTTAGAACATGATTATGTTCTACAAGTAGACTGAAAGTAAAATGCAGACTTATGTACTACTATATATATTCAGCCTAAAAAAAAAAAGAATTAAAAACTCAAGATCATAAATCTTTATTAAGAAAATTGTAGCCAAATAAAATCTTCCGAAAGCGTTTTGTTTCATCTCAATACGACAATTTTTTAAAAGGATATACTAACTCATAAAAAAAAGCATTTAAAAAATCCTAATTAATTAATTTAATTTAATTTTTTTTTTTGCCAAGTGTTACTCGTAACTAATAAGTAGAAATAAAAAAATGTTAAAGTAAACATTAACCATGAATTTTTTAATTATTTCCATTGGCATCAGGTGGAATTTACAACTTAGCGAATAAACAAGTAGATACAAGTTGCACTTGCTCTATAAGAGGAGTGTTAATTAAAAAACTGAACTTCAGATTTCAATAGAACTAGAAATTAAAAATAAAGTAGGAAATTCTTTAGCTTGGTCGTTTTTTAAAGCTTTTGTTTGTTCAGCTAACGATTATATTCAAAGAATAATAAGAATTTAAATGGACGAGATAAAAGTAAAAACATTTTTTTTGCCATGAATACAAATTGCATGACCGAGTCGTTAAGTGGATTAGAATAAACTGTATTCTGTTATCTGTTGTAAGAAATACTGTTGACAGTTGAAAAAATTGCATATTTCACTCATACAGTAAAGAGTCATTGTTTGAAAATGATCTGCCTTGTTTCTATTAAATTTAAATAATTAGACAATTTTGTAGTTAATTGAATCAATATAGTTTAAAAACTAAGCAAAAAAACCCGACTAAAAAAATTCATCAAAATCGGTAGAGCCATTTTTGTGATGAATATATTTTTGGTTCTTCGATTGTATTTTGATAATTTTTTTACTATTTTTTAAATTTAATGCTAAATACTACTACAATCTTTAGATTTTATAAGAAGTAAAATTCGAATAACAGAAAACTATTGAATCTTAATGAATTAGCTTGATGCCCTTCTTGAGGTGTGCTTGACAAGCTGTTTGACGCGATGTTTGACGCATTGGTTGGTGCGTTCTTTAACGCATTGATTGGAATGCTGCTTGGAGCGCCACTTGACAGCAATATATATTTTGTATTAGCTGGAAGAAAATTCAATTAGACATCTTTTTGAAAATATGTGGTTATCCAACAGAATGCTCAATAAGATTTTCTTAATATTGTTCTCGAAGGTCGATTGGTTTCTTGGAAAATTAAACCATTGAGAAATTTGTTTTATGTGACCCCTTCCATTTTTTGTGGTATTCTGTGTATGCTTGGATTGTCTTAAAGAATATTTTTGTTCTTCCAAATCAGATAACACTTCTAGTATGCCTAATGTGTACCTCGGTAGTAAGATAAGCTACAACTTTTTTTTTACTTAAATAATAAACCATAAGATTTTTAATATTTGAGGATCCTACTCTTATACTCCCAATAGCCATACTCGCATGGTTCTCATTATCTCATTGTTCAGAGTTCAGTATTGAAAAAAACAGTCACTTGAAAACATTTATTTACGGTGACTTGATGTTACTTAAGTTCTTTAAAGTATCTAATTGTGCAATCATTGTATTCTGTACTGAAAACCCAGTTAATTTTATGTCGATTGTCTCATTATCCTCATCTGAAAACAAAACTGCGACAGCTTGTTTTTGTAAGAACCTACACATGTAGGTACCTACATATAAAATCATAATCTGCTAGGTACCCATATTTACTTTTCTCTCTCCTTTCTTCTATTATGTTTTTTGTTTTGTGTTTGAAATTGTTCTTTTATATTTCTATGAAAACATTCAACAAAGGAATACCCCCAATTGTGTATAGTTGCTATTCAAGAACTCAATAATAGAAAATTACCACCACGCCACGTATGTATGTAGGTACAAACATCGTTCTGACTTGTTTGTATAAGTTTTATTTTTCTGTTCCGACAGTCAGACAGTTTCATGTAGAAAATTAACTTTTAATTCAAAATCACAGTCAGAGATGAATGATCAAAACCAGAAAAGTTTTGCGCTCTGAAAACTTTTACATTATGTTATCCTTTGTGCATTTATATTTTTATTTATTTATTCCACCGCATGTTTCAGCCAATTCAAACCCAATATAATATATGTATACTCACTTTACTTACTCTCTGCAATACACGTGAATCAATGAACTTTATTAACACAACTATCATTATCCCTTGGGTGTTTAAGTCAGAAAATCGTTCTCTCTAACGCAATAAAAGTTTTGACATGTATACGGATAATGCATTTCATACCTATGTAAGTTGTATGTGTACGTGAAATAAATACACGTGAATATATTGCAGGTCCGTACCGCATAACCAAAAGTTGAAAATTAATTTTTTTTAACTATTACTATACTGTTTGTATAAGGACGTATAAGGACTGTAACGTACGATCTCAGAAAGTATGTACTCGTAAACATGATTTACGTGACAATTTTTTTAAATTCTTTGTTTTTTAAAAAGTTGTGTTTTAATGAGAAAATTTTTTGAATTCTGTCACGTTTTTTACGAAGATTTATATTTTTGAAAAATGTAAGGAAACATTCAAAACTTTACGTTATGATTGAAATTAGAGATTTTTAAACTTTGAAAAATAAAAAAAATACACTTTTTTTTGGAAGTTCCAAACAGCATTACAACTTCGAAATATCCTTACAGAATGGGGTTTCTTGTTTCTTTAAGGTATTTGTAAAATTTTAACCATTACAATTTATTTACTTACATATTCACTTTCACCGTTCAAAAACTTCTATTAGAAAAGTTTCAATCAAGTTTATGTTTTAACAAATAGCTTCCGAAATGCTTCCGTTAGAATGTATACACAATTACCGAAGTTGAAAAATTATAAAAAAAGTATTATACATATTTTATTTACAATTTCTGTGAACTGGTTTTTATTGTATTTGGCTTGAACTTATTAATTCCATGTAACGAATATTAATAATAAAACAAATATTAACAATTAATTGATATTAATATCAAAACAGGAAAAACTACTAAGTATTTACGAAGAGTTAGATCTTAAAGTTATTAACCATATCCACACTCATAATCATTTACTGCATCGCTTCACTTTCGGACATTACCGCATTCTGATATAGGTATGCATATGATTTACAGTAGCTGCCGCTACGACACAGCCTTCTTTAACATGAAATGATATAATTATCACATTCAAGAAATTTATATGACCAAAATTGCGATTTGGTGGGTTTCGTTTAATCTCTTTAACCTTCGCTATCCGGAGCAAGAGCGGTTCTCGATTGCATCACAATTAGCTATGTATATTATCAACTTAGAATGATTTAGAGACGGAAATACATCTGCAGAAAATGTACACGATAACCTGCAAGGGACACGCACATTATTTCCGAGGACCTAAGTAAGTAAGTAAGCAACGTGAGCACGGGTCTGCTAGTCTAACAATGTATAAAATACATAACAAACTATTGTAAGCTTTAAAAGTACGGCCCTGCTACATTTAACAATTTAAGTTAATTTCAAATAAAAGCACGATTAGAAAGTTAAACTTCCACTTCCATGGAAATATATACTTACATAAGTTGCATTGAGATTAATATCATTATGCAACATTATATCGTTAGAAAAGAAGAAGGGTGGGCTGGGCGTATGAGATATCGCACATGAAAAAGAAACAAAAACTATGTGAGTAAGCAAAGGTGCATTTTAAATGGCGCCCAACGAAGTGAAATGGCGTGTGTTTTATTGGCAAAACTCGCTGCTCAGCGCAGACATTTTTTACATCTAACAAATGGCATCAGGTGAAAAACAAAAAAATCCTTCATCTACACGATATCTAAAATAAAAAAAAAACTTTTTTATAGTTATTTTGTTATACGAGGTGTAAAATTGAATTAACGAGTAGTTAGAGAGAGGTATAGTATCAACATCGTAGGTTGTTTTCCCACAAGAAAACTGTCCGTTTATACGACCTTTAACAGCTATCAACACATTTATGCTATTTTTATGATCGCTATTTTGTTTAAGTCTTTTATTTGTCTGAGATAAAGGGGCATTTGTATCAAATTGAAAAAAAAGGAAACGAAAAGGATATAAGGATGGTTGAATCAGACACCCCATAAAAGGACATAGAATAAATTTGTTTTAATTTTTGTTCCAAGTTACTCACAAGGGAATAACTTTCTTCTGTGGAGGCTATGCGCCAAGACGACGCACGATGATGACAAGGATCAAGAAAAAGGAAATGCCATATTTCATGTGAGAAATTTAATAACCAAATAACAAAAGCTAAACCATGATCTTATAACTTTTTTTTTTATTATTATTCTTCGTGCCGGCCGTGTTATCAAAAAAAAAAAGTAAAATAAAATAAAATAAAAACATTGAACATGTTACCAAGATAAAATGGAATATTTGAATGTTTTAGCACGTAAGGCGCGAAAGGTAGCTGATGGAATACCTACCCAGTACCCACCTATTCATAAGTTGAACCCCAAGTTGAATTTAAATAACATTGCCCTTGGAGGTATTATAAAAAGAAATAACAAGACTATCTCTGAAGAGTTTTCTCATGAGGCGACCTACCTGTTTTATCAACAACTTTGAAAAAGCGCCCAGGGGATGACTGAAGTACAAACCTATAGAAATAAACTCTATACCTGCGTTCTGCGTTTTTGAACTCATCAGTATGTGAGCAGAGTAGCGTAAAGAAGAATTATCACTTCAGTATTGAAACCAATATTATTTATCATATTATATAGCTCGTGAACGAATTTGCGAATTTGGAAAGATTTTAATAAAAATCTAATCAAATTGTATTAAATCGATTTCTGACTGGAAAGAGATAAGAAATAAGTTGAAGAAAATGTGTGCAGTTATGATACTTGCAACAATAAAGTAAGATTATTATATCTACATATTTTGAGTTATGACATGTGCTTATTATGTCAGCTGGTAAAGTTTTTGATTCCAAAGAGATTTGACATGGAAATGAAATTGGCTTAGTAGTAAATGGATTGAATTCCTTTTGAAAGTTAAAGTAAGGTTATTACAGTCTTTTCATTCGTTTATACTTTACAATACGAGTATATAATGTATCTGTTTCTTAAAATAATAGATATGTACATACTTTATGAAAAATGGATATTTGTATGTTTTTATGTTTGAAGTTAGTAAACTTTGGCACTATTTAAAAATTTCACCGTTGAAACATGAAAATATCCAAATGGCTTCTATGAGGCAAGTTTGGGTTCGTGAAAAAATTCGATCTCGAGATTTTGATCAAACTTGACACTTACCATGACAGAGGGGAGTCGAAAAAAGTGGGTCTCGTATTAGATGTTTTTTGGGCTATATTTCCACAAGTTTTATTTATTTTTAAAAATCAAAAATAAAGATACCTGCCACATTTTGACTTTCGGCAAAATCTGATTTTTTCCAAAAATTCTGTTCCGTTCCGTTGATTTTTTTTTTTCAAAAATATTCTATTCACTTAAAATAAAAAAAATCCAAATTGTAGGAGGTACCGTTACCTCCCATAGAAACATTTTTCTTTTTATTTTCGATTTTCTGAAAAACGGTTTTAAAACATCAAATATTTATAAAAAAGTATTCAAAAAAATGAGTTTTGAAAAAACTTAAACTGACGGTTTTGAATCAAACAGAAACACTTGGAGGAGCTACCGTCAAGATTTTATAGAAAAGTTAAAGACTAAGCGCCACTGGAAGGAGTCTGATAATCAGCCTAGCTGTCGTGAAGCAGCTATAACTCCAGAATGTAAGATTTTGTTAAAAAAAAAAAACATTTACAATAATTTCAAATTCCCCGAAAACAGCACCGAAAGTTTTGATATTTATTTTGAGTGTATTAGTATTAGAACGGTCTTCAATAAAACCAATAGCAATCTCACAGGCATCATCACTGCAAGTATGACAAGCCAAAACCATACACAAAATCCCTTCAATAGCAAAGTTAAAATTAAGAAATTATTGACATTACCGACCATAGAAATTGGCCAAAAATCTCAACTTATACTCGGGTCTATTTCCTCTTGTTCAAATGGGAAGGTATATTATAGATGTCTTATGGTTTGTTGTTACAAGTTTCATGGGAATTATTTAGGATGTCTTACTGTTGGATGTGGCACTACATGACGCTTTAAAGTTTGTATCTAAAAGATTTTAAAATGTTGAGGAAAAAGTATTAAAGAAGCAAGTGGAACATACAATATATTTTTGTATCAGCAAACGGCTCCTAATACATTCCCAGCAATTGCTAGGCTAACTTTTAATCAAATTAACAGAACATTCGTGGCAAAAAAAGCTGCTAATTGGCAGTCAATTAACACCTACTAATGCCGTTACAATTTACAGAACATAATGTTGTGCTAAATTTACTTTTACTAGCAAAAAGTGGGTATTGCCACTGAGATTTGTCGATTGTAAGCCAATGAATAGTTCTAAAGTATTCGATAGAGTGGAAACTAATCAAGTATTTGTAGTTAATTTAACTGCATTGATGGAAAAGTTGGTCACCTTCCATCACGCTCTATTTTGTCTTGTCTGCGTTTAACCTAAAGGCTCTAATCTTTTGTCGATGTATGGGTTTATTCAGTAATGAATATTTGCTTTATGTTTGTGGTGAGTCCAAAGTGCATATATGTACATTTTCCCTTCACCACGTGAGGAAAAATAAATAAATAAGCTTTAACTGTCTAATAAAAACAATATATTTTACAGAAATAAAACATTCGTGCATAAACATAATTATGTACTACAATTTTAATGGGTTTTTTCTAAAATTTAATTACCAATAACACGAACTAAAAATAATCTCTTCACTCTCTAATATCAACTTAAATTTGGTACCCATCCACACACATAAATATAACTGCCAAAAAAGCTAAGCGAAATATAAATATTCTAAAATCGATATTAGTTGACTGTTAAACTACTCTCTGCAAGCCAATTATAAACGTTTGGCTTTTTGTGTGTTTTTGCGAGCTTCTAACATAAATATTTTATCCAAACGAATATTGTCAGAGTTTTTGAACCAAGTTTTCGTTTACAAACGTGATAGGTATTCAACAACTCTTTCCCATCAACACACCACTTTGTTAATTTTCTATCCCACAGATATGTATGAACAAACACAACAATTTACCTACCTACCCTATCTAGCCACAAAATATTTGGATAACAAATTCGTGTATTTATAGCAAGAATGAATAAACACAGTATCCAACCCCAAGTTTAATTTCAATAACAATCCCATCGGCAGTTGGTGTTGTTTTCTGTATATTTTGATCGAAAAGCAATATCTAAGACTGAAATAAGTGGAGAACACGACAAAAGCCTATCCTGTTTTAACAAAGCGTATAAATTGCCCAAGGGATGTTGATAGAAATGTGGGGGGGTTGGGTGTATTGTATGTACGTACAACAGGTACTATTGTCTCGTTTTATGAAGGATGAAACTTCATGTCAAGCAAAAATGTAGGAACTCAGGCATACATGGAGTGACTGTAAGGATTATTGACTCAATTGTATCTAATTCTTTCTATTTTCAGCTTAGTTCTCGATTTTGTACTCGTTTGGAAATGTGACCGTCTGTCATTTGTTAAGTGAAAGTCGTATTACTTTGATCGCAATAGTAACATGTTTTTAGCCCTCCCCGTTTAATAAATAATAAATTACTAAATAGGTAGATAAAGTTTGGAATCTTGGTTATTGATGAAAACTTCCAGAATTAGTGGAATGAAATTAGTTAATGCTGGCATTTAGTAATTGATATCGATATTATCTAGTTTTCGAACTTTAACATAAATATCATTAAACAATTTTCTAATTTTGGTACATCAAAGCTTTTCTTAAACATTTTAATATATCATATACCAAAACTAATTTCTTAATATAGTCAAATTAAAAACAAACCTAAAATATTGACAGGTCGTGAATATGCCTATACCTAATTAATAAATACATGATTTTAATAATAATTTTTTTTGAAAATTAAATATTTCAAAAACGACTCGATGTATATTTTTAAAATTTTGGTACAAAACTATTTTTTAGTACATACTATCTTTGATAATTCGAACAAACATTAATTTTAAATTTAAAATAACTGTGCCTCCTATACAAACGTTAAAAAACTCTTTCGAACATTTGAAATTTATCGAACTTGAAAAACTATCCCTTATTTTGTCAACGATATTTTTTATTTCCAAAATAAACTGCACACAAAATGTCTAGCCTAAAAGAAATCTACCCTCAAGGTCAAGCCTCAACCAAACATGTTTGGTCCATGACATGAAATAAAGGTCCACATTTTTATTTTATACCTAGTCGTGTATTTTATATTTTGCGTTCAGCTTTCCTAGAATCAAAATTTACATATTATCCCAAACAGAACAATAATTTTGGAATATTTAGAAAGGAAATTTGAAATCCACAGCCCAACTACAAAAATTAAAAAAAAAACCACGACAAACTACCGATTTTTATTTTTCATATTTTGCTATTCAAATGAAATTCTCTCTAAATATTCCAAGTGGCCAACAAAAATGTATGGCTTTGAAAAAATCACTTTTGTATACTCGTTTTATTTGGGCCAACATAAATAGAAACGTGCGAAGAAAAACATTTAGGACGAATTTCTTTGAAAACAACTATGTGAGTATGGTACAAAGGATATGCCATACCATGACCCACGAACCAATGAAAAAAAAAAACTGAACAAATTGCTTCATTTCGGATCAAAGCTTCAAAGCAACTGAAGCTGGGAAACGAAATGAGAGGTATAAAAAAAATGAAAGAAGAAAGTCAAACAGTTTGGTAAAGCACTCAGCACATCAGAAGTGGTGTTATGTGAGTGAATGTGATGGTTAAAAAGAATCTGTGAATTCTATATACGGATTCACGAGAAGACCAATCTATTCGCATGCTCATGAACATAAAAGAATGTGTTCAGCTAAAATATTGAATACGGTTTTTCTTAAAAAAAAAAGAAAAATCTAAAAGTGAGGTTAGAATAAATATCATAAATACGCCATTATTAGGGTTTATCTTCCAACGATCTGATCTATGAGTACAACGCAAAGAAGTTGTCTAAATAAAAAAGTACTTGGCACTTGTGATTTTGAATTTTAGTTTTTTTTTATTATATGCCAAGAATTTAAATGCTCAATTCGATTCAATTAATCGGCCGGCGTATAAATTTGAATTTATTGTTTAAGGAAAAAATATGATTATTAAATAATTTACACATACATTTACTTGCTCTCATAGTTTTAATCTTGTTTTTTGAAATATTTAATCGAAAATAATTTTCCACAACAACATTGCCAAAAATTAAACTATTTACACTTAAAAACTTTTTTTTACATCGAACCATTCAAGATTTTAAATTAAAACAAAATATTGTTCTTTTTCTTTTTAAATTTTATATTTGACTCTTAAGGAATTGGGTTCGTAAGTTTTTGATCTTTGGCCAACATTCTTAATTCGAAATTGTGCTTTTCAAGATTCGGTTCTTCAAAATTTTGCTTTCCAAAATTCATGCATTAATAAATCAGATCAGTTAATAATACAATTTTTCTCACTAAAAAGCAGTTCACTGGAGATTACGCTCTGAAAAATAAAAGTCAAGTGCTTTTAAAGCAAGGTAAATTTTATGAGATATATCAAAGGCCCTTGTTCTAGCTTTTGAAATTGTCCTTCACGAGTAGGTACCTACATGTTAAATCTCCTAAAGAATAAATTTATTTACAGAAAATTTTATCCACCATAAAAACCACATAGTCAATATCCAAGAAAAAAATAGGTATTTAATCAAATTGGTGGCTTACGATATTTCATACTTTTGCAGGTTTACTTTTTTTTTTCCTGTGAGTTTTACCTATAGAGTTAAATTCAATTAGGAAGCTGTAGATTTCAGTATTCCAGACTACAACATATTGATAAAATGCACGATTGTATCGCACAAACTTGCACCTATGTTAAAATACTTTAGGATAGTAAAAAAAAAAAAAATACAACAACAAGAATTAATAACTTGAACTTCTAAAATGAGTCAAAATTGAATATAAATTCTGATTTGGCAGATATTTTGTTTTTCGAAATATAATTTTTCTATATGCAATATACACTCAAAAACCAGCCGTCTTGCAAAATTTTCAAAAATAAAATGATTTTTGTTTTTCAAAAATCCGAAACATATTTTTTGAAAATTGTTAAACGAAATATTTTTATTAAGAGTTAATAGGACGGATCGCTCAGATCAAAAGTACGGTTCTACCGGCACCGGTCCTTAATAAAGGTTCTTTTGTGTAAAATATATTTTGACCAAATAATTTGAACTACTTACAAAATCCCACAGAAAAAAAATACATAAAATTCGTGTAAGCCCCTCATGGTACCATCATTCTTCGAAATAAAAACAAATTAATTTCATCTTATCATCTTACCACCTTAGGTTCTATATAGATAGAGTGAAAGACAGACTGACAGAACGACACGACCGATAGTCTGATAAACCAACACAAAGACAGACAGAATGGCGGGACCCAATGTTTCGCGTTATCTATCACCATATAAAAATAATATACTACAAATTCTGATATGTATCTCGAGATAAATTTTTTTACGAATCCAAAACATACCCCATAGTCGCAAGTAGAACTTCAGCCAGTTTTTCCGCATGGAAATTATTGAATGTATTGATTGGTTATGTTGAAGTGATGAATATCTCCCTTCTTCTTCATTGTGTTTTTTTGGGCCTTTGAATTGAGTTATAAACATGCATGGAGAATTTTGTTTTATAAAATATGTACATGCAATTTTATTTTTATTTCAAAATTGTTAGATTTGCAACAAAAATTACTCCTAAATCATTAAATTTTCACATTCAGTTCATTCAATGGAACATCTGGAACAGTTATGCGTTATGGATCTACTATTTCTCCTTCTGCTATATATTTAAAAATTGTTATTGCCTCAATAAACCATTTAAACTAACGAATAAACAAATTTATCATATCAATGTAAAATAAGAACCATTATAATAAAAGCCAAAAAGTACATGTTCCTGTAATAATTCAAAGAAATGAGTCTAAAACCCTTTTCATTTCCTTAAAATAGGATGATATCTTCTTTGAGCAATTCAAGTGCCTCAATTTAAATAACTCATCCGGAATATCCTTCTATTTTCTCCATCATTGAAGGAGATTTACAAAAGTAATCCAACTACGATTTTGTTGTTTACCTTTTGATATCCATATAAAACACAATCGACTAATGGACGTTATAAAGTACCTGCCTTTTCCGAACTGAAAATTTTATGTCTTTAGGCTTAGAGAGATATACAGTGCCGTATCAAGAGGTATAGTTGTCCAAATTTTGCTTTACTGAATTCCTCACAAAAATTGTCATTATTAAAATGAGAATTCTTTGAATTCTAGTGTAAAGTGTAATGGGAAAACGTTGTAACATCTTTGAGCACAACTAAAAATGTGGATGGCAGATTAAATTTTTTGGAAATAATCAATAGCTATAACAGGAGTTGAAGAAGATTTCTCACTTACATAAATTTTACATAATTATATTATTAGAGTTGTGTTAAAAAAAATTACAATTTTCTAAGTTAATAATAGCGGTAACTTGCAAACTATACACCAGACAAAAAAAAAAGTTTTTAGTGTTTTTTGAAGGGCTGTAAAAAATTTAAAAATGGTCAATAAAAGGTGAAACAAAAGCAATCTTAAAATTTAGGCTTCTTGGTTTCAATTAATTTGTTTAATATTTAGCACAAGCTAAAAATTTTCAAAAATAATAAAAAAAAATTAACATCTGTATTTTCATCAAAAAAATTATTTTTTAAAAGTTAATAAAATGTTTTTTCTAAAGCTTTTTGTGTTTAAATTAATTTTTAAATTTACATAAAAAAGAATAAAAACCCAAGATTTTGTGTGTGATTTTTTAAAAGTTAATAAAATGTTTTTTCTAAAGCTTTTTGTGTTTAAATTAATTTTTAAATTTACATAAAAAAGAATAAAAACCCAAGATTTTGTGTTTCAATTTTTCTTGGAAAATCATACCTGTCGTCGAAAAAATAAACAGATTACAAATTGTCAGAAGGAACAAATCTCTAAGAATAATATAGGTTTTTCTTCGTAAGTCCACTACTGGTGTTTAACACAACAGTCTTCGAATATGGTTTAGTTATAGTGTATATAGAAAGTAAACCATTTATCTTTACCTTACAGGAAAATATGAAAAATAACCTCATTGAAAACATTCAATCGATATTATTTCTATATCCAAACATCCAATAAGCAAACAAAAAAGGTGTACACAAGCCCATTTTAGGCTGCGTGTATCTTCCCCAGCTTACTGGATTGTTTGGGTTCCCAAAGTTCGTCTATTTCAACAGAAACATAAACAAATGTTAGAAAATAGTTAGTTTTATTTTTAGGCCACCACCACAACCCATCAACAACCACTTCAATAGACCTAACCCTAACCTGTATAGTTCCTTAATTGATATTAAGTTGGAAAAAGGCCAACTTGAATTCGAGTTCAAGGACTTTTATGTTATGTTTCCATCAATACATCATTTAGCTTTGATAAAAGTCAATGTGTATATACTATGCATAGAGGAAAAAAAGAAATAGTGCATTTCATTTGATAATGATTCGATAGATTTTTTTATGACAGTCTAATTAAATATGACTAATGGTTATCGAATGTGGCATTGAACGAAATAAAATAAACAAATTGAATATTGACTTTGGACAAGGTTGAATAATATGCCAAGTCAGCATATGTATGACCTTCAAAAATCATCTTTTGAATTATAATAAAATACCAAGAGCCAAGGGCGGCAGAGATATATGTATGTATGTGTATGTTAACCACACACCCGTACGGAAACATCAAAAATCCTTCCTCTTTCCGATATAATCCTCAATTCAAATTGTTCCCATCAAAGCCAAATAATAGATATAGACTGATAATATCGGTTTAGCATGATGATAGGACCGTTATGTAGATATTTGTGCCCTACGGAAACGAATTCCTTTAACCGGAAACTGACTTTGGTATTTGGTAATGTAAATTTTGTGGTAGTTTAGCTACAGCTACACTTTGCGTGAAGAGCATCTAGAAAATTTTGAAATTTTCTTATTCTACCTAATAATAAGGACATAATAAGTTGTGTGAAACTCAAGCACAAAAAGCCCCGCGGCTTATTGTTACATTTACATATTATTTAACTTCGATTTCCCTAAGGACTTATGTCATGCAAGCTTCGTGAGAGATTATGTAAACTGCTAACTTAATTTTTGCTTTAGCAAAATATGGCTATATCTGGCTGTACCAGGGGAATCAATCAGACTTGAGAAATAATTTATTAGCAAAGGTTTTGTTCTTTTCTTTCATAATTGGAAAGTAAAGACATGATTTTTAACTTACTGTTACCACCTTGCCGTTAACAGATCTTGAGAGAAAAATAAAGAGAGCTATCTTTGGAACGAACTTATTTGATCGTTTTTGCTTTCCAAATGGGTACATATCATAGGGGGCTCCCTAAGATATCTGCATAGAAAAGAGCTTTGATAGAATTCAAATTCAAAAAATTAGGTTATTAAAAAGTAATAACAATTATAATAATAAAAGCAAGTAACAATAATAATGCTGAAAAAGGTAGGTTTGTTTAATTATGTTCTTTGATTTGTCCAAGCTAGGCTTTTGAAGGCGGGTTTCTTAATTATTGTGAAATGAATCTTAAATTATTATAAATGCAATTAAAGAACGAAAATCATTCTTTCACATGGTGGCAAAAAATGGTATGATGTAACTTTAACTTTAGAAATTACTGATTTGTAAAAAAAACTTTGTTTCAAAGCTTGTAGAGTTTAATTGAATATTCCAAAAACTAAAAATCTTAGGCTCAATTTTAACGCCATTTGAAAGATTGAAAGCACACCTTTTATTTATTTATATACGAGTTTATTTGCTAATAAATGGCAAAAAAAAATCAAAAAGTGCACCTGATTAATGAACTTCAAACTTGGAAATCTCAGAATCCCCACCCACGATTTTCCTAAAACTTCATAATTTTGCTGCACCTTTCTTGTCCCTGCACGCTCATGGCACAAGCCCTATACAATTTTACGTCATCTCCTTTCTAACAATTTTCTTACATTTAGGCAAGGAAATGTTAATATTTTATTGCGTACCCTTTATTTTTAATAACGCTGCACACCTTCAATCTACAATAAGGTATTAATTACCGTTTCTGGAATGTCATTCTACTCCTTTTCAACTTCAGAGAATAAACTTTCGTGCTTAAAAATTTTGCTTCCAATTCTTCTCTTGACAATTTCCCACAGGTTCTGTATTGGGTTTGGTCTTGAGACTGGCAAAACGTTAATCTTTTTTCTGTAATCCACATTGTGGCCAACTTCGACTTATGTTTGGGATCATCGTATTGTTGGAACGTCCAGACAAGTGCTATTTCCCAATCGGCATAAGGCAGCATGTCGTTATACAACAAAGGATGTCTACATACTGTTCAGACTTCATTAGGTCCTCCACTTGTCGAACTGGCCCGATTCCTTGGACATAAAAGCAGCCCCAGACCATAACCTGCATGTTTGACCGTCCCTTTAGTGTGTTTTGGATTAAGTTTTTAATTTCTTGGTCTCCTGACTTGTTGTTTTCCATGAGATCCGTGCATATTGAACTTTGATTCGTCAGAAAACAAGACAGTTTTCCATTTCTGCAGACTCCAATTAAGGTGAGTTTTTGCAAAATCCAAACGAGGCGTCTGGTTGTTGATTGGTCAATAAGTAACCTAAGTTCAAGCAACAAAATACCGAATAGGGATTTTTTTCATAAATGCCGGGAATTTAATGTTTTCGTATATAATCATTGCAAAAGAAATGTCACTTTAAATTCACAGCTGACAAACTAGCGGACAACAACATCAACTGTCAGATAGCTTCATTGTACATACAGTGAAATACCGACAGAAAATAATTGGTATACCTCAAACAGAAATGTATTTTAGTTCATAAAAAATGGTGAAAAGTGTCGGAATAAAAATTCTTCGAAAAAAATTTTTCAGGTAACAACCATGTGAAATTAAACCTCGAAAATAAAAATTGGATAATAATTTTTTAAAAAAATGTTTATCCTCAAAAAAAAATGTTTGAAAAATAAATGCAGAAAAAATTGGATAATTCCTATTTTGACTTCAGTTTTCGAACTCCTTGAATAAAATTGACACTTGTCAACTTTTTTGCTAAAGTTGAATTCAATAAGATATCTTTTTGAAAATATGTGGATTTTTCTTAAGTACTGCTCATGTAAAAATTAATTCTAAAAGTAAATTTAAACTGAAAAGCAAAATTTATTTTCAGAAATAACACCTTTCATAGATAAATTTCAAAGAATTGGAAATATTCTGAAAAACCAATTAAACGACCATTAAAAAAAATTGTATCGTTTCTGTTTCACTGGGCAAGAAATCCAATATCAACATGAGAAAAACCAATTAAAAACGAGATAGGGAATATCCTTCAAGGAATTGAACAATTTTCCAATTATTACTTTAGACTGTCAGCATGTTCCTCATTAATACCTAAATCAAGACATATATGTATGTATATTGACATTTGAACTATAAAATTGCCTCTAATTCCCAAAACAGATTGCTAAAACACTCGTCTTCTATGTTCTTCCATCAACAATAATCTTCATCATTACATACCTTAATTTTCGATTGCGCTGAACTGATATAATAACAAGGGCATTTCCCAGAACTGCAGCGATTATAATTGTAGAAAAGATGAACGCTTTAATTAGAAATATGGATAAGTTGATCCAATTCTCATCGGCAACTACTTCAGCTCCTTCTGTTGTTTCATTTCTTCCGTTGTCACTTCCACTCCCACTACCACTGCCGCTGTCCTCTGAATCCTGCACGATGCCGGTTACATTAGCTAGAAGGATACCCTGAATGGTTGTGGTACTACTGCTGCTGCTGCTACTGGTGGTGTTCAGCTGGTAGTCTAAAATCGAAGTGCTAGTGGAATTCAGGACTGCGGCAAGTGTATCAGCAATGGTGACTGTCTGCATAAAGGACATAATATCTTGTGTCATACCGAGGACAGAGCCCTTACGTTAAAACAGGCATCCAGCATCACAATCATCAGTGCCTCAAAGAGTACCAGTTGGATTTTGTACATTTTGTCGTCCTCACCGTCCTCGTGGTTGTTGGCGTCGGCGTCGGCTTGGTCATCACAGTTGAATACATAATACAAAAATAATTATGATGTAACCTAATTATTAATTAACTCCGATTGTATAGTTTTTCCAGTTTTCTGTTTATTTTATGATAAATAGCCTCCTCCGTGGACATGGAAGGCCGATTTCAAAGCCAACTTTTGCGTTGCTTCACCAAACAACATCAACTGCAAATAAATAAGAGAGAAAAAAAATATTGTTACAAAAAAATTACGACAAAATCATAAAGTAAAAACTTTTAATGTTAGAAGAAAAAGTTTTAACTTCGTTTGAATAGCAGTTTACAGTTGGATATATGTTTCAACTTTTTTTCTGTTCTTTTTTATGTCTATACACGACGACAAGTCGACAACGACGACAAACTTCAATGGAAATAATTTTTTTCTTTGAACCAAGCGATTTGCATATAAAGTGAGTCCTTTTTTTGTTACTTTATATTCCACAAATGAAATCTCCACACTTCTCTTTACCTTCAAAATTGCCAGCCAAAGGCAATTTTAAAACATACCTCTCGGTATAGCAAATATTTTAAAGTACACACCTACAAAAACCAAGGAAAACGAACGCAGCATTTTGTTTTTAAGGTCATGAATTTTGTTCTTTCAATAAAGTTCAATAATAATGCCGATGGGAATATTCTTTACAGGTGGTGAAAGTATAGTAAGTTGAAGGGATTTTTTGAATGAACATAATGACGTTTGGCTTAGCTTCCAATAGCATTTCCCTCCTAAAGCAAATGTAAAATAAAGGAAATTCTTTAAAACCTAAAACTGAGTACCACTGTGAAATATTTTGGTTTTGATCTTTCTGTTTGTTCCCATACTGTTTGTTCTAGTAATACAAAAACATTTCCAGTAAAAAGTGTAGATTGAAATCGAAATAAAATATAACTGGATTCGACAGAAATCCTTGTGGATTAGATTTTTGTGTATACCTGGGGATCAAGTCCCCCTCCTTCTGTCTTCTCTACAACCTACATAGTCCTGAAAAAACGCTTTTATCATAGTAAATTTAACACATTTTTTTATTCTTTTTTTGTATGAAAGGTGTAACTTTTATTCCTGTTCCAGCATCAGATTTTTTTTCAAAAGGTTATTGGTACAGTACATTTTACCTAAACTATATTTTCAAAGTGGTTATTCCTTTTACCAACCACCATATTTATCGGTCTTCTAGTGATAAAAAAAAAACTAATTAATCGTAGGTAATCAACAAGCTAATCGGAAAGCTTATAAGTTTTAATTAAGGATTTAAGCAAAATTTAGGAGATGTTTTCCTCCACAAAAAATGTTGCAAAATTGTGGAAAATTAGTTAAAAATTCAATAAAATAATTCTTATAATCATGGTGGTTCCGAAAACCATTTAGTTTTTTTTTTAGTCCGTATTGGAACGAATTAAGATTATCTCTGCAGTCAATCCAGCTTTCCATAAGTAAGTAAGCATGTAAGTTTTTGGGTTGAAGCAACTAGAGAACACCGGCACGGCGACGTTGTCAAAGAAGAAGATCAAACAACGAAAACAGGAGAATGTCGAGTAGAAAACTTGTGAACACATTTTGCAATTTTAAAAATGTGTCGAAAATTTAGAGCCTTATAGATTTAAAAATATAGTGGGCGGAGATTTGAATGGAGAATTCGATAAATCTAACGAATATTCTTAGGATTGTGATTGTGGTCTGGGATACGGAACTAGGAACCCTCCTGGTAAATAAATGTACATCAAACAACAGCGGTACCTTACGTACTGCAGTGGTGGAGTTGAAACTTAGATCGATTACAATCTGGTCGCCAGAGTAATGAAACCAAATGAAAGACTGGAAAATGAGTGTTGTTGAAGGAATCAGACAGATTTTTTATATGGAGACGAGGAAGATGAGAAAAAAAAAAGAGTTTTTCCAAGGAAATCAAGTGTTACAATCTTGGTAGAGAAAAAGACGAAGTGTTTCTTTTTGGAAAGTAATCTGAATAAAAATATGGACCTATGTACATACATGCAAATGAAGAGGGCGGATTACAAAAAAATGGGCCTACAAGAAACTTGCCTGTGGAAATCGAAATCACAGCTTGGATCTGCACAGAGGACACTACCAAAGCGATAAAGAAAGACGATGAAGATGAAGAAAAAACCCGTTTCAAAGATCGTTAAATTTACCCCTGCGAGGAAAAAGCTCGCTTCGGAGTGGGTACCAGATGTTGGAAGAAAGAAGCAAAGAAAAAGTGTGTCCACCTTTAAGCAGAGAGTATACGAAGAACATGATTTGGGAGCTGGAGGAAATATCTGCACTAACTGCTAATGGAAACCATGCGATTCAGGAATGCCAACAAAATTCTTTGTGAATTGTGTATTGGGAAGGACTTTTTCCAATAATTGCACCTAACAACGAAGAGGTCGCTGTGTTCAATGTCCCCAAATATATTAATGTGAGGGCTTTTAAGCTCAAATCCCCAATTAAATATATAAAGTACATACTCTTATACCATTAACTTCCCTGGAAATTAATAGAAAAAGTAACAAAGAAAGCTCCTACATATATTAAAAAAATAAAAAAAAATAACCTTTTACCTTTTTTTTTTACAAATTCGAACGTAAAAAATCACTTCACATTTAAATTAGAATACATAGAATGAAATTAAAATATAAGAACTCTAAAAGTTACATAAACACCTGCTAAGCACAAAACTCTAGAGATTCAATAAGGTGGGTAGTAGAACACACATCACAGCCAACGGCTATGTTTTTTTCAAAATATAAATTAAAATCAACAATTATTCGACAATCATACCTTTTTTCTTTTTCCTTAACCTTTGTTAAAATGAAAAATAAAAAATAACAAAAATAACATTAAAAGGAAATAAAGTCGCACATGTGAAAAAGGCGTTATATTGTTTATCGCTTAACGATGCTACACCCAAATAAATGAAGGATCAAAACCGTCTGAGGGCAACACCTTCGTTTTTGTTTTGTAAAAAGAAAAGGCATTAAGTTGGAAAGTAGGTGGTGAAAAATCGTTTACGATTGAATACTTTCAAATTCAAAAATGTATGTGTACATATGTGGGTGTATGTAACATGTGTAAGTCCGATTATAATATTTTTGGTTTTTCAAAAAACGAAACTTCAACAAACTTTTTTATTATCAACATAATTCAAATATATAAAGAAAGTTTTAATGTGCCTGAAAAATTTTCCAAGAACTCACTTTAAATACTGATTAGCTAAGATAAAGAAATAAATTCAAGGTTTATTCGGGTGTAATAAATCATAAACGTTATTTAATTCAAGGAGTTTGCGGGTACTCCTATCACATGAACAAAATTATAGAGTACCCATGTCCTACTACACTTCCTGGAGGTGTTTGCGTTTGTTTCCTTTTTCCTGTCAGTAGTAGCTAAGGGCAACACATTAATTGGATTACATTATATTTTTCCTCAAAGTCCCTACAGATATAGTCATATCATGATGAAACAAAATACTTAAGCTTCTGGTTGAGATCCCAGGGTCTTTTTTTATAAGGACGAACCTAAGGCCTTTTGTCCTGGAGGTGTTTTAATATTTTGACGGACAGTATGATATATGATAAGATTATAATATTCACACAAAAAAAAAGTTACTCTCTGGCTGAGTGTTAGAAATTAAAGAATCCTCCCAAGTAAAGGTGAGAAGAAGGCGCGCAAAAGAATGTCAAAAGAATCCTTTGTAATTCAATTTAATACACCAAGTAATTATTTTGAACCCAGATATGTACATATGTATACCTTGCTCAATATACAAAAATTGAATCGGGTTTGCATGTAGAAAATTGGAATTTCGTATTATAGAGGCTAAAAATATATAATAATGGACTTTTTAATTAGACCTTGGAACTTTTTATGCTTATCACCGTTCATCGAGTCCTTCAAGAGTTCGAGGAATGCTACAAAAAAAAATGTTATATGTATATTTTGAAATTTTATGTTGAACAAAAGAAGTAATTTGGAATGCGCGAAAGTGAAAGGAAAAAAGTTTTTGTTGCTGTTTTTTTTTTATTACCAACCAAATTTTTTAATAAAAAAGCTTTAAGGTTTATTGCAAGTGTGAAAGGTTTACCCCTTGGGGGCTTTTTAAGAAAGAAAAAAAAAATGTCTACTAATACCCAAATTGATTACAATTTGCCTTGCGTCGACAGGGAAAAATTCATATAAATGGAAAAAAAATTCATCCCAAAATGATATAGGAAACTGAATTTTTTTTAGTCTCGACAAATTAGTAATTTTGTTAAAATAAAGTCGAAAATAACAAAGCAGTTTAATATTAAATCAGGTTTACAGCATATTGTGTTTTTTTTAATAATGCTATAAAGATTTATAGAGAGGCTATACGAATGAACAAGAAACTATTTCAGAGAACAGTTTAATTTCGTTTAAGGCTTATTTATTATTTAAGATATTTGCGTTAGGCGTAAGACTTACTATACCACAAAATGCTTCTTAATTTATCTACGTAATTCACCAACATTAGAAGTATCACTTATCATAGAGCGCTTCTCAACCTAGCCCTTCGGATTCTGAATAACATTGTAGGTCCCTTCAGTTCCTGCAATAACACGCACACAGGAACATATTGAATAAAACATTGATGTGAATCGAAACTTTCAATTAGTCCTACAGCAGTTTGTTTGCCAAATTTATGATAGAGTAACTTCTCTATTCCATAGAGGAGAATAAGCTCGATAGTTAAGGTATGACATTTTTGTTTATAATTTGAGTCTTTGTTGTAGTCCCATTGCAACAGTGTCCCAAAACAATGAAACATCCGATTTTTTTTTATTAAGAATAAGAGACATCAATAAGTATTGATGATATTTGCGGGTTGGGGTCAAAACCCCGAAAACCCAAAATCCCGAAAATCCAAAATCCCAAAAACCCAAAAATTTTTTTGCTACCATCAAAAATTGAAATTGAGGCTGCATGTACACAAAACTTTTTTTGCGTAATCGCAAGAATTCATTTGTTTGAAAAAAAAACACTTTTCATATTCCCTTCTGATTACAAGGTTTTGAATTTTATTTTGAAAAATCAATATTTTGAAAGCGCGAATAATAGAATACCATTTTTTTAAATATGTACTTAAATTGTTATTAGATTATTTTATGAAAAAAACTGCACACTTGGATTCTTTAACTAACAGTGAGGCGCTTATTAAGACGTAAATTTTTTAAAATTTAGTTAATCTCACATAGATTGTACGAAAATGATTCAATAAGATTATTATTCTCAATCATTAAAATTAGATTAATACTGTAATAAATCAACTATAAGAATTAGCACTACCTATATTTAATTGCACTTGTTGAATTATTATTGATTCTTCCCTTAAAAAAAAAAATTCATTACAATTTTCGATAGAAATAAGTTCGGTCTTACATGAGTTATTTGACTGGAACTTTAGTAGTTTAACTGTAGTTCGAGGGGCAGACTGACAAAAAATGCGTTTGCTATCATCGATATGTCAAGTCTGATCAATATTTTATTCCATTTAGAAAATAGCAAAACCCGGGCTCGCTCTTTAAATAAAGATGGTGGCAACCCTCAAGGGTTTAATGGTCAAAAACTTCCTATAAAGTACATTAATAATATGGTAGCGAAAAAATTGGTTCCCCATCTTCATATTAAATTCCCAAAGGCGTCATTACCTACTAATATTACTAACAGAAGTACATTTTTTACTTTTTGAGATACAAATGTTTACAATCAAGAATATTCTTCTTTGGAAAATGAAGGTGCTAGGAGTCTATAGTTTGGTGATTTAAATTACTATTAGTTTAAAGGTGTGAATTAAATTCAAACATTTTTAACAATAATTTTGAGCAAAAAACCATTGTCACATACGACCTCGGAGAATTAATTTTTAACTCACGGATAAACCCTTTTAATTCAGCTCCTTGAACTGTAAAACAGTTATGATCGTTAGCTTAAACAGCACACATGTGTTTCTCATCATTTCACAGCAGTTAGCTCTACTTCCTTTATGAATGTAGAATTTACACAACAAAAATATTTCTCACATTACCAAAAATGCTCATTTTTGTTCTCTTCCGTCCTCATTGGCTGGCACATAGTTATATGTGTATAGTAATCTTTCAGCCACATTCCTTATTTCATGGAATAGGATAGGGAGTAGCAATTTCAAAATAAAATGAATAATAATAAATCAACATATGATTAATGACTTAGGAAAAGTTCTTAGGAATAAATATTATATATACCTTTACGAATACCTCCTTACTCGTTAGGGATAAGCCTGATATGCCTATCCTTAACCAATTTATTAGGTTCATTCCGTTCATTTTCATTAAATACCTCAAATGAGGGTTAGAGAGCCTTTTTGTCCTATAAATTTATTAAGAGCCCTTAAATTCTCAATTTAAAGAACTTTATATAGGTATTTAATACCTAGGCAAGTTATTATGAGCAGTTTTAGTTTAGAGATGAAGTACGACTATTTCAAATTTTTTGCATTTTATGTTAATGATTTTTGAATATATGTATATTATATAAATTTTAAATTAAATACAGGTTTTCAGGAGGAGCTTCTGATCAACATTCTTTGTTTACCTACATATTCCTTACAATTTATACTTTACGGCAATAAAATTTAAGAGATCGGGGTTGGTATGAATTCCAGAAAATGTCACTGAAAGTTCAGATGAGAATTACGTATATTATAAGATACCTTTAGGGCATCTTAAAATTTAAATTTCAATCTCTCAAAAACGATTTCAATAAATATGGATACTATTATATTCTCTGAACTTGTTTGTATTAGGTATAGTAAAATAAAAGGTAAGAGATGTTTTCTTGAAATTTACGTAAAGTTTAATAACGTTTTTGGAAGAATAGGCGCACTAAAGGGATAGTTAACATTGATATAGGGACAGAAATCCCTGATTTAAAGTTCCTTTAATATCCCACTGTTTCATTCAGTAAAACGTTTTTCTTTGTAAATAATTTGAATACCTAGTTCTCAATTTAATCAAACCTTCAGTATAAAATTTTTAAAACTTAAGCACCTATTGAAAATCAATTTATTCAACCTCATGGGCCTCTTAAATCAGCCATATACCGTACACGATGCAAGCCCCACAAAAATTCTCCGTGTTAAAAGCATCCTTTCCAATCTACTATCATCACACTACAATCGCCTGTACATATACCTACATTCTGACCGTATTAAAAAGTATTCAAATTGAATTGAATCGGGTTAAAAAGAAAATTGCAAACATTGGCCACCATTAAGACCAACATTTACCATATAAACCCATCAGTGCCTCTATTAAAGTCCACATTCACATTCACCATCGCATCGTATTCTTCCAACCCAACCAACTATACTCAGCGAATTCCAACTAAAAACCACACATTCTCCACCCAACAAAAACGAAACAACAAAAAAAAAACCTCTGAACTTCTCTTCAAACAATGGAACATAAAACCCATCTCCATACAGCTTATGGCATACTTTTCTACTGTAAGCATTTTAAGGACTCCAGATTCTGTTAGTTAAGCCAATGCATCATTGCATCAGCATGACGACGACGACAATGACGATGATAATGATGATGATGATGATAATGATGAAGGCTTCACTTTAGTTAGAACAAAACAGAAAAAAAAAATGTATACAATATCAGTTTAAATTATCCAGCTGTCTCGATGTTGTTGCTGTTGTTGTTGGTATTCTCAGCAGTGCATCATTATCGTTGGAAGATGAGTTTAGTTAAACTACAAACAAAAATTCCAACTATTTTTACGACAGTTGAAGGTTAAGATATTTTTGTTCTGAAAAAGAAAACAAGTACTATTGCGTTGTACCTAATAGGTCTTTATGGATTCTGTTAGGAATTTGAAAAAAAAAACAATACGGTATCAGCTTGTCAAAAATTGTCAGGAAAAAGATGTGAAGACGGAAATATACCAAGATATTCTTGTTTTCAATGTAATAGTTCGTTTTCTCAGAACACCAACAATAATTCTTCGAATGCTAAAAACGCTTTTTCTTCCGAAACTGTTCAACTGCACACAATTCAAAAAATTCATGTAAGACAGAAGACAGGAACATCATCGATACTTTTACGTTACTCGAACACCCACGTAACGTAACCTGTATCTCACTCTTTTATCGTTACTTTTACGGTAAGTGCTCTAATGAAATAGCAAATTGCATTGCTCCTCTAAAACGTTTCAACCGTAATACTCGAACCCAATTTCGGCGGTACTGTCAAGTACAGGGATTCGTTCTTTAGCCGTACTACGCGAATATGTAACTCCCTTCCACGCTCTGTCTTTCCCACTCATTGTGATATACTGAAATTCAAGACTTAATGTTCACCGACATCTCCTTTCACATCCCCTCCTACTTACCTAAAGCTCGCACTGTGTCTCTGACATATAAAGGGTACATGCAAACCCACTAAGTGCGCACTAATTATAAAAAAAAAATTTCAATAATTCTTTTCCGGAATTTTTTTTTCAAAAACACAAAAATAATTAATTTTTTCTTTAAATTTGAAGTTTCTTATATAAACCTTAGAAATATTAGAATCAATAACTGACTAAAAATATTTTTCAAAATCCGAGAAAACAAATCGATTCAAAGTAATTTTATATCAATTTATAACCAGCTAAGTCCGAGTTCAGCTGGAACTGGCTGCGAGAGACGATTCTTGAATTCGTAGTTATGGTCTTCTTGTCCCCAAGATCATTTTCTTCTTAATTATTATTACGGAGTTATTATTGGAGACAATTATGTTTTGTTTTAACGGTTATGAAAGCTTTCGCTAAAAAAAAAATCAATTTCCGTCTAGGGAATCGCCTTAAAACCTTGAGTCTAGAGTTTGAAGACAATCGGTTAAGTATGTAGTTTAGGCTGTAGTTCAAAAATTGTAGAACATTGAACCCAGTGTCACTCTAGTCTGGGTTCGGGGTCACTGTGGTATTGAGGGTAATGAATGAGTTGTTGACCTGGCTAGGAAAGGATCAGCCTTTCTTAATTCTCTCGGGGAAATAGTAAACATTCCTCTTAGAGTTATGCAGGGCAGAATCAGAGGAGGAGCAACCTTAGCAATCTAAAATAAGTGCAGAACAAATGACATGAGTGAAGCTTGGCAACCCTTTCAATTGTCACTGCCGTAGCTGTGAAAATCAGCGGAAAAGGAACAACTTCCTACTTCCTCTGTAAACGTCCTGCTTTGGCCAAAATGAGAACCAACTCAGTCGGTCTGCATTTCTATGTCGACCACAACAAAGGAAGTGGTTCGGATTAGAATCTCAATGTTTTCTATAACTTCTTCTCCTTGACCCTAAGATCGCTAAGATTGTCAACTTCGGGCGGAGTCAAATGAGTTTATGGTATCAGAATGGCACACTTCAAATCTAATTGAAAAACCGAACTGAGAGCTTGGGGTCGCCATTTCTTCCTACGTTCCTACCAAGACTTTGTAGCGTGCTACAGTGAATATAGAAACCCACGACATCTTGTAAAATGTTGTCTCTAATATTTGCATTTCCTTTGCTTTAAAATCTTCAACAGTATCATGTCATATCGATGCATTACGTTCTTATTTGGCGGGTTCTCAAAAAAGGATGAGGTGGAGGTTTAAAGATGATGATGGTGAATTGCTAAGATTCAATTGAAGAGGATTCCAGGATACTTAAAAACAACAAAGAATAGAAATTTATTTTTATATTCCTTTTTTTCGTTCTTATTGTGTACATGTCTGATTCTCGTGGGAGCAGCCGTCTTTAGTGTTGATACCTAAAGTGGTATAATTTTTTTTTTCAGGCAATCATGTATTTATTTTTGAGCTCACTCCGTGGATAAACTCATTTTATTTATTTTTGTTATATGAAGGTCTATTGTTTATATGTGAACCTACATATAGTACTATGTAGTAATTCCATATTATATTTACTTATGTACGTATTATGTATAGTATCCAAATGTTTGCACATACTTTTTGGTATAAATGAAGGTTTTTTTTTTGTTCTTAGTGAGATCTGATAGGCCGATCGAATAAACCATAGAAGCGCCTTGAATGTGGAATGTGGGGAACTTAATGAACCATTCAATATGACTACCAATGTGGGAGTTGTACAAATTAATCTCCTCCGAGCCATGAAATAAACGACGCATTTACATGGGTAAAATATAAATAATGTTAAGATGCTTACCGTAATTGGATATTATTTTTGTTCACAGGTGTTGTGGAAATAAAATAATACCTTGAGAGTTTGTTACATTGATCAAAATGAAAGAATGAAATATTTATTGGGAATTTTTTTATTTGGAAATAAATTTCATTGTGGTTTCTGGGAAAAGGATATTTTTGTTAGGAGATTCGGAAGGGATATTAAAGTTTGAACCTATATTTGCAGACTCTCAGACTAAACAGTAGATTAATTAATTGCTTTTGAGAATGCAAAGACCTTATTTAAAAAATTTGGATTGTACCGAGCCATCATACTCATGATGGATCCCTCATAAAAAAAAACTGCGTTCGAAATACTCTTCAAAATATGGAAAAACATTTTTAATCTACTTCGATGTTGAATCCGTGTTTTTTTATTGATGCAGCATTTGGAAAGTCAGATCCGCTGTCACTATACAAAGCTGAAAGCTCCTAAATAGATGTCTGCGAAACACTTTGAGGAATTTCAGGCTCAACCATATATCAAATGATGAACTTCGGCAGAACGGGTCAACCAATTGGCTCCTTCACACGAAGAAAGGGTTGTGTTGTGAGTGCATTGCGAGTCAAATAATGCAATAGAGTTCTCTCAAGTAGACATTCTTACGAGTAAGGAATCAGCAGTGCTGGGGAAGAATTTGGAAATAGCTAAAATACATCTCCAGAGGCCGTTGACGATGGCGAGTAGAATTAGTTGAGCATCCATGTACCGCAAAGGGGAAGCTCTATGACATTTTGAGCGATGTTGTCTTTTTTGTAAAAATATTTTTAATTTACTCTTTAGAATTTGTTCAAGACAATACTTTGAACAAACATTTTTTCTCTTCTTTTAGATAATAAATTTGGACTGCATTTCCAAGTTGTTGAAATATTACTTTGAAAGTTTCAGTAAAAATCTTCAATTGCAAAGTGGTTTCCAAGAGATGCCAAGGAGGAAGCTAAGTGCCACAATTACTTTACAGATTTGGATGTAATTTACAAGTTGACTTCTAGGTCTTAATAAAGGCAATTACTGTAGGGGCACCAAGTTTTGAGTGCCTTCGACTCTAACGATTTTGTTGAAATTTTGTATTTACGTAGATAATGTATTACACTCCAAGTTAATTTAGAAAGGACAAACTTGTGCAAAATGGCTTAGCTGTAATTTACCTATAGGCTAGGGACAATAACCTGCAGGCTCTTGACAAATAAGACTGTTTACTAGTGACATTCTTTCGAAAAATCTACCGAAGACCTTAGATGTACTAAGCTTTAATCTTTATAAGTCAATTCAAATACTAACCTTGAAGCTAAAACAATTGCTTTTTTTAGCCTAAGGATTAGGAATTTTTATTGAAATTTCTTTTATCCTGTTTGATAAACATTTTTTAAAAGTCCTTATCATTGTGTACGAGAATGTTACTGTAAAGCTCCGAAAAAAGAAAATTCTAGAATTTAGCCGTTAGTTGTACATTTTTGAACAAAGTTAGTTAAAGCTTTATTTTTTTTAAGAAACTTGCTTTTTTAACGGCGTCTAAAGATTTAAACTCTTTATTTTTACCATGTATTAAAAATTAAATTGTTGTGGTAAAAGTACAGAATTAAATATGAAAACAAAACATTTCTAAAACTTACCGGTAAATTCTAGAATTTTCCTATTTTGGGATCCTATAGTAACATATGTACCTAATCTACCATCATAAATACAAGGAACAAAGTGGAAACATTATGTTATTTAAATAAATAAAAAAACATGATTATGTCCTTATCTCAACCAATATTGTTATATTATTCATATCCCTAAAAATAAATGTAAAAGGGTCCTTTTTATTTTTGAAAAATGAATTTTTACGAACAAAGCAGCATATTAAATGTTCCAAACCTTTTTGAGGTAACCCTTTTCTTTCGGGATGCAAATACTAAGGAATTTATATTAAAATAATATATAATCGATATTATCTACATACATAAAAACTCATACAAAATGAAAAAAAAAGTCACAAGCATGAGAAAAAAATCATTACTTCAAAATATAAAAAATGAACAAGCATATGAGTTCACTAAGAGTTCAATTATTACCAAAGTAAAATATTTATTTTAATAATCCTATTATTTTGAAGGCCATAGGTCAAGCAAACCATAAAATTTGTGATTCAAAGAATGCCAAATAAGCATGATTTTGTTTTCTATTTCTATGACTAATATATTATATGTGGAAAGTTGTGTGTATTTTTGACAGTGTTCCAAATATTAGCTACAACAAAAGCAAATCTTGTTATTATAACATTATGACATAGGTTTGAAAGACATTCAACAAAATCAAAAATAATAAATTCCTATCAATGCCTTACCATTTAGTCGTATTTTGAGTATTTGAATTATCCAATTTGCGAACTTCTGTCGGATCATTTGTTCAAAGGAAACAAAACAAAAAAAGATTTGATGTTGTAATTTTACATACGAGAAAATATGGTAAGCTAACAAGAGATTTGGAATACCAAAACTGCTAGATAAATTTTTCCTTGAAAATCAATATTTCATTTCTTGCTGAAGGTTAGGTTTCTATTTTTTTTTTTCGACTAATGGGATTGAGGTTTCTCGACCCAACCACACTTATGAATGAGTCTTCTTAGATTTATTGTGATGCTCATTTTAAGGGGTTCAACAAATTTCCCATTTCATGTTGATTCCTTCATAGAATTTCCAACCATTTCCCTCATGATGGAGATGTTTGGTGGTATTTTATGTGAATCTGGAGCAGTGTTCCATATTTTTTTTTTAAGTTCTTTATTCGTAGAATTCTGCATTTTTAAATGGTGAGGAATTCGGTAGTATTTCATTCAAATAGCTTTGTATGTGCCTTTGCAATGCAAAGATATTACTTGGTTGGTTTTTTTGTTGGATGAATATTGCGAGTTGAAATAATTTTCATCAACATTTAATTTCGGTCCTTTTTTGATTTTTTGTTTGTTTTTTTTTTTTAAGGTTATGTAGGTATTTATTGTATTATGCATACTATGGTTTATGGTTGAGATAATGTGGGTTTAATGGTTTCTTTTACAAGCTCGAGGTTATTTAAATTAGGCCCCAAGTAAAAAGTTTTTTTGGGGAGAAAATAATTTGATGGGGCTGGCAAGTTTTAGTGACGTACACACTCACCAATTCATGTGTAATTTCACGGAATCGTTTTTATTTACTTTCTGGAAAAAAAACAAAAAAGCTTAAAAAAAAAACAAAAATGCACGACTGGGTCGCATCAACATACTCCTTTAGAATAAACAGAAAAAATAACAAGAATTCATCAAAAAAAAAAAAAAAAATGAAAATATACTATACCATTTTCAGGTCAAATATTTGAAGATTTCGGAGTGACAGAAGAAAACTTTATGGGGATTCTGCTGAAACTAGATGATTTGATTGAGATTTAAACGAAATGGCATGCCGATGCCGCTTTGAATAATTTCGCAGTGAGGCTATCAGCTCTAGCAGCTTTGTTGGACTTGAGCTTGCATACTGCTATCTTCACTTCGTCCAGGTTGTGTGGGCCTATGTTACCTACATAAATCAAATATTTCTATCTCTATAACCGCTGAATCGGGATCATCATCGCCCTTATAAAGCTTGGAGAAGTATTCTTTCCTTTTCTGAGCATTGACTGCGGTTCAACTAAAAATCAGAAATCTCTAAATTTTTGAGCTGGAATTCAACATTTAATTGCTAAAATAAACCATGAATGATGTGTGAGCTAGAAAATGAAGATGCTATCTAATGTATCGAAAATATATGAGTTTTTGCAAAGGTTTTTTTTAAATATATTTTTAAAATAAGTACAAATATACAATTAAAAGTAAAAAAACATAAGAAGTACTGTTTAGATTAATTAGTTTAATCCCTACTGTTCAATGTTTTTTTTTTTTTTTTTGAGATAAGCAAACATAACAATTTCGCCATTAAGGGTGAAGTTTCAAGACTTAGTCATTTATCGGTCTCGTGGCCAGCTCTAGACAGTTGTTGCTAGTACCTTAGTGTGAAGCAGTGCAATGAGAGAGTTGTAGTCCCAGTGTTCCAATCAGGAGATTCTGCACCAGGACACCGTTGTCAGTCAAAATAGAAGAAGAATGTATACAAATACAAAATCGACTAAATTTTAAAGCGGAATATAAAATAAACGACTTGAAACACAACTTCTTAATCCTTCTGTGGGAATAATATACAAATTGTCTGGACAGTTGTCTCGATTTGCATGGACGGAAGGAATGACTCACAACAGTTGAAAATTATAAAAAAAAACACACAAATATATATTATGCCAGTAAGACCTAGGGTCTTATAAATTAGGAATTGTTAGAAGGAATAGAAGGATAGGACAGAATTTTTTTGGCACAGTGGATTGAGAAATTAGGTTTTGATTATCTCATTAAATCCCCAGGAGTGGCGTTCAGTTGAGAGAGTATAGAATAAATTGCTGCCTAGACTGGGGATCGAACCCACACATCCAGGGTAGTAGTCAAGTACTACCTCCACTGTGCCGGGCCCCCCTCCATTATTTTAATGATCATTTTGGTGTAAGTATACACAAATAATTAAAATATATAAATATTGCCGTTTAGATTAGGTACAAACAAAATGCACTTTGGAATGAAATCGGATTGAAACAATCCTTTCCGGCCAAAATTTTGGGTTTTAAATATAGTATCTGGTTAATTTTTTTAGAGAAATTTTCAATTAAATTTTTTTTTTTATTTTTTATTTGAACTGAGTGAGTTTTCCATTTGAACCAACTATGCATCTATTCAACCTTCTTTCAAGGAGAAACAAATTTGATAAAAAGTAAAATATATCTCCAAAGACTCGGGTCCCTTACAACCAATGTTAACTGTACGTATGTATATCTGCCAAAACATCAACCGTCTGAACTTTTTATTTAATTTTATCCCAAACTTATTTATGTTTATTATCATCTCAATTTTTTTCTTAACGAATACATTCATATCTTATGCCCATTGAACTGCCTCAACAGAAAGAACTTTAATTGAATGGTCTGCAGGCCAGATAACAAAAATAAAATCTTGCAGATTATGCAAAGCGAAATCATCACACAATTATTGCGTTATTTTTTTTTGTATGTAACTACTCTTATTTTTTCAGGGTTTTGTAAATTTCAAATCCTCCTAAAGCAAGCAGAAGTCTAAGAAAAAAGAAAATTCAACTTAATATTATGCAAAATCAGATATTTACAATTCAAACAACTTGTCACGGCAATTTAGAAAATTCCGTCTTATCTCTTAGCAAAGAAGAAAACTTTCAAATAGTACCTACATAAATGTTTTACATATTTCTGTACACTATTTCAACTTCTTCAAGTATATAGATATGTACGTATAAGTACAATGTAAGCTTATTTCTATATTTTCCGTTTTCAAAACAATAAAAGAAATTGTTTTACGAAAACACATCACATTTAAACCATCTATCCTTTTTTGTTCTTCTACGTTGCCTCCCTTAAAACTTTCACTAAAGTAAAAAAAAAAAATAAAATAAAATTACGCAGACATTTGTAAACCTAACGAAGCACAAAATAATATAATAACACAATCTTGTTCTCTATATAAATCCACCTTACTCACGTTTGAATGACACTTCAGAATTTTGTTACAACCGAATCATTTCACTTTCAAAAAAAAAAAGGATGAAAAAGAACAACTTTTCCCTTAAACGATACATGATAGGAATTACACGTTCAAAATTTGATTAAAAAGCGGAACGACATGTGTGTTAGATATTGAAAACTTGACTTCAAGACGAAGCAACTTTATGTGAAATACACAACCCATACCCACCCCGAACGCACTCTCCTGATGTCGTCCTCGTCTGTGAAGCTACAGATATACACTACAATATGAAATGGAGGAAACATTACCTTTTCCTCCCCATATACTCCACAATGTCCAATTTGTGTCTAATGTGTGTTATCCGCATGGGATCACATATCACTCCTGCCAGGTTAGCATAGATACTCGTATATTATATTCGACATATGTGGGTGTTTCAAACGAAGCGAATGTCAGGACATCGCCGCCATGCTATATCACCACAAAACAAAAACAAAAAAAAAAAATAAATTTAACCTCTTTTAGTGTCGACAACAACAACAACAGCATTTGCTAAAACGAAAAATACAGGGGGATGGGTTTCATTCGAGAAAACGGATTTGCTAATTTATATAAAGTGGATTATTGTGCTTGCGAATCATTAACGGGTGATGAATTGCTACTAGAATAGAGAGACAAGCCATGGCACACCCCCTCAGGATTATTTAATCAGTTTAGAAGGCAAACAAAAAATACAATCTCGCACTAAAAATGGAAATCAGTCAAAGGCAAAGCATGCAAATAGAAGCAGAAGGGAAGCGTAAATATATATCTATAAGCACAAAGAAAAAAAAAAAAAAACAACTACTATATACACAGTGTCCTTTTTAGCTTGTTGATTGTTTGTTGTCAACAAAGAATTGAGAAAAGGATTTACTGATTTACCTAACTACCTCTAGCTCTACGCCTATTTTAGCATCCTGACACATTTGCAAAAACGATTTTCTTAGGGGAATATTATGGGATCGTAAAACATCTACTTTTGAAACTGTTCGTAAAGTTGAATGACCAGACCAGAAAAGGTAAGAATAAACATACTCTAAAATTCCATTCATTTTTTTCAGGGAAATTGATTGTATTTGTATTAATAGTTTATGAGAATGAGAAACTCTTGATAAACGTAGAAGTCTGCTTTTAGAAATGTTTTCAAGAAATCTTTCGATAGAATATTAAAAGCATTTGAATGTTATTGTTGTGTCAGATTTCAAATGACAAAAAAAAGGAATACAAAATTCTTTCACAGATGAAAGTTTAAATTTTAATACCGGAATTTTCTATTGCGAATTGGCAGAGAGGAAGATTGCTTGGCTGAGAATCGGAAAGTCTCTGACGCAATACTAGGAAGAAAAAGAAGTGGCACATGGTAAAAATAATAAAACTAGATGTCAAAAATAATAAAACAGTTTGTTTTGGTCGGCGGACATTTTGATTTGGTTGATTTCTCCATTGACTTGGATAAACGATATTTAACATATTTTCTCTGTGCAGTGCATTAAGGACAATATTCGATGTAAAATTCTGAAAAAGTCACCAATCTCAGTATGTTTTTGCACTGACCAAACACTACGCCATTCAGATACCGATATCGATAAATACGAGTATTAAGAAAGTATGACACTTAACATTTTGTAAAGGTGGCCCTAAACGACGAACTTGCCTCGCCGAGAGTGCTCGTTTGCATTTCCCCTATAAGGCGAACATATTTTGCGAACATTCATTTCGTTTCGATATATTCCAAGAACAAACATCATGTGCGACAAAGAAGCGCAACAACAAACTTCACAGGTTTGCTGTAGAATATGGTCCTACACGGCGGACATTGAAGCCAATACGAGACAATCGAAATATTTCGCTAACAACGAGCCGTTCGCGAACTAGACCATACACGACTAATATATAGCGAACACGAGCATGTTCGGCGAGCATGTTCGTCGTTTAGGGCCACCTTAATTGAAGAAATATTTTATGAAAAAAGTACCTATGTATGTATGTATCATTAAGAAGTAACTGTCAAAAAGTGATTTAAGATATTTGCAAAACTACGATTGAATCGAAAATCGATGGTGTCAATATATTCGTTGTTTCATATTAATTCATTTCTCATATCGTCGTGAGAACGTCTCGGACTGTAGTGTTAGAGGGGGTGCAACTTTGACTAGCGTCATTAAACCAGAACCTTAGCTCACTGTGAACAAAATGGCACTAAGGTTTTTTTGTTGTTTTAAAAATTAATATAAAGTGAATGAACTGGAAATTTCTATAAAATTTGACGTATTCAGTGCAAGAGTGATTTTTTGTTTGTGAAATTCGAGTTCGTGTTATCCAAGATATTATGCAGGAAATTGTAACTCTAAATGCTATTGCCACACAATTTAGTTGGAGTTATAAAAGTTCGACTTTTTAAAAACTAATAAAAAGGAGTACATATACGCCTGAGTTCCCTAATTGATAGAAATGCAAACTGAAAGTCTTGTGAGAGATACATGACTCAAAAAGCTAGTTTAAAGTTGAGGATTTAAAAAAAACGGGTATGCATCAAAAACCGTTAAGACTAAACTAAATAGTTACAAGTTATGAAATTTTATAATGTAACAATATTTAAAAAATAATGTAATTGCAGTATCAAACGCGGTTCTTCCAAGAATGATGGCTATTGAATACAATATTTTACCAACTAATTGAAAAATTACAAAATATGACCCAAAATCTCTCCGAGCATTTTTTTTTGTTTGTTATTCATATAAGAAATGTTTTAAAAACAAGTTTTGAAAAAAAACGTAATCATTGTTAATAAAATATTTCACTTCTCTATCGTAAAACTCGAAAACAAAAAAAAAATTAACAGAAAAAAAAAACGAAAAAAATGTTAAACTGGTATGAGTTCAGTTTTTTGAGATCACAACAACAACTTTTAATACAAAATTTGGCTTTCTCGAAAAGGAAACGAACAACTCTGATGAAACTTCTTATGATCTTTTTTTTAACTTCATTCTCCCCATAGAACTGTATTGATTTACAATTATCTCATTAACAGTTTTTAAAGTTAAAAAAAAATTCATATTAAAAGTAATTTGAATCACATATTATTTTTCTTATAAAAATACTTAGCATACTCATAAAGAAATCTAGTATTTTAGACAAAATGAAAAGTATGGCGAATGCAAAAATACACAAAAGAAAGAATATAAGTTAGTACGTACGTCAGTAGAATCACTGAACCGATTTCACCGACATTTTTTATTTGTGTACCTATTTCCAACGAGAAAGCTTAGAAAGCAGTTTTATGAAAATCTGTTCACATGTTCACTTATGCATTTATCCATCGTTGGACTTAATTTTAATACCTGTGTCATCAATTGCAGAAAAAAGCAAATTAAAGCTCTCTTTGTCTTGAGTTGGATAAACATTTTTAAAACCAAAATTGTCAATAAATTCAATTACTGATCTTTTTTACTTCAAAAGCAACTGTATGCGACCAGAGAATGATATATATTTTTCTTCTACAGTATAAAAAATAACTTAGAAAAAACCCACTGCCTATCTTTTCTTTATCTAATGAGGATTGATAGTTACCGCTGTTTGTTGTCCAGTGTCATTATTGTAAGTGAACATTGAGGGATCATCTCACAGCAGGTGATGGTCTAACAATTTTATATAAAAATCAAATCATTCGATTGAAAAATTCAGTATCGCTCCAATCGATTCCCAGTACAAACGACTCCAATAAACCATCACAAATAGTTAAGATGTTTTTCCCATTTGTCCTTTTATTGTTGACCTGCTTAGCCAACAGCAGTCATTCAGAGGTACAACTACCATACTTGGTAGAAAATGAATATATAAGCTCGAATGGACTTGTGAGTTTTTGTTTGTTATTAAATTGTTTGTGTTTAGATTTCAGAATCTACTCCAACTATGGAGAAACAACATGAAAACCAGCAGGCACAGAATACTGACTATGATAGCAGACAAAGGCGGTTGAGAAGGGATCTCAATGAGTTGAAAGACGGCAATGACATTTTCGAAGACAACTCAGGAATGTTCGAAGTAGAAGGTATTCCACAGCCTTTGATGATGTTCTTGCAGAAAATGTGTCAACGTAAGTTAGGAATTTAAAACCAAGTTCAAAATCATATTTTTTTTTCAAAACACTTCTTTTAGTTCAAGCTAAGCCTCTTCGCATGAAAACCCCACGACTTGGCAGAACCATCGACTTCGACAGCGATGACGACCGAATGAGGTTACCTTTTGGGGCGGGCAGAATCAACAAGAAGAACGTACCCTTCAAGCCACGTCTAGGCAAGCGAACATGTCTGTGTGATAACAATTAATTTCAAAAAAAAAAAAAAACTGTATTATTAACATAACTGAATAATGTGTTAGCTATAGAAAAAATTTAAATGCATTAAAGCAACCAACCGATGCGGGACTGAGGACTTTTATTTTCAATATTCATGGCAGCTCATAGTGTAATTTGTATCCGCTTCTTTTTTGTGTGTGGTTCGTCCTTTCATCATCACATGCGATTTATCTTTCCATTTTTGTCGTCGTAGTCGTCGTCGTCGTCATAGTCATCCTCGTGGTTGCCGTAAATAGTAGTTGACGCCGCTCGAAGGGCTTTTTTAGGGATTCACTCAACGTCCAGTGCATGTGACTTTTATTGATTGAAAATTCATTGTGTGCTAACGCCACCACAGCCGTCGGCTTATAGTAGAAATCCACAGCATAATAATACCTGATCCGTTCGAATCAGCAGAGGAGTTGCCGTTGGTGCTTCAGCGCTAAAGCTGAGGCTGACACATGCTCTTCGACCATCGAACCCATCGGCTTTAGAGTGTTTTAATATTTACAAAAGGATTTGTGACGCGCGGTTTTGATAAACTATGTATATGTAGCAAGAGCAACAAAAGTATAAGCCCATCATCAGGACTCACTCACTCTCACTCAATCAATATAATAAAAAAAAAGATGTATAATTTTCATCAATATTTTGTTGTTTCGAGCTTTGGAGAAGAGATTACTTTGGAAATTGATTTTAGCCTTCACACAGTGAATAATGTGAAAGAATTATTTTTTCGACATAAACGCCCTTTTGTGTCGAAGTTCTTAACCTTGTTTTATGTGTGGTGTTAACAAAGATCTATCCATTCAGGGTTTATATTGATTACAAATTCTGTATTTCAATTTTGGGTTGAAATATCTTTATCTCTTAATTAAATGTGATTTATTATATTATTTCCTATTTCACATATTAGTGTAAATATTAATCAAAAAATTTTGAACCCTATACATTCCACACGAATGTTGCCTTACCTTAAAAAATGAAAAAAAAAACTAGACTCTGACTCATATGTACAATATGTTGACCAGACGATATTTGTTCTTTTTTATAAACCATGAATAAATATTAACATCGTGTTAGCCAGTAAATATTGAGTATTGAAGGATATACATACACACCAAGTTCAAATGGTGAAGGGACAGGGTTAACATAACACACGGAGCCGTTATTGGATTTTCATAGTGATTTGTGGTCTACTGACTTTTGATATACATCTCTTCGTACAAACATGGGTTGGGTATGAGAGAAGAGTTGGTTGAAGAAGTTTCTTTCGAAATGCTTGTTATCGTGAAAAATTGGTTGCTTGTGGCTTTGAGAAAAGGTTTTGAGAATAAAATGTCAGCATTTAAAGGTCAAGAGATAATTAAAATATCGTCTGGATCATCGTAAAATGATTAAATATCATTCGTCTTAGTTTTTGAATTTGTCTCTTGCAACAAATGTCCTTTATAGTTTTTCTTATTCCGAAAAACATTCTCTTGTAAGTCTCGGATCAATTTGAAAATTCGATTTTTTTTATTTTAAAAGAAAAAAAAATGGTTGACTTGAAATTTAGTGGAGTTTTTTTTTCCAAAGCTCAAAAATCTTTTTTAATCAGCCCTATCTTCGTATCGTATTATTTTGTTCATAGTATCCAAATCGTAACAATGAAATAGACGCATACGGAAATTATTCCACAACAATTTTGCCATCGGAGAAAATCGGAACCTATGGATCGTCAAGCATCGCATGTATTTCACACGCGTTGCTCTGATTTTGACATTTAATTGCTAGACATCGCATGAATTCGAGACACGTTACTTAGATTTTAAAAGTTTCAACGCACATTTCAATTTCTTTCGTAGGAATGTCCGATTTATCAATCGGAACAGCTACCATGACACAAAATTCGTACATTTCCGATCGGATACGATGATAGGGCTAAATAATTTGGAGTTACCAATAGATGTGCGGGACACAACGATACAAATAGCTAAAATTTTCTCCCCGGCAGAACCGTTCGCATTTAGCTTTTAGCATCAATTTAATGTTTGGTCTTTTTGTAATAATTTTTTCTAGCTTTATGTAAACATTGCGAAATAATTTCTTGTTGAAAAAACGAAATGGAAAAAATATAATAAAACTTAAAAAAAAAAATTGAAAATAGAAAAAAAAAAAGAAATAGTTTGGACAATGCATTGAGTCACCCTCATCCGGTGCATCCGTCCATATAAACGTATCCGTATTAGTTGGATTCTACTGATCGGGTCTAAAATTCGGATTTTCTAGAGTCGATGTTTTCAGTTTGGCTTGTCAATTTGATTCATTTGTAATTACTACTAAATTTTGCAACGTATCCGCAGCAATTATTCAAAAGAAAAATCTATTCCCTGCAGAATTCAATTTTTTTTCTATGATGGTTTCGAAAACAACTAGTACTAGAAAAATAAGCACTTGGCTATTACAATATTAATTTATTTTATTTCAATGTTTTTGTTTGCTATTATAACAAGATTTACATGGGTTGGGGTTGAAACACTGTATGTTGCAATACAGTATTTCCACAATACTGTATATATAGATAAATTCTTTTTGGTTAAAATATTGTATTATACAATTAAAAAATACTGCAAGAAATATGGTTAATGTTAAAAATTACATATAAAAAATTATTTTTTAATTAAAAGTATTTAGCGGATATAAGAAATTTTCTAACGGAAATATTTTAATACTAAAAAAATCGACAGTTATATCGCTATTTATAAAAAAGTATACGTATCTAAAAACTTTTTTCTAAAAACTAATTTTGTCAATAAAAAAATGTTCAACAAAAATTGAAAAAAAAAGAAATGTCAAAAAAAAAACTCGCAAACAAAATTCCGGAAAAATTTGTCATTAATAACTCATTCCACATTTGTTGACCCACCGAGATATAAATGGGTTAAGAAAAAAAAGTTTTGTCAAAAAAAATTTCCGAAAAGAAATTTTATAAAAAAAAATGGATTTGTCAAAAAACAAATTGTGAAAAAATAAAAAGTATTTTAAAAAACTTAAAAATGGTGAAAAAGAAATGGTTTAAAAATTGCACATTTTCTGTATTCATTTATTTTATTTATCATTTTGGTTAAACTAAACTTGTGGAAAACAACCCTTTAAACATTTACAATGTTAATATGAAACGATATCCTGTTATTTATTTAAGGTCTAGATTAATTTATTATTGACGATTCACCTAACAGTCTTTAGACCTTTAAAGCCCTTTAGTAAAACAGTGAATCACTTGGGCGTATGCTCACTTTTCTCATTTCATTTATCGCTTTACCAGTATTTATAAATTTTTGTTGAACGTTGCCAAGTTAATTGAAATATTATTATGTAACCAAATACCCTGACGGTTGTTTAGTTAATACATCCTTTATTTTTCTCACATAATATAACATTGATTTTTTCAAAAGATTTTTGTTTACAGTCGAAAAGACTCCCATTGATATGGCATTTTCGTACATAATGTACATATATGTAATGTACATGTTTATATTTTGTATAAGTACGAAATAAATTTAGAACAACTTCTGCTGTTTTGTTAGTAATTTATTAAATATTCTACATAAATATCAACTCCTTCTACATAGTTTACTATATTTACTTACCTCTTTTTGCCGAAATAGAAACACCACCTAATTATCTATTTAACGAAAATATACTCGTATTGTGATTTAACTTTTTGACACATTGACCTCATTTAACACTAATATAAATACAAATAGACATGTTTACTTACATTAGAAGAAAATTAACGGCATGACAAATTAAACAAATTAATTATTTGATCAAATAAACTTCTCATCAATTAAAATAGTTCATTAATGAATAATGATGAAAATCATTTAGCTAAGTAAATGTAATTTTTACAAGAAATAAAAATAATCTTTATGTCTCATAAAATTAAAAAAAATACATAAGACACTTTCACTTTCATTTTTATCTCATTAATATTTCCAATTAAATACGTTTAATCACTCACGGAAATGTTCAACAAAAACATAAAAGTTGTAAGATAGAAGGTAGATATGGTTGGTACATGCGGGATTACATTAATTACTTTCTTATTTGCACTCCCACATCAAAAACACAAAAATAAATAAAATACACCTGCGAACAAGATGCTGTTTCTGACGCTTTTGGGAAAGAGAAGAAAGGAGCACGGGAATTTATTCGTGAAAAGTTTATTTATCATGGAAAAGGGTGAAATTATTTTTAGTTTTTTTTTTTTGCAGTAGATGTAATTAAATAGGATTAAAAAGCTCTCTCTTCTCAAATTAATTCAATATTTTCTAATAAAATCTAACGAACAACTAAATTCACTTTAATCGAGCTCTTAGCACATTTTTAGTTTTTTTTCAAAGTATAGACTGTTATTTTAATGGATTAAAAACAAATATAATTTAATACTTTTAATGAATGAAGGTGAAGGTGTTAAAAGTTTTTTTTTTTGGTAAACAGCTTTGAATTGTCAAAGTCTAGTATCAATAATAATCATAAATGTTCGTATGTATGTTCAAGATCTTTGTTAATTGTGTGTTCTTTAAACAAATAGTTATTGTCAAGAACTTGTCCCGCATTTAAAACAATCTTAGCTGTGAAAATTTGGAAAAAAGGAATTCATCGTTGATTAAACTTTATGTGTACAACTGGGTCGATTATATTTGCTGTAAGGGACCATTGGGACCTCTACGAATCTTAATATTTACATCAATATGTGCAATGTTAGATGCATACATTTATGCATCACATTGTAACAAAATATGTAAGAATCCAAATAAAAATATCATTATTTGCTTTGAAAGAGTCTAATTTTTCCCATTTTGCAAAATTAAAATTTTTTAGCTTTCGAGTTTAACATCTTTGATCAGGTTTAAATAATTTTAAATAACGGAAATCTTTTATTTTATGTAAATGAATTAAAAAAGTAAAATACATATTTCTTCAAGAAAAATGGTGGAAAATGATCTTTCTTTCAATGTCCTTATAGTGGAGTTAAATTTTGTCGCCTTGATATCGTTTTTAGCTGTTCCTGATAGCTGTTTCGCGACACCTATGATCTTTCCCTCTGTATTTCTATTCTAACCGTTATTTTTTTTATCCTCATCATTCCATTTTTCGAAATTATTCCATATTTCGTTCCATGTTCCGATTCGGTTCTCAAAGGCTTACTAGATGACATCCAAAAATAATTAAAGAAACATGCATTAAGTTCAATAAAAAAGTGAGTATACGCCCTAATGTACGCATATCCCCCTTTAATGACAAAATGAAATTTCTTTCAAATTTTCTATTATCTGTACTTTTTGACGATTCGAATAAGTAACCCGCTCAAGTTGAAAAATAAAAACTTCCAACTGTTCAAACATTCAATCAATCAATCAAAAAAAAAAAAATATAAAACAATGCTTAGAATTTTTTTGTTTGAAGTACATTATCCACAGGACACAGACATGTATGGGTATGGTGTCTAGAAAACTAATAAATCATTTTTTAATTTAAATTTATGTAATGTGATATCATTGAAAGAATGTTTAATTATGGGTACACATTTATCCACAGACAAAATTCAAATTTTTAATGGATTATAACTGGAGTTATCGACTTTTGAATAGTTGTTTCTTTTTGTACGAGTATAACCTTGGGTTAAATTTTTATTTCTACCACAAAAGTAAAAAAATAAGTCTAGATTGCAATGAACATTCTTAAACCTTACCATCAGTATAATATTTTGACCAAATTAAAAATTTCTCCATCTGTCAGTTTCAAAAAGACAAATTTGGTTTGCAAAAGTGCGAACTAAATGTGAAAATACTAAGCTTTATAAGTTCTATTGATTTCAGCTATAGAGTCTGAAAGTTAACTGTCATTTTTGGAACGGAGATTAACTCGAGACTCGTCTCGTCTCGTTTCTCAATTCTTGATAAATTTGGTGACAATCGATGACGAGCTATAGGGCCTAAGCAACTTACAACTAGATTGATAACAACCCAAAAGAACAACTCAACTAAGATCACCTGCTATCTATTTTATCAAACTACAGTTTTCAACTCAGTAATACCCAATGTTTGTACCATTAAAACAATTTTTTTCTTTTTCTACGACAATAGTTATGAACTGGACTTGGACTACAAATCCTAACCTTACTACTTGAACATAACACTCAGTTCACACTTAGAAAACGTAATGTAGAAACGGTACCTACATTATCTTATTCGCCATCGATGCTTTTTTTGATTAAAAATACAGTTTTTGTTGAGCTATGTCAAGTATTTGTAATTTAAAGCAAATCATGATGAAAAAATCCAAAACCTATAATTATTTGACAGAATCGAAAAAAAACCAAAAAAATTGCGTTGTAGGATTTTTGATCAGGTTCGAAAATTGAATTCAATAATAAACTTTGACTATAATCATTACTATGAAGTATAAATGAAGTTAAGACATAAGTAACACCATTCCACGAGTTTTGAATTTTGACATACCTAATATAATATGTAGTTATGCCTGCGTGTATTGTTTTTTCCAGTACCTGCCAATAAAAATTTGTTCCAATATTACCCCCCAACATTTATACTTAAAATAAAGATCACATCCAAACATAAAAACTGTCCATCAATAGTTTGTGTAAGCGCTCATAAAATCAACGTACTAGTACCTTTATCATTTTATGACGCAAATAATGGATATAGTTTAACTCATTGACATAATTTATTGGATGTTATTTTATTCCACAAGGACGCAAGCACTAAAAACAAGCATTTCCTTCGTAAACCAAAGCATAAAAATAATAAAATGTATATGACCAACATAAAGTATCTACCTAATTAAATAACTACACGATTTATTTCAAGATGTCAAAAATAAACGTTTTTATGACGAATATATTCAGAAAATTATTCAAATTATTCAAAAAAAGAAAAGATTTTAAATCCAAGTTTTGGAAGGGGAAAAAAAATTTAAATTAAACAACAGTTTGAGGTTAAAACCCTTTTTATTGGCTGGATCAAAATCTCAATAAACTCAAATCTTAAAATCTCTTATGACCGATAGCTCTTTTTTTAAAATCCCATTGGTCTTAAGTCTTAACTTCGCAAAGTATGTATTTTATTCAAATTTTATACAACAACAATTTTTTGCGAAACGCAATAAAAATGTCAATAACAATAGTCTTGTGGGACATTTTTTTGATCAATATATCCAAATATCAGTTTATTTTCGAAATTTGTCTGCAGCATGTTGTGCTGGTTGCCTTCATCAGACGAACACCTTGAGTTCTTGACGTTTATTATCTTTAATATATTTTTTCCTATAGTGTTCGTGACCCTTTTAAATAAAGTGAAGGCTGAAGAAACACGCACATGTGGCACATGTGGCCAGTCTTATGATTTAAATCTGAGAGTTCTGAATGATTATGTCATCTCTCTTAAGGTTTTTGTTTTTCTCTTAATATATTAGAAACGTGTATTGGCATGTCCCTTATGTCCTGCGATGTCAGTGCCAACTGTTTTTCGTACTTTTAATATTAAAATCCTTCATAATTTTTCCCATGTCAAGCATTTGCAATACCACCTATTCAAGGACATGTTTCTCATCTTTATTGAAATTTCCTATGAGAAGTTTACTTTCGAGTGGAACTCTCTGGTATTCACTAATGAGGACTTACTTGGGTGAAATAACTTAGAAAAAGGAAGATTAACACTCGGATAAATATCTATAACTCATTAGTTGTGATAAATTATTGTGTTATATTAAAGTTTCATCTCATTTTTTGATAAGGACACTCATAATATTTTAATGAGTTGGATATGATGTCATCTAAAAAGTTGGAGTTTATTTTATTCTAGGACATGATATTCCATCATTTAATAGAACAAAATAAATCAATCAAAATTAATCACTAATAGAAGAACTTTTTAAACGAGCTTAATTTTATTATGTCCAACAGAAAACTTAAGTACTTGATGAATGATTTGATTGAATACGAAGACAAGAATAAATCAATCGATACAAATTAGGAATGAATGTATTTTCGTAGTTTTGAAATGACAATAATTATTATGTTGAAAAATGCATGAATTTGGATCTACGTAGTTCAATAAAAACATTTTTGATTAAATCGAATCTGGTATTTAATTTTATTTTCCCTCCTTTACACCCAAATAAAGGAAGGGCTATTGTTCCTTATTCGAAAATTCTGTAGATCATGACTTCTGCATTGCAAAATTCTAAAAATTCAAAATTCTGCATTTGAATTATTTGTAAGATATTCAGCTTTTTTCTTTTTATAAGAGGGTTAGTGGGTGGTATTGTATTTTATAATATTTTACTCAATTTAGAAGACAGCATATTTAAATTTATTTTGTGAGTAAATATTTTTTAAGTCAAAAATTTGTTAAAGTCTCCTTATCCAACATAGGTATGTATATCAAAAACAAAAGGACCTATGACCTATTTTTAGGTACTTTTTAGGACCAACTAATAATTTAATTTACTGAACAAATGTCCTTCTGATTTTTTTCACTTCTTTAATTCGAAAAAAGTTTTTACTAAATGCATATCTAAAATGAATTGGAAATTTAATTTCCTATTTTCTTACTAACAACAACTTTTATTTTTATGAATACATACATATTTTCAACGTTAAAAAATGCCTAACAAATAGCCAGGTATTACAATTGACATTTCCATTCTACATGAAATTAAATTCTAGTCAAGCAGGAATGATTTCATCTAGAATTGAAAAATAGAACCTGGCTAAAAGTAAAAAAAATAATCATTAAGATGGGTTATCCAATTTCGTATAATGACATTATTGCAAACAAATATCAAAATTGCAAGTTCTTAAACTATAATTCTTCTAGATAACAACACTTAGGATCTACAAAAAAAAAAATGTTTCAATTTTTATTTGATTTATTTAAGATGTGCAAATTTAAATTGGATAACAATAATATAAGAAAAACATCCCTAAACGTAAACAAAATCCAATAAGCATACTTATTTAAAGCTCTGTCTCTACAACCAAGATATATCCATCCATCCATCTTATATAATATTCAAGCATTTAACTGTTCAATCTTCAATATTTCAGCAAAAAGAAGAAAGAAAAAAAAAAAACTGTTAATGCATGTTTATACAGAAATGACAAATTATTCTCAATAAAAATTCCACAAATAACAGCAAACAAACAACAGCAGCTCACAGAGAATTCGATTTATATTCTTCGACGATTGGAAAATTGTGAATAATTTCAATACACATATTTTTGTATCCTTCAAACCCAACCCAATCCTCCAACTAAATCCGTCAACTTTTTTTCCCCAAAGATAAAAAAAAAAATAAAATAAAAAAATAACTTCCAGTAAATCACACTGTTCAATACATTCTTCAAAAGTGACATTAAAAGAATCTCTTTTTTGGCTTTTTTTTTGTTGATCAATTGCCTTCACCTGTCTTGAAAAAGACTATGCATCAAGTTTGATTTCAATATGAACCTGGAATGTGTTTGAAACTTAGAATGAAAAAGGTAACTCTATACTTACGCCCATACTAAAATACATTTATGGCTAGCAGGGTAGGTAAATGTAATATTATGTATAATGTTACTATAAATATTTCTTTGAAAATTATGTCTTTGTACATAAATATATGTAAGTATGCGTGGGCATAAAGCTTCTTTGGGAGCAGGTTGAATATTTTTTTTTTCGACGTTGATGTTCTTTATTGTTTAAATGCTTATGTCATGACTTTGGAACCTGAAACAACTAGTTGAATATGGATTTCAGTTTCGGAAGCAGGATAAACAGGGAATGATATTCTCCTTCCTCTAATAATTAGTATCGATATAAATAGTAAAGCTTTAAAGAAAAGCTTTGTTTTTTGTTTTAATTGCATCTTTAAATGATTAAAAGAAAAAAAGATTCTTAATCAATATTAAATGCTCCAAAACTATTCAACATACTTTTCATATCACAACATTAAACTGTCTCGTTAATGCTAAACTTTTTCACCCCAGACAAACAAATATAGAAACAGATAAACTCAAACAGAAACTTACCGCTTACCCTCACCAATCAACTAAGGGTGTGTTTTTTTGTTTTCAAACTGTTTCGGCCATGTGAAGTTCTGTTGCTATCTACATACATACATATGTATGTACATATATCCTACTTTATTCTTCTATTCGATGTGATGTCAGGAGTCAAATAAACGTATAGACACATCAATGTCTTCTGATTTTTCTTGAATGGTTTTTCTTTTTGTTTCAGAATTGATATTTATATCAGCTATAGGGAGAGGTTCGATGCGATCAATCACAATATTAATTATGTAACAAACTGTCAAACTTGAGAAAAAGGCCTACTTCGAAATAAACATAAATATTAATTTATTGATAAGTTAGAAATGTTGTTTATTTTGGAAGAAGGTGGATCTCAATACGGTTTTCGTTAATAAGTTAGATGTGAAGTTATAATAGAAGAAGCTTTCCTCTGAATTATGTGGAATAATTGGTTAAAGGGAAAGAATTTTCAGAAATTTTACTTTAATAACAAAAAATGGGTAGGCTAAGATATTAAGGATTTGACAAGGTAACATACATTTGGAAATATTCTAAAATCAAAAGAAAAAAATTAAATAACCCTAAGTTTAAATATCATTTTCACAATAAAGCACAGTCATTAAATTATCGATATGTATTTGCAGCATTTTTCTTTCTTTTTTTTAATCTGATTGGTATCCTTACGGTTTATTTAACCGAACAGTGTCGCAGAAATCTTTAAAACGTTTTGAAGAAATTAAGAATATTGTAAGAGTTTGGTATAAGCTCTCTTGTCGAAAATGCGTGCATTTAGAATCGATGAATCACTTCATTGTTGGATTACACCGAATAAAAGTCATATTGGATGGTCTTAAGTCTGATTCTTATAAAATTAATGCTGATGGTGTCCCTTGGTTCCTTTTTGTGTCTGACTCTCTTCCTTATTTTCATCAACAATCATTTGTCTGAAATTTCTAATCTAGAATGGCAGCGTATGACAAGCCCGTGCCGCTATCCATGGGAGGCACTTATTATCAGTTATTGGAAACGGTACAGGCCACATCACTTAATATATCAAAAAGTCTTCTAGATTTCTGTAGTGGCTTTCAAGCCAAAGTCTGTGATGCTGCAAAACGTCTTTTCACCTAAAAGCTGCTAAGTAAAATAAATTAGTAGTACCAGGGCCTAAGTGACCCAACCGTTCCTGTACATATTATGACGAATCTAAACGGGTAAGTACGTAGGTCTAAATGTTCGATGTTGGTGGGAATCCTAATGGGTCAGAACACATAGGAACCCTTGAACGGAATGGGGATCAGCACATCTGATCTATGTAGACGGTGTAAGGGCGAAGCAGCGGAGGAGAGCTCAACTCACTTTCTTTGTGAATGTTTCAAACCCAGGCTAGCTATAGCTAAGACCAGGAGATCAGCTCTCGGAGCTGAAATTCTTTCATCTTTCAGGATGGTTAAGAGGGGAGGCGCTTTTTACCTAAAGCCTATTGTTCTTATCAACCTCTTCGACTTCTCAATTTATACATATATTGTGACCCGAGTGAAATGATGTGAACTGTAGTATTGTCAACCCTTCAAATCTATTCTAACCTAACTGCAGTTAGATTGCAAACACTAAAAACACTCCTCCTTTGTTCAGTTCTATGACATTTGTACACTGGATAGTATACGCAATTTTTTGAATTCACTTGGATCCGTAAAAGAAGTGAAATAAAAGTTACAAAAGAGTTTACAATTTGTACAGAACTGAAGTGGAATATAAATATTTAATAAAGAGGGTGTTTTTTTGCGACATTAAACCTTCCATATTCGCGGTTCATTCAAAATTTTCAAAATAAATATTTCATTTCAAAGGGGTTTTGTTCTGTATGATTAAATATGCGCTTCAAAGTGTTGGCGACATCCTATGAATATTGAAGGTTTTAATTCACAACAACAACTTAATTATGCCACAACAGAGTTACATGTTTTACGAGTGACACCTCGATCATCAGGTACGTATTCAGTTAATCAACATCTCTTTGGTGCTTTAAAATTAATATTTGTAATTCGCTTTCAACCTAGGCAGACGATTAATCAAAATTTAGAGGTTATATAAAATAAGACGTGTGATTTGTGGTAAAATCAGTTCTGAACTTCAAGTGAATCTAATGTATTTTTTTTCCAATTAAAGGTTTCCATTAAGATATATGATTAAAAAATGACGCATGCTGTGAAGTGAAAAGTAATTGCTTCAGATTGGAAAAAAAAAATCTGTTTTTTTTCCAAAATGCTCAACCTAACAAGGTAATCACCATGGCCATAGACCTGATTTTTGTTGTAAATAAGGAAACCTTAATAGCCATTTGGGTTTTCCGTTGTCGGTCGTCTCGAATAAAATATTCAAACAAAACAAATGCTGTTATATTACCGAACATCAAGCTCTCCAATTAATTTTCCAGCCATCAATTCCGAAAGCTAACCATAACAAGATAACATTTACAAGAAGTCTATATACATACAGTGTTCATTCCGCTTCAATGGAAAAACGAACATAAAAGCTACACCCATCATCTTCACCCATTTTCTCCAGCGCTGTTTCGTCTCCCGTAGTTTGGGTGTCTTGTTCCCTAAATTCTTCACTTAACCAGAAATACTTCAGCCACCAAGAGTGGTATTTTTTTGAGTCTTATACAGTCTCACAAACCACCTGAAATGAAACTGAAAGTTCCCCCAATCAGCGTTGACTTTTTGTCTTGAGTGGTTGTTTCAAATGAACACTGCCTCACCTAACCCCCTTCAACTATACTATAGGTACACAAAGTGCTCGACATTGAGGAAATCACTGTACACAAACAACACGGTAAATAACACTGTCGTTTCGCTGAAAGTTGATACAACCAAACAGTCTGTCACCTGCTGCTGTTACCCTCATTTCTTTAAACAAATGAAACTGTGACTGGTGACTCTGACATTAAATTAAAACGAAAACAACACACATGTTTTGTTTGTTGTTGTTTGTTTTGTTTTGTTTACCTCTTTTTTTTATATTCTTGAATCATGATGAGATATTTGCCCCCAAGGCTCCCACAATGAGTACCTATACATTGTAGACCAAGGAACAAAGAGATGGGGAATTTTAATTTTCTTTTTTTTTTAAAGGACCCAATCCATATATAAAGCGTTGAACATATTGCGTTGATGTCTCTTGCAAACAGAACGCTCGTTAAGGTTTTGACCTACATACATTTCATTTAACCCTACAACTTGATAAGAATACTTAAATCTAACTTAAGCACTCAATTTAGCTTAGTACCTACTTACTGGCTCATAACAATAACTATAAGTTTAAGTTTAACAGTGATGATTTTTGCCATTCAAACCTAATTTAACCGTATTTTGGTGATTCAAATTCTCGTTCAATTACACCGCACGTTCCTTAAATGTTCTCATTCTTATTTGACCTTGCCAACATTAACATTGGAGGCGTAGAACAAAAAATTAACTTTTATTATGAGTTTCTATAAATTTATTCAAGTCACATCTCCTTCCTATAATCATCGGAAAAATCATATCCCATTCCCGTTCACTTAAAGAAGAGTTTATCTTTGGATGTCTACGCAAAGTTGAAGTGAAATTAATACGAACTTGCTTCGTGTTTGTTAAGAAAAAAAAAATGAATTCTTAGATTTGCAAACAAAAAATCTTTCAAATTAGCGATAATTAAGATAATTGTTTGTGAAAAAGATGTAAGATAACTTAAACACACAAAAGTGGTAAAATTTAAGCAGGCGGGTTTGTTTAACAAAAGTTTTTTTAAAGCTTTCTTTGTCCGATTATGTAATTTTTAATTAATGTGAATTATTTTATTTTTATTTAAAGCTGACGCTAATGGAGCGATAATATGTTATCCGGTTAACAGCCCTATTATTTTTGCCATAAAAGCGTTTCAAAACAATATTAAATTTAATATAGTTTCACGAGTCCTATTAGAGTAGCCAATATTTCTTTTTAAGGGGAAACAACTGAAACAAATTTTTCAGCGTTTGATTCTAATAGCTGTTGTCTCCATGGAAAAAAGTTTAATCAGAATCGGATGGTATATTACAACAACGTCTATTTTGATAAGAATTTGGGAAATGCTTCCAATATATTTTCGAACATTGCCGTTCCTTGCAAAGTGTCATTGCACCATCTGCCCATTCCATGCAACACCACTGATTAGAGTACGTCAAGGCTGTCGTCTGAGTTCTAACTCATTTGATAGTTAAAATTTTTCTGAATTTTACTTAAGCCTTAATGGCTGAAATCGAAAAAGTTGTTAACTATTGAAAATTAAAATTGAAACGTTCGAAAAGTAATACACCGAAATCAAAATCTCTTAACTTCATCATCATATCATCATCATCATCGTTCCGGTCCTGGCCTCCTTCAACAAGTCTCTCCACCTATCCCGATCTCGAGCTGACGCCATGCAGTTGCGCGCCCCAAGGCTTCGGGTGTCCTGGTCTACGCTATCTCTCCAGCGCAAGCATGGTCTACCACGCTGCCGTTTACCATAGAATGTACCATAAAAGACTTTCCGAACCGGTTCCTCTTCGCTCATGCGAGCTACCCACCGGAGTCTACTGAACTTAATTTTTCTATGTCTGCTTCAAGGAAGATTGCGTACAATTCATGATTGTACCGTCTCTGGAATTGTCCTTTCTCACATATGGGGCCAACAATTCTCCTTAAGACTTTTCTCTCGAACGCGGCTAAGAGGTCGGAGTGTCTTTCGCTAAGCACCCAAGTCTCGGATCCATACGTGAGTACTGGCAGGACCATGGTCCTGTACAGCAGCAGTTTTGAAGTTATGGTGAGATTTCTGGATTTGAAGAACTTTGACAGACTATAGTAGGCTCTCTTGGAATTGAGCAGCCGTTCCCGCGTATTTCTTCTTCTATTTTACTATCGGCTGCTATTATTGACCCAAGGTATTTAAAGGATTGCACCAAAATCTTGATCCACTACCTTGATTGTTTGACCAACTGTTCTCTTCACATTCGACGTCACCATGTACTTTGTTTTACCTTCACTAATGTGCAGCCCCAGATTTTGTGCCGCCTGCTCGATCTGGATGGAGGAATTGTGTACAGCTTGTTCGGTCCTTCCGATGATGTCAATGTCGTCTGGGTAAGCCAGTATCTCGCTAGACCTGTTGACGATGGTCTCTCTTTCTTATCTTCAGAAATGGTTAGTAGAAAAGAAAGTCCTAAAAAAATTGGAGCGTCATGAAATGGTGATAACGTTTTATTTACCTTGAATTTCAGAAATTCACGAAATAGCAGATTAGTGGCTTTTGCTAATTGAGACACTTTCACTACAAGTTACAAACCAATTTTTTAAGTAGGTAATAATAATTTAACTTTATTTCTTAAATTGTTTTCAATATATTTCATCATCTTTATGAGTTGTCTTATACCAACGATTATTTTGTGTGTAAAAAAAAAGTTTTCCACAATTGTCCTGAACCCACAAAACTAACTAATTGCAGTTCAACATTTTCTAAAATGCAGAACATTTAATTGAGCGTGAACAATTTTAAATGTACATACATGATATTTCTGATAACGCTGGCTGGTTGGTGACGAAGCAAATTACTCATTTTACATAAAACATAATGAAAACATCATAACTTCTCTGCCTTAACCCCTTCGTCCTACCATGACCAAATGTTTTTATTTTATACAAATTGTTATGTATGCTGTGTATAGTGTGTAATTAAAATAAAAATTCTGTTTGGTATAATGCGGTGAAACATGTAAAGCGCGTGCAAAACGCTAATTAATTCCTACAAAACCCACAGCTAGCGTTTTGTGGCTGCAATTCTACTCTTGCTTAGTTATATACATATTTAAAATTACACCACTTTACATTGTGATTTTGCATATTTTTGAAATTCTCTTTAGAGCAATAAAAAATATAAATATGAACAAATTAATCCTAATGTTGAACTTTAGGAAGTGTGATAAAACTTCTATGAGCACTATTGATGTCATTTGCAAAATAAAATGTCAAAAAAGTATGAAAGTACTTGTTGTCGATCTGTCAACATTTTTCTCTTGAAACTATGGTGCCTATTTTTTCAGAACACATTCACATATGTTTATTTTTATTTTAATACTAAAATTAACGGAATCTGGCACACAAAATCTTTTACATTTATGGAATATTTATTAAATATTGCTTCCAGTGGTTTTATAGGGTGCAGAGTTATTATTATTCTTTTATTTAGAAATAATAAAATAGAGACTTACAATTCAAACTTAAAAAAAACTGCTAAAACAATTTTAAATTCTTCGGAAACGGCTAAAAGAATTTTTTTATAAATTTGTTATCTGCTGTTTTATAATTTTAGAAAATTATTATTATATTATAAAATTATTAATAAATTACTAAACATCCCATGACTCTTAAAAATAAATGATATAAAACACGAATTTGATTTTTTGGTAAAAATGAAACCAATACTGAATTTTATTATTACATAAGGCAACCCAAATTTAAATAAGGGGGGACATGAGCCAGAAAAACATACATGAGAAAGAAAAACGTCTACATTGTGTCTCTTTCTCAACCTTTTCATTTTTTATTGTTCTAATAAATATGGAGACGATGGAGAGTTATGTTCATAGGTCAGTTTCCATCACTATTTCTGCTTTGAACGGTTGGAACTGGGTAGTACCATAAACTTTAAATATTCGAATGATTTCAGGATATCTCGAGATGTAAGAAGAGCAAATTACTAGTTCTTACTTACCTAGCTACCGGAGGAGAAATTATGTATCTTTTAATACCTACTTGTTATAGATACTTTACTGCTCAATGTTAAAACCTATATCTGTCAATTCATCAAAACACCTTTACAATGTAACTCATTCATATAGTCATGATGCAGTTTCCACAAAAATCACTTTACCCTCAGTAAAATCATTGAACCGATTACTTAACAATGTGAAGCATTGAATTTCATTCTGATAAGTAAAACAGCAGTTGGTAATAATTGCTAATTACTGGTTTTGTAAACAATACAAAAGGAATAACACTCTTCATCAGAAGTAACTATTATTATTTCATTCTTCGCATCCTTTTGCTTTTATTTCCCCACATCCTTGTCTGAACAAAAAAATCATTGTAAAAAAAGAACTTAATTTTCCATTTCCATTTCCATCTCTATCTTTTTTTTGAGATAGATTTCCTCTTATTTGTAAAGGCATTTTTTTTTAAACCGTGTGAGTGATATGGTATGAGTTGGGGATTGATAAAGTAACTTATTGTTCATGTAGTTTATATTTCTGCTTCTGACATTCTGATGACGATGTTTCATTTAAAGTGGAAAGGGTTAAACTGTCCTAAATGTCACCAACACACGACAAACTGACCAACAAAATTTCAATCATATTTCCAACCACAAGGATTAAAAACTCTTTAGGAGAACAATAACATACAAAAAAAAGAGGACATAGGAATATTGAGTTAGTTTATGAATTTGAAATTTGATGTCAAAAGATAACTCTTGAGTTCATATAAATGTTAACTTTCTACTTTGTCACTAAAATGTTTAATTGAAAAAGCAATTTGCGCACTCGTATACATTGATACAAAATAATGAAACAATACTTTAAGAATAAAAGAAACTTTCAAACAGTTAAATTGAAAACAATTTACAGTTTTATCGATTTGTCTATTTTTATGATACACAAAAACTTTGACTTCGAAAAAATTATGATTCGTGAATTTATAGAGGGCAATACAAGCTGTTTTTGGTATTGAATGGGCAACAATACCTTGCTGATTGTATTTTTTATTCAAACCGAATTTCTTCCTTTTAAAATTATACTCATTAAAATACACTAAACCTCATCATTAAATAAATAATTTTCTGGAAATTATATTAAGAAATCCCTCATTTTAAAAACATTAAATAAAAAGAAACCCATAATAGCTGATTTATGATCGCAATAAAATGAAAAATTTTAAATTTTGATAAAAAAGATATGTCCTTGGTGAAAAAGCCTTGTACTCTTTCAAATATCCCGCCATCAGCATCACAAACGAAAGTAAAGTATATGACAATCATGACCATAAATACATTTTGTATGCTAATTTTATTCTTTGCATTATTTAACCAAGTCAAAACAACACCAACACAACCCTTTTGATGAAAAAGAAGTCAATTTTATAGCATAAATTCCTTATACCTTTCCACCTGCTTTCAAATAAAATTTATGAAGAAATAAAAATGTAAAAACGAACCCAGAGGGTTTTAAATTTATTTCATTTAAGAAAATGAAAATCATTTACTTTAAATATTTAAGTTCTTGTTCATTGCTTTAAAAAAAAAAATGAAATTAAATGTACAAAAAAAAAATGTAAGGACTGCGGTGCTTCCTTCTAGTTCCTTAATTTATGGTTGAATATCATTGCCTACAGAGTTATTTCCGGGAAATTATGGATAGTTTCGGGAGATAGGAATCGGTCGTATTTGTTCTTAAAGTGGATTTGGCATTTTCATGGTTTCCGAGACTTGTGGCCGAGCTACCAGGGGAGATAACGTAATACAATTATAGAAATTACGGTGCTTTTTTCCTGAGGCTAAGGTAAATTTTTGCAGTCAAAAGTCTTCCCGCAGCAAGCAAAGTAAAACACAGGTTAGGTGGAGAAAGGTTACCATTTAGCAGTTTTAAATATTAATGATTTTTGTTATCGATTACAATTTCGCAAAAGTTGCCAGGTATTTCTTATAGAATAGCATTTTGTTTGAGCTGCAGGGTAATGCAAAATGAAATTATTTGGGTTAAAATAATTCAGGGACAATTTTTGAGGAATCTGTTAGAGCAATCATTTGAATTCATTAATCATTGAGAAGGCATTACTTTAAATGGTTAGGAAGGTAATATAGAAAGCGACCGGAATCACTCCAAAGTTTATTATAAAATTAAATCACCAGAATCTTATTTGTCCGTTTTTCTAGATAAGGCGTCAGTCATAGCGAACAGAAAAAAGCATCAGGACAAAATTTCAATTGTATAATTTATTGTGTTGTTAAAACATAAAAGTGGTGCGAATTGATCAGAAATCATTGAAATATTTTTTTTTCACCAAAAAAAAAACTCTTTGAAACAAAAAATTTTTTCCAAAAAAAGCAGTTTTTAGTTTTACTGATGAAAACTCTTTTTCCGTATCAGCTGGATTGTCATTTTTGATAAAATGGAACAAATCGTTTCACTTATTTGTGTTTCAATTTTTTACTGTTCCACTGACATCAGGAAAAAAATATTGATGCCATACGCTTTGAGTAAACTAAATTCAATTCAATTAAATGTCAAGAGAACAAATGATAGCTTTTTACTGACTGTTTTTTTTTTGTTCGCTGTAAACGACCATCGGGAAAATGTATTCAATTTTATTCTGTTTCAAATTTTCCTGATGGTTTTTTCTGTTCAGTATGGCCTACGCCTAATATAAACAATATATTATATTTACTATATTATTATTTTATTATTATTTTATTACATATTGAAGTTTTTGACACCTTTGGCAAGTTGTAATATTTTCGCCGAAAATATTGTTTTAGAAGAGCTTTTAATATTTTCAAAATAATTTATTCTTCTGTTTCCTTCTTCCTTTTATTACGAATTTATTTAAGCTTATATCGTAAAATTAGTTTTATTTTCCAACTTTTTGTAGAACAAAAGCATCAATTGATGATTTTGAAGCATTAGGTATAAAATGTTTTAAATCTTCTTCCTTTATAAAATCCCCTGACGATAAAGTTCACAAATTCAAAATCCCCACAGTTGCAAAGAAATGGTTTTTGCAAAATACGAAAAATAGCCAACAGTAATGTTAAAACAAAAGAGTGATCGCTTAAAAGCTGCTCAAAATTAAAATAAGATCAGGACAGAGTACCTGCAACATTTCACTTTTTTTAATTTTGTTGTTGTTGCAACATTTTGTGTTCTTAAAATTTGTTGATATTTTTCTTAATCTATTGTAGCATGTACATATTATAATAATAGATATTCCCCCGGGACTGCCCCCGGATTTGTACAATTCTTACAATAAAAATTGAAAAGATAACAGTAATTTTATTTTTTCGTGATATAACCAATTTAATCAAACAAAATATAAATATTCACCCTAAAATCCTTTTAAATTCAGGATATTTCTGAAATCAAACCTATTAAACAAACAACGATAAGGATATGTGCATATTTTCTCATGGTACATGTTGACCTTATGACAATGGGCAGTACTGGTTTATTTGTTGTTGGATTAAAAATTAAGGTTCGGCCGATTTGTATGATCCATAAGTAGAAATGGATTGAACTGTAACTTCTATGCAACATGTCAAAAACTGAACCCAGATTATTCAGTAACACGTCGTTCTGTCAATGATGCGTCATTCGTAAAGTAATTGAAATTATTTGCAGAGTTTTACTGGAGGCACGTTTTTAAAATTAAATTTCAACACTCATAGCATTTAAAATCAAATTATAACAATGAATTGCCTTAAAGAGATAAAAAAAAACAGAAAAACACTTAAATGTGTAAACAATACAAACATACCTGCAAACATACACACAATTTAAACTGAATGAGAAATACACTTAAGAAAAGACGTTGGATGAAATTAAATTCAATAAAAATTAATGAAACAAAAATACTGATTATTTGCCCAATGTATCTTTTTTTTGTGTGTTGTATCTTCAAGTTCCCAGAACCTTTCAGGAAATTAGAAAGCAGCCAAGATTGTTCGTTTGTAAAAAAAAAACAACAAAAACAATAACTGTGAAAATGCGATGAAGATACATCAAATTAATATTTACACAGGGACTCTTGGATAAAATAGATGGAATAATAAATATGTAGGTATAAAAGCTTTTTTAAGTCTTATCACATAATTCATAAATTTATTGACACTCTCTTCTGTCTCTATTCGTTTCGGTGCTAAAGATTAATCATAACACTCTGTGGAGAAAATTTATTTTAGAAGTATATCTTTTTTTGCTTGGAGCCAGAGGTTCATAATGCATTAAAAAGGAAAAGATACGAGGAGGATTATCGTCACCCACATTCCCACATTAAAAAGAAACCGCAGGAATAACTTCATCCCTAACCTTTATTTATACGTACTTATGTACATTATACAGCTATATAAAAATGATATCGCAGTTTGAGTTATAGTCGAGCCCGCTTATATAGCGTCCTGAAGTTCACGTTTCACCCTTACACAACTGTTTTTATGTAAAAAATAAAAAAAAAATTGATCATTTGATCTTGAGTTAGATTTTGAAAAAAAAATCAAAAACTCGTAACAACTAATTTAAGTTAGCTGTTCTCCTTAATTTTTTTTTTCTATGATCGAAAAGTGCCCTCCAAGCTGAAGGAACGTTGTAGTTGTTCTTCCAGTGGTTACCCACGGTTCACAGCGTTGGACAGTTTTTTGCATGATATCAGGAGCGACAAAGTGCTATTAAAGAAGCAAAAGAAATTCTGAGGAAGCTCTCAAGAAAAAAATACCATTTCGGACAAAATACATCAAGACCAACTTAGCATGTTCCTTTCTTCTGGATCAAGCAAATTTTACGACATTCGTCGTAATAATTGTAATAAATATAGAATTGTTTATCCTTCGTAATTTTATCAGATACATAATACTAGAAAAAATAATTAATTATTAAATGAAAAGAATGAAAGAAAATTTTTAAATGCAATATCATAAAAAAAGTACGTATACGTCTCAGCGCACCACTTGATCAATTATTCGATCCGGTGTTTGTTTGATTTTGTTTTAGCGTTAATTTAATTTTTAACTAAGAATGTACAAAATATAGCAAAAAGATAATATTCTCCTTAATATGCTTATGTTTCAAAGTACTTCAAAGTAAAACAATTGATCTGTTTTGGGGTTCTTTCTTTTTATTCATAAAATTGCAAAAGTAAAAGGAAAATAGAAATTTAAAAAAAAAGTTAATGAAACATTTTTTTTTATAATTTTAAATATGATTCTTGGAACAATAAATGTAAAGTATTTTTAAGAAAACAATTCTTATTATCGTTTTTATGTAAAAAAAATCATATCGCATTAAAAAAAAAAAATAACCTAAAAATGCTTAGGAAATGTGTTTGATAGTGATTTTCGGAAAAACCGTTATCCACACAGATAAAAATGTTTGATGGATACAAAATTCTAATTGTTCTTGTGTAAATTAAATTAGTTGTAGTTTAGCAAAGTTAGAGCCAGTCAAAAGAAAAAGAGGTTAAAAATTATAAAACAGTTTTAAGTCGGAAACGAAGCAAAAACGATTTTTTCTATTTTCGATTTGAAATGATCTCAAGAACTCATGGCTTTCTTCTGTGCCCGTGATTTTGGGACACCCTGTATATAATTGTTTTTCAAAATTGATTTTTTTTAAATAAATTTACAAAAATTGTAAAAAAAAGTAAGGCCTAAGGACATTTACTGTTCAGTTAAACGGAGCTCACTGTATGTTTTCTAGATAAGGCTTTGACCATTGTTGTATTTTTATACCTTAATCTTCAACATGTTGATCGTTCAATATATTTTCCAATATACCCTTGGATATTTTTAAAAGAATAAATACTGCAGAAATTGAAATGTAACAAATTATAGACAGGTGGAAAAGCGAAAGATAACATTTTGTTATAATACATAGGTCATTTTGGTACATATAAATGATTTTTTCGACAAACCCTACAAATAGATTCTTCAAAAACATCTTATGTTGAGAATATGTTATTAATATGTGGTTTTGGCTTTCTAAACGTTATAATCAAGTCATATCTATATACATACATATATATGCCCTCAATGTTTTTCCCTATTTGGTAAATCTCAAGGGAAAACTATAGTATTTTTATTATTTTCTATAAGTAATGGTCAAATCTGTTAAATGGGAAAAAGTCCATGGTTTATATAAGAATATGTCTGTTCTATTTTGGGGTGGGTGAAACAACTGTATTGTAAAGAATCTTTAGGGACGGTTAAGACAAATGGGATATTTTGGATGCTTACTTTTATGACTATCTCTGGTTTTGTTTGTTTTTTTGTTTTTTTTTTTCTTCGTGGAAATAGCACGTGTGAGGGTGTATAATTCTCAAAAGAAATGGAATAAATTTCGTTTTGTATTTGACAGTCTTATTAATTTAAGATAAATCAATTCTAAACAGTAGTTCAGGAAGTTACGTTGGATTAAAGATCAGTGATTTGACTTATGTTTATGTGGATTTTAAATCAGTAAATGGAATATATCAACTACGTAACGTAATTTTCATTCTATTAAACTATTGTATTACATTTGATTTGAGGACGTGAATCAGTTATTCTTTGATGAGGAAAGAGCCATGATAAGTGAAGATCCTGTGTTCTTGCAACAAGCATTTGTTATACGGGTGGATGTTCTGCATTAGCTATAGAAAAAGACCGAATACCTATGATGCCCATTTTCTGATATTCACAAGCCGTATGTTGCACATCTATTTGAATGCTTCCCAAGTTTAAAACTGTTAAATCTGTTATCAATAAAAAAGGATTTTCTGATGACGACATCGTAGGGTGGATAAAAGTGGCAAAACTCTGCCATTTTCTGTGATCGATAAATATCCCCTAAGATCTACAAGCACTAACGTACGGTTCTTACTGTTGGACAATGTACATATATGAGAGTAAATTGGCGGACTAAATTGGCTCGGTCACATCGAGCGAATGGACAAAAATGCTCCATCCAAGGGAGCCTTTGACTCCCAGGTATTGTAGAGGATGGAAAGCTATCTTGTCCCTTCATGGATCGGGAGCCTGATAGATAATTAAGTAAGTAAATTGACGGAAGCTAAAATGCAGATGCTTCGCATTACAGGAGGAGTGACAAAGCGTATTCGAATAAGAAGCAAGGAAATCTGAGGAAGCCTCTTCACGTCAAAAATGCCATTTTGCGCACTATACAGTATGACCAACTTAGTTCATAAAGTGCGGTCACAAACTTTTTTGAAAACATTATTATTATATATTTTATTATCTATCTAAATAGAAGTAGTCCTGAAAACCCAGTTCAAAAACCAATAGCACACGTCGTTTCTAACACTATCGCAGAAGAAAAGCAGGCGCAAAAAACTCCTGGATGAAACAAATGCAACGCCTGCCTTCAGACATGGAACCATCCAAACCGTTTTCTGAGATCTACCCGGTGAACCCCACAAGTGGAGCCTTTATGTGAAGCAGTATAGAGTAGGAAATTTGTGATCCCACTCGAGATCATAACAATTGCCAGTAAATGAAGAAGAACAAGTGTTTATTGTATTTTACTGGTAAACAATTTTCGTCAATTAACTGATATGCTCTGGGAAATGACCTTTTCATCAAAGATTGCATTAATCAGACAACTTATTATTTGAAGGTTATGTAATTTTCATGTCAGGTTTCTTTTTTAATAATTTTCTACAACATTCATTAAAGAATTTAAAGTTTCTATTTAAGTATCTCTGAGAATTAGCAATATTATAAAAAAACTAAATATTTATTTAAAAACTAAGTAACTCCACAGTTTGTTCTCCTCATTCAAAATACCTCAAAGAAAACTTTGCTACACAAAGATGAAAACCAGAGAAAAAAAAACTCCCAACAATTTATAATGTTACTTATACTAAAAATAAAGTTTTTCGCAATAAATTATGCTTAGGAATTTATTTCCATCTAAGAACTTTATAATGACTTTAAATTTAATGAATCCCAAATATGCACATTCCACAACAAAGCTGTTAAGGATTTCAAACTCTAAGATTGTTTGTACACAGATTCATCAACAATAAAACCAAATCCATTGTTTGCCAATAAAAAATGAAGGAACATTTCCATTAAGCTCTTTAAAGGAAAATAACAAAATTATATAAAAATACCCACAACAACAACACTCTCTTAAAAAAAAATATATATATTCCTAATATAGAGTACACTCTGAACTTAGAACCCAAAATTCCTAACCAACAAGAAAAGAAGAAGAACAATACCAAATGAATATAAATAAAAAAACGAGCAACACGCTTTTTACATACCTAAATTATGCACATAAAGTGGTTTATACTCTTGGCCGAGACCTTGTTGATTTAGTCCCAAAATCCCTTCCTCAAGAAACTTTTTATTCTTTCTTTGTTGTTTTTTTAGGTTTTTTTTTTTTTTGCTTAAGAAGATTTAAAATAATTTTGTTTTGTTTTTCAAAATCTCTGGACCTGAGGAAATTCAATTTGTCACCACTGCTCACAAAAGTTCAATTCACAAATATCTATATGAACATAGAAGGTGTCTGATGGTGGAAGTTGAAAGTTCTGTTGCAAATTAAATATAAAGTCTTCTATAAAGTTTTGTATGCAAAAAAAAAGCAAAAAAAGACGACTAAACTTTTGATTGTAACAGTTTTCAAATTGTTTTGAAATAAAGAAACATTCACAGAAGACCATGTCCACGAGCCATGGCTAAAGCCAAGTTGGTACCAGACTATTTGATGGTTTTGAAAGTAAAGTATTATGAAGTTTTGGAATATACATTTTTATGGATATTTGAACATTTTGTGTAGGTAGTAATTTATTGAACTATGGTTGTCTTTATTGAGAATTAGATTGCTTAAGACATCAGATGTTTTTCTTTGAAGTTTGAAACAAGAATTTTTTAGAATAAAGTGACCATAAATTTGCTATTGAAAATAAAAAAAAAACCTTATAATGGGAGTGCAGTGGCGTAGCTCGAGCTCAAGAGGTCCAGTTGCTGGGCTATTCCAAGACGGATTCCTTACTGGAGTGGGGCTTAAATAAGGGTAAAATGAGTTAGTTAGACAAATTTAGTTTGTTTAAATCTACTATTAAAAATAGTAAAAACATATTCTGGTTCCAAAAAAGTTCTGTTGAATTGCTGCTGAGGTTACCGATGTTTCAAAACAGAAAGCGGTATGAAGGGCTTTTTAATTAAATAAGAAATTATTCATGAAATTCCTTATTAGGGTGAACTTTCTGTTTACTGATCTATAAGTAAACAGGTTATTTTTTTTTGATTGAGCTAGAAATCTGAAATAGGAATCCGCATTTACTTTTGAAAAACCTTCAATTCAAATTTTAAAGTCATCATGCAAAATAAAAATCGGACTTTAGCACTATTTTCACCATAAAGGTGTACCTCCATAAACCGCTCGCCACCTAAAAAAAAACCCTTAAAATGTTTTACACCATTTTGTAGATAACATTAGGCTGGCAATTGTTAGGAGTTCAGCCCCTTATTTTCCCATACATTTTGTTCTTTTCTTTAATTTTCAAACTTTTGGTGAAAATAAATATTCAATAATTTTTCTATGCATAAAAAATTTATTTAAATAATGCACCAACTAGTGTTAATATTTGAGTTACTCAAGAGTGCTATAAAATTAAGAAAACAATAAGAATCCCTCATTCACGGTCGAAGGAATGCGGTTTTGATGAGAGTCACGTTTTTTGAACATTTTTCGAGAAAAACATCATACCATCCATATTTGATTGATTTTATGAGCAGTCATAAGACGTGTTAACATGCATGGTTATCCATTAACTACGGGTTACCCTGTATAACTTAGTTTGTCAAATTAATTCATTATTACTTTTGTCGAGCTTCCGAGTAAATAAAACAAATTGTTAAAAAAAACCCACACAAAATATAATTTCATAAAAATTAGTCAAAAAAAAGTAGTAAGAAAATGCCACAGAAAATACATTAAAGCAATGGCCAAAAAAAATGTTCGAATCTTTTTTGTATTACAAGTTTTAATAAAAAAAATATTACAATATTTTCAAATACCTTAAAGAAGTAGGTACTATATAAAAAATTAATAGCGGCCGTATTGAATACGGCTGTATTAAAAACTACTCTAACATTTTCAACCTCAAAAAAATCCGATTTGGATCAAAGTTCCATTTCCATTTATTTTCCTTGGAATTTTTAAAAATTAATTTTTTTTTTAAATAAAATATTTTAAAATAAAAAAATTATAATTTAAAATGATGAAAATCAACTAATTTAATCTTAAAAACATCAAGCCACAGAAGGAAAGCAAGAACCTACTTCCTTGTGTCCTGATGCATTACATTTTTTTTTAAATTCTTTAAGGAAAACAAATAAACGACACCCAAAAAAAAGAGCTCTAGAACGAACATATCTCATTTATGTTAGCAAACTATCCTAAAAAGTATCTTTTTCAATGGAATCGTTAGGAATTAACATCACCGTCAATGTAAACAAGCTCACGCGGACATATTGTAACTCCTGGACAAACAATAAAGTCGAACGATGAACGAACAATGTCCGGCAATACTCTTGGGATGTTAACAATGTAGTTTACATTATAGTTTATTTGATATCGATGCGACGACGACGATCGATGGATAGAATACATATCTTTAGATAGCTCCTGGATGAGGTGGATGCACAACATAGTTTCAATGAATCTTTATCTAGGTAAAGGTATGTACGAGTATATATTTATACGTTCATTGTTTGTTGTTTTTTTGGCAATGTAATTTAACCAAGGACAAATTTACGAGTCTCAAGGGTATATCCGTATCCGTTCTATTTAAATAATATAGATGAAGATATTCTTGCGATTAAGTTGTCAAACAAAATCGGCATTATGTTATGAGTGCGATGCTAAAATATTTAAATACATATCTATAGATAAAACTTTGATTTAAATTTGAAAAAACGTCAATACCTTTTTTTTGATGGTTGGTTGCTGGATCAGTAGGATGTTAGAATTAATTCACATTTTAAAAATTACTTTAGCTATGTACGTCTGCAGTAAGTTTTTTTTTCCCCAAAGGACCAACCTCTTATAGAAAGGTGTATATAACGATTCATCCTTCAGAGGGATAAAAACAAAGTATTCAGAGAAAAAAAGTAGAAAAAAATAACCATCAAACCCTTTCCTCCCATCAATGGATGATTCGAAGGATTTAAAATCTTTTAAGTGGTTTATAAACCGACCTAAATTTTAAAAAAGAAAATACATCCTATAAATACATTAGCAAAATTGAAATTAAAATCCAACCGCCAAAACTAAGGTGAGTGAATTAAATATTTACAAGTGCCGAATTTTCATTGGATTATCTTATATTTATGTATGTAGGTACTATTCAGTTTAAAGTTATTCAAATCAATTCAATTCAATTCAATTATATAGAAAACACCTATAGCACTCTAAATTAAGGATCTACTTAGTGGCGAATATTGAACACAGCGTTCAAATTAAATTGAAAAATAAACATTTTGAATGTTTTATAGTCTTGTGTAGGTTTAAGGCATTAATGTATTTTATTAGTATTGATTTTTGGGCAGAAGAAAAAATGGAAGGTAAACCTCAATTATTTTAAAATGTATACAATACATACATATGTCTATTAAATCACTAAGTTTTTAGCAGTTTTAAAATAAAGTTTTTTACAGAATTTAAAACCAAACATGATTTTTTTATGAGTTCACTGATTTCCTATGTTGGAAATTTTTGGAGATATGTTTTTTCAAACAGGAATGGAAAAGTTAATTACTATCAGAATTTTTTTTAATTAGGTAATTTAAAAAAAACATTTTTTTCAGAGTGTTTGTTTTATAATTATAAATGGTGAGAATATGAGTAATTTTGAAAATTTGTGAAAATTGTCATCGATCCCCCTTTTCAATAACTGTAAAGTACATAAACCATTAAAACAAAACAATTTTTTCTCTATTATTTGCTAAAATATGTACATTTGAAACCCAAGAAAATCATGAAATTGGCTATTTTGCAAAGTCATTATAACTTGGACTATAGAGTTTTTTAACTAAATATTTTTAATAATTTTTAATAATTAATGCTAATTTTAAATTTGTTATAGCTCAGAATGCTTGCACGTTTTGAAAAACCCATTTTTGACAGTCAAATTTTTATACCTAAGATATTCTTTTGATACTTTTTTTAACTTAATTATTCTTTTTTTTTAACTCATTATTCATTTTTGCATTAGTCATATACTCAATATTTTTTTCATTTGATATTAACTTTTAAATTTCAAAAAGGATTTTTTTGTTAAAACAGTTTCTTTTACAAAACGGTTGTTTTTCGTATATGATACGACCATTTAAAAACATACAAAGTTTAATAAAATATAGTTCCCGATAAAGTAAAAAAACCGGTCTTACTTTTGGCAAACAAACTCCGGAAAACTCTTAAGCATTTTTCCGATTCAAAATCAGTGGTCCAGATTTTACCCTTCACTGTCGGAGTCCGCTATATGCCGATCCCCTGACTAAAGCATAAAAAAAAATTGGCGAATTCGTTTCCCAACGTTAGCTCTCACATTTTTTGTATTTTAATAGTCTAATTCAAATTCTCTCATCGAAGCCATTTTCTATTTATATCTTGCTGCACAGTTTTTGAAATTTTCCAAAATTTTACTATAGTCTGGCTTTTTGTGTGACATTATTTTCCCATACGCTCGACTGAGACCCTTTTCACTAAACTACCATCATTTAATTGAATTTTTTTCTAAACAGCTTGTAAAGCACATTTCTTACAAGTTGATGAAAGGGCTTCTGCTATACAATACATATATAAGACGGGGTGCTGTATTGAAATAGACCTTTGTTTTTCCTTTTAAAAATAATTCAACAATTCTGAGTAAGAAAGAAAATATTTGGCTTTTTCTTTTTAAGTGGATCTTATTTTACAATTTCAAAAGGTCAAATTAACTATTTATTAGGAATTTCTAAATTCCAATTCTGATTTTATAATCCGAGTCAATAATCTACTTAAAATTTTGTTCTAAAGTCAAAAGAAGTTATATTCCGATTGCTGTGGCTACATAAACAACTTGTTTATAAGAAAATTCAAAGATAACCACGAGATAAACTTGCAATATCTGTCACTTAATCTCTTAATGGATATCAAGACATCTTTGTTTTAAGGCCATAAGATGGAATATTAGAAATGAATTCTGAGAACCAGAATAAGGACGAAGTTGTTAAAATAATAAATACTTGCTGCTTCCATAGAATTCCTACCTTCTATGGCAAAATATTTAATCACATTTAAATGCAAAAAGAAGAAATAAATTATGTATTAAATTCTTTTGTCTACCAAAAATATCCTCCCTACGCTGCGTATCAAAAAAAAAATAAAAAAGAAATCTTTGGTTACATTGAGTGGGTGGGAATGATAAAAGAATTCGTTCCAATTGGACTGTTACCTGCATTTTATGTTATTTCCATTTTCCTTAAATTCACCAGAGTATGAAATAACCACTGGTTTTGGTTTTTGTTTTTGTTTCCAATTTATTTTTATAAGAAACGAAAAAAAATCTTTTTTGACTTCTTGGATCGCTGATTTCACACAGCCTGTTTATTAGACTTAAACACATTCCTTTCACAATTTATAAATTGCCTCAATTTTGCAGTTCTTTGTATATTATCAACACGAGATTTTGGTTCAATTTAACCAAGAATTCACAATCAAGGAGTCCACATTTTTGAATAATTTATCCAGAAGAATACTTCCAAGAGATTCTGCTGTACCCGTGTGAACAGAATGTTTTCAATTATTTCCTTCGTTTCGAACAAATCGCACGTTTGCTCCAATAGCTATTTTACAAATCGAAAAAAAAGGAAAAGATGTTTCCTTCTTATAGGGACCTCTGGAATGAAGAACATTCATTAACTCCAGACATAGCCAGAAGATTGTATAGGAACAAAAGGAACCAAATATAAAACCTAATTTTGGCGAAGCAATTTATTGACCTTTCAAGAAAAACATCAACTCCGCCCTTCCATTTTTAAAAGGATGCCTATTTCTATATCCTAATGATGCGGAAAAATGTTCAAATTCACTTTTCCTCCCTGGGGAGTAGGCTATTATAGCTTCTAGTCGTTCCGGTTGGGTGTATGGTTGGTATGCTTGGTATGAAAAAAAAGGAAAAACACTTTGAATTGTGTCACTCTTTTTGAATACACAAGAAATGTGGTTTCTTGACTTCTGTCATTTATTAACTTTGTTTTTTTTTTTTCTATTATTTACCTGTGGGATGGCAGTGTTTGCTCAAATTATTTATAGAAATTGAAATTTATGAATGCTCTTTTTTCATCAGAATCCCGTTAATGACCGAAAATTGTTGTACGAGATTATGTACTTTATTTAAATTTCCGGGGTCCCTAATTGAAAATTCTTGTTGAAAATTTAACATATTTTTGCAGTTAAGGTGTTTTTGCCTACACTTTTTCTCTAATTTAAAACCGGACTTAAATTTTATTTATGAGGTGGTTTCATTTCTTAAAAATAGGCTAAGAAGGATTTCATGGAAGAAGCATTTCTATACGCTTGATCGACCTCGTCTTAAAGTGTCAAAGGCAAACTTTATCAAAGTGAATTACATTTACTTATAAATTCAACCCAAGTATTACCATAGTGGTATAAAGGGTATAGGTAGAAATGCTCTAGAATTTAAATGAAGAATAATTTACTATATTTAACAATTTACTTGTATTCAAAAGTTTTGGTGAAAAGAATCAAAAGTCCAAGACTTAGGGGAATTTCCTGGAACATAGGAAAATACTTTAAATAGAAGAAGACATTTAATTGGAATGAATTCATTTCAAATTGTTCTATAAACAAATAAATTAAGGTTGGCATAAAGTAAAAAAAAAATTATGAATTGGTTGATTCATAAAATACACGAATAACGTAAAAATTTAAAAACGAATAATTTTGAACAGAAAAATATATTTTTTTTCTTTTACAGATTTTGAGTTTGAAAATTTTTTATCCAAAAAAAAATAAAGATTAAATTTCCGGCTTTGAAAAAAGGATAAGTTTGACACTTTAAGTTTTGCTATTGATCAAAAAAAAAAAAAAAACAAAAAAAATAAGGGAACGGTTTATGTGCGGTTCTCTTAGTGTTTTGTGAAAACCTGCACCTTTGTTAAAAAAGGTCGTTTTCAATTGTTGAAATTAATCTTTAATAGTATACCGCTGTTACACAATTGCAAGAAATGTATAGTACAAGCCAAAAATAGAAAAAAAATTGAAATTTTGTCTGTCTGTCCGTTAAACTACACTTAGGATGTAGGGCGGGGCGGGAGGATTTTTTTGAAACTTGATTTTTCTTTGAAGATCAAAAATTAAAGTAAATGAGATACATTTTTTTCTTTGACTTTTTGCAAAGTTAGATTTTTGTCGAAAACGGCTCCGACCATTTGTTTAAAATTTTTTAACAAATTTAAATAAATATTGGGTGACTTTTAATAAAAAAAACCAAAATGTGGGAGGTACTGTTATCTACCACAGAATCATTTTTTTTTCTTAATTTTCAATTTTCTCAAAAACTGTTCACCCGATTTAATCAAAATTTTTATACACAAGCATCTAAATTTATAAAAAGTAATTAATGCTTACATTTTAATTTTTTTTTTAAATTTGAAAAAAAAAGTTAAGTTCATTTTTGAAAAATTAATTAAAAAAATTTAATCATTGTTTTTAATTTGTAATCTAAGAAATCTGTAGTTATTGCTAATCAACGAAAAGAATGCAATTCTTAAAATCAAAGAAAATTGTGTCCATTTTTTATTTATTATTAAAATTTATTTTTTATGATATTTTCCTCTTAGGTTCTCAAAACTGCGCTAACATTTTTTCTGTTTTAATTAAGATTTTTTTTTTACAAAATTGCACCTGCTTTCAGGAGGTTTATTTTACTTACAGTAGCTCAAAGAAAAATGCTTATATAGCCACTTTCGAGATAGTTAAGTTGTTCTGGAAGTTGAAAAAAATCAATTTTCCGTTTAAGGAACTACCTAACAACCTTAAGTCCAAAGTTTGTGAAAAATCGAACGGGAGCTTAGGTCGTAGGAACAACTGAAAGACAGATTGTTCTCTTTCATCGTAGTTTCTTATGGATCTAAAGCTTGCCAAACCACCATACTACTAATCCAGAGTGACACCATTTTAATAATGATGAATATAATCTTTTTGATAACTTACAAGTTGTTAATGGTCAATGCTTAAAAATTTTCATCGGCGTCGGCATTGTCATATTTCATTTCTCGCAAAGGACCATTCGTTCAGGCACAATGGAACATTTCTGCGAAACTATTGTACCCACCAACGGCAGATTTCTCAGGTTTGCAATTGAGTGCGTTATAATCCCCTTTTTTTTACTAGACTTATGACAAGAGCAGAAACAATCTGTCATTGTCACTTTCTTCTATACTACTGTAACAGTTGTGTTTGCATTCTTTTTCATCCATCTGTTGCTATCGTGGTATGAATCTTCGTATTAAGTCTTATCTCTGTTTCCATTTTCAAATTTCAATAATTGATACTGTATCAAAAATGTTTTGTTTGGAATTATTAACCGAATTGCTGGAGTAAAGCTATGCGCCTTTTTTTTGTACTAAAACAGACAATTTGAAACTGTTCAGTAGCAAAGTTTGTTTATAATCTTAAGCGATGAAAATAAGTCAATTTTTTAGTTTGAGTTTTGTATTTTAAATTATTTAAATGAATAAAATTTATTGGAAGTCTTTTTCCAATAGAGGTACCATTAATTTCAAAAATAAAATTTATTTATGTTCAAAATATAAAAGATAGTGTTAAAAACTGTTTTAACCAAATTTCAGAAATATACAGGGTGAGTCACCAGCAGTGCGACAAAATGCTAGGGCGTGTAGGTTGGGTTGAGATAAGAAAAAAATCGTACTGGAGGGGGGGTCTATTCCCCTCTGTTTAGCCGGGAGGGGCAATTTTCGAAAAAAACTGACTTAAAATGGAAAAAATTATTTGAAATCAACGGTTTCATTCACAATGATGTGCGATACGTTTTTAAAACGCCAATAACTTTTTCTTTCATTCTGTTTTTAAATAAATCTATTTTAAGAAATGGTTTTTGAAATATTAATTTTCAAAGTCAAAATTTTGAAAAATAAATGGAAAAAAAAATTTCAAATTCATTTTTTTCAAAATTTTACGTAATTAAGTGCTAATTTTTATTTCAAAATTCAATGCTGTTATTAATTTTAAGTCAAAATCAGAAAACCGGATGCAAAAATTTTATGTCGTTCTCAAGAAATTAAAAAAAAAACAAATCAAAACCACCTTTTTCTAGGAAAAACATTTATTTTTATTTTAACGAAGCAATTTATGAAGCATTAATCTTATTTTTTTTTACTTTTTTTGAACTGGAGTTTTATGAGAAGGTAATAAAATTAAATAAAATGGGAATAACCCTGGATTAATGTTATTTTCATTGATAACTTCTGAAAACTGATCTGTCAATATTTTTGCCTTGGCCTGCCCGCAGCCCATGGGTTCTACATGTTAGGGTGGACAATAAGGACAATAAAACCGCATATATTGATCCGTTTTTGAGTTATGTATGTATATAATTTTCAAAATATTTTTTGATATCCCATATTTTGGAATTTTTATTTTCATTAAAAGTGAGCCAACATCAATTTATATTTTAAAATTTTTTTTTTTCAAAACAATCGTCGGAGCTGTTTTCGAGAAAAATCTGATTTTCTAAAGAAGCCAAAAATAAAATGTATGTTAGATACCGCTATCTTTGTTCTCAAAAATAAATCAAAAAAAGCGTGGGTTAAGGCCAAAATAATATTATACACATATTATTTAAGAAAATCCTCCCAACCGCTTAGGCTGTTGCCCAATGGGCAGACAAACTAAGAGACTGACAGATAGAATTGAGAGACCCAATTTTTTTCGACACTCCTTCATATTCATAGTAATGTAAAGTTTGATCAAAATCTCTAATTCGAATTTTTTCACGAATTTAAAACTTTCATATAACCTCTAGAAAAATGAACAAGTTTGTATTGAAAAAATATTTTACTCTGATTTATGTATGTATTGCATAATGCCTGCGTAATAGACTTTTGGGTTACCTTTAATTCACAATTTTTTTATTAGTTTTTTTTAGGTATATTGGTTTTTTTGATTAATAAAAATAATACGTAATGTAATATAATGAATATGGGTTCTTTTCCTGTCGCAACCTACAATGGTTATAATGCTCAGTAATTTGTCGCATCTTTTGCAAATAGCCTTGTATATGTATTTGGTTGACCCAATTTATTTTTATTCTATCCTCCAGAAATCCTTCTATACTATTATGAATTTAACCCAAATAGAAATAATGTCTTATAATATTTTTCGTCACGGCCCTTAATGATGCTATACAAGAAGTTTGGCATTTATTAGATACCGGACAGGTGACTTTATCTTCTCCTCGCCATGTGGGTGTTTATTCTGCTGCAGCTATTGAGATAATGATTTTCTTTATTAAAATTTTTGGATTATGCCATTCATCCCATTAGCCATGAAAAAAGGTAAAATTGTAAGACCTATGTACTATACCGGATGGAAGTTAATACACTAAATGCTTCAAAAAACCTGGACACATATTACTTTACTCCACCATGCTAGCCAGACTAACACGTTTATCAACTGTTGGATAAAGAAAGTGGTTAATGTTAATGATAAAAGATAAAGAATGTCCACATGTTTGTGGCTATATTAAACCTTTTATCTTTATTAGGTTTTGTACATAATCAGAAGCTAAGACAAAATAAACGTTGTAAGCAAGGTAATGCTACGAAATTAAACGAAATCGAAAATCAGAAAAAAGAAGAGTATTTCGAAGGTAGAAATAGCGAAAATTAAGTGATCATCAAATTAATGAACAGAGTACCGAAAATAAAGCTAATTACTTAAATAATAAATCAACAGAATTTGTTCAACAGTAATTTAGCAGAGTTGCTGGGTATAGCCAAATGGATTGGGTAGAAAACATCTCGAATATTTTGATTTATACAAAAATTTCAATCAATATATAGCCTTTAATTGACAGCCATGTAGTGGACTCAATGGTATTGATTGAAATTCCTTGGATGATATGTGTAACTAAAATCTTGAGCGAGAATTAAAGATTCAAGGCCTTTAAAGTATAATGATTTCTGCAGTGGATTGGAATTTTTTGTTTTTTTTTTTCATGCAAGTGAAGGGTGATTTTTTTTAGAGGTATATAGAACTTTGAAATGAAATAAAAGAAAGATGATTTTTTTAAATTGACATAAAATTGACTCTATTCAAAAGACAGCTGACTCGGACGTAATTTAATCTGGTTGTCCAATTTTCGATCACTTTTCCAACATTTGTGACTGGCAATAACACGACGAATGTTGTCTTCCAAATGGTCCATCGTCTTGGGCTTATTGGCGTGGAAAATAGTTTAGCAGCGTTAAATCGCACTATCTTGGAGGCAAATTGAAACAATGCGGTTATCAAACGTTCCCTCCAATAAATCAACAGTGGCAAGTGCTGTATGACATGTGTTGCGCCGTTTTGTCAGGATTTATTGCTCTATTGCGGTCACCATTCACTGTAACGTTCTGGCCAGCAATGTGATTCCACGGCAGTTTTGTTTATTGAAAATCGGGATCAACGGCAATCTTGTTTTAAGTCCATTCACCAAATATTCAAATTAAATTTGAACAATTTGTAAGCGTTCTTCAGGTGTCAGTCCATTCATGTTGAAATGCCACTTTAAACTAAATAGCTTAACATGGGCGCCAGTTAAAAAAGTGTTGCCAACTTCCAATTGCTACACCTCTAAGAAAACACCCTTTATCAAACACCCATGAATCAAAGAGAAATATCCGTAGGCTTCACGAACGGAGAAAACTTTTTTCTCGAGTCCTGTGTAAAATTTCTATCGTTGTATTTAATAAAAAAAAATCTCAAATCAGATTTACGAGTAACTACCTACTTCATCAAAAAAATCAAAATCAAATTAAATAGCACTTTCTTATGCGAATATAAAAATTTCACTCGAAACTCTTAGTGTCTTACTATATTATCATAACACCCCAGAGAAGCTCTATTCAATTTGGATTAAAATACAGAATTGTGTATATAAATCTTTCCAACGTGATGCCCGAATAAAATCTTAATGAAATCTCCTTTCGTGCGATGTACCTACTTTATGTGTCTGGTTCTCTTTCGCGATCTCTATATAAAATGAGTACTCCACCTCGATTGTCCCTAAGAAATAAAAAAAAAGATTGTAAAAAGAAAGTACATAGGATGAACTATAAATAATAATGGTGGCGTGTCTTTTGCTGTAGTCTTCACCATCAGATACATTTAGTTGGTGCGGATGCAATAAAAAAAATAACGAAAACGTAGTCATAGATAATTAATATTTTAAAAGGACATAATTGTAATTATGCTTCCTCCATTTCGCTTCATTTTCCATCATCAAACTTTTATTCCCAAGGATATATTTCCACTTCGTCGTCGTCGACATCGTCGTCGCCGTCGGCGTCGTCGTCGTCCTCGTCTCCCGAGTGGGTATGTTTAGTGCACTATATGAAACTTTTTAGACTCAGTACGGTGCTTACATTAAAAACGCTTTAACCAGAGGTCGGGATGTCCTGGATGAAAGAGACACCAGATCCTTCTATTTAAATAAGGAAAAAGAAGACGGCAAAAACAAAAATATATTTTTATTTTTAATGTAGGGTTCAGTGCGTCCAGAAGGATATCTACTTGGGAATTGTTTTCTTTACACTTTGCATTAATACTTTCTCTTCGTCTATAAGGATTACCTTTTTTTTGGCACAAAGTACAGACAAAAGCATGAATATAAAGAGAAAGTAACACCTTGCTCCCTATACCTAAAAAATTCCATTGAGAAAACTTTTCATCCATTGTGGTTCTGCTACGGTTCAGGCTTAGGTTATATTTGTATACCTACATATATGAAAAGCAAAAACAAACATTTTGGCAGCGTTCCAAAACCAAATCACGAGTAAAGAGTTTTTTAATATCCTGCAATGAGTCAAGACCAATTCAACCATTCAAAAAGGGAACAAAAATAGAACTATCTCTTTTCAACTATATCTAACCTACACAGCCATTGTGGGAAATGGGTATGAAATAAACATGTTTAGACTTAGACATGAACGGGCCTTATGGCAATGATAATCTAAGAACTCACTTGTTCTATTTTTATTAGAAAATAAAATACATTTCCACGAAAACCAAGGTATAAGTTTAGAAGCATTTAATTGATGAATAGAAATACTCTTGGAGAATTTGTCAATTTCTCGCAAGGCGACAAGAGGATTTTAGACGAGACCGTATTTTTTTATATTTCACGCATTACAGAGACAACATACATAAAGTAGAAATGCTTCTAAGGCCGAATATGCTATTAATAAAAAATATTAGAGACATTTTAAGCAAAGGCCACTTACATATCTATGTAAGTGATTTTACACTTCATAGCTTCTCACCCGCTTAGAGGTAGTATGTAATTTTATTAAATAAGTAAGTTAATATTTTGGTTGTGTAACTTTTAGAAGAAGACATTTCTAAAACTGGACGGAAGTTAGCGCTCAAAAAATCTGAAAATCGTTTGTCTAGGTTGTGGACATGTCCCAATTATTTTGAGACAGTGATTTTTTTTTAGTTTTTTTCAAAATTTTCGTAAAATTTCGACTCCATAGTCGTTTGTAAATTAAAAAAAAAAATTGGTCACAGGAAAAAAATTTGGACATGTATCTATGCGTAAAAAAATATTTGTTTTTTGCAACTTAGACTTAGATTTATGGAGCGCTAGCTGACTTGCATCCAATTTTTAAAAAACCAGCTACCTACAATTCGAAAACCGTAAGTACAAACGATTGCATATCAGTTTTGTTCATCTTGAAAGTAGGTGTGCCAACAAGATGCAAGGTGAGAGAAGTTTAATGTCCAAAATGGAGTTAGGCAAGGCTGTACACTGTCACCAATACTTTTCTTGTTAGTAACCAGTTAAATCTCAAATTCAAAAATTTTTAATTAAAGAAATTAATTCCGATTTGTGTTTTCTTCTTTTTATCAGTCGGATGTCAAATAAAATTGAAATAAATGTCAAGTTTGGGTTTTGTTGTGATCGACAAAATGCCCCCTAAGCGGGAAGGCTCTACACATGACAGTGGTATTTGAGTATGACAGGAGGGTAACAAAGCGTCATTTAATAACAAACAAGAAAATTCGAGGAAACCTTCACATTAAAAAATACCATCTTGGTCAAAAATATCATAACCAACTAATCTGATGGTACTGTCGTTTACAAAGGAAATGCTCTGAGAACCCAGTTCAAAAATCCATAGCTCACGATGACGTTCCAAAACTATCTAGGAAGCTTAGGCAAGGTTAGAAAACTCCTGTTTCAAACAAATGCATCGAAACCCTATCGTCACAGCACCATCAAATACTAAATGTTTGGGAAGAATATTGCTAGCTTGGTGTCCCTTATCTGGGCTCCGGCTTACAGTTGCATTGAGGAGTATAAACATGTTGATGAACTATCTCCGGAACTGGAGTTAACATTCTAAAATATTTTTTTTTTCAAATAATCCAATCGTAGGTGGATAAAGAAAATAATGTTTCACTTTCTCTGCGAATGTCCTGCTTTGGTCAGAATAAGAATTTAGTCCTGTGCAAAAGCAATCTTAACGAGTTTTTTGAACTGAAGATCAAAGACTTGATCACTTTTTTTCAAACCAAAGAAACCATGATCCGCCGAGTATTTCTATCAATCCGTCTTAGTAAATCTTAATTATTTCTTAAGTCAAACAAGTTATATCAAAATGGCACACTCCAGCGCTAATTGGATCAAGAAGGGAGACTGCTTGTGACCGCCATTTCTTCCTACCTATACAAAAATTATTTGGAAACATTAATAACAGTTGAGTGTTCTTGAATCCCTTAAAAATTGAATAGAGAGCTAGTTCACAAAAATAAAATCTAACTGTGTAATTAAATTAAGGGCCATATATAACTGCATATTTCCACATTACAATTAGCAAGGCCACATGATGGCCTTATTGCTTCAACTTGCTCTTTACGTTCTATATGCGTTGGAAGTAAAAACAACATTCCATGTGGAACTCTGAAAGTCAAAGTTGTAATACATAACAAAGTCGCACCGCGTCGCGTCGTCGCTTCGGTGGGAACCCAAAGTCTTTACTGTTAGCATAATGGCTTTATGGAATTACTTCAAAGCATTAAAGAAGAGCAGCATATATTCATGAAATAAAATGTGCGTGGCTGCGCCGCAGCAAGTATTATTATACTAACTCTTAATGCCTCATGGGCATTATAGTGGTTTAACATTTTAACTTACATGTATGCATTAAGGGATTGAAAGAGGTTTTTATTTTTCTAAAGTACTTATACACGAAAATTTAGCCAAACAATAAAACTTGAGGTTCCTTTTAATGATACCTACCTATCCTAAATACATCCCGACTTAATTAATATAATCAGAGCGTGGTATTCCCAGACGAATCAAATTCCTTTTTCTTTTTTTTTTTAAATTGACATGTTTCCTTAAAACACATTTTGGGCCCAAAGAAAAAAAGTTACCTACTTGTGTACATTGAGGGAAAATCCAGCACTGAAAACCAGCACAAACTTTTTGAAAATACAGAACTATAAACTTAGTCACATACAAGAGGCAGAAGCAAGGGTAAAGAGGATCCTACTACACGTTTTGGAACAAATCCAAAATCAATACCAGCCAAATGAATTGAATGTTGTATATAGCCTATCTTTGCTTCTTATTCCTCGTTCTCGTTATATAGCCCCTCGATTTTTGTTTTCTTCTATCTATTCTCGAAGAAAATATATATGTATAGGCAACACAAAAGAAATGCAATCAAGTTGTTGAAGGATTTTCACGAGCTCCTTCAAGGAAAATCCCAAATTTTGTATTCACGTCGAGTGCAAGGAAGTTAATTACGAAATCCTTTCTTAAAAGTTGTCTTCCCTCCTCCAAACCCTATGCAAACCCTTTTCTTTTGTGATACCCTCTACTGCTTCCTCGTGATTCAATGAGGCATTTTTTTTGTCCTCAGAGCCTATCTTTGGGTAGTTAGCAGAATTAAAATAAAAAAAAAAGGATATTCAAACTTTGTCAGCGACCAAAATAAAAGTGACAAACAAAACCATTAGAGATTTTTTTTTTGGTTTAAAACGTATAAACGCCACACTATTATCCTGTTGACTTAACAAGTTTTTGGCGCTCCCTGTTTCAATCAATTGGGGGTGACACTGGTATTCTGTTGCCACTCTGTCTCAAGAATAATCAAATGAAACCTCTAAATCCTTGTTGTCTCACCACCTGCCAGTCACAATCTGTGTTTGGCTAATTAGGCCCAGACAGGCTGGGCGGAAATCTATTTTTCTTTTTAATTGAAATCCAAACTAACACACACATGTACGAGTATTCATATTTGAGTGACGATTTTCTCACGTAAGCAATCGGATACGTGAGGACTAAAATACAAAAGGAGCCTCAAAAGCCCGAACCGAACCTTTTCTTCTCGTACCGTACGGTGTACATCCGTAGAAGAGACATATCGAGATCGTATCTCGCGCGCGTGCACAGTGCTCCTCAAAATATATATAGGCACAGCTTTTCCTCTGTGAGCGAACAAACCTCCAGCTGAGCTAATGTGGTAGTAAATATGAAAGGACTTCCACAAACATTTACATTAACAAAATTGAATGAGATTTTTCTGTTGCTGGTTGTTATGTTTTAGCTGTGAACAGAGAGAATATCTTTCTGCTTGTTTTGGTCCTTTCGTCGTCGATATTATAGCTATAAAATAAATTTTAATAAAATAAATGTTTTGCTTACTCGGTGTGTGAACGAAACAAATCGAATATACACTCATTTAAAAATAAATGTGCGTAGGTAGGTATAGATCCTTTGGGTATAATTCCATAAATTCCAAAGTCGGATTTGAAATTCTCCTTAATAAGCGAAATCCTTTCGTTTTTACGTAACCCACCACTTAACCCATTGAAGTTGTTGCAAAATATACTCGCATATATATATATCCAAGGAAGGTTATAAGGCTCTCGATGATATAAAGGTACACTTGGACGAATGTGTCCTTTCTGTCAATCGTTTTTTTTTTTTTTTGTATTGGAATTATAATCAATTGAAACACGACCTTATGTCCTTTTTTTTGGAATTATATTTATTGCTTTTCTAATGGGGACCGCACTGTTAGACGAACACGCACACACACACACACTTAGGAACACTCATAATAGATTCTTTCTTTTAAAATTGAAAACTCTTGGTTGTTGTTGTTGAATAATTGTTTTAGCTGTGCCAGCAAGTGCTTCAAGGATATATTATATGAAACAATGGTGATTAACACTGAACTTGTATTAAATCGATTAAAAATTCAAGCAAATTATAATGGAGGAGCAGAAATCCTTCGCAATTGTACAAGAGGGGACTTTCAATAGTTGTACTAAATCGAACCGACCGCCTTAAAGTCCTGGAGATAACTGGTACTCTCGTTGGTGCCAATATGTTGCTCTGGTGGCGACGACGACGATGGCGCTCGCGATGGCGATGGACATGCTCTTGTAGGTGGAAGCGTGTATGCGTTTCGCATTGCGCAGGTATTCTTTTTCGCATGAGATATTTAGATTGCCCTACCAACTGACGACGACGACCAGTTGCCCCCCTTATAGCATATCCAGGACGAGAGGTTTGTATATATATTTGACAGGACAATTTGGAAAAGCAGTACAATTTACTAAATGAGCGGGAGAAACGTGTGTGCCATGGACAACATTGCATTGTGCACTGTAGTACTTTTTTTTTATATCGATGGAAAAAGTCGTTTATGGGAGGGCACTTTAGGGTGAAAGCAGGATTTAAAAATTTATTGAATACATGACGTGAAAGGTCATGGAAAAGCAAACAAGGTTATATCAAATATTGGCTGTTTTAATATTCGTAATTGTAAACGTGTGCCTGTGCATACTGCATGTCTCTCTTGGTATTTTTAGAGTGACATATTTTTTTAGTTCCTATGGGGTTGTATTGTAAGTGCATTTCCTTTGGGCCGTAAGGTATTTTATGGTTATTGAAGGTTTGAACCGTTTAATAAATGGAGAAAAGCTTTTTGATGGTTGTGTGCTTAAATAAACTTTAATTCGTTGAAATTCAAGTTATAGGAGTTCTGTATAGTTAAAGTTACCATAAGGACTGTTTTGTTTTTCAAAAATTTGATTTCGAAATTCACCTCAACTTGAATCGAGAGCTTTTACAGGAAATTTTTAAAATGACCGCGGTTGTGTGAGAGCTTGAAAGGATATTTTTTTTTTGCTTTTCTAGATTAGAAAAGAAAATACAGTTAGATCTTGGTACAAAGAGTACAAAACTCTTATAACGAAGGCTTCAGAATATACTAAGCAAATGATATAAAAGAAACCCAGCTGAATTATTTCCAGTTTTCAGCTTTTATAAAGATACAATGGTCCACCGGTTGTCCCCTCCATTCGTTCATAACACATATACATAACGATCATTGAGTTTTGGGACTAACTAGTTCCTAATTCTTTACATGCTGTTAAAGCATTAAATTGTTTTATTTGTTCACTTCGGCGTATACGTTACAAAAAAAAATATGTTTTTTAGATAAATTCTTTAGAAAAGTTTTTTTAATACAATATTGTTTATTAATATTTAAAATAAGTAATTCATATAAAATATAAAAATAAATGGGGAGAACTTTGAAATAAAACATAAAAAAACGAAAATGGGCAAAAACTTCATAAGTTAACATTTTAATCTTTTATTAATATTTTTTTAACGAGTTTTCGTTTCCTTAGTAGTAGGTATTGCCTACCCTAGCATCTATCAATGCTTCCACTTCTTGCAAGTAGTTCGTAACGCACCTGGCAACGTGAGGTCTATCGATGTCGTGCATAAGCAAGAAGTCTTCACCAATAAATGGTGCGAACGGAACCACATATTCCTCCAGAATGTTTCTGATATAATAATTGGAGTTTACCGATCTTTGCACAGCTCAGTTTTTTCGTGCATAGAAATTCCTGCACATAACGTGACGGAGCCTCCCCAGAAATGTTCACGCTGGGCAACTGTTGCCGAAGAGTATCTCTCACCTGATCTTCTCCACAATCTGCTACGTCCATCTGGTGGGCGTAGATAAAATCTGGTCTCATCAGCCAAGGGAACTCTAGCCCAATCAGGATCTTTTCAACCTAGGTGAAGGCGAGCAAATTCCATCCGTCGAGCAGTTCTTCTTGCTCTCAGACCACTCTTCGCTAAACGTCGCCGACTCAGCGTTTGAGCATTCACAGCTGCCCTCTTACGGAATTTCGGAAGCCAAAATTGCTCTATTTCGTCTTATATGAACAAATGATTTTAATGTGGTTTTCCTTATTATGATGCACGTATCACATGGAAAATGGAAAAAGATTATGCAAACGGGCACACAAATGTATTGCTAAACTAAAAACAATAAAGCTCTGCAAAAACATAGCGACATAATAACAAAGTGATAAGAACACATCAAAAAGTACGACTGTGCCACTTTTTTTGTAGCTCAGTGTAGAAGGTGTTTTCGATAGAGAAAGTTGTCTGAAAAGAACAATGATTGTCATAATATCGAGTGGAAACACAACGCGGTACTGCTTTAAACTGCTTTAAACTTTTGGATTGTTCAATGTCTGATGCCAACTAAAACCAGGTGTATGTCGTTGCATGTGTTTCATCCAGGAGTTTTTCATTCTCGATAATGCTAGACCGTCGTGTGCTTTGAACTGGGTTCTCAGGGCTTCTTCTTTTTACATGACAGTCATGCTGTATTTTGAGAAAGATAGTAGTTTTGACGTGAAGGCTTCCTCAGATTTTCTTGCTTCTAATTTGATCTCTCTTTGACAGGAGTAGTGAGCTATCATGTGAAGCATCGCTCAAACTTCTTGTACATTGTCGAACACTATGAACAAGCGTTTATATGACAGGAATACCGTTATTTTTTAAGCTTACAAACCATTTAAATTTCACCCCAAAGCAATCCTCCTAAATTCTTAAGTTCAAAGTTTGAAGAAAATACATCAAGTATTTTACAGAACAACATCTGACAGACACACAAAAATTGCTCTTTAGTCGCAAGTAAAAATTACTCAGTGCACCAGTGGTTTTGTTTAACATATTTTTTTTTTCAAAGGATCATTATGCTTTTGGGGAGAGATCAGAAAGAATTGTCAAAAATGGTTTTTCTCACAGATTAACTACATTTCTTTAGAAAAACTTTGAGTTATCGGTTGACACTTATTTTAAAAAATAATGGATATATATCCATATTTTCGATGAAAATAAATCAAAAATGGTTGATGCAAAAACAAATTCGATTGATGAGAACGTGTTTATTTTTGAAAAGTAAATACATTATGATACAATATAATATGTACATATTTCACTCAGCAATTTTTTTGCTATAAGCACCCATGTTTGAGCTGGAAAAAGTAGTAGTTATACATTAGCGTAGTCCTTAAAAACAAAAATGTTTCCTCACCCCTTAAAAGATTCAAAGTAGTCTCAAGAAAATTCATTCGTTTTTGTTACGTATACGGCTCAGTGAACTTGATTGACAATAATAACCGTTATGAAAGTATTTATTTAAGTTATCGGTTTTATTGAAAATAATTTAATTTTCTGAATTCTAATGAATGTTAACTACAAAATAAATCGAAAATTATGGTAGGAGCATAGTTCACAGTAATACAAAATCAGGAAGAAAACATGTTTTTGTACGCTACCATTAATACCAAGATTGGCAAGAGTGTCAATCTCGTCGTTATTCAATTTGTTTTCATATTTCGAGATATTGAATTTGTAAAGGATTTTTTCTGAAGGTATGTACTATGAAGGCCAGCCGCGTCCATAGTGTAAAATTCTTTGTAACAAAAACAATCTCCCCCTACCAATTAGAACTAATAGGCTATTGAATAGACCACAAATTGGGCGAAGAAAGAAAAACATTTTCTCAAGGGTTTTTATGATTGAATATTTTTGAGTGGTCCTTGGAATGCTAAATTCCGAGAGAATTATCACAATTGTCACTTTTCAAATTAAAAACTCTTTACAAAGAATTATTAATTAAAAAAAAAATATTCAAGTAGGTATTATTTTTTCTGAAAACCTAAGCAATTGAAAAAAATACATTATGAAATTCAATAACTTTTCATATGTTTTTGTCGTAATTGTCTTTCAATAAAAAGTAAATGAAAGTCGAAGTAACAAGGGCTCACTATAACTTTCAATATGATGCGTCAATTTTGTTTGATAGGAATTGGCAAGAAAATTTCCAAGAGCATTTAAATTTGAATAAAGTAAATACACATTAAAACTTAATTTAAAAAAAATAGTTATAGCTTATTTTAATTCTATTCTTTGTAGTAGACTTTACGTTGAATCTTATCTATTAATATTTTATTAAATTGTATGCCATTATTCTGCAGGGACTTCAAAATTTTGTAAATCCAGAATTCTTTATTTGAAAATTCTGCAAATCCAATGTTCTGCATTTTAAAATTCTGCAAATCAAGCAAATACAAGTACAAAATAATTTTGAACCATTTTTTGGAATCGGAACGAATCTTTCTCCAATTTCTACGAAACGTACGAATTTTGTATCATGGTAGCTGTTCCGATTGATAAATTGGACATTCCTACGAAAGATATTGGAAACTTTTGTTGTCTCAAATTCATGCGATGCTTGACAATGCTTAAGTTCCGATTTTCTCCGACAGCAAAATTGTTGTTGAATAATTTACCGTATGCGTCTATTTCATTGTTACGAATCGGATACCATGAACAAATAAACGTTCCGATCGGAACTTCTCTCCGAGCGGAGATTTCTTCGAATGGATACGATAGGGCTTTCTGTAAGTGGATTTACAGAATTTTAGAATATAGAATTTTGTCAAATTTGAATTTTGACAAATGCAGAATCATGACTCCAACAAATAATGCATAAATACGGTAAAATGCAGATAGTCGTGTTTTTATTGATTTGAAGGACTTAAAACCAAGTTAAGAACCCGTCATTATCCAAGAATCTAAAGTATTATTTTCTTCTTTCGAAAATGTGTCAAGTTGAAGTAGGAAAAAATAAACTAAGAAATTTAAATTATTCAACTGCTCAAATTTCGTAATTTTATTACTGTTTGACGGTTTGATAGTTGAAGCTACATATACCTAAATTCAATTCTTCATTTATCTATTAAACAATTTCCAATTTCTACATATATCTATGTATGTGTACAATGAATGTAAATCCTCATTTTGAAAAGATGAAATCTTAAAACCAGAATTTTTTCTATAGATCTTTTATTTGATTTTATTCTCAGATTTTTATTATTATTCTTTTTTAATTTGCATTGTCAACAAGTACCATTTACTTATTTCTGTTTCAGTTTTCTTTTTTTTTTAAATTTAAATAACAAAGTTTTATAGATTAGCTTACATAGAATTTTCTACCGAAAACGTATTGAAAAATAAGTTAACATTTCTTCAGTTGTATTTTTTTTGTTGATTTTTTTTCACATTTTTTTTTTAATAAATAAACATTTTTCTTTGTTTCATTGTTATTTTGTAAGTCTAATTTTTTTTTTAAATAAATAAACTTCTTTTAATTTTTAATAGTTTTATTTGGTTTTAATTTTATACTTCTTTGTTTTTTTTTTTGTTCAAATTATAATTAGTTGTAGTCACACACACACATTTTCGAATACAAAAAAATATTCAATAAGACTAGCTTCAGTATATAATATATAGAACAAAGAAACTTATTTTCTCATTTTGTTTTTCTTTTTTTTATAGTCTAGAAAAATTACTGTTACTGTAAATTATTATATTTATATAATTTTTATTTGCTTGGTTTTTGTTTTTCTTTCTTTTCTAACATTTACAATTTTTGTATGTATTTTTTTTTCTATTTTTACTAGAATATCAATGTAATGATTTAAATGTACTTTTTTTACAGAAGTATACAAGAAAAATATACAGATAGTTTTATTTATTAAACAACAATTTTTTCTGTTGTTTTGTTTTTCTCATGAAATGAAAGGATTAAGCCTACGATTTTAATTTTACTACATTTTCGTTAGTTTTTCTTATACAATTTTAAGTTTTTTTTTTTATAAAAGTAAATAAAAACATAAAAAAAACGAAATGGAAGCATTGGGATCATGGTTAATAAAAATAATAAATTTATATTATTGTTCACTTTTCATTTTCACTATATGAATGAGACGACTATTTTGGGGAATCATCGCACGTTGAATAGATCTGAAGCCATTGCTGGAATCAAGTTGCTGACTTATGGAAAACACATAAAGCTCAAAAGATGGCCACCCAGTCAACTTAATTCCAGGAACTGCAACGGACCGTTTAGTTTTTTAATTAAGATTCCCCGTTGTCATCTCATATTTTCACTATTTTTTTCTTTTTCAAAAAAATGCACTTTGAATTTATTTTTTCTCGATTAAACAGAAATAAAAAGAAAATATTGATTCATTTTTTTGGTTTTCTTATATAAATATACAAAATCTCACATAATCGGATGGAGTTATATTTTATTGCTTTTGGGTTATTTTTAAATTTAAATTTATATTTTATTTTCTTATTTGTTATAGGTAATATAAAGTTTTCGCTTTGGATTGTCTAATCAAATATTGTTTTCTCTTATTTCTTTTTTTTTGTATGAAAACAATTGCATACACATTGGCACTTAAATAAACAAAAATTATTATTTATAGAATTAAAAAATATCGAAACAAGGAAAACAAACATTCACTCTGATTTTTTATTTTTTTTTCTATTTTTCCCTAAAAATGCATACTTTCATTATTTATTCTATTTTGATCCTTTCATAAATATAATATTGAACAAACGTTTAATATGCATTGATGTAATGTGTATGTGGTGGTTATTTTGGCTTATAGTAACTTTATGGTTGTAGACCTACATAGTCTAGTGTTTATTTTTTTTTTAAATTTCTTTTTACTTTCAGTTTAAAATGTTAACAGGTAAATATTATGTACAAGTATGAAGGACGAACTTATAAACTACTTATAAATCGCTGTTATTGCTTAAGAATTTTATTTTTTTTATTTGCTTTTTGTTTTAAATTTATTTTAAAGATACATACATTGTCTTAAAATTAAGAGAAAAAAAAGATACTTTGTACATAAATATTAATAAAAATTAATTTTTTTAACATATTCACAATGTAGGAAGATAATTTAAAATTTACAAAAATAAATCTGCAAATATGAGTGGGTTCTATAATTTTTTTATTTTTCTTAAAATAAAAAAAAAAAACAATAAAAATTGTGATGGTTTATATAAATATGATTAAAATTACATTTTTAACATTATTATAAACTCTCGACTAGTTGACTGGTTCTTCTTTGGGCGTGCGTTGAATTTAGATAACTCTCAGAGTATACGCTTTTAGCACGATTGTCATAGCGCAAGCTTGATCGCCTCATATCGTCCAATGGAAGACGCTGATTTCGCTGCCATGAGCAGAATATGCAATTGAGCGTGTTGCGAAATGCCTCCCGAAAATCACGATTGAAGTATGCATAGATGAGGGGATTAAGTGTTGAATTGAAATAGCCAATCCAAAAGACGATGGCAACAAAAGTGTCAGGAAAATCACAGGAACGACACAGTGATGTTAAAAGGTACCTAAAACATTGAAAAGTATTATATTGTTAATAATTTTAACTTAAAATATAATGTCTATTCATATAACTTTAAAATAAATCGATAAATAAATTAAAAAAATGTAACTGTGCTGCCCCCAATATTTGTTATCTTATATTTATATAACTCTTAAACACCGCTAGAGGTACCAATAATTACTTAAAATGTCAACCACTGTGGGGAATAAAATTATATTTGTTTATATTTTTAAAATACAATTAATATTTACGTTTTGAATATTCATTGTGATATTGTTTGGGTTCTTAACGTATAAAATGCAATAAGCGTAGTTTTTGTTTCTTTAGTTATTCAACTGTTTTATTTTATTTTAAAGATGAATTAGGACCTGCCCAAAAAAACCGCCTTAATAATGTGGAAAAACGTAACTAAAGCTAACCTTAAGCAACTTTGTTAGGATGAACCACATTTGACATTTATGGACTTTGTGCAGTCAGTAGTAGGGATTATAGGGTTCTAAACATTAGAGGCTACTTAGACTGTTCAATTCTTTGGGGGGCTCTTTGGTAGCTCAGCGCTCAGCAGCCAAAAGCAAGATGGTCAGTAAATTAAAAATATTTCTAATTGCTTACTTTGGACTTTAAAAAATACGACTTCTTTCTTGAGGACTCAGCAGCTTCAGTTTTGGTTTTAAAAGTGATTTGTTGAGGTTTTGAACTGATTTTCGGGTAAAACTTCCTTATCCCTTCTATTTTTTCAAATTGTGCTATAGATCGGAGGATATATGTACATACAAACTGGCTTTTTCGCACGCAATTAAAGTAGGATTTGGTGGAATTTTTTCCGCACTGTTGATGCTTAACTGATTTTACTCTTTTTGGGATTAAACCATTTGCAGTTCATTTAGAAACATAAAATTTTACAAACCATTTGTTTTTGTGAAAACGCTTTCTGAAAGAGTTTCAAAATAATTGAAATAAAGTTTTCTTTTTTTCATGGCCCTTGAATAAATTTGGCAAAGATACATATACACAAAACAAAAAGTGAACTAAAAACAAATATTTTTTTTAATATAAAATAGGTATGTTACGTTTTCAACATTTTATTTTTTCTTCCACACCTAACTCTTAAGAAGATAAAAATCAAAAACTGTAAAAGTAATTGGCACACGAAAAATATTCTTATTTTTTCGAAATTTGAAAGAAGTGAAAAAACTCAATTTTTTAAAATTCATTTTGAATAAATTTGAATTTGAGTTTTTTGAAAGCAACCATTAAAAATATAAAAATTAAGAAAACAAAAACTGTACTGAAATTAGTTTTTTTTTCCACAAATTAGATGAATATAAACATTAAACAACTCATAATATTCTGAGGAAAAAAAAAGTTCAGCCTAATTTGAAAGCGCAACGACCGTAAATAGCTATATGCACTTCTCAATTTCAAATAGTAATGCTTTAGGAGAACGCGGTGAAAAGAAAATGTAATTATGTTTGCGACACAGACAATTTTTATAAATTGATTAAAAAATGTTTAAGATATTTAGTTTTAACTTTTTTTTACATTATTTTAAGAAATATAATTTTGACGTAATTTTTTAATAGTTGAAAAATTCTGCATAAACAAATTTTGTATTATGCATGTGATAATTTTTTTAGAAAAACTTATTAACCATCTATTTGAATTTGTCATTCGTTATTTTCAAAAACGCTAGCTGTAAGAAAGAGTTAATCTTCAATTGGCTTGCAAACTTAAATCAAGTCAACCCAATTTTTAAAAATAAAGTGTTTGATTAACTTTTGTTCAGTTCAAAGTAAACATATAATTTTTACTTTAAAGAGTGCCTACTTACGTCAGTCTAAAAATATCATTCAAAAAAAAAAAATAATAAAAAATATTTAACCAACTTATCCTGCAAAGCCTACATAAGTTTTTCTTTTTTATTGTTTGGCTTTAGTAAATATGTATTTAGTTTACGAGTATGTATATCAGCCTCTACTTCATTAAGTCACCATATTAAGTTGACAAACAGCAATAATTTCTCTGTCAACAACTGCTGCCTTATCATATTACAAAAATTAATTTTATACCTCCCACCCATTAGTCAACCTACGCCACCCGAATCTCGACTGTTTTAAATATAAACTTCAAAATGGTTTTTGCTGTTTTACAAAAAAAAAACCCAGTCTTTGCCACAAAAGCATTTAGCACCACCCGATATGGGGTAATTAAAACTTTTAGGTAGCCCGCTTTGAGCACAATTTTGTATAAAATTGATGGCTGTGTTATAAATTTTGATTGTGAAGTTGTGGTCTCATGCCCATAATATTCCGCATCCTCCACCATAATGGCGTATAAGGTATATCAAATGGTTCGAAACTACGAACCCTTTGAAAATAAGCTTAATTGACTAATCGTAAAATACTTTTTTAATTTTTAAGAAATTACCATCATCAGAGTGCAGCTGCTGTGGTGTACATTTTAGTAAGTCTGAAGTCTGGAAGTTCTGTCATAGTATGTATCTTCGTCTTGAGCACGCATCCCTAAATTAAGTTCTAAGAAACACAAAGATAATTCTCAAGTAAGAACCATTAACCACACACTCTGTGGCATATGAAGCATCTATGTATATATGAGTATAGTGCGTATAGGGTATAAGTATAAACGAAATCCAACAGAGTTGTCTTTCATAATAGTCCTACACGTTCCCTATAAACACTTGATGAACCTATAGGCACTTCCATGATGTTGATTCAATAGTTCATTATACTCGTCAAAACAACGAGAACGACAACATCGTCATCGTCTTCGTATACAAAATCACCAATGAAGCAGGAGCAAAATCGACATCGAGTGCCAAGCCGAATGCTGCTTGAAGAAGCTTATACTCGTACTTTGCCGCATGCTTGACTTTGTGCTTAGTTACAGAAAAGCAAAACTTTTTGAACATAAATATTTTAGCTTCGTAAAGTTTGAGATTTATTCTTCCCCTTCCATCTCTTTACGTAAGGTTCACTCTTATAGCTTAGGCAAAAGTGGCGGCTAAAACGTATTGCTTATCTATGTAAAGTTAACTCCTCCAGTGGGAAATTATGTGTGTGTGTTTACTAGCTATAGGAAATTGAGGATTAGACATAACTTGGCTTCTTTAGGATTCGATTTAAATGCATAACGCTTACAAAATTTGTATAAGAAAAAATAATTAAAATTTTATGATTCCTTCCTGGATGAATAGGGGCTCCAGGTGGGGCAGCTGTAAAAACTTTTCATTGAAAATCCTTTACCCCCCTTAGAACCTACATCGAAGATTAAGAAGATTTCCAGGTAGTTATATCCTTGTGAAGGAATCTCAGGAAGGAATTCATCGCCCATTGGGCGTATATAAGCTATTTAATAAGATATTTCTTGTTCAAATTATCGAGAGATTTAAAGTCCTTAGATGAGAGTTGTTCTTCTCGGGGTGTTATTCATTTTATTTGTTTTTGCAAAACTTAGGAAAAGTTGAGCTATTATATCTTTTAAAATGTATACATTGCTTTTGCTGCTTCATTTGACGTTAATAATTTGTCCGCAAGTGGAGATGGTTTAGATATGCAAAACCAAATTAAATAAAGCACCATCACCACCTGTAAAATAAGACTTGCTCAAATCAAGGGTGGTGGTTGGTTGGTTGGTGGTAGATTGGGTAACCTACTTTATCCCTTGTTTTGATTGCAGTACCGTTGTTGAAGTGTTGTTGGGGAGGAGACTTATTTACATTTGCAAGATTAATTTGCTAATTCACAATGCGGATGCCTGGAGGAAGTTAACGATTAAGAGAAAATTTATATTGAACCCAGTGGCGGATCAACAGACAAGTTTGGAGCTTGAGGGCCATTAAATGGTGCTAACTGATTTTCAAAACAATTAGGAATAAGATTGAGTAAATCTTTTGTTTAAAAAGTTGTATCCTGTTGCTTGTTGTTTAAAGATTAGATAAATGAAGTGAAACGATTAAATATATGTAGGTATAAAAATGTTTGTGCAAAATTTCTAGCAAATAATTTTTTTTGATCGTTTTTAGTTCTACTATTTAGATGAAGTCTTGATGTAAAAAAATGAGGGTTTTAAGTGTCAGGAAATTTATTTGTTGCTGAAAAAACTGTACGAAAAATGACAGCTGAGAATTGCCATCCCCTGTAGGACATTTGTCGTTTTATTAAAAATAAAAATTATAAATATTGCACAATAATAAATACTTTGAAATATAAAATTGTATGTTTAAAAATCATAATTTTGAATAATGGTGTAAACCAAGACTTTCGGTCAGGCTTGATCCAAAAATTATGCTCTTGTGTCCGTCTCGTCTGGAATGTCTTAAAGTATTTCTCGTCTCTGTCTCGTCTTGACATGATGAGACCGAGATTAGTCTCTGTATTTGGAAGGTATCATTATTTTTGGTCTTGCAAAACAAATGAAAAATAAACGTATGGGGGTGCCCAAAAACCGCTATGAACAAAGTTTTAAATAAATGTGCCCTTTCTTAACCGAATAACATCATTGCAGAATACAGAATTGCGAGACTGTTGGTTTATTTATTTATCTTTGAATTTTAGGATTTCTTTTACAATCCAAAAAGTTGGAATATAGGTACTTTGGGAAGTATCGGTTCTTTTTATTTTTTTATATTTTTAAAATAAAGTATAAGTTAAATAAAAAAAATGAAAAAAATGGGCATATTTATAATATAATTTAAAGTGGGTGTGTCAAAAAGCGGGAATACATTCTTTGATTTTCTATGCATTCAACTATTATGCCTTGAAATTTCCTAAAAGTTTGTGAAGTGATTCCGATTGTTTGCAGCGTGGGGCGGCTGCTCGCAGTAAAAAAAAAAAAAATTTATAAATAAATTTATCTATGACTAGAATCTATTGTTGTACGCGGTCTACTAAGTCACTAAACACCAAGTCATTTGAGGCCCGTACACAATATTAGTCCGCTACTGTATGAATTTTTCTTATTGCAAAAAATAATCTCTAAAAGAACAACCGTCTTTTGTGATAAACTGCTATTCTTGTGCTAAGAAAATACTCGCATTCCTGAACTTGATTTTATTAGATGCAAGTCTTTTTTTAAATTTAATCAATCGCACTTCTAAAAAATGGTGTGTTGCTTTTATTTAGCTTGCAAATTTGTATCTTTTCTGGTTAATAGCACTTGAAAACAGTATTCGATTTCTTATCGTCTAAGTTTCTTTTTTTCCAATTACAAAAAAAAAAAAAATCGACGTATTTGTTGCCTGGAGGTCGTTGGATTGGAAATGCAAATGATAAAAGAAAAATTGCTCGAGGGTAATTTTATTCGTTTGCGAAGTGAAGTGCTTCAATCAATACGAAGAAAGTAAGAGCAAAATGTAATTGGATTCTCGGAATAAAATCGTTTTTAATTGGAACTGCACAGAGATGTGTTAGAATATATATTTTTTTCCCTCATTATTTGCCTGAAGGGTGAGTGAATAGTTCAAATGGAATATAAGAGATATAGAAGTGACAAATTAAGTATTTTGTATCGATATATAAAGGCATTACCGTTTGTGGTTTGTTGTGTATATTTTTTAAGGTGGTGCATGTCGTTGAAGAGATATTTTTCGAAGATACAATCAAAAGCTTGAGTTGATGTGGAAGCATCTGAATTGTAATAGCTCCGTTTCCTCGCTGACTCATAAACTACATCCTCTGGTAATATGTAAGAAGCCCAAAAACAGAAACACAGATTTGAGTTAAATTCGTCTTTCTAATTCAGTCCAAGAAGTCAAGCCTCCTATTATTATCTCTAATGATCCAATTGTTAACATCGAACCTTCTGTTATTAAAAACCGTCGGTCTTCTTTGCCTTAACCTATGGTCAAAGAGGAATCAGCACAACTGGTGACGAATTGCAGAGAGCTGAAATTTATTTCCAGGAACCGTATACAAAGGCGCGTAGAAGTAGCAAAGATGTAAGAGATTTTAAACCTCAAATTAAAATTGCACCGAAGCCCTCAAAAAACTAGTGTGTTTGACCCTTTATAGTATCAAAATATAAGAGAACTTCAGTCAAAGACCCCAAAGATCATTTTAGCATCGCATGCATCTGATTTCGATATAGTTACTCTAACCGAAATTTAGGTAAACTCAACGTTTTTAATTAATGAACTATTTATTTTCCACTGATTTTGTGGTGTACCGTAAAGATAGAAATTCTGATCCCTTAGCTTCTGTGGGTGGAGGAATTATCATTGGTGTATATAATTGCTTCAAATGCTATTTATCATGTCTCTGATAATTGTGACCCTCTTGACAATGTTCCTCTTACAAATGGTTTCAATCTTCCTGAATTTGAATGGACTCTTTCTGATATTCGATACCCAACAATGCTTCCTCTCCGTGTAAAGCTTTGTTTGTTGACAATGTGATGTCTTGCGACTAACGTTCGTCACTACGCATATATGTAAATTATGTCGTATGTAAGAAAATGTGATTGCGTGAATAAAATGACCCCTATAAGCTTTCTTTAAGTCGATCCAGTAAATATTCTCACGGGTGAATGTATCTTAAATACTCTAAAGATACGAAATAAAATTCTAAGTCATGACCAACTATCCTCTAAGCCGGTTGTTTAGTTTTCCGGCAAAGTCAAAAACAAATTACTCAAAAATCTTTCATTAGCAATTATGCATTGCTTTGAAAACTTAAAGCAAACAAGTTTTTCAGAGCTCAAAAATCCCTACTATCCCTTTCAGGTAGGTCAGATACAGACAGAGATTCTGATCTGGATATACTTCATATACTTATCCATCAGCAGATGTTAAATAAGTTTTTTTTTTGTTTTAAGTTTAACAACATGTAAAATTTATCATTCCACTAAAAAGCAAACGAGAAACAATTGTGTTGTACGTCCTTGTATTACAAAGTGCTACACAAAAATGGTGCAACCATTACTCCTTTTGGAACAAAATTACTTTATATACACATTACATACCTATGCACAGCACACAATATCTACAAGGGAATTGTTTGTATTTTCAATTTCAATATAAGGTAATGCATAGGAGTAAAAAATTCTCAGTCAAAAAAGGAACAAAAATAAATCAAGCAAACATTTTCCTTAATTAACAACAAAAAACTTTTCCATCATCACAAAAATGTGCTTGGCTTGTTGTCTAAAATTACATACTATACCTATAAGGGCTAAAGTGAAGGGAATACCAAATACCAAAATCAGCCCGCTCCACCCACCGGAAAATTTGTTCGTTCGTTCGTTCGTTTAGTTCATTGTTGTTCCTATCATTCTTGTCGTTGTAGTCGTCGTCGTAGTCATTCCGCAATGATGCGAGAGAAAAGACAAAAATGCGTGAACTTTCCAATTACATGAGTTTTGCCTTGAACAATGAGCAGTCAGGTGAGATGACATTGCACCTGGTGTTCTATTCACCGTTCGCACAGTACCAACCTGAACTTACATACATATGTATGTATATTAGAAAATATCTACCAGTATTCGATGATGTGTTACATATTTTTAAATTTACTTAGTTTCAAAACTCCCCGTAACCACCATACTCCTCTAGGGAATGACCCACTTTTTTTTTTTTAAATACTTGTTTAACTTACCATATAAAGAATGGAAGCCAGCACAGGATGAAAGTGCCCATGATTATACCTAGAGTTCTTGCAGCCTTGTGTTCTCGTTTCATTTTGATTAAGTGCTTGTCCTTGGTTGGAGTGTGATCTTGTTCGACTTCGTTCAAAGTGAGGGTTTTCGATGAACCGGAGCCACTTAAAGCTTCTCCTATTATGGATTATGGAATTTAATTTAAAGAAAAACATGTCACAATATAAACAAAAGATAAGAGCCATTGAATCAAATTTGAATATTTAACTAAGCTATAGTATTTTCGCAGAATAATAATGTTTAAAGTGACTTTTATTGTACAGCAATGCTGATGTTAACATCTATTGTATCTATTGACTACATATTATTTTTTTCATAAAAATTCAATGTAATAGACTCAGTGCATGCTGTTTGTACCCAGCACATCACCAAGATGGATTTTAATCAGCAAATATTTGGAAACACTCAGTACATATTATATAAAGTTGCAATTCATGTTGTTTGTACTTAGCACATAGCTAGATTGTGACGAAAATTGGGTGTTTCCACGGGTTTTTTTTAAATAAAAGTCAAAACAGCTCTTGCGATGTCTACAGTATCGAGTTTCTATGAAATTTAAATAAATTAAATAAAAATTAAATTTGGACAAAGAGCATGCTGTATGTAATCAGTACATACATTTTGATTAATTACGTGTTATTTTTCTATTGGTTACTTGTTAAAAATGAATTTTATACAGGGGCCTATATATTTGGTAAAAGTCAAAATAGACTCAGTGTAACATGTACTCAGTACTAAACATGCAGGGATGTCCGAATTTTTTTATTTTCACTGATAAATAGGTTGAAAATAGATTAACATTGACTGCATACTATTTTTTTTTTCAATAAAATGATTAAAAACATAGTTCTTGTTGCTATGATGGCTACATGCACTCAGTACAAAATTCGCTTTTGACGTACCGTTTTTTTATTTCGATGAATATCAGGTTTGTAACCAATTTGCATTGACTACACGTTGCTTCTGGCATAAAACTTGCCGTGATGAGGAAAATTGTGTATAACTAGAGCTGATTATGTACTGACTACATGTCACTTTTGCATACAGTCGTCATGATACCCAAATGCACTTAATTGAATTAAATGCATATACAAGTATCTGTACTGAGTACATACATTTTTAACATCAGTTGTTGATGACTAAATCTTCTAATTTGTCCGTCCATACAATAACTTTTGCTGACGATTTTCCACCATACAAAAAAGGTCACTTGCGAGCATTTCAATTCTTCAAAAATACTATGGACATAATTAAATCGGTAGTTGGATGACCGTATAATTAAGTTAGGAATTTTAAATTTTTTTTCTATTTCTCACCGTTTGTTCCTCCACCACCAGGACCTCCAATATTCGAATGCCTGTGCATCAGCATGGCATTGCCGTGTCGCATTAGCATTTGTTTCTCTTGATGATTCGCCTCCCGAAAGATGGCGGCATATGTGAATATCATGATGGTGCAGGGAATCCAGAAGGATATGGAGCTTGACACAATGGCGTACACATCGTTCACAACGAAATTGCACTTTTCGGGGTGTGTCTGGACAAACAGTAAGTGCTCATCAGTGGTGTACCAGCCGGCAAATATGGGCAGAAATGATAACAGTGCCGGCGATATCCAGGTATTAAGTATCATAATGGCGACAAGCCGCTTTGTCATGCTTATGGGATATTTAAGTGGTTTCACAATGGCATAATATCTATGAAAAAAAAGGAAAAATATTAAGGACCAATTGGGATGAGATGTGAAATATTATTTTTATATCAACCTGTCTACGGATATACAGCACAAATGTAATATACTAGCGGTGGAGAAGTACACGTCTAAACTGTTCCATAAATCGCAAAGGAAGGGGCTAAAGTTCCATCTGTTAAAAATATAAAAATTAAATTAATAAAGTGCTTGTAAATTTTTTATTTTTCTGTCCAGTGAAACCATATAGAAATAATTTATACAGTGTTAACGTATTTTTTGTCTATTAATTTTTTATTAAATATGTACACACACATAACAGAGTTCTTCTCATTTTGTGTGGATTATTTTTGATAGGCTTTTTTCACGAATTATTTGAAAAATTATCCCCCAATATTTTGTTTTTAGGTTTAGTGGGACTGTGAAAAAAAATCTACAATCCTCAAAGCAAGATTGAAATTTAATATTCTTTATTTCTTTAGTAAAATATTTTTGATGATTTCCTACAATATTATCTTTCAAAGCAAACATTTATTTAGAAAAATCCTTTTTAAATATCAGAAATATTATTTCATTTTTTTTCAAACTTTGTAGAACCATCTTTAGGTAACTAAAGAGAGAAATCTAACGGAAATTTATTTTGCATGCTCCATTTTCATACTACTCCCAGTTAAGAATTAAAAAAAAAAATATTTATTTCAATTTATTTTATAATTTTACGTATGTCTTACATATTTTGTATGTGTTTAGATTTGCATCTTTAAATTTGAGGTGTGTAAATAATATTTAAATTAAGACCACCAAACGTTGGTATTTCGTGTTAATTATTTTAAAAAGAAACTTGAGAAACAGATAAGAATGTCCTTCAAAACATTAAACACATTCTTTGAAAAAAATCAACTCAAGAATTTTAAAAACATATCAAAAACTTAAAATGTTCCGCTGGGTTAAAATAATTGTCGGAGCCGTTTACGAGAAATTTGAGATTTCTGAAAACGAATTTTGTTAACATTTGTATGGGAGGTATCGTTTATAATGCCTTAATTTCTTATTTACAATTATTTTATAATACTAGTAAATTTAAAAAATTATCAAAAATTATAGTTTCCATTATCGAGGAATGTGAAAACGTCTTTTTTTTCATTTGTATGGAAAGTTAATTTCGAAAATATAATTAATTTTTGTTCAAATAATGAAAGACAGTATTATAACACCTTTTTATACCAAGTTCCGAAGTGATATGTTGAACCGTTTTTGAAATACTTAATTTTTAAAAAATAATTTCATTTTTGTTTTCAAACCTCAAAACCTTGAAAATTTGATTATTGAATACAGGATGTCACTAACGTCAAGCGGATATCGGATGATTAGGTAGGTCACACCCGTAGGTACTGGGTAAAATTAGGAATGTATCTCGCTTAGTTAGGTAATAATAGCAATATTTAAAAAAATTAATGAAAATCGATACGATATTTTTTTAAACGTAGTAATTATTAAATATACATTCAAATACAAATTCAAAAATAAATATTGTCAGTTTCAGAAGAAAAATAAATTTTGTTTGAGTTATGGTTCCGAAAGTTCTATAAGTTAATATTGACAGTTCATATAAAAAATGCACTACACTATGTGCGGCATGTTATTTAAAAAAAAGGCCATCAAGACTTCAAAATAGTTGTTGTTTTTCAATTCTTTTCAGTTTGCTTCATATTAGCTTTACGTGAATATTGTTTTTTCATAATCGAGCATCGGTTTTACCTTGGTGGAAGATAAACAGAATTTGCTGTTGTATTAAAGTTTTTCTTGGTGCAAATAATTTTTATGTTTCATGAACTATTTTTCTAGAGCAATACTTTTTAGCTTAAATTAAACATTTTTTAATACAATTTACTTTTTCATGTTTTGTTTTTGTTAATTTTTTATATTTGGCATTGACCTTTTTTTTATTGAAATGTTTAAACTTTTCCAGGTTTTTTTAGGAGTGTAAAATAAATGGGTTCTAAAAACTCAAATGATTAAAAATCAAATAAAAAAAAGTGCGTATACGCTCTAGTGAACAACAGTCTCACCGTCATAATTTTAAATGATTTACACGAACAAATATTTTATGTTAGTCTTAGTATTTTATTTAAAGATCTTTAAAATCTTTTTTGAAAATACTTGAAAATTATGAAAAGGGTAAATAAATTTTATATCAAGTATACTCTTATAATATTTTTCCATGAAACAACTCAACTCAATAATTCGAGTAGATATCATATGATAACATCGTATTCATTCAGAAGCAGTGAGCTACAACGTTGCTTTGATTACTTCACAATTGACTGCATTTTCTCCTAGAGCTTGTTTTTTTTTTTTTGTTTGTTTGCGGACGTAGTTATGATATGAGTCAGCTATATTATTGTCACTTAGTGCCAATAAAAAATCTAAATTCCATATCAAATGTCACAGTGCGCAATAATTTCAGAAGCATGCTTTGAATTTACTTTGATTGAATTACATTGCAAGTGAAAGGTTAAGAGGGGTGCTTTAGTTTGTGGAATATATTCAATTTCTTTTTTTTTTTTTTATTCAATAGTTAAATAAATAGACGTATGTACATAATGTGGGTTGTATGTATATTTTTATTTAAATGTATTAAAGGAATACAAAATATACACACTCGATGTTGGATATGTTTTGAAAATTGCAATTAAAAGTAATTGATTATACTTCAATTCAGTTCACTTCACTTTGCCCGTTTCAGAAAAAAATTCAATGTCTAGTTTAATTTTGATGGTCCTTATAAAAAAATAACATAAATATAATATTGGTATATATATAACATTTTTTATACTGGTAAATATACCTATATAAAAAAAGATGAGTTTGTTGATTCCCTAAAGTCAATAAAATCGTTTCCTGTTAACTTGTTATGAGCTTGAAAGCGTTGAAAATGTTTTATTGAAGCTGTTCGGTACTGATTCTATGGACATAAAATATCTACATATCTAAATGTAAAAAAATATTTATGAACCTTTTGAAAAAATTATAACATGAGAGACATAAAAAAATGTTATCGATTCATATTTTCAGTTGAATCCATTCAGAAAACATGCCTCAAATGGAAAGAGTTTCGACCAGAAATGAGATTATTATTTATAAAAATTCAATGAAAATGTCAGTTTTTTGTTTAATTTCAACCTTTGAAATCACAGATTTTTTTAATTAAACTAAAAACAAATTTAACTGAGGTCCAACAGTTAAATACTGAACACAAATTACAGTCCAGTTATGTAAAATGCCATCTGACGTTGGCGTGAAATACATTCCAATTAAATGTTAATTATAGGTAGAATAGAATGTATCATCAGAATACTTCCCTTTCATTTTTTGCCAATAATTTGAATTTATTGCATTAAGATAGTAAAGTTGATTATTTCATTAATTAAAGCTGCACTAAAGTCGGGGTACAATATATTTTTGAGGATTTTTTTACGAGGACTTCTTAATTTGCAAAATGAACTGCAAATTTTGTGCGATATTTTAAGATCATAGCGTAAAAGATAGTGAAGTTAGCAGTGTAGTAGTATGAATATTTTTTTAATGAAGACTTCAAACTTTGGACTTAATGTTTTCTGAAACTTCAAGAAACTGCTAATTTCAAGTTCCTACCTTAAGTGTTTGCTGAATGAAGTGCATATAGCTACTGCTAACTACACAGTGATGTTAGCAGATTATGCGATTACACTAATTGTTTGATAAAATTGGAAAATCGGGAAAACTGTAAATTCCTGTCAAGGTCCCGTTCGTGAAAAGACTTGTGCCAACTTCACAGACGTATGGAATGAATCATATGCATATCAAACTATTCTAAGGAAGTGGTCGTATACCAAGCCAAATCAAATCCTTTGCCTGCAACTTATCGTTGTGGAGAAGTAATTCATTACAATTTTTGCGATTTTTAAAACTTTAAGCTCAGGAACCGATAACGCTAAAAATAATAAAATTCGTTGAGTCACCTGTGTTTCATCAAATACTCTGAATTTGAAATTTTTAACTCCATTGATACTGAAGTTAGAGGGGAGCCAATCCCATGACTTTGTTTCTGTTATAAAAGTGTAGTGCCATAACTTGGCTGGGTACTACCTTCCCCTTTGGTATTGCGCCACCTAGTACCGATGGCTTCCATGTTTTTGTTTTCCAGAAACTTGAAAAAACCTCAATTGCTTTTCCCTTTTTTGGGTTTCTCACCACAACACTAACTTTTTCGACTAATTCGTACATTACTTACATTTAAAAATATTGTCATCAACTATTTCTTCCAAATTTTTAAAGATGATCTCAGTATTTCCTGCATATATAGTCAACTACTCCTAAACTTTTTATAAATTTATTATGAGAGGGGCACGTTATTTATAAAAAACGAGAACCAAAACTTCAAATAAAAATTTTAACGAATTCCAATTTTTCGCAAAACAACGGCCTTTTTTCGACAATTTTATTAGACTAAGGGTCATTTGCTGCGACGAGACTTAAATATTTAAGTTGGTCATACGAGATCATAGCTGTTTAATTATAGAACATAGATATTTAAATTTCGTATTGGGAGCCCCCCTCTAAGATAATGTGGATTTTTCGAAGAAGTCTATACTACTATTTCGATTCAAGTTCATTGCTTGGGCCAAAAGTTGTTTTTATAAATTTCATGAATATTCGACCTTGAAAACAAAATATTATCATATAAAATCATAACGATATTAAAACTCCACAACCCATACCTCAATCTTCAATTTCTTTGCTTATTTCGATAATTCTCATTTCATATTCAAGGTCTAGACATGAATGATTCGATAAATCTTCCAAAACTTTTACCATCACTCAAAAAAAGTTACATAATAATAAAAATGTACAAACTTTTATTTTAATGCTCTAAGAAGATTTAATGTGCAAAAATACACATAATCAAAACAACACCCAGATAACATCGCGCAAATATCATTCAATTAATTTTTCTCAGGAACCAAAAATTCTATAACTTTTTTATCGAAAAAAAAATATTTCGAGCATCTACAATTTCTGCTGAAATTATTCAACGAACTACCAATAAATCTCTGCTGCGAATCACACAGGATTCGCGACAGGATTGCTTCCGTCTATATTATTTTATTCAATAAAAGTTCTTAGCAATAAATTGGAGTGCTTTTGCCGAGAAACTATATCAGAACTCTCATTCCTTTCCTCAAACCAACCATAAGCATAAGCAACTCAACTATGCTAACGATTTCAATTTCTTCTACAATATTGAAATGTTAAGAAAAAAATGTAAAAATAACAAAAAAAAAGCTTGACTTTGTAGAACTTTGTCTTCGTTTCGAAGAAGAAACTCCCCGCAAGATACGAAGATACTACTTTTTTCCCATCAACTATATACGACAGACTTCTTTATTATATTTTTTTTTTGTATTTTATTGGAGAAAATTACATATTCATCCGATGTTAGAATCTATATCCCAGCAGGGTTATCACGTAGTATTGATAAACGGATTCAAACTGTATATTTGAGGAACAATTTTTTTTTTGTTGCTCTTCTTCAAATTCAATGAACAGAAAATAATAACGAATAAAAAAGTTTTGCTCAAAGAGTTAAGACAACTCTTTGACTAGTGTCATAAAATGACTGATTCTATATCTTATCAATAGAATATTCTTAGCAGTTTTTATGGTTGATAGTCGTCTTTTAACTATATATCTACCAATATATACATACTGATGTACAGTGGCGTTAAATAAGAATATACAACGTGAACGTGCTTTGAAACTTTGATTTATAAAATTGATGTGCGTATTGAAAAGTATAATTGAACATTGCACACCCACGAAAAAAACTACATTCTTTGCGAAAAAGAAATCAAAGTTAAAGCTTTAGTACAGACAAGTGTCAGGCTTAGAGCATATATAACATGGAGTGCTTGTTCAATTTCAAAGGTGAAGCTTTTATAGCGCTAGTTTCACTTATTCCGGGAAGCAAAAGCGCGGACCTCGAATAAGAGTGCGTTATCCCCACTGATTAGTGGTTATCCCTCTCCAGAATTTAATTAAATTTTTTTTAATTTCCATCCCTCTTCAAAAAAATACAAAAAAAAAACTATGATTGAAGTTTGACAGTTTCGCGCTGGTGCTTCCCAAAACTGTAAGAAAGTAGATACTAGCGCCCCCTATCTGTGCTTCTGGCGTTACAATGTATTTGATATAGGAACAAGCACTCCATATTATATATACTCTAAGGTGTCAGGACGTACAATATTGACAGATCCGCCAATAAGAAACTGCTACCAACCAAATATTATCAGAAATGTCATTGTCAATCGAATATATGACAATAAACGCACAAATTTATTTATTGTCAGACAATTAAGACAATAGGCAGGCTCATTGATCGTTGTCAGATGCCTTTATTTAAATTCATTTACATTCTGTCAAAATCTACCAACGACGGGACAATTTATCACTGTAAGATGTTTCTTAATTGTCACCTTTTGTCAGAAAATTAATAGTGCTGAGAATACTATAAGATCTGACTCTTGAGTGTATACATTTATTCAAGGTGAAATGTCGAAAATAGTAAACAGAAAAATATTTATATATCTTTAAAGTTATAAGACTCATCTGGTTTCAGTCTTGTATTTAAAATTTATAAAAGCAGTCATTAATTTATTTAAAACAAAAATATGTAGTTTATTTATAAAATTTTGAAAAATTTTATTTTTTTATCCTACTTTTCATTTTTTGATAGTTAATAATATGATCTGCTTTAAATTTTCCAAAGGTAATTAATATTAAAATGCATTTCATTTAATTTCAAAAGTCTCTCGGAAATTTTTTTAAAAACTAATAAAAACTTTTCCCTATATTTCTTGTCATTGTGAACAATTTCACATTTTTTACAAGCGAGTCGTCAAGCGTCAAGGTCAATTTCTATTAATTAATCAATTATTTTTTTCTTAGCTCATACAAAAAATTACGGAAAAGTCTTCAACGATCATAGCCGAAAACTCTCACATCCATGAGTTCTACTTATTTCTAAAGAAAAATTATTTAAAAAAAATTAAAATTCAAAATTCTGCCAAAAATTAAAAAAACGTTTTATGTTTTACAAAACTTATTTTCTTAAAGAACTAATCACCAAAGTCAAAAAACACAAATAATAATTCTTCCTATCCCGCCTTAATTTTTTTTGTTCGTTTAATTTTCAGATTTGTATCTCTACCAACCAATTAGAAAAAAAAAGATGAAAAACGAAAAACAAAATAAATTTTCCATATAGTGTCACTGAACAAAAAATGTGTTTAATTTCATCGCAGAGCTCTTAATAAACAAATTTACAAAATTGTAAATTTAAAAATACAAATTGAAAAAAGAACTCACCTTCCCGTTACTTGAACACTAAAATTAAATGTCATGGCCATTATTGCAACCATAATATCGGCCATTGCTAAGGAGACTACAAAATAATTTGTAATGATTCTGAAATTAAACAAAAATAATAAATATTTTCAAATTTAGCACACAAAAAAAAATGAAGAAAAAACAAAATAAAAATAATAAAATAAAATAAAATAAAATAAAATAAAAGAAAAACATAATCCATTTAAAAATTTCGAGAAAAGTGCACAACACAATATTAATTAATTTGTGCGAAATGACAAAATGAAAAAAAAAATACAAAATAAAATAAAACAAGTATTTGGTGAATTTTGTTTTACCTTAATTTTCTATTTCGCATCACAGAAATAATTACAAGTAAATTGCCAAAAATAGCGGCAACAATTATAAATAACATCAAAGATGCCTTAAACGTCAGCATGACGCCATCGATCCATTCGTTGTCGCTGTTTTGTGTTGAATTTGAGCCATCGGCTGCGGGGTCGACGTTGGGCGCCAGTGTGCTCACCAGATGCCCAGCCAGGGAGCCTCCGGTCGGTGGCGGACCCACAGATCCGTACATCGACGATCGATTGTAGGAGGGCGACATTGCAGTTGCTGATGTTTGATTATGATTCAGACTCATTTGTTTTCAAAACACAAAAAAATAACAAAATTTATTTAAACTAAAACAAAACAAAAACAGAATAAAAAAAAAGTTAAATAAAATTGTTGCTCAAAGGACACAGTCTGCGATTGTCTTGAATCGTTTGTTTGTGTATTTGTATTTTGAGTGCGATGCGTGTCGCTCTTTCAATAGTATGGGTATGTAGTATATTTTTTATTTTTCGTTCGGCAGGAAGATTTTCACTTGAGTATCTCTATCTATCTATTTTTAGACGTTTCAAAACGTTTAAATATATTTTTGTTCGGTTTGTGCTTTTTTAATTTTGTGTGGACACGTTGACAAAATATTTGATTTATATCCGACAGATGTACGCTTTGCGTATCTGCTTGCTTGTGCGGTCGTGCGTCGATCGCTTCCAGGTTACACTTTTGATAGTTTTTGTTGATGCTGGGGCTATGCTCAATGATTCTTGAAATAGTAGTTCTTTTTTGCCTGGTATTTGTATTAGTGACTGATAGGTGGCGCTGTGCACCGACGAAAACGACAATGGGTAATTTAAATTCACTGTCACCGGTGTGTGCGGCGGCGGTTGCAATGACAACAACCTAGACGACGAAGATGACAGTGAAGACGACAACGACAGCGGTAGCGGTAATAGCAACGAAAGTCCCGTCATGATGCTGAAATTGGCACCAGCCCAAGGTAAACCTAGAAAAAAAACGAAAGATCTCAAATTAATTTAAATAAATACGTAGAATGCATATTTAAAAATTTTAAATCATGAAAAAATAACTTAATAGTTTAAACATCTCTCATTTTGATTTCTTTTAGAAGAGTGAAATATAGCGATTGAACAGTCAAAATGTCGTATTTGATATTGGATAAAGTTTATTTTAGAATATTTATAAGTTTGAACAACGGCAACCCTCTTGAAATATCTGCTACCTTCACTTATTTGTTAATTATTATTGATAGTTTCAAAAAAAGTGTGACATGTTTTTTAAAGCCTTTTTTCTAAATTATTAAGATTAATTCTCATTGAACCGCAATTGCTCTCGTTTAGTTTTTGAATCATCCACTTACGATTTTTCAATTTTTGATAAGCTTATACAAAATATTTTAAAGTTCGTACCGCAGTACTAAATTAGCACCTAATTCTTATTCATATTAGGTTTTAATATTTCCGTTGGGCTGTGCTATATTATCGATTACGCTGAAAGTCAAAAAACAAATTCCAAACCAAAACATTTTCTACCGATGTTTATCTTTGTTTTGAATTCAAATTCAAACCCAGACGTCACGTGCGGTTTTTGAGATATTTTATTATTATTAGGATAATTTTACAGCAATCTAATCACATTTTTGGGAAGATTCCCTTTAAATTTTGAATTATTGCATCAGATGAATTTTTAGACAGATTCGTTTTAAAATTTTTGAAGTTATGTGGCAAAGCGGGTTGTCAAACAACAATTAATATTTCCAGCATAATCTTCTTCAGAACTCAGTTTAAGTTAATATTTTAAATATGACGTACATAATTGTACGTACCTACCTGTAAAGATGATTCTAATTTTGTGATTTAGATAACTGTTAGGTGCAAATTTTTGACAGTTAACCTAAAAAGATAGGCAATTTTTTTCAAAGTTTTTTTTAAGGTGATTCAGAATTGAAGAATCCGGTTCTTTGTCAAAATCAAATGAACTTATACTATCAATCAGAATTTCTGAAAATTCTACAGGGTTTTCTAATAAGAGCTGTTATTTTGATACCTATTCAAAGAAAATGGCATTTTTTGAGATAAAAGATCGGATGTTTATTTTAATATAAAGAGGAAAGTATGCCAATAATAATGGAAAACAACATCCGCCAAATGGCCGACACAGCAAAGTTGCTGAAGTATGCCCTCAATAGCTTGATTAATCTTGAATCGACGCTGGGCTGTTGGCGTAGACCTCATCTTTCACGTGGCCCGAAAGGAAGAAGTGGCAAGGTGCTAAGTCACAAGATTTTGTTTTCCGAGCCCCAAATGCGAAAATTTTGCTTGTTGACGTAGCCACCTAGGTGAAAATGGGCCTCATCAGTCAAGATGATTTTTCGATGAAATTCCGGGTCACTTTCATCCATTCATCAGCAAGGACTCTATGTTGTTGATGATCCGCCAGCTTGAATTCTTGTTTTAACTGAACCTTATAAGAATCAAGACCTTAGTTTTTATGCAAAATACTGTATAATGACGTTTGTGGAATGCCCAATTCCAAAGAACAACGAGGAATGAACAAACCTGGGTTTACTACATGCACGGCTTTTATTATTCACATCGCTTACTTGTCGGGAAACTGCCAAATTTGTCCACAAATTTCTGAATCGCGGTCCGACCATTTTTATAGTGAATTTTAATAATTTGAAGAGTTGAAGCGTGTATCATTCCATTTATTAATGTCGTAGTGTCTACTTGTCAAATGTGAAAAAATTTCAGCTTCAAAAGTGTGAACTACGGAAATATAGGGCTATTAAAAATAACGCCTCTTATTGAAAAACCCTTTAATTAAAAAAAACCTTAAAAATAGCGTACAACATTTTTTTTTAACTTTATGACGGAATTATCTTTAAAAAAATTGACAGGTACAATACTGAGCACAAATATCTTTGAAATAGTAAATTTTGGTTTCTGTAACAAAACTTTTGCTAACCAGTGTTATACAAATTACTTCTAACAGAAACAAATATTTAAAAAATTAATAAAAATAAAATCTGTTAGCTTGGCAAATAAAATAACTTAAAGTTAAGGTGATTTAGTTAAATATAAAGCTTTAATGAGCTATTTGAATACATTATTATGATAATGAAATGGTCATGATTCAAGATATTCAAAAGAAACATAAGCAATGAAATAATTTATTGGAAATGTTTTTATCATACGTGTAAGCTCAAATTTGAATTAATTATAAGAAAAAATATTTAGTATGATTATCACAAAATAACGATTTAAATTATATCCAATTTTAAAGCAATATTATGAATATCCAGAACTCTCTAGTTTACCCGTTTAACTTGTAGCAACGTTTTTTTGGGCTTGTGACGAAAATGTATCTTACTGGGGCGGAAACAACCACTTATGTATGTATATTGATTTGGAAGCCACCAAACACGTATACCTGTGTCGTTGACCTTTCGTTGGCGGCAATGTTTTGGGCTAAAATTAATTTTAATACTTTGAGTTCTTAGAAGACGATAGAAAAGAAGTTCTTTTGATTTAATTCAGAGTTCAAGTGAACTCAATTGCAATATGTATTTTGGGGATTTCTGGTACGATATTGCGGTCCGTAAAATGAGATTGAAATATTGAGTTACTTTATAATGAAATCTTGTTGATAGCAACAAAAAAACTATTTTTTAAAAATATTCCTATGAATAAATCGTGTTAATTTAATAAAGAATAACATATTGAAATTTAATATGATTATCGTATTAATTTAAAAAGAATATCACTTAAATGAACATCGAAGTCTACTTTATTCCATTTCAATTTCTACAAATATAAATGCAAATAATAAATAATAAAAAACTAATAAATTTAAAAAATAAATAAATAAATTTTACTTTTTGCCAGTGTTCATTTTTATTTGGGCAATAAGATGTTCTCAATTTTTTCAATACGACCCTCTTTTTGAATGAAAATCATACCGAAATCCAATAGTTATTCTTGTATTTTATGTGGCTCTTTTTTCTCTGTATTTAATTTGTCTTTCAAAATTCAATTCTCTATTTAAGTTTTAGTTCTTGAAAACCATCAGGAAGTTAAGGTAAAAATGTTAAGTTTTTAAAAAATCATCAAAATTATTCCTAAAGAATTAAGGGACCCAAAACTTCTCAATCTACTACCTGAACCTAACTTCTATTTTACATACGAGGTTCCAACTGTTTGGCACTGGTAAAATTTTTCTTCCGATCCGATCAAAAACACTCAGTCCTTGAAATCGTTTCTGGCCGCCTCAAAAAATTATGTATTTTTCTAAATTTAGGTATTGAAATTATTATATAAATGACATTCTATTTATAATAATAGCGCATCATTTATTAAAAATAAAATAAAAAATGAATTAAAAAAAAAAAACCCAAAAAATTGGAATGCCGCATGTGCGATAAGATACGACGACAACTACGACAATTTTGGGAGCGTGTGTGTCGTCGTCGGTCGTCGCTCGTAGATCGTAGTCATAAACATACGCTTGATTGAAATTAATGTTGTTCAATTGTCGCAAGTGATGTTGCCAAAAACAATTTGCCACCATCAATATAATAAACCAACGACTACTGAACAGGAGGATGCAACAATAGGTATTGTTTTTGGGGGACATCACAATATTTTGTTGTGTTTCCCATCATCATCCCATCATCAGAGTGCTGCTTTACGTACGACTTGACTTTCTCTGTTATGTACACGACTTTGACAAAAAGTAATTAGATTTTCTCATCCGACTTTCGTGTTTTATGATTTCTAATATGCATGCCAGGGGCTTCAATTATTGTATATAAATTTTGTTTCAGCTTTATTTTGTGGACTGTGACTGGGAGGCCAATTATGTCAGTGGCTCTCGGTCGGATATATTTGATTGCCAAGAGCGATTTAAATAAATCAACAAAAACACAAATGTGTATAGTATATGCTTATAAATAAAATTGTATTTGCCTACCTATATGTACAGTACATTGTACGTTGATGTTAACAGTGCTGAGAACATTTATTTTTTTTTTCTTTCTTCTTTAAGTTTTACTATTCTTTTCTTTTTGAAATTGTTTGAGATGGCCCTTACTGAGACTAAAACTTAACCAAAGAAATGTGTTATTTTTTAATAAAAGTTTTATAGCCCAATTGGAGAAAATTTTACTTTCTTTGAATTTTTAGAAAAAAAAAAAACTTTAAAAAAGCTGAAATTTCTCATTTTAAATACAAAATATATAAATTTAAATCTTTTCTCACAAAATAAAAAAAGACTCAAAATAAATTATTTTATTTAAGTTTTATTTCCAGGTTTTTAATATTTTTTCTTCACATTACTATATATTTCAAAAGATACCTAAAATATTTAAAACAATGGATTAAATGCGCACAAAAAGAACACATGTCACACAGGTAAAATAATATGTTAAACAACAATATTGGTCAAAATGGAATGAAAAGGAAGGATCTTATAATTAATGTGGACAAACAATTATTTTTTTGAAGCTTCTGTTGATAAATAAAATACAAATTATTTAAAAAAAAAAACAAATTATTTTTGTTAATTTAAGTTTTAATTGACAACTATTAAAATTGAAAAAAAAAGGATATGCGTGTGGTGATGTAAATATTTTTGAATTTTTAAGAACTTTGTGTACATTTCGTATTCTTATATGATATTTTAGAACTGTATGATGTTTTCTATTATTTTTTCCGTACATTAAGTAATTCCGAACACCTCATATTTTCTTTTTCTCAAATGTATGGCCCATCAAAAATAAAATGCACGTTATAAATATTCAATGTTAATATGCTAATATGATGTTTGATCAAAAGGAAATACTTGCATTTTTACCCAGTTGAGATGAGTATGCAGAAACATTGAAAATATGATTTTAGATTTATGTCCTTTTGAACATGGAGACCTACATTTATGTACCTATAGTTACGCACAGCACTGATAAGTTGATGGACTGATGCCCTGATAGATGGAATGACTCAGTATAGGTATTTTAATTTCGACTTAATTGTTGGAACAAATATTGTTTGGTGAATTTTTTCTACAATTTGAAAAAACTTTCTCTTCACAATTAATTTTTTGAAAATTTGTTTGTGTGACAAAAATTTTTTTGATCATTTTTTGATTTATTTATTCGTTGACCAATTGTTATTCTCGGGGTGCACAAAAACCAATTTTCATTCTCATGGTTCAAAATAAGTTCTACTTGGCTTTTGTACAATTTTTTCTGCCATCTTTGTTTTAGCAATTTTTTTACGACCAATATTTGATATTTACCAATATTTTCTTCGAATTTTTTTTTTTTGACAACATTTACTTTGATATTATTTTCAAAAATACATTTCTGTTTGAAAATTCTTTGGAGCCCGCGATATACTTTTAGTCGACAAAAATTTCAAAATAGTGCCTAGATTCTTATGTTAATCTTAATAAATTGTTTTTTGTGTCTCTTTATTTTTTTTCCTTTTGATTTTTCTTTTTTTATCTTTTTTTTTACATATAATTTAATTTTATTTTTTATCTTTAAATGCTATATTTTTATTAGGTAATTTTTATTTCAACTCAAATTTTAGTATAATTTTAATTTCAATTTCAATTTGTCAAAAATTAATTCAATTTTATTTGTATTTATGAAAAAATTACATCGATTGGTGCTCCTTAGTAAAGTAAAGTAAATATAGAAGATACTTATAAAACGCCCTTTAATGATGTTCTTGATAATACCCCAGCATCTGAAATTGCACTAGTATCGATATAAATGATACGCCCGCCGATACAATCAACAAACTAAACTCGTTATTAAGTCGAAAACAACCATAAACGTCAAATGTATATGATTGGATTTTAAGTTGATTTAAAAAGCTTTCAACCTAAAAATATTGTATATTTTAAATACAAAAAATTAAGAGAAAAAAAACTTCAACTACTTACACTCCTTTCCCAACGATCATCAACACCCGACCACAAACTTTCCCAATTTATGTTCAAAGGGATTTTGGAGTTGTTAATCATTCTTTCAATTGTCAAAATAAAATAAAACATGTCACAAAATTGTTTCACACTCATCACTAAAAAAAGCCAATAAATATTGCCAGTTGAAAAGTATCCCCTCAAAGCAAAAGATATATTTCCAAACATGACAAAACAATTTGTATAAATTCCAAATGATAACATTATTTGTAAATATTTATGAAATTTATTGACCACTTTAAAGATATCTCTGTATATCGATGCACATTTGTCGAGTTCTTTTGAAAAGTTTCGAAGAAGTTGAATTCGGTGAAATTTTGACCTTCGACGCCTCTCAGAAACTTGAAGCTTTTTAGCCATAAACTTTAAATGATTTCCAATATCCAAATACAATCCCGATGCGGTTATGTAGTTCAACCACAAAATATCGAACATCAAAATAGTTCCACAAAAAAGATAATTTGACAAAGCGTATGAAAGGTTTTCTATATTTCGTTTGCCGATATTTTGAAAACCAATTACAATACACATGATTGTAATAATTCGACTTGGAAATATTAGAAAAAACGAATATCCGTAAAGTTTTGAACTTCCAGTAATCCTTGTTGTGTTTTCAATGATTTCAATTGATTTGTTTATAAGCCTGATGATCCGTTTGCTCTGAACTATTCTAGACACCTCGCACATAAAGGAAACACTTAAGAAGGTGATTAGCTGCAAACGACCCAATGATATCGTGTTTAGTAAATTTGGCACTACTCTCGCAAGGAATGGTACTAACAATGCGTAGACAGCGTGTGCAACTAGACGAATTGTCATAGAAAATGCTTGCATTTTAGGTGAATGTTTTAAATTTCCACGGTCAGTTACTGTGAAATCAACTAATCCTAGTATTGCTGCATACACAATTATAGACTTGAAACCCACTGATAATAATTTATATTTCATCTTTTTGCTGTAAATATATTTTTGAAAAATCCAACAAGACTAATAGGTATCAGGAATTATGGTAATAACAGTATGAAGGAGAAAAAGTAATTTTTAAAATGGACGGTAAACACAAATATAAACAGGTCAATAATGAGAAAAAACAAATAGCCCCTCCGCCTCCAGTAAACTATCAAAACTAATGTTCATTAATATAATTGAAAAAATAGAAAGAAGACGGATACACCTTGGCTCCTTTCAAGACGAAGAACAATTAAAATTGCTTACACTGGTCAACAACGAAGTAATGAATGATTAATCATCATGTATCTCTTTTGTGGGTGTAGTTTTGATGGAGGCTCCGGACTGCCACACATAAGATAACCAAGAAATTGTATTATAAGGTCCACATGTTGTTGAAGCAAAATTGGTCAAACAGAATTTTGGAATACAGAATAATAACCCGTTTTTGTAAAATTTCTGTTATTTTTCCACAGCTAAATGGATACCATTGTAGAAAAGAACGAATGAATATTTCTAAGTGCGAACGTTGAGTTCGGGGACATTTTAGAGTTAAAATTGAATAAAAATTATGCAATCTTATACTGTTATCTTAATGCTTATTTTTGATGTTTTAGGAAACAATGCTTCTAGTTTGTATGACACTTGACAGATAACATACAGTGGGACCTTACGTCAACAAGACACCTAAAACTATGAAAGTACAATGATAAATTGTACAATAAATAAGTAATTATAAGCTTTTTCCAGGTCTTTCATTTCGTGGTTTCAAGTTGGTAGCGCTGGTGTTTGACACCTGTCAGACTCAGGTACAAGTGTCATAATAGTAGTTCATAATACGCCAATCGATAAAATTGTGAAAAAATTGGAAGAGTGTGGAAGTAACAACCCAAACAACATTACTAATTATTATTAGTTTCATCAAAAACGAATAGCTGTGTGTGCTTTATTAAGTGTTACTTTCAAAACCGAGAAATAAATGACCCTTGAATATTTTAAAAGGCACAAAAGTTGCATAAGAACTTAGCTGGGAGTACTTATCTAAACTAAATCATTATCATTCATTATCAGGTTGGGTCATGAAGATACAAGACACTGCATACTCCCAGTCCCAGGGTATCCTCGAATCTACACTCTTAAAGTCGGGTGGCGGCAAATCACATATGACAATTGTCTATTTTCGTATTAAAGCGTCATATTTGGTTCAACTGGGTAACAGACTAACTTTGATTTGTTTTGGATTGACATCTTTGCTCCTATAACACTCCAATCGGAAATTTGTTGCATCCATTTGTTGCATAATTTTCGTTTCATCTTCCATAACCAGATGATGATTGAACTTTGCAAAATTATTTATATGGACTTATTCAAAAAATGCAAAATAGTTTTTTAAAGTAAAATCTGAATTATGGAGAGTATATTTGCCACAAAATTATTGGTATAACAAGTGCCTTAGTACCATAGAAATATTGTAGCATTTTAATTTGCAAAAATGTTTACCAGAAATTTTCAAGTTGAATTTATTATGTTCATCCAACACAATTATTTTCTCATTTATTTGTATTCAATTAAACTTTGCATATTAATTGCTTTCAATTATTCTTTCAAAATTATTTTTTATATCTGCTATCACTTCACAATAACTTTTACTCCATAGCATCGCAACCGAAATGTACACTTATCAATTTATTCAATAATAATGATAATTCTGGTAATTGCAATGCATTCTTCATTTTAATTGAATTAAGTATATAATTTTATAAAATATAATGAATTCTGCATAACTATATTATGCTTTCAATCAATTCATAAACCATTAGCTGTATGGAATGCCCTGAGGAGCGGCATCCGCCACCGCGAAGTAGTATAGTATACAGTTAGTATAGGTACCTTCTGCAAAAATCCAATCTAGTTATCCTTATCGCATTAAATGTTCGACACGTGTGTGTAATAACTTTATAAATAAATCGATACCTCTACAGTGTACTAGTGTATACAGACTGTTAATGCATCCTTTGGGAGCAAAGAGGATTGAGTATATGTTGTAGAGGAAATTGTTTATTTTTTCTTCTTTTTTTTTTTGTTGCAAAAAATTTTTATAGCTCTATAAGGACGTTTTGATTTATTATTGATTAATTTGATTGATTTAAAGGTTATTTCACTTGCAATTCATATAATGTATAGGTACTCGTAAAAAAGTGTATAAAGACCACATAAAAAAAAAGAAACATCAAACGATTACCCAAAGAGCAAGCAAGAGCAATTCTCTATGTGTGGCTGAAGGCGTTTCGATTTTTTTTTTATTTTAATCGACACATTGGATTGAGTGTAGGTGGTTGCATCTGGTGCTTGGATTTATTTTTTTTCACTGGAAGTAGGTTCCTACCTACATCCATGAATGAATTTATAGCTGAAACATTTCAGAGAGGGATATAAAAATTAATATTCAATTTCTCCGTTCTTTTTGTGGTATAAAACCACATTTGAAATTACACTCTAGAACTTAGTGATTTTACCTCGAGACATTGTTTTTTTTTTTTGTTTTCTGTGTGTCTTTAATATCAGACCACTCACTCGGAAAATCTCCATTATGGCGCGTAATCCTTGTTGAAGTATATTTTTCTAAATATTTTTGATTCCCACAGAGCGAAAATTTCCTCTTTGCCAAAAAAGTGAGATAAATGAAATGATGGAAAGAATTCCACATGACCCTGAACCCCAGTTTATGATGTAAAATAAAAGGAGTATGTTTCTAGGGTTACCATATATTAATAGAATCTGATAGAATAAATACTTAAAATAATCGACGTGGGTCAACACAATTTTTGTCACTGTAAAAAGTCTGTCAAAAATGGAGCCACCTGAATAATTCCCGTGATCCGCAATAGTACAAATTTCATTTGATTCTCCCAAAATTTTACAACCTTAGATTTTGAATCAACAAAGGATCATTTTGCAAAATTTTCCTTGCCTTTTTACTATAGGTACATATATTGCTTGGTGCCAATTTTTGTTTCCTAAAATTTCATTTATCTAACTTATAAGTTCTTTTTTCTTATTAGACTTTTTTGTTACGCATTTTTTTGTTCACTATTTATTGTATCGCGCTTTATTATTTTGTATAAAATTTATAAACATATGCCTAAAATATCAAAAGGTAGAACAATCTAAACTTTATATTTCGAAATATAATATTGCAAAGTAATAAAACGATGAAACTAGCTAAGTATTGTTATGCCACACAATTTGATGCGAAATAACAAAATGCAAGACAAAAATTGCGAAGTGAAATTTGAAAATTGATAATTCTGCAAAACCCTAACATAACGAAACAGAATCTTGCCAAACTAAAATTGCCAAATCAATAAAGTTGTGAAACAAGAAAAATCTAAAAAAGAGTTGATTTTATGATTCATTCTGTATTTTTACCATAGTAAATTTGTATTTTAAGAATACATCTACATTATGACAGCTGGCCCAGAACTCCTGGAGTGAAGCTTTAGGGCGGGAGCAGTGGAGCGTCAGATTTGTGGTGAATGGCAAAGTACATGAAAAGAAAAAAAAAAATCAAATTGGCTAGTGCCTGCCGTCTAAACATACCCTAAGTGAAGCTTACATTGCTCTAAAAAAGAGAGCTTAAATTCTTTTAACGCGGGGACCGTGCCATAAAAAACTGTACTGGATCCCTGACCTTGCTCCTATGTTAAAGCATTTAAGAACAAACAAAAAAATATAAAATTCATAATTTGAATTTTTAAATTAAGATCGTAAAAATACAAAATTAAAAAAAAATTCATTACCATACATACATATATTTTTTTAAGCATTTTTATAAAAATTTGGCATGCACGTTTTAAGCATTTGATGAAATACATATAAAAATAAAATTTCAAAAACAATATGCACTCGTGTTCAAAACATTATGTTTCTAAAAACAATTTTAATTTTTTTTTAAAATCCAAAAAATATTTTTCTGAAAAATTTGATAAGAATTGTTGAATGTGCCAAAAACACTTAAATACGATTTCAGCCAGTCCAATTGGTTTTTGTAGTATTGGTATCCAAAAAGCAATGCCGATGTGCTTGAATATCCCGACACCATGGCAACTCTTTGATAATTGTGTTGAAGCCATAATTCAGTCAAGTATTTGAAAATTTTGAATAGTTGGTTGTCAAGATTATGACTGTGCGTCCCAACTTTTATGTTTCATACAATTTTTGATGTTGTTGGAGTTTTGAAAAAAAAAAATGGATGGATAGATGAAGAAAACAATAAATAGGCGTGGTATTCATTCTTGTCGAAGGGAAACTACATGGCTTTGAATAGTAGGGAAAATATTTACAATTCAACCTTAAGGGATCTTCCGGGAGAATGAGTTGAGATATTTTCAGCTTCTATGCATCGCATATTAGACCACCTTTAAAGTTTGAAAAGGGGTCCCTGGTAAAAGATTCAGATGGCACAAAGCGGGGAGGAAAAAAAACACACAATATGATATGAATTGGAACAGAAAGAGAAATGTTGTTTTTTTTGTTGGAGCTTTGTATGTAAATAGGAAGGACGACTCGGACTTGGACAGGCATTCAGTAGGGACGTTGGTTCCCAACTATTTTATGTAGTTTTTACTCTTTTGTTGAAATTTACGTTCGTTCCAGTGTTCAGTTGAAGTTTGCTGTTGGTTTGTGGTGTGTGCGTTGATTTTATAGAGCTCATTCTTTCTCCTAAAGCTTTTCCTCCTGTCTCGGTTCGTTAAATACCTTATTTGCTGAAACTATTGTCTATCACTGTGGCCAAATAGCCCCGGAGATAGATCTTCCAAGAAACGAGGAGTCGAGTATCCCAATATAAGCAAACTTAATGTCTGCCAAAATTTTCATTTCGAGCACAACCATAGCGCATTTCTCTTACAGTAGTTTTTTTTTTGTGGATGGTTGTCGGTCGATTTTCCAATGCATTGATTACAACTTCCCATTATGTATAAAAACTGTAAACATAGAGACGCAGGGAAATATACTGTGCGAAGAAATCCGTAGAAGAAAAGTATGGGAAGTCAACTCTATGGTACTAAATTCTAGGCAATGATTTACAACGGCTATACAATTCAATTATTATTGCAGAGACTGCAGCTGTGGTCTTCCGGTTCGTAGGAAAAAGGATTCCTTGTAATAGTTCGAATATAGTTTTGCGACGTACGGTGCGGTATTTTAACGAGGATTTCAACTTTAATAGCCTGGGTGCCGGATGTTTTTTTTGTTTTTATTTATTTTGCTTTTTATTTGAAATTAATTTCCGATTCTATTGTTCTGGTGCTGGTGTACCATCGACAAAATGTGTTTGGTCCTGAAAGTTTTGTATCTATTTTTATTTGAATTGCAAGGAGTAATTCATTTGTCGTTAAATACAGATGAAAAAGTGCTGTCTTAATGGAGTTTTAATGTTTTTGTTTCTGTTGCTGGCGCTAGGAGTACTTTGACAAGAATCTAAAGGTTTCGGAAGATACTAGAGTTATTTAATTAGGTTTGGTTTTGATTTTTTTTTATAAAACCAAAAAAAGACACCTTCACATGGGAGTGGGTTGGTATAATGATTCTCAAAATCTTTCTTAAATTGAAATTCTGTTTGGAGACATTTTTTTTCAAAATTCTATTAAACCAAAATTCTGTGTATTAAAATTAAAGTAAATTCTGTATGAATAAATAGATTTCTCTTTTACAACTGATTTGCAGTTTTTAAAAACTAAAAATCTATTATGCAGAATATGCAGATTGAGACGCCCCAACACCCAATACACTGTAAACGTCAAAGACAGTCAGATCTGAGTAGAAGACTAAGACACACAAGACGCCTAAGACCCTCTTGACTCCGAAGACGCCTGAGACACTCAGGACGCCTGAGACACTCAAGACGCCTGAGAAGCACAAAACGGCCAAAATACTCCAGACGCACCAAAGACGCCCAAAATGCTCAAGACGGCTGATTGCTCTAGACGCCCCACATACTCAAGACCCACAAGAACCCGAAGTTTTCCAACACGATCACAACGTCCAGGACATACAACTTTTTTCCAATGCTAAAAAACTTCCAAAAATTAGTGTATTTATTACAAATAAATTCTTTAAAACCTAACCTCTAAATTTCAATTCAAATATCTAAAAAGTATTTTGAGTCGAGGGTAGGGAAGGGCAAAATCAGGCGAAAAAGATAAATCTTCATAACGTCATTATAACATTTCCCAATACTGGTTACCTGTGGAGTTGGTAAAAGAAAATTCAATAATTTATTTTTAAAGTGTTACAAAACTAAATTATTATTTTATTTCAAATAAATCCAAAGCTTTTGTTACTGTTGATAGAAGTTTCAAGCTTTCGAATTGTATCAAAATTGAAAAACATGTAATTATCAATGCAAAAATATTCAAACACAATTTATTATTCAGTTCCACCAATCCATAAACATCGAATCGCAAGCGTTCAAATTTCAACTTACTTATAAAATCGTGAACCTTCAAATGAAAACAGTTTTTAAAAAATAATCATACAATTTTAATTATTAAAGTATATTTACACTTATGTCCCAACGACTATCTATATCTGAATACAAAGTTTCCAAATTTAATTTCAATGGAATTTTCGATCGTGTCACCGTCAAATCCACCAATGATAGAAAAATCAAAATATCTACCAAATATTTCAAAACTATTGCCAACATACTCCAGCTGATTAATCCGGTTGCTAAATAATTCAAAAACGTATAATGCATTTGTCCAATTACAATAACCATGTATAAGTAGGCCGAAAAAAACAAATCCACTTCTGTTATTGAATGAAATTCATTGATGATTTTGTAAATATCTGAATAAATCAATGAGATCTTGTCGAGTTCTTCAGAGAAATCACATAATATTTGCATTTGACGAAATTTGCTCATTTTACCGCAATCATCAGGTTGACTGACTGTTTCCAAACGTTTTTCAAACGATTTCATATAGTTTCCTATATTTGTATACAACCCCAAAGCAACGTGGAATCTTAAACTTATGAAATTCTGCATTAGACAAACTCCAAACCACAGCGAGATCCACAGTATGAGTTCGAAAAAGTGAACATAATCACTAGGGAGCTTTATTAAGTACTTAAATAATTCCACTGAGATAGTTGCAATTGCAACTGCTCGACTAAGAATTGTCAAATAAATTGTTTTGCTAATTATTTTCGAATCACCCGTTGTCGATTGTACACGAATAATGAGTTCAACAACTTTATTTAGAGCAGTGATTAACTGCTTGCTCTGAACTACTTGAGAAACTTTGGATGCAATTGTGAAGGAAAACATGGATCCGATTTCAATTAGGAAAACTTCTTTTAAATAGGGATTCTTGGCTGCTTGGAAAAAATTCGGTAGCATTATCATGTAACAAAATACAGAAGATATTTTGTACACTATGCTGTAGATCTGTAGCTTTGAAGATGGTCTGAAACGGCCATTGGGTGTTATGGTGTAATCCACAAAGCCGGTTAGTTTAGCAAAATAAAAGCAATACTTTAAAAATTTTAAATCGAAAGATTTCTGCAAAACAATTCTCGACATTGTGATTTGACGGGAAACGAACTCACAAGACTGATTTGCATGAAGTGAAAAATAACGAAATGGATAGCACTGCATCAGCAGTTCGTCAATCGTCAGTAAATAATTAATTGCAATTAGTGCAATTTATTGAGTGCACAATTTATGATATGGACTTAAGTTGTTTTTTTTTGTTTCTCCACAGAAAATTACTCTCAAAGAATTATGAACTTTTTTCTATGTAAATGCCATTCAGGGGCACTTGACCGACAGAAGAAGTATTTTCAAACCAAATTCGAATCGCACATCCGAAGAACAGAGTTTTGTGTGTTAAAGAAATGAAAAGCTATCAACCAAATAATGAAGTGGATTGGATGATCTAGAAAAAGGAGCATTTACGATGAGAATTGGAGACAGAATGGAGCCTTGCGATGCACCAGTTATTAAAGTATTTCAAGATCTTAGATGACTCTTGCAACTGTAAGTAAAACAAAATTTTGTTCATTGTAACCTAATTACAAAAAAAGAATTTTTTAACTTTCTAAGTATATACTGTATTTTCAACAACAACACTTGGATGAGCTGCCACCAAAATTGTATAGACTCGACTGCCTGGCCGATAATCAGATCGGAGTTTCATACAAGTGTTCCAACATAAGCTCCGAAATTGTTGTCTGGCCCGAATATCAATAAAAATTGCCAACAATTCTTGATGATAATTTGTTCTTAGTTCACTTCGAAAATATTATTCAGTCATTTAAACACATCTCAGGATCGATCTCAAATATTTCGACTTACCGAGATCGTACTGTATAATGGAGATGAAGGGTCTTAGGTTTTCAGCTTCTTAAATAATTTAAACTCTTTGACAGTTCTTAAAATTCTTATTTTCAATGAAAAATCTGAAATATTCAAACAATTTCTGAAAATTCGAATTAATTGGAAAAAGCCCCTTTCAATTAAACTTTCCATATTACCTATATCAGTATCAGACACTTAACAGTTTGGATTTCAAGAGAATAACCAACACGCCATTAAGATGTGCTCTATATGTATATAAAATTCTAATATTATTTTGGGAAGAGGGAGCGATGTTGAAGAAAAAAAGTCATAATATATTATAAATTATAATACAAAATAGTATTCTGGATGAGACATTTTGTATATGTGAAAGAAAAATTGATGCCAATAAAATTGCCGTATATATTCGTCCTTCCTGTAGGTATCCTTAATCTCCTCTTATATGTATATCCAACAAGTACACAGAATAGTTGAAGAGGCACGTAATAGTCTGACATTGTGAATGCATAAGGCCAAAGAATATACATCATCAACTCTGCAAGAACAAAAAACAACAACCGTAACGACATCGACTTAAATATCTATATTCTATATGGATATCTCTATCAGACGACTGTCAGCATCATCAGAGCAGTGCATATATGTACCAGTAAAGTACTTGTGTTTTTGCCTTAGGTAGGTATTCATAAAAAAAAATTCCAAGACGACTCGAAGACGACGTCGTCGGTCGCCGTCGTCGTCGACTAAAGTCGAAGATGAGGGAATACATTTTTTTTGCTTTCATATTGGCATCTTGTGGAAGTTGGAGACTATATTATATGTGGAGTAAAGTGGTGGCAGTGATGGGCGCCACCATCTCCTCACCTCTTCTCACTTAAATTATTGTAATACATGGCTTGTATAGAGACTTGAAATTACCCCCTAAAAGATGACAAGCGATACCGTTAATGTGCAGCTTCTGCTTTTATTAAAGGCTTGCCAGGGCATTTTTTTGTTTTTTTTTTTTAATAAGATTTTTGCACTCATATAGCCAAGAGAGCTAAAAAGGAGAGTCGAAGAAATATACTGATTCTTGGATACTTTTTTACTAAACAGTTAACTGATACGATCTGGAACTCGAAATTTCAAAAAAAAAAAAAAAACCTTCAAAACATATTGCTAGAATAATAGAAAGGTTAGCAAAAAAAATTTCAGTATTAAAAATTTAAATGATAGCAACTTCGGTTGAAGACTTGTATGGATTTAAATAAACGAAAGGTAAAAATAAGCATTTTTAACTGTTAGTGCCTTTCTTCCCCGGTTAAGGTGAGAGGGCCAATTTAAAAAAAAAATGCAAAAAAATTGTTAAAATACATTACACATTTTTTTAAAGCGATACTCTCTACCTTTAAATCAAAAATCTATCCATAGTTTTTGAAAACAATATTTTTAAACCCAAAATTTGGGAAAGTTACTTTTTATTGAAAATCGATTTAGGTGGTAGTGAGTGAATCATTTTCTGTTTTCTTGTTAACGTTTTTGTTGCTTTCATTTGTTTTCTTTTGTTCACTTGAAAGCCATGGCTCAAATAGAAAATTGGACTATATCACTTTTCCGAGTGAATTGAATTGAATTTTATTCGCTAAAATAGCTGATAATCGACACTGTTCTGCATTTCATTCATAAGATTTAAATTTAGAATTTGTTTTCTAATCAATTTAAAGCTTACAATTTTATTTTATGGTTGATTTTGAAAAAAAAAATGGTACCTGGCCATAAGACCGTATTATTGACTTTCGATTTTCTCATCAATAGAGCCAGCAAATTTTTTTTTATAAAAGAAGTTCTTTTTTTATCTTAATGAAATTTAAAGTGCATGAAATTGTTCTAATATATTTTTGGAAATTCAACGTTTTTGTGAAATTTCAATTTAAGGTTTAGGTATTTAACATAAATTTGATTTTTTGTTTTTAAAAATATATTATTTTTCCTATATCATGTACTGATTCAAATAGTTAATTTTTTGTTTTCATGCAATTTTATTGGAAGTTATCAAATGATTTAGAAAATATGTTTTTTCTTCGCATGTGGTCACGACCATCGTTAAGAAAATATTCAATTCTACACATTTTTGTTCATGAATTATGTAACGTCAATTATTTTGTAGCAAAAACTTGTAATATTTGTTTTAGTTTTTAAAAATATCTTTTAAATGTGTTAGCAAGAAATGTATAGAATTTTTTATACAAAATTAAAATAACTTTAAAAAAGTATTCTTTGAGTGTTATTATTTCAATATCAATTGCCTGAAGAAAACTTTAACAACGACATAAAACTGACCTAAAAAAGAATATAATATTTTTTGATACCTTTAAATTTTAGTACGATGTAATCACTTTTATTTTATATTCCAAGCTGGTTGGTAACCATGGCATAGATATACATCTAAGCTTTCCACCTATACTTATCGCTCACCAACATTACAATTTTTTTTTTGCTCTTCAAAATAAATTTCCATCTGATTTATGCTTATAACGTTCCTCGATTTTGATCCACATTCATATATGAAGGTAATACTAATTTAATTATCCAAAGCAATTTGCACATGCACAGGAAAGAACAAATTAAATTTCCCACTGAAGGTTGGAGAGCATCCGTGCAATGGCTGCCTCTGACTGGAACAACTATGGATGGAGGTGCCCTTCCGTTTTAATGAAAATAAGCTTGAGAATACATTTTTTTTTCTTTTTGTATTATTTTATCATTCAATCCCAAATGTCATGTCGTGTCGTATAAGCTTAATATATTTTTTTTTCTTCTTCTTCTTCAGTATGAAACTTAGTTTTATACTTTATGGAATTATATTATTTTCTGAATGGACAGTGGAAAATAATAATTTAATTCAACTGTCATCGCACTAATAGAATATAGTTTTGCAAAAATAAAGTTGTTAGGGATAGATAAGATATACTTTATCCGTTTTTGTTTAACTTCATGATAATGGTTTAATCAATTTCTTTTTTCATTTCTTCGTTTTCTGAGGTTTCACACAAAAAAAGTTCGGTATTTGTTTTAATTTTAATCAAATTGAATTTCAATGAAAAGGAACATTGGATTATTGGGTTTTGCGCTATACAATGAAACTTATTTATTAGGACAACTTTTGAAAGTGCCTGAAGTTATTTTCAAGCACAGCAGCAAAAACTATTTCAATGAATAATTGAATAATTATTAGAATCTAGGTTGTTTTTGGATCTTCAAGGTGGCAAGTTATTCTCGCTCTTCCTTGACTGAAAATATAGAATGCCTTTGAACCACCTCCAAGGTGATTCGTTCCTTATTAATTCTTTAAAAATTACCTTAGGATAAATTTGTATGGGTTGGTTTACCTTTCACTTTGAAGAAAAGGTTGCGGTATTTATTCAGTGTGAAAATTCAAATTGTATAGGTAAAGGTATCTACCTACGTAGTTAAAAATAAATGTTAACGTAACTCAATCTGTTCAATCTTATTTGTTTTCAACAAGAAAAAGTTTAATTTGAATTGAATCAGTCAGTAACATTTTTCACACACCGCATAGCGTTCATATACTTGTACCTATGTAGACATTTTGGTTTTTCCTTTTGGTTTCCTCTTCTCATGTCGAAGAGAATGTATTGGGATATTTAAGGATTGTTTCCTTTTTTAAATTTCATCACGTCAATCAGTCACCATCAACAGTCGTTCTTTCGGCATTGTGGCGCGACGCGACGGGGGAACGAAAGAAGCAGCAAGCGGGCGTCTGTTTTAAGGAAAATCGAAAACAAAGAAGGATTTTTATTTTCTCATGAGGATTTTATTTTTCGCTTGGACGAATTCAAGTTTATATCCTGGATGGTATTTTTGGTATTTTTTTTTTTTGTTGAATTTAATGTCTTTTGTGATAGAATATTTTTTTGCAGAGTAGGATACATTTTTGTTTTTGAAATGAACATTTCTGTACACATTAAAGGCAAATTCAATTTTTTTTTGTTTTGTGATGTGGACTTCAAATAGATGTGAAGTTATAAAAAAAAACATGAAATGTTACTTTTGTAATTTAAAAAGAGAAAAACTTAACGTCAAGGATATATGTACGTACTCAAAGATATAATCGTGTTTTATATATTAAAATTCATCTAGATTTACCAAAAAGAGATATAACTTAATTCAAAGAATTACTTTAAGAGCTTCTTTCGGTTGTGCATAATGGAATTAGTAAAATTTATTTGTTGATGCTTTTTAATTTTCCACATTATGTATACAGAGTATTCGTTTTGAACACATTTCATTACCTACTTATCTTTCTAACTCGATGGTTTTAAAGTACGAAAAGTACTTACTTTTAGGTGAAGGATACTTAGGAATGGCTTTTTTCCCGGAAAAATTGTTTGGTGTAGTAAACAAATAAAAAAATATCAGTCTTGCAATTGGGCTCATTTTGTTCTAAGTCTCTCTTTCTAATATTTAAATTGAATTATCTAATTTTATATTTTAAAAACACAATTTTGAAACTCTTAGTAATTCTCGTTCCAAAAATTCCATTGATTTGTTTTTGGTTTTGGTTTTGGGGCGTGTGTAAATATTTTTTATGTGCGCTCAACTTCCTTTTTTAATTTTTAAATTTTTGTTATTTTTATTTTATGCACCCATTCTAGATTTTTGTGTTTAAAAGTGATGAAACTGATATCATATATGTTAGATAATCTTTTTTGAAAGCCAGAAGAAGGGTTCCTAATTTAGCAACAAAAACTAAGATGTTTTTGGATTTAAATATTTTTATTTCCGCTCTTTTTTTTCCGTGCATATGGAGGTGTTATTAGATTAGATTAGAAAACTTCATACCTTTAACAATTTTCAGTATTCAGCTGTTGCAAAATTGTCTAATTTTATGCATTATTTAGCCATTTTAATTTTTAGATGAGATAATCAATCCAGTAATCCAGGGCAACTAAATAACTATTATTAACTATTAATTTTTAAAGGTGCTAAAAAACTATATGCTACTATTATCAAAAAAAAAAATCTCACTTATAAGGTAAGACTCGAAAATTAATATCTATTATAGTATAGTATTTATTGAAATGGAATTACTTACAATATTTCTAAATATCAATTTTCACTTACCTGAAAAAAGAACAAAAAAATATATATTAGAAAAATACCTAACAGAAATAAACATAGAATGTATCTATTTTAGCTTTATTAATGAATAAAATTTATTTTCTAGGAAGTACAGGATGTACTCGGCTCATCTTTAGCTGTTATTAATAAGTCTATTGAACTAAATCCCTAAAATTAAAATTAAAAATATAAACCTGAATAAAAACGAGTTGTAATAATGTGTTGAACAAAATTCCATAAATGATTGAAAAATTATTTTTAAATAATTAATTATACTGTCTTTCTTATTCTGTATTTTAAAGTTCTGTAATTCTGTAAATAAATATTTAGAAATTTTTATCACACTTTTTCAAAACGTTTAAAAACTTAAATTTGTAACGAATATAAACAAAATGCTCGATACGAGTATTAAGATTATTTTATCACATTTTTCAAATTTTTTGAAAACTAAAATACGCTAAATGGCCCTTATTTCGATTGTTTAATTGAAGTAAAGCCAAACTCTTATTTCGTTATTGAAAACGTAATAAGACCAAATGACAGCTCCCTCTAAATTAGGCAAAACAACATCTCTTACGGCAGTTTGTATCGATGTACTAGATATTCAAAGTTGTAAATTTTAATTAGTTTTGAATGCATTCATATCATTATTTCCATTAATAGTTACCTAACTCTCTACAAGCTTTCGGATTTTTTTTTTTTAAATTTCGACATCAACAAAATAGTAATGAGCAACATCATTTTCAAAAACTTCTCTATCTACTTAAACCATTAATTTTAGATCAAAACAATACATATGTTAAAAAAAATGCATTCCATGCAGACATGTCATGAGACACTTTCAAATATGCCTAGTTCAATTTTCAACAAGCCTGGCAAAATGCTTTCGACACATCATCATCACCCATAACCATTTTTGTGCCCTGCCTACAGCATAGCCTTTACACAAAAAAAAAGACAAAAATCAGCAAAACCCACCCAAACCCACAAACCAACCCATCTATTGATTTTATATTTTATGTTTGATCTCAATGAAAGAGACGACAAGGTTTTCAATCCTTGTCGTTGCCATTGACCTACTTTTTTTGTTTAGTTCAAACTACGTATAGGAATAATGGCTGCGCTATAACCGCCTTCTACTTGTGTAAGCGAATCGGCTGATATTTCAAAAAAAAAAAAAAATTAAGTGTACAAAAGGACTTCAATATCTAATAATATTGGTAATGATATTGATTGAAATATAAAGAGTATCTAAATCAAATAATGTTGAACAAACAATTATTTGTAATTTAGTATTGAATTTCATACGGTGACAAATTTATATAGCTACAAGTGGAATATTGTAAATGGAGACAAGCTGACGCGACGGAGACTACGCACGGACGAACTAAAAGAACAATGGAGCGAAATAATGGAAGACTGAAAATGACTTTTGATTCAATAAAAGTTGAAAAAAATTAAAGTTATATCTCCTCTATAAATATAGATGAGTGCTGATAAATTTATATTCACCTATGGATTGGGCATGAATAAAATTTTATTTACAAATGTACTGAAGAAAAAAAATTAACTATTAATAAAATTGGTGTTTTGTTTGAGAAAAAAATATTTATTGAAAATAAAAACAGTTATGTTCTCTATTGAATTTTATTTGAAATGTTGTAAAACAAAAAATTTATTTATTTTATGTTCTTCAGACCATGGTCATTTTGACGTTATTTCGCACATTGTTTAACAAGCTCAGCTCAGGAGGCTTTAAACAAAGGTAAAATATTTTTACCGTTATTTTTTATAAATTGATATAAATTGAATGTCAACTTTGTTAAGCAATTTTCAAAAGTGCGACCAGGGCCTATATACAAGAGTGGCAAAGGTCCCTTATAACAAGGAGCAAATTTAATTTTTACAAACATAAATGCATTTTATTTGAAGAATGACATATTTTTTTTAAATTGGTTTTCGTGTTTTTTTTGGAATTTTGAGTGTTAGAACAAACGTATTCAAAAATTAACAAAAAAAATTAACTTCAGCACTCAGTTAAATTCGCAAATTGAGTCAGCATTGAATGAAAAAACCCTGAAATTTTTTGGCTGCATTTTTATTTTCTGCCTACGTACAGTTTTTCCAGTACATTAGATTGTCCTTAGTCCAAAGTCGTGGCAATCGTTGCCAAATTGTGGACATTTTCATAAAAAGGTTGTATCTTCTACTACTATTTATTTAAATGAAGGAAAAACACACTAATATAGCTTTCTGCATAGATTAAAATGACACATTTGGCATAGAAGATCTATATATAGTGGAAAATTTCATTGAAAACTTTAATTTTGTGATAAACTATATTATAATGAAAATAAAAATAAAGTTCTGTAATTTATTTTTTATTTTAAGTGATGGAACTAAAAAGTTATCACATTGAAAGACACTTGGGCGTATACGTACTTTCTTTAACAAATGTTCCTTAATTTATATTTGAATACGACAAGTTAAAGAAAGGATTTGATAGTATAATTGCAGAGAAAAACTCAATGCAGTTTTATCAATGGAATTTCAAAATTGATACAAAAAGAAAAAATGGAATTGAAAAATTTTGGTGAAATAAAAAATAACGTATACGCCATAGTGCATGGTATGATGAGGGCTTCATAAATCAATGAATATCAAACCACCTAATGGATTTTGATGAAATGTTGGGAAATGATAAGATTTACGTAGATTTTAGATTAGAATAGACCTTATAACTTGATAAGTTACGTTTACAATTACAATGATATCGAAAATGATGAAATGTAGAAACTTTTTTTTATTATTCCTCTCCTCAAAATTTTCTAAAAGTTCGATTTTGTTGTTTGACAACTTTATAGATTTTTTAGTTTCTTTTCCCACGCTTGACCTGATGTTTTTTTTTGACAATAACTTTTTTTTTTCTTATTAAAATATATTGAAAGTAAATCTATGTTTGGTAAAATCCGAACCAAAAGATTCTTATGAAATTTCCAAGAATGCCATGGGAAATGTTATAAGTTCACAAAAGTAAATTTCAACTTAATGAAATGGAATTTCAAGTTAATAGTTCTAATTATATGGCTTTTGATGCTTTGAATACTGAATTTGACTTTAAAATTTATTTAAGGTAAAGTATTATACATATAATATATACATATATAGTATTTAGATATTACAAGAGCAAAGTTACGGAGCTTTACATTTTACAAAATTAAAGTAAGAAATACACTTTTTTTGAAAAAATGATTTTAAATATTTTCAAACGTTTTAAATTGTAATACTTAGTTTCAAATAGAGCATTTATATTAATAAAAATTCTAAAACACATTGCCATTCAATAAGGGATTTAAAAGGTTCTCTTTTTTGTGAACATATGTAGACCGCATTTTAAATTAAAATGGCCTTAACCACTCCATTTACGTGTTTCACTTTTAAACAAAATTTAATTCAGAACCGTTTTCTATAAGGTGTATGAAAAAAAAATTAATAAGCTACTTATATATATGTATTGTACATATGTGTAAGCTAGATGTTCCCTCTAATATAATTATAAGACCCATCTACATATATATACTTTTATTATGCTTTAGATTCTCACTACAAAAATCCAATGCTCCATTAAAAGAGTTATAAAACCAAACCGGAAGAAAAACGTGACATCCAAAAACACTTTACCCTGCGGTCAGCAGCGGATTAAATGAAATAAGAAGAAATAAATAAAACAACCCCAATGCATATAAAATGAGTATACCTACCAAAAAAAAAGGGGTTTAATATAAAATACAAACCACAAAATCCATTTAATTCGACCATTTACGCACTGCTTAACAATTTGGTTTTTAATTTGTTTCAATTCAAGAAATGAAATTTATTTGCATAATTTTCATATTATATTTTTTTTATTTATTTTAATATTCACGGATGGGCTTATACCTTAAATTATGAATGTTAATTTATTTTATTAATTTTACTTTTCCACATGAATCGTTTTGTTAATAGGGAGTGGAAAAAATTATTTGGAAATGATTAATGAAGTTTTTTAATTATAAAGTTGAAAGAACTCCAATGCAATGCAAAAATGATTAAGGTTTAAACAAAATAAAAACAAACAACTTCCATTTTTCGGTAAATAGAAAATTTCTATGTTTTGGTTAAATATTTTACTTTCACAAACATTTGCCATTGGATGAAACAGAAATTAAAACTTTCTGTGTTTCACTCAAAAAGTGTTTGTTTTCACCTGAGGAGAAAAAAAAATTAAATGAAATTTACCGGTCACACATTGTTATTCCTCCTAACGGAAAAGCACGAATGCCGGAAGGGTTGACACACAAAACACAAACAATCAAGTCTCTGATGTTTCAAAGCAGAAAAAAAGTTTTAATACAAAATGTTTCAGCAGCACCCTCCTCCCACCTCTCATCAATCTCATTACATATTTTAGTCTCTTGTAAATAATCCGATCCCTCGAATCTGAATCTGAATACGAAACCAAATGAATGAATGGCACAAAAACCAGCTTCCAAAAATAGCACCAGATACATACTTATGGATGTGGGAATGACATGGATGCTGGGAATGGAAATATGGGTACAAAAAACACGTACAATATAAGGACTTTGCTCGAAAACCAATTTGGATTGTGCTCATTAACAGAAACTTTTCCCCAAAACTTTGGCAGCTGAATTAAGCAAAATTCGATTTTTTTTCTATCGAATAAAACCCAAAGTCCTAAACACGAAACTAGTCAAAAGAATTAGCTAAGCCAACAAGAACAACAAAAAAATTGAGATACCTTGTTGACCAGAACACAATAGAGGGGGTTAAATATGGATTGTGGAACCACCACCCCACAATCGGAGGAAGATATAATTTATTCATTGTCCATTAAGCATTCTTTCGGATATTTTGATTACAATCCAGAAATAATTGTGAACGAATACAAAAGCTGTAGCGGCCAATTTTGCAATTATTTCGTTAGAAAGTCTTATGCTGACGGAAGTAGTATATTTTTTTTTTGTTCGTTTTGTCTGAAGGGGTAGGATATAAAAAAGTATAGCTGGGTGTTTTGGATTTAATTCCAATTAATTCGTTTGTTGCATGTTGGAAATTAGATGGAAACGTATGTAGATAAGCATGAATACCTATGTGTTTTATTTCAAGAATTCAATTTCATTTCGACATGGATATTGGATAGGTTTTTTTTTGGCATAGACATAACGGTTAAGTAAAATTGAAATTGATTTTTTTTCGAATTTCGAATTTTATTTCACTTTTGCAATATATGTATATGGATGTTGTAAATAATGTCTACATGTGGAACTGTCAAAGAGAAAACATTGGGCATCTGTCATTCAGTTATATCTATATACTGAGGTTGTAACAAGGATTAATAGTCATGGTAAATTATCGCACACGAATAATGTATGTAAATTATTACAATGAAAAAAAAATCGTGCGATTAAATTTCACATCATTTTTTATATTTTTATTTATTTTTTCAATTATTATTTTTGTATTCTGTGAATGGATAATTAATTGGATCCTCTTAAATTTAAATCCTCCTTAAGTCCCTATATTGAATTTAAAAAAGGGATTATGAAGAAATATTCGTCATTTTTTTTTTTTCATTATTTAGGGAAAGTGTTAATATTATTGTAGTGGAGTACTTAAATTGGAAGTAATTGGTTTGCAAGTAGGGAAAATATATGTGGGTTTAATTAATAAATTTAAGCTTTCGTTTCTTTTTTAAATAGTATTAATATTTTTTTTTAATTTTCTTGATTTATTCTGTTTGTCGACTTTATCGAGTCTATGGCGCTATGTCAAGCTGACAACAAATATGAGAGCGTACAATTTTTGCGGGTAAAAATAAAGATTTAAATAATTCCGAATAATATCATCGGTACAATGCATTCATACACATCTATTGACTATGTAACAAATTAAGATGAAGACACTGAATTTTAAATTCCACTTTATTTACGACTGAAGGTAGGCATGGTTACTACATGCTTTAAAACATAAACCAACGTTTGGTAGTAAGTTAATTGATAACAATTCGAAGGGGAGAAAGTTCTTATTCCAATGATCCCAACGGATATGCCGTTTGAATTTAAACGGTTTCAGTTTCGGATCCATCTTGCATTTGCCATGACAATTAACAAATCATAAGTTAAAAGTTCGTGATCTGAATCAATAGGTGACTTGTTAATGTGTGTTATTTGTTCTTGCGCCTAATCGCAAGGTGCTTCACTAAAGAGTGCAACCCATGCACCAAAAATTAAACTTAATAAAATCCAAAATCTGCTCATTTATTGCCTCTAAGGAGAAACAAAGTTTGTCGGGTCAGCTAGTATATATGTATATACTCGTAGTTACGCACAACACTGAAAGGATGATGGGCTGATGGTCCTAACTCAATGACTCTGTAGGCCATTAAATTTAAACTTTTTTGTTCAGAGGAATTTCTTTTCTGAAAATTTTCTTCTGGTAGAATCTTTTTTTCATAAATATTTTTTTTTAGGAATTTTTCTGACCAAATTTTATTTCGGCACAACCAAATTTTATTGTTTTGGTTCGAAAAATATGCCAAACTTTTTTCACCATTTAATTTTGACCAATTTTGATTCTCGCTGCTCAAAAAATGTCCTCTTGATTGTCACTCGACCATTTTTTTTATTCTTTGAAGACAATCATTTTCATAAATACGCATTTATGTACTCAATCAGTAATAAATCAGATAAGTCATTCCCATTGCTTAGGTAGACATGTTTTAGGACAAATTCAGAATCTGAATATCATGCTTTTTAACATTTTTCAATGCAATGGCATTCGTGTTTGTATTTTGATTAATCCTACATATCATGCATTTTATTTAAATTGATTAGCAAAATAATTTTGACAATTCATTCGCAAACTTCATTTGGCAAATTTTTTTTTAAACTTCCAATTACGAAAATGAAAAATGAAAATTTGAACATCAATAACAATAAATTGGCCTTAATCTCAAAAGAATTTTTTTGTTTTTGCAATTTTAAGCTTATTGAAATTAGAAAAACGATTTAATGGAAATCATTAACCATTTCATTTAATTTCTTTTGTTATTTGGCTTTTTATCCGATGTTAAATTAAGTTGATTTCCATTTTCATTAAAACAAATGTTTTTTGATATAATTTATGTAATTTCTTTAAGACGAAGCTTAACTGTTTTTCTTTTAATGAAACAACCTAAGCACTTTCAAAACTTTTACATCAAAGAAAACAAAATTATGAAGGCCTTACTGCCTTCTCAATGATGAGATACGTAAAAACAAAAACACAATACTCCAATGAATGGTAAATTCCCATCATGTAAATGTATGTGTGTAAGAGGTACCTCTCTCACACACACTAAACAATCAAAGCCTCTGAACATTTTATAAGCAATTAGCTTTATAGTCTTTGAAGAAGATCTGATTTTTTGCTCAGAAAGTCCCTAATGAAAATCTTAAAGGCAACAATAAAAAAAAAAAACGGACACTAGGCGGCCGGCGGGAATAAATAGAAGAGGTATATCTAAATAAAAAGGATTTAACTGCAAAATCCTTATGTCCTCTGCCAATTCCCAATGGAGGAGAACAACGCTGCTCTGCTGATTGCCATCATCACTGTCGGCTGGGTTATTTAGCCTTTTTGGCTTGGCAAGTCTCATTTGCAATTCAAATTAAGCTCCGTTTCGTCAAATAATTAAGCCAGTCTAACCTGTGAGACGACGAATCTTCTTTATATCTATAGATAATGGTGCGTTGCCGAATATCCTCTCATGGGTTTCGGAATTCAATTTGAGTTCAAAAAGTTTAATTTCTATTTCATGCTTTGATAATGATCAGACTCAGAGTCCCCATCATCAGAAAAGGACGAACGAGAAGTTTTTGCAGAGGCCCCTGTTGCCTTATGGATGGATTATTTATTCTATAAGACTTTTCTTCTACATATGTTCCCAAATAAAATTCACGTCATTAAAATAAAACTTTCAAATAATCGCGGGCGTTTTGAATGTCACAAAAATGAATGCCTTATAGATAAATTCGAAATTTATTGGCAATTATGTAATTAGGTAAATTACATCTATTTTAAAGTGCTATTAGTATTCAATGTGGAATTGGGCTGCTGGGGGATGTAGGATCGGTTGGATGTGGGGTTGCTTTGTATACCTACCCACTCCATGCCAGATTGAGGCGGATCGTCAGTTTTATTTATATTTAAATTTGGAGGCTTTTCAGAATTTCACTGATGGCTGTTTCGCTGGGAGCATTTACGTTTAGGATGCGAAAACAAGCACTGAATTTGTAAATAAATTAGACTTGATTGTTATCTGTTTGATTGAATTCTGCGTTGTTTGCTAGTGATGGTGGGAGTGCTTAACAGGCATATAGTTTTGAGAGTTGGCTCTGGATGAGAAGAATCTAATTTTGGAAATTAAATAAAAAAAAAATAGCTGAAGTGTCAATAATAACACATTATACTGAATTAATTTAATTATCCCTATGGCCAACGTTAGTCGTTTAAATATACCTATACATACATACATCGGAAGTGAAAATATTTACATTTCTATGTAAATAATTTAAAAAATTACGTAATTTGGAAAAACACTGAATTAGCTGTTTAAAGCTTTAAATGGACTAAGAACTGATTCATAGGTGTAAGGCTTTTCAACTAACTAACGAAATAAACGATGTTGACCGAAAATCGCATCGATTTGTTAGAACGTGGATAATAGAAAAAGGAAGTCGAATATTGTACATACTCGGCTCTCGAATGGACTGTTGCTTTTTTGATTGGAAGGTTTACTCACGTAAAACATTTTTTTGTTTTCAGAAAATAAAAATGTTTAATTAACTGAATTTTTTTAACTGGCAACATGCATCATGCAACATACATAATGCAACATGCCCCCTGTCCGATGCCAGATGCCACTCAATACCTATTGCAACATGCTACACACAAAGTACCCAAACTTGTGCTTTTATAAGTACAAGTATTAAGTATTTTAGTCAAAGGACTAAAAAAAGTTAATTTACTTACATTTAATTAACTGCAGTTAAAAGATTTATTAACTAAAACCAAAACCAGGCCAATTCTAATTCATCTGACTAAAAAAGACTAAGACCAGTTAAAAGTACTGCAGTTAATTAACTTTTAGTCAATTAACTGCTTTTATTAACTGCACAGTTAAATTATTAGTACTGACTGCGGACTGTTTTTTTTTTGCATTTAAAGTGCCCACTCACAGTATTAACTTGCAGTTAATTGTTAAGTTAATTAACTGCGACTTAACTGACGGCATTACCAAAGTACTGCAGTCTTTTACAACTCTGATTTATATTCTCTTGAAATGAGGACAAAACTAATGCACTTTTCTTTCAAAATCAAACTAATTACGCCACCTACAGAAAACGGCAGAACAACTCCTGCTGATTCAGCTAGTAAAGAAAAAGAAATTTGTTTATCAACGTCTAAATTTTATTTTATTTCACTGTTACCAGTTTCGAATTGGTCACTTTTGCTATTTGATCTGTTCAATTTTAATGTTTGGCAAAAAATACACAGCTCGACTAAGGGTTTTTATTTTGCCATTTTTCTATTCATTAAAACCCAAAATTATGGAAAAATGACCACATCCCACTAAATTGAACATTCAGCAAAACTACTAAACAAGTAATTTCTTTATTTTCTGCTCATAAAAGTTTAAAAACATTAAGAATAAAAGATATTAAAAGAACCTTTTCCACAATTATTTTGGAACTGTTACTTTTTTTTTGAATGGCAATACCATTTTATTTTAACACATTACCCAATTGTGTATTGTGCAAAACAAATTTATTTCCAAAATGAAAAAAGTAAACAGCAAAGAAAAAACAACCGAAATAAAATGAACAATTAAATTCATATAAAAAAAGAAAAAAAAGGCATATTTGGAAAAATCATGAATTTTAAATCACAAAATAGACTTTAATTTAAAAAGAAACACTGCCTCAAAAAATCCTAAGGTTATATCCATATTCGCAATTAAACAAAATAATAATAAAAACAAAACCCCAATTTGTGGGGAAAATGACAAAAAAAGGTTATTTATAAATTCAAAAGTACTGTGTCCTTTTTTACCTAACAAGCAAAATTATTTTCACAGTTTTCGAAAAAAGAAAAAAAAAACAAAGCGAATAATTATTACCATTATAACTTCTGACACTCTCTTTTGTTGACACGTTTTAAAAAGAAAAAAAATTTTTATTTTTAACCTAGCAGAAGTGATTAAAACCTAAAAAAAAAATAAAACAAAACAATGCAATGGGATTAAGCATAAAAATAAAATCCGCACCACGCCGAAAATAATGGGCAGTGTAAAAAGCATTTTAGTTGTCAAAAAATAATATTTCTCAGGTCACGACATTAAACCCGAGAATTATTTTGAAACAATAGCGCCTAGCTAGGATATTAAGGGTAGGTACCTTCACAAAAACTCCTAGAAAGAGTGTTTGTTCTCTATAAAGAGGCAATTTGGTATAAGCTAAGCAAAAAAAAAAACTTTAATTCTCTATGTTTGCCACAATGCGGAGCTGAAATTGAAACATTTATCTTCATTTTCTGGATTAAAATTAACTCCATTAACTGGTTTAATAAAGTGAATTCTCCGAACCATAAATTTTAGTTTTTCAAAAACCCAAAAGACAAAATGGGATTGAGTGGGAAAAAGGGGCTCATTTTATCTACATGGATGATTTCAGATTCTAACGGAACCTAGGCTACCCTAAACTTTTTTTTGTTTCTGTTTAAATAAACGTTGGCTTGCGTCGTCGTGTCGGTGGTGGTTGGGAAAATCCTCAGGAAGTTCTTTCTTTTAAAGGAGGAAAATTTTTGTTTTTATAAATTAAAAATGTTTAGTAAATATATGTATTTATAATTTATCAAAATAAATATGTGTTTTGCATGATGATGGATAATTTGTAATTTTCAACCGACTGAGAAGAGCAGAAACTCTCACAGAACTTTTGAGTAAGAATTTTTCATGAATTTAACTTGTCTGTATGAGAATTGCTTTAAACATTATTTTTATTATAAGAAATTTATCTCTTTTGCAATTCATATGAATCTCTTTAATGCCTGCATATATTTTGCAAATTCCAACATAGCTTAATTGGTATGATTATATAAATTAGTAGAAACGTAAGTTCAACGGAGCCCCAGAAATTAATGAGGTCATTAAGTTGGCTTTTCGTCCAATAATTACAATTTCTTATTTTACCCTTATTCGATTGTTTGTCTTACAATAGTCTTTTGGTCTTTATTTTATTATCCAAGAATAATAGTTGATGTCTTTTCAAAGTCCAATTTATTATGCATTATTTCACTTGTAGTGATTGGGGTTTTTCTTCAGAGAGAAGATGTCTAGACTATATCGATGAAATTTTCTTTTAACTAGAATTCGATTGGTTTTTTGATCGAAAGTCTATAAAGGTCCAATAATATATTCCCATATCAATGGCGACTCGAAATAACTGCAAGGCAAGCACGAAAATAAATATTGTTTTTTTTTTGGTTCTCATGCGGCATCAAGCATCTGTAATTCATAAAGTGATTTGATTTACTTTAATGTAGGTACCTATACCTTACTTATGTACATAGAAGAGAAAAAAAAAACCTTTCTTAAATATGTCTGGTATGCATATTATTATCTTGTTTATTGTTTTGACCTTTTTCAATAAAAAATCTGAAGTAATGGTCGTAAATAGGGAATTCGTTTTTTTTTTCGTTTTTATAAAATTTTCTTAATGTCCCAGACAGTTTTCATTGCGGCTGATAAATTTTGTTTAAAATGGTTTTATTAAAAACAAAACTTAACTTTTGTACGATACATTAAAGTATTTTGATAGCAATGAAAAAATTTGGGATGTCTGAATAGAATATAAGAGAAAACAAACTTTTTTACTGCTAACAGGTCATTTACGGTCATAGCCCTTGGGAAAATGTATAATCGTGTCGGATGTCTGGGTTCGATTCCCATCCTCTTCAATCTAAAACCACATTTTTTTTTGAGCAGACTACTGTCTCTTGCTATAAATTGACAAATTCTCCAAGAGTATCACTTGTCAAGAATAGAGTGCTTCTCACCCTAGCCTTCCAAATTCGGCATAAAATTGTAGGTTTCCTCCATTCCTGCAATAAATAGCCATTACATAATAAGAATGGTTGAGATTTGTAAGTCACTTATGTGCCACTAAATTCATTTATATAACATTGTATTTAACAGGGCCGGCCCAGCCCAAACGAGCGCTCTATGCAAAATATAGCTTTTGCCAAGAGGGACAAAAAGAGAAAATCGTGTTTGACAGTAAAAAAAAAAACACTTACATTCATTTTCGTTTGAAAGCGCATAAGATTGAGAGATTTTGCCTGTGTGCAGGATTTAAATCTGCACAGTCTACGTCGGTCACACTGCTTATTGTGGGATACATTCATTTCAAACAAAAATCAACGTTTGAAATGTTTGAATGAACCAAATCGTCTACTCAAACCATTGTATGGGAAATAAAAATGAGAATATTTATTTGTATGGGGATTTTCGAGTGAAACGGGCAAATAAAAATCTTGCACGTATGGAGGAAATTCGAATCTTTTTTGTTTGAATTAATTTATTCTTGGCGTTGATTTTGGTACTTATACGAAGGATTTCTTTTTGCAAAATGATAAAATGGTTTAATTCGCATGTTTAGAAATTATTTGATAGTGACATGGTAAAAAAATAATTAAAAAAAAAAAATAAATAAAGCAGGTTAATATAAAAATTAAAAACATATGAGTGTAGTTTTTTTGTGAATTTGCGCCCCTGCAGCTCTGCGCCCTGTGCATTTGTACATCTTGCACATATGGTAGGGTCGGCCCTGGTATTTAACATATTGCAGGAATGCCAAAACAAATGGCAAATTCAAGAACATCAGCCTCATTAACGTTCACGGACCTACGGAGGAGTCCTCAGACGAAGATAAAGAGACTTACTATGAACAAGTCAAGAGGGCCCTCCATGCCTGTCCAAGGTATGATGTTAAAATCATCCTTGGGGATTTGAACGCTAAAATAGGTCGGGAGCCGGTATTCAGGCATTACGCAGGCACCCATAGTTTGCATGAGAACACTAATGACAATGGACTTCGAGTCCTAGAATTGGCAGCATCGAAAAACATGGTCGTTGCGAGTACCAGGTACCCGCGTAAAGATATCTACAAAGCCACCTGGGTATCACCTGATGGAGCCACTCGTAACCAAATTGACCACGTGTTGATAGACCGTCGCCACTACTCGAACTTGATGACGGTACGAACGTACCGAGGTGCCAATATCGACTCGGATCACTATCTTGTTGGTATGGTTTTCCGAGGGCGGATTGCCTTGCGAAGACGTATTGCATCCGCCGATCAGGTTCGAATCAACACGGCTGCACTACGCAATGAATACACCAGTAACACCTTTGGACTTGCGTTAGGACTCGCCCTAGAACCACTCGATCCAGGGAGAGTAAGTCCTGGAGCCAGTATGCTGGGCGTAGATGAGAAGTGGACACGCCTTAAAAACACTGTCATTAGTACTGCCAATTCCATCTTAGGCAGCAGTCGTAGAAGTCGGAACGACTGGTTTGATGATGAATGCAAGCTAGCGACTGAACGTAAGAATGTTGCGTACCGAGCAATGCAACAATCTCATAGAACGCGGGCACGCGAAGATGAATATAAAGAGCTCAGAAGAATAGAAAAACGGCTTCACAGACAGAAAAAATCAGCCTGGGAGAAGAACATCATCTGTGATTTAGAAAGAAGCCGAGAGCGAGGTCCGCACCAGGCGCGGAAGTTCTACCAATCCGTCCGAAACATGACGCAGTACACACCACGCTGCACTTACTGCAAGGACGGAGAGGGAAATCTGATCACCGATCCCCAAAGCATACTGGAGCGATGGGAAGTGTACTTTAATGAATTGCTAAATGGTCAGCTCACTGCAGAAGTAGAGGCTCCACTACTTCAAGAAGATTACCCTATGTTACCGCCACCAAGCATAGAAGAGGTTGAGAAGGCTATAGCCCGGCTTAAGAAAAACAAAGCCCCGGGAGCCGATGGCATACCAGCCGAACTATTCCACCACGGCGGGCCAGCCTTACGCCAAGCAATTCATGATATTATAGTGCACGTATGGGAGCAGGAAGAAATGCCAGAAGACTGGCGAAAAGGTATAATTTGCCCCATACATAAGAAGGGAGATGTCACAACGTGCAGCAATTATAGAGGTATCACGTTGTTGAGTACCGCCTATAAGATACTCTCCTCTATCCTACAAGAACGGATAGCCCCATACGCTAAAACCATAATCGGCCAATATCAGTGTGGTTTCATTCCAGGCAAATCAACAACTGATCAGATCTTTACCCTTAGGCAGGCGATGGAAAAATGTCTAGAATTTAACATTCCAACATACCATCTGTTTATAGACTTTAAGGCCGCCTATGATAGCATAGCCAGGGTAGAACTTTACAAAGCCATGAGAGAATTCGGCATCCCAAATAAGTTGACACGACTTTGTAGGTTGACCATGACCAACGTAACAAGCCAAGTAAAAATAGCCGGATTGCTATCCAGACCAATCAACATCTTTAATGGACTCCGACAAGGGGATGGTTTGGCCTGCCTCCTCTTCAACCTGGCGTTGGAGAAAGCAATCCGTGACTCTGGCACGGCAACAAGAGGGACCATCGTCAACAGGTCCAGCCAGATACTGGCTTACGCAGACGACATTGACATCATCGGAAGAACCGAACAAGCTGTACACGATTCCTTCATCCAGATCGAGCAGGCGGCACAAAATCTGGGGCTGCACATTAGTGAAGGTAAAACAAAGTACATGGTGGCGTCGAATGCGAGAAGAACAGTTGGTCAAACAATCAAGGTAGCGGAGCACGAATTTGAAGTGGTGCAATCCTTTAAATACCTTGGGTCAATAGTAGCAGCCGATAATAATATAGAAGAAGAAATACGCGGGCGGCTGCTCAATTCCAACAAAGCCTACTATAGTCTGTCAAAGCTCTTCAAATCCAGAAATCTCACCATAACTTCAAAACTGCTGCTGTACAGGACCATGGTCCTGCCAGTACTCACGTATGGATCCGAGACTTGGGTGCTTAGCAAAAGACACTCCGACCTCTTAGCCGCGTTCGAGAGAAAAGTCTTAAGGAGAATTGTTGGCCCCATATGTGAGGAAGGGCGATTCCGGAGACGGTACAATCATGAATTGTACGCAATCTACCTTGAAGCAGACATAGTGACAAAAATTAAGCTCGGTAGACTCCGGTGGGCAGGGCACCTAGCTCGCATGAGTGAAGAGGAACCTGCTCGGAAAGTCCTTTGTGGTACATTCTATGGTAGACGGCAGCGTGGTAGACCATGCTTGCGCTGGAGAGATGGCGTAGACCAGGACGCCCGAAGCCTTGGGGTGCGCAACTGGATGGCGTCGGCTCAAGACCGGGATAGGTGGAGAGACTTGTTGAAGGAGGCCAGGACCGGACCCCGGTTGTCGAGCCGATGATGATGAGGAATGCCAAAACAGACAGAAAACAAAATTCTGCACTTATTTATTTGTTTTTTGTTCGTCTCTAATATTATTTCTCCAGTTTTCTGCAAAAGCGATGTATGTATGTTGGACATGCTGTCCTCCTGCAACCGCCCTACTGCCCCTGTGTATGAAGTGTCCCTCAATATGAAATTGGTGGGTATGGTGCGTATGTGGAACTAGTATGAAGTGTTGCGGTATGAACTGTCTTGTTCTAGAGTGCGATTACACGATTTTTACTTGCGACTACAGGTACTATAGGGCAAGTTTTGGATACGTGCAAAAAGTCGAACAGATTAATACCTCAATCAGGCCTAGCATTACGATGATAGAGAACGCGAAAAAAGTTGGCCTCGCAATTCTGTCTGTCTGTCTGTCTGTACCTCTACCTAGAGTCTAAACTACTGAAGCGATTTTCTTCAAACTTTGGACATGAGGTTTTGGGGAGAAAATAACGGTACGTGTCATAGTACCGTTTAGACAAAACATTCGTGTCTCGAAAACGGCTGTAACGATTTTGCTGAGTTTTTTTTTTTTTAAATCGGGTTTGTCAAGAAACTTCTAATTAATCTAATCTAACTAATTCAATCAAAAAATATTTTTGAAAAAAAGTTATTAACGGTACTTGCCATAGGACCGGAATTTTTGGTTTTCTCGTAAACTGTTGGACGGATTTCGATGAAAATTAATTAACCTTGATAATATTATAACATATACGCTTAGTCAAATACTAAAAATGTGCATTGCATACCAACTTTTTTTTATAAAAATACTTAAGAATGTATATGTACATAGGTATGTATGTATGTATGTATACATAATAAAAAATTATTTTTTGAAAAAACAGCTCTAACGATTTTTGAAATTTTTTTAAGACAAGGTATGTTTTCAACGGAACACTATAAGAAATTGAGAATGCTATGCTCCAAATCCTGAGTCAAATGTTTTTAATATCTGGGCTATAAACTTTTTACAGAAATCACAAATATCACGTTATGAGAAGGAGGTTGATTAGAGATCTAGGTCTAGGTTAGGTAAATTTCTTCGGTTGAGCGTTTCAGATTTAATGCCCATAAATAATTTATTACAAAATCAACATTATAATATTGAAAAGGGTGAGTGAGCAGTCTATACCTATTCGTCAATTGTAAACTCTCAAATTTATACATATGTATGTGAGGAAAATAACAATTATTATGTACACAGAGTAGACAGTACAGTAAGTACATAGAAAGTCTCTCGTCTTTATTTTATTTGACTTACTTAAAATTCCATTTTCATGAATTTTAAATTAGGCAAAAAGTACTCATAATACTACCCTTACGCCCTCTGCTCTTTAGCTTAGTTTTATTAGCTTTCTCTCAATTTCTACGAACTTCATTTATTATTATTCAAAATGAAACACTTGAACCCATCCATCCCTAGATTTAGACGCCTTTCTTCCTAACCAAATGATATTCCTTTAAGTTAGCTATTTTGTTTGCAAATTTGATTACTTTAATCAAAAAGTCAAGCCCTCCAAACCATATTTTTATATTATTTATCTATCACTAAAGCCTCCTCTAGGGCTTCGTCATCATGTGCTGCTATCAAACAAAATTTTGAAACAAAACAAAACCAAGGAAACCGTTTCAGCTCTTTGAGAATTTTAATATAAACACCCATTTTGTGTAGGTATACAATAAAGCCTTAATAATCCATTGTCTAATACCAACCTATATCAACCGTTATATGCATATAATATCTATACTATCTAGATATAGATGCGTATATGTTTAAAAAAAAAACGCAAAGCTTTTAAATTTATCTGTCAAATTCATTTTCAAAAGGGGAATACAAAACAAAAATTGTGGCAAATCGCTAAGTATCCTTATTTTGCACCTATCTTCAAAATCTTTTTACCTTACCCATTCCACAGAGATCCGACCACGGTGCTCCTGCTTTTGGTGTCAAAAGATAAATTCTGTGTCTATAAAAATACCTTAGCGATTCTTCTTTTGTGTTTATAAATATGAGGCAATTTCCGTGCCAGTTCACTGTTCACAGTTATATTTTTGTTAAGGCGTTTACTTTATGTGACATCCTTTCATATTTCACACACGTATATGTATGTATGTATATGTAGGGGTAGGCAGGTTTAAATAGAAAAGACAAAATTTTTCGTTGAACTTTCATCACACCAAAAAACATCCGGAATTTACATTAACCACACATATATTTATATAACCAAGGAAATAAACAAAATAAACAGACACACACACACACATCGTGTTGTGTTGCCCTATTTAACCATAATTAAGGACATAATTTTGAATCAAGAATATAAATTTAGTGATAACAGTTTATCAGAGGCACATATGAGAGACTCAAGGACGACACTTCTTCGAACTGAAAATGAAAATATTTTTAGGAGCTGTGCAGAAGTTATTTTGTCACCTTAACTCCTGTCGTCAGCCATGCCAACGACAGACATATGTATGTACGTAGTACCTTCTATTTTGGAAGTCTTGAGTGTTGCCGTGAATTTGAATTTTTATTGTAGATAGGTAGGTTTGACAATTTCAAGTTAAGTGAAGATTAAAGTTTTAGATTTTACGATGTACTCTGCTCAAACTGAAAGAGTACAGTATGCACGTATGAATGTGTTTATTCAGTGCATATATTTCAAGACATTTGAATTTCATGTGATTATTATAATATTGAAGCCTATACCTGTCACATAAAATAAATAGCAGTCGGCTTACAGATTGTAGAAACCAATCTCGAGAAATAAGACAATACCAAAACGAGACTAAATTCAAGACGAGACCCAGGCAAGGGTATAATTTTTAAACAAACCTCTTGTTGTATGGTTGTTTTTAACTTTTTCACAAACTTTCTCACAGTTCGCCGTTCGGTTCTTTTAATTTAAAAAAAACTTTTTATGTTGGCGTCTGCCTGGCGACTCAAAATATACTCCAAGCAAAACAATAAGGTCACATGAGTGGGGAAGTGCCCCAAAAGGGGAATTAAGATCGATGGAACCAATGAAGTTGGCCAGACTGAGAATTTCAAGGTCTAACCGGTAAATTCTAGGACTAAACATTTCTGGAATTGAGCTGGTTCATAATAATGTGCTGAGTGCATTATTACAACTAATAATCATGCTTCCGATTTGTTAATTATAGAGTGAATACTTCCCAAAACCGTTCCGAAACATCCGGATACTACGATGAAAGTTGGTGTTTTTGTTTCATCGTCATCACCAATGTCTAACAACATTTGTAGAAGCAATTATTCATAGCTATAGTGCCTAAATAGCCCACCTGAATGAAAAATTATTATTAGATTAAATTGTGCCTTTATTGAAGAACACTGTATTTGTATTACAAAAAAAAAAACAAAGAAGCTTCAATATAAAAAAAAGAAAGTATTTGCTCCAATTAGTCAATTATTACCGGAGCAGCTTATTTCTCAAATGTTTTTCTTAAAGGTATAATATTTAAGAATCAGGGTATTTCAGTAAATAAATAAGTCCATTAATTAGACTTAATTAGACTTAATACTAATATGACTCATATGCCCCAGATATTTATTGGAGTATTTACTCCAATATTAAAGAATCAAGAATTATTTATTTAATTGATAAAATAGTTATTGTTATTGGAAAGCATTTCTCATTCTTAAGTTTATTATTGGAGTATTTATTCCAATATTAAAGAAGCAAGTAGTTGCTGTAATAAGTTTGCACCAAATAATAATAAATAGATAAATAAAATCTAAAATCTCAAAAAAATTAGCTGATTTTTTGAGTAATGTATATAATTTGTATTAAAAAACTACTTTCCATTACTCCTATAGGATTTTTTTAATGAAGTGTTTTCCAAAGAAACTGAATTTTCGTGTGTCCTTCGATGCATCCATTAAAATCTTACTTCAACTGGTTCTTCAGAATGATTAACTGTGGAGCCGAGTAGGTACTGATGAGCGATTTCAAATGCAGGCTTTAAATAAGACAACCAACTAAAAAGTACTGCAAAAACCATTACAATATATTTCAACAGCAACACTGTTATTCTCACAAGACATCTGCACACCGCCAAAAATATTCTCAGTGATCTTATAATTTGCTTTTGTTTCATTTTCACTATCTTATTAATTTTCCGTTAATAAGAAGGATATTTCTATTCCAACTGTCTATGTCTGTGGTCCTTATATAGCTTCATCAAATAAATGGAAATAGAAGAAAAGAAAAAGGGTTTATTATTTTGATTCGTTAGAACTGGCAACAACAAAAGAGAACTAACCAAACCATTATCATCATAATCATCATCATCATTATCATTCAGACCGCGGAGTTTCAAAAATCATAACGACGACTGACGAACGGCGGCGACGCGACGCGACGAAAAAACAAAACCCAACGGAGCTCAAATTTAATTTAATTTTCAAAAACGTAAAGTGAAGCATTAGCAGAGGAAACCACATTAACCCATGGTTATATACTATATATTATATACGTTATAAAAGATGTCGGCAACGTGACGACCTCTTCAAAAGGGAATATAACGTAAACGTAGTGGCAGAGCAGTTATTTTTTTTTTGTTGAACAAAAGAAAATGTCGTCGTCGTCGTGTACGATTAATAGTAGTGAAATTATGATGGCAGTATAGTCGTAGTTGATGGTAACATGGTTCTTGATTACGACGACATTATAGAGGAAGGAAGACAATACGGTAGGAAGGTAGGTATGATATCCTGCTGGTTTAAACATACATATATGAGAAGGAATTTCCCCACCCCCCCAAAAAAAAAAAGATTATAGTGCGGGGTCTTTGGCATTAGGAAGAAATTGATACTAATATTTTTACATCAAATCGTTTATTCAGTTATAATGAACTAAATTTATGTTGAAGCTTTTTAGCAAGAAAAATGATTTGTATTCACTGAAGTGTGTAGTGGGAATAACGGCATATAATTTCTAAGAATTCGTATAGCATTTGATGGTTTGATTCTTCGACAATTTATTGTAAAATTTAAACTCAGATGTGTCCCACGTAAAAGATACGTAAAGTAGAGGCAGTCTAGACATGTATGCATATATATTTCATTTGAATATTTTTTAAACACCTTATTGCAAAACAAAGTTTTTTAAACAATTTTTTCTCTGAAAATAAAATATAATATTAAAGAAGCTTTCACATAATATTGTAAGTAGGTATTCCCAATTCAAGACATCCAAAATAAGGAGAAAATTTTTAGCTCTGGTGTAATTTCTGCGAGATCTAAATTTTAAAAAATATAAAGAAATCGAGCTTTCTTCACTTCAAATTATTTCCGTAGAACTCAGTTAAAAATTTCTTTTGAACTTTAATAAGTTTGTTAAACTGAGCTCCAAGTTCCTAGAACTGCGAATTTCAAAGTGTAAAATTTATCAATATAAAGTCTTTAATGAATGCAACAAATTCTTATATTCATTTAACCGAATTTAAGGGCGTTAGATTAACAACCCATGGCTTAAAAAAATTATATTTAAAAAAGAGAGTGGCAAAATCTGTACCCGGTAGTTGAAGCTTTGTTATTTAGTGTCAAGAAACTAATTTAATTATTTATCATAGACTAAAATAAAACTAAGTTGCTAAAATTTAACTTCTTAAAAAAAACTTCACAAAGTTGGCGATATAAAAAAAATCATGCGTACACTTAGGCGTATACGCACTATTAAAAAAAATACATTTCTACAAGTTTATTTGAAAAAAAATTCCTAATTTTGTTAGTGAATATACTTGAATAAAAAAATATGCTTAATGACCCCTTGTCTAAACTTAGGATACTTTACACCCACCGACATTCAGCATATAAATAATGACAATTTGTAAAACTGAACATGAACAAACGAGAGTGTAGCCTTCTAAAAATCACCTTAAAAATATTTTGATTCTTGAATTTTTCGATTGAGTGTACTTACGATTTCAAGGAGTTGGAACTTACCTGAAAGAAAAAGAAAATACACACTGATAAGTATCTAAAAATGAAATATTGTAGTTTAAGTAAAAAGAAAAAATGCTTACATTTAAACTTAACTAAAACTGTCTCTAGATTAAATGAAACTCCTTCACATATTAGAAGTGATTAAAATATTCTCAGGTATAAACTCCAAAAAAATTTACTATGTATAGTACCTATATGTATGATGTAAAAATGCAAATAAAAAAAGAAATGTTTAAATGGAATTTGAAATTCCGTCTCAAGCAATCCAAAAAAAGTAAAAATTCTTTGAAAAACCCCTGTTCTTTCTTTTTTAAAGTAATTTAAAAAATTTCTACAGAAAATCTTTCCCCAACACTGTTCAGTATGTAAATGCAATATTATGTATTTTAATTTAATTTTTTTTATTTCTCATGGATTTTTGTTGAACCTTTTTCCAGAGCACTGAAAACCTTCACTTCTTTTTTTTAACAATTTGTGTATATTTCCAGCTTAAACTAATTTTTCAAAATGAAATCTTAAAAATCCCATTTATCAATTTCAGCAAAACATGAAACCAAAAATAATCCTTCACTTACTCAAAACAAACAAAAAAATGTAATTCATTTTTTAGAAACATTATCCATTGCGTGAGGGTTGTAAGTCCCTGTGATATCTTTTAAAGCTGGAAAATGATTTTTTTTCTTTTGTTGTTGTTGTTTTAAATTTTTGTCACTTCCCACAAAAGCTCATGAATAAAGCAATCTACCTGGTCCATTAGCTGTGTCATAATGATAAATTGAAACTCATTTTTGAGTCAGGTGGCTTACGGCCCACGACCCTAAGAACGCCACACTACCCCCATAAAAAAAACCCTGTTTAGATATTTGTCTTCACTCAAGAAGAAAGATTAAAGGCATTCGTATTCTTGTTAGACACATTCCTACTTTTGGTCCTCTAATTCTTCTTTCATTTGTTGACCCGACCCAAAAAATATATCTATAATATTAGTGTCTCTCCCCAAGGATATACCTACGTACAATAAATGGCACAGAAGACTATCCTTTTCAGAGAGTATAGTATTTCCATCCCAACACCTGTGTGAAGGATGATGATATTTATCCAAAAAAAGTAAACCTTAGGTATTATAAGGCTTCGTCAACCATTGAACACACCCACTGTCAGCCCTTCAAGTGATGGTGCTTGGAAAAGTGAAGAACTTTTCTTTCTAAACCGCAAACAGGTGAAATTGAACACTTTTCAAAGTGAAACACCCTACATCTACATCCCCACTAAATACCTCCAATAACAACAATAAATATAAAGAATAAAATGAAAACAAAAAAAATGTTGATATAGCCATTTCCTTAGAATTCTTCTTTTTTTTTTCTCTAAATACTTTGATGCCCGCCCAAGCCTATCCTTAATATTCCTGCCCTTGCTGAAGAGCTTTTATGACGATGCTCGGGTTTATAGGCGGAGTGACATCTGGATTATCATCAGACTCAGAATGTGGTTTGGATTCGATGACTGTTCGATGATTGTAGGCCCAGGTATTACGAGTATATAGGCGAAAGGCATTAAATTCGATCACCCAATATAATTCCAGTGAATGGGAACTCATCACGTTTAACCTATTGTTCTCACAAATTCCCATGAGATTAATTGAATTCTTTTTCGTTTCTTCGCATTCGGCGCATATTGCCATATCGGCCTAGCATTGCCAGACAACCACTTCCAATACTTCAGCTAAACATATATAGCCACAAAGCTTCCGCTGCTGTCTCAGCTCCAGCTCTGGAGTTCTCTGTCGTCGATTTCAAAAGACTGAATTCGAGGACATAAATATTTATGAAATTGCGAAAGAGAATCCTGACTTGACTATAGTCGGGTTATGCTGAGGGTTGGGGTTGTCGATGTCGGATGGCGATGAACTATGACGACTCGACTCGACCGACTGACGACCGATACATACGATGATGATCGAGGTGAGGGTGAAAGTCGTTCAAATGAGTTGCCCTACAAAATGGGTTATAAAGCCATTCAAGGAATATATTTCTTCGTTAGTATCAAGAAAATCAAATGTAGTGTGGCCAACATGCTTGGAAATACTCTCAGAACCAGAATTGTGTATCTGGGATTTTTATTTGAGCCTACTCGGCTGTTTTCATATTAAACCGAAGAGAGAATATTGAATATTGAACCGAAGAAGAAGCTGTTGTTTGTTTCTCTTTCAGTGTTTTAGCTTAAGGCATCCACTTAAAAATCGTCAGCAGGCCTTGCAGTTTTTACACTTTTCTTTCTTTATTATATGAAAGTATATCCCTGAAGTTTATTTTGGTTATTTGTTTGGAAAATTGCAATTTTTGGCCCAGTTGTTGAAGAATACTTTTAGGAATATGGACTGAGTCAAAGCGAAGCTGGAGATATTGTCCGGTACTTTGGGGTTATTTAAATGACTTCCTTGGCCGATTTTTTCATCTTAATGGTATCGGGGTTGTCTGTGGGATTTCTGGTAAGATTGGTATCACTGAAAAGTGTGAAATCCTACATTATTTCAACATGTTGCAACAGTTGATTTTATCTAAGAATAGCAGAATTTTGTATCAAATAGAAAGTTACATTCGTACAAAACTATTGGTTCCGAATTTAAAACACTCTCAAGATCTCCAGCCTTATTTATAATAGAAATAAAAATAAATTAAATAAATAATTTCTTTTATTTTCGAGTTAATTCAGGTGTTGAGAACACTTTAATTTTTGAGAGTATTTGTTAAATATGCAAAAAGTCAGTGGGAAAAAACTCATAAAATGGTCACACTGTTTGTGAAACTCAAGGCCACGAAAGAGGTAAAGTGAAAGTAGAAAGTCAATTTCCGACAATGACAATACCACGAGAGGCAAAAAAGGAACTTTATTTTACGATGAAAGAAAAAGAGAGAAAGAGAGACAGAAAAAGCAAAGAGAGTTATGTGAAGGCTATAGTGAACTTCTGCATGGCAGCGATAAATAAAACGCTTACTCTGAAGAAAAAACTTACCACTTCTCGAAATTACTTTCGATGGAAGAATGCCTTTATCCTTTCATTTGTCTTTCCCCAAAAAAAAAACCCTTCTTCGTTTCATTTAAGACGTCTCATAGAGTCGGCAACTGGGATGTCTTAAGAGTTATTGCAAGTGAAGAGTGAGAAAGCAATAGAGCCATATAGTCAGTAACACAAGAAAACATGAACCGAACAAATTGGAAATTTAATAGTTTCGGAATTGTTTTAGCATCGAGAATGAGAGACTCCAGACTACACGGAGTATGGTTGTTTGGCAATTTTTATTCATCCAGATTGGTTTCCTGCTCCCTCTGTCTCATGCCATTCCAATGCCGGTTGTAATGATAGCTTTAAAAACGATGGTATCATTTTGCATGAATATATAAATTGATAATTTCTTCTCTCGTTCGAACCTTGCCCGGGGCCCGGTGCGGTGGTAAGGCGTGGTGGAAGGCGGAAAGATGAGATTCAACGGATATATACGTCGTCAGTGACGCGGAGGAAGGAAGTTCCCCAAACAAACACCTTAAAACCAAAGGAGGATATGCAAATCAGGACGTACAGAGAGAACATATACCAATACCTAGTACAAGTACCACATCAGAATCCCATTTCTTATGGGAAGTTAGCACCTTATCAAGCAGAGGGCTGTGATGTATGTTAATGCGATATCTTCATCGATAACAAACTCTGACTCTGACTCTGGCTCTGCGACAGAGTAATATCTGTGTTTGCCAGGAAAGCTTTGTATAATTTTTGGCTTATCCGCATTTGCCGAGAGGCGCAGAGAGGAGCTGTTAACCACTAACATAATCTTGTGGAGATTAAATCGATTTCAGGATTCCACCCATAGGTTTCATCCTTCTTTTGCATACATATGTAGGTATGTGAAAAAGGACGACATATTGGAACATGATAAGCAGAAGAAAGCGAAGAAGAAGAATAAGTTATGGGAGGAAATGGGTTAATTTTCTTGCAAATATAAATATACGAGTATGATGTATTGGAAAGTGAAGCAGGGAAATGATTTGAAGGAAATTGCCACTATGGTAATGCTCTAGGCCCAAAAGTCAATGTTTGATGATGAGGGACTAATTACGATCTGATCTGATAAGAATAAGAGTATTTTGCCATAGAGCTGATTTGTTTGTTGTTGTTGTTGTGTTTCTCTAGTCTTGTGTCAATAATCAAAAATTAAGGCGAACACTAACTATTAATTGAAAAAAAAGATGCTTGCTGACAGATATAGTGTTGGTACAAAGTTTAAACCCTAAAAAGGACTATGTTGATGTGGAGATTAAGAGATGATAATGAAAGGGTACATTTTAATGATAGTATCTAAAGGTAAAAGTACCATAGGAAGGATTTCTCGTAATGCAAGGAGATCATACACATAAAACTTAACGATTTGATGAAAGATTTTAAAGTGGTTAGAAATTGAATAAGGGATAACTCGTTGCTCCAGGTATATAGTTAAGTAAAATATGTGGCTATTGATGCATGTGTTAAGAGGATTTAAGTTAAATAGAGCTTTTAGTAGAGCAATAGAAGTGTCCAAATTGAATTGCTTATTTGTAGAATTAGAATTTGCCAGGAAAATGAACCATTTCACATAAAATATTTAAAGGTAATTCTTACTTGAACGGTTCTAAGAGAAGAAATTGGTTTACTTTTCATTTGAAACTTAGAACGTACACTGCTGGTTCGAAAAAGAAATTTATTTAAGCGAAATGTAAATGGAGATTTTTCCAAATAATCTAATAATTTGCAAAATAGTGTTTCCAACAGAGTACTGGGGAACGAAGAACTTAACAAAATATTTGGTTAATAACTTCGCTGTGTCATTTTGGTATAAATTTTTTTTTCCGATCACCAACTACTATTATCGACAAAAAATATATATTATGGGTAGTTATATAATGTCGTCGTAGATTTACCAATTTCTTACAATGATAAGTTTACGCAAAAGTTTTACATGAACGTCATTTCAATAATTTTGTTGGTAAATTGCTTATATTGAATCAGCTGTTTGGTAAACGTCAAATATTTGACAGGTTTTGAAGTAATTTTTAAATGAAACCCATCTTACCCAAGTTTATGCAAATTCGAAATGGCACATTGGCATCGATAAGAAATGGGAAAATATCCACAATATTTGAATTGTTTTGGTTATACCCAAAAAGAATTGGAAGACAAAATGATGTAAGCGATACAGATAAATAAAAAAAAGTTTTCATATTTGGCGTACAATTTTGTTTTAATTCTCTAAACTCCGAAATATTTTGTATCATGTTTCGGAAACTTCCATCGCAATGAAGTTTGGTTAATTTTAACCAAATAAATCTGGTTAATTTTACACAGTGAAATCCTTGGATAATATTAACCAATTTTCGTATATCATTTTGCCTTCTGGGTCTCTTCTTTTGGCATGACAGTACCAGATTAGTTGGTCATCCTGTATTTGTAAAACACTGTGAACCGTTTGTAAGCGCTGGACGAACAACAGGTACGTGTACAGCTTTTTTGATTCGCTTTCCAGAACAACAATCCATAGACCAAGTGCTCATTGCATGGACACAGGATCTTCACTTATGATCCTCAAGAATAACTGATTCACTTTGGGGTCTGTCACCTTATTCTCAAGCAGAAATTTTAAATTAAATTAAATTATCCCACGCCTCTTTCCCCCCCTAGATACCGCACACGCTGGGGTCCATTTTCACCTAGTACGATGGCAATTACGTTTCGCTTTTCGTATCGGCTCTTAATTAGAGTTTCTGAAGATAAATAATGGAAATACGAATATCATTGGAAGATAAGAAAGTCAAGGACTGTAACAAAGAGCACACCTGCACTAATTGAGAACTATTCGATGATTCCTGCGTGGCATCTTACCTTTGTCCATGATCATATCAAATCTCGTGGTTGTCTGTCGAATGCTTTTTTGACCAAATACTTGAGTAATGCCGATATTGTTCCATTTTGATTCTTATACCCTGGATTGCATCTATGATTGATTTACCGCAACCAAACTAGCACTAGTCTTCAGACACCCGCATTATTTTTCGTGAAGGGCCATCCAATACCTGCTCAATGATCTTTACAGTGTGTGACATCAGCTAGATTGAACGGAAGCTGTGTTGTAAATGGTAAAGTAAATTTCCTTGGAGATGATGGTTCATCTATAGATCCGATGTATTATATCTTTTCCCCAATGAGCTATAGCCCCAAGTAAGAACATTGTAGCTAGTTTTTTCTAAATAAAAATGCTTTAGGTAAATTCATTAGTTAAATTGAAGAAGAATTCAAAAAATGAGTTTCCCGCATAAAGATTTTCAAAATTTTATGACTCGTCTATTCAACAAGAGGATTTTGGTCAGATATTGATAATATAAAAAACAACTAGCCACTCAACAAAATTAAGCTAGAAAAAAATATACAACCAAGTTATATTTTTTTTTTTTTGCTGGGCAACAATAATATTTTGTTTACTTGTGCTTGCTTACAACATTTTATGTGAACCAGGTGGAAAATAAATAAGAAATTACTTACTGCATCCTTTTTTTTGTCAGTTTATGTGCAGAAAGGTATTTAGGAGCACCTAACCTATATACGAAGTTGGTGTCCTGTCCAATATAAAAAATATATGAAGCAAAGTGTTTTGCTTTGTCATACTCTGCTGCATCTTTACGTGCTACCAACAGCAGCAATTTATAAACCCATCAACTCTATCCCAACGAAATGACCTCGCGCGTCGTGAGTTGCAGACATTTTCTGCACGAGGTAAAGTTTTGTCCTCTCTCCGGTCGTGTTTTCGTTTTTGTCCTTGTCATCGTCTACACTATTAGAGGTGATGTACAAGTCGTTTCCTATTTTAAAAGTTATTTATTTTTTTTATATTCTGTTTAAGGACATACCTAAATATAAAGGAAGGAAATAAAACTAAGTGAAATGGCTGTTTTTTTCACTTCTTATTTTCACAAAAATACAAGTCAGTTTTTGTCAACAACAAATAAAAATAATAATAATTGTGCTTTTCAAGTAAATTTTAAATTAACAAGATTTTATTTTGCCAAGACTCTTCGTCAACATTTTTTTAACCAACCAATTCTGTATGAAATTGTCAAATTGTTTGTATGAGTTGTTTTTTTAACAAATCAAAAATACTCACAGAGAAAAATTAAATTGTTTGTCAATTTGCTTCGTAAACTTAATAAATTGTTGTCTTAGACAGAAGATACGAAGATGTGTTGTGATTAAAATTCTAAAGGCTAACCAAAAGGACTAACACTAAACTCCTGTTGAATTTTCCTCTTTAAACCTTTTTCTTCAAGAAACTTATGTAAAGTGTATCTGATATTGACCTTTACTATTAGAGTTTAACCGAGATTGTTGTTTCTTGAATTTGGAGATTGTAATAAGCCACACAACAAATGGATTCCACCTTTTGTTCTTAGCACATTTCTTTTTCACTTTCACAAGGAGTTTCATCGAAATTGAAAACCAACATGTTTTGAAAATGTCCTACTAAACTCTTAACCTAATCCTCATAATGCGTGAAAATCTCAACCTTTTCCACTCAGCCATAAAAATATGTAATTTGTTAGGCTAACATACTTCGTTATCATATGCTCTGTTAGACATATAGAAACCTACGTCCGATTACTTAATGGAGGTAAATTTCGTCCTTTTCTGTATCTGACTGGAAGGACGACGAAAAAAAATCAGTGTGTGGGAGCACTTGGTTTTGGGCCAAGTCGAGGGTATAATAAACGTAATTACTTTTTTTTTTATAACTATGGTACTTTTTCCCCCAGGGTAGTTATTTGGGATTTTATATCTTACGCTCGATCGCGTTTTTGGTCATCGAAAAATGAAATCATGACACACTCGAATAGAGAGAGAAAGAGAGCGAGATGTAATTAATTTAATTTTGATTTGAAAAAATAAAGTAGCTATAAGAACTGACAAGGACACTCGCGCTTTTGTTAAACATTAGGTATATAAAGGATCAAAAATAAAAGCAAAAAATAGGTATTTTTATCTCGATTGTAAAATGGCAGTTTGAACAAAAGCTAATGAAACAATTTTTTTCTGCGTTGAAGTGTTGAAATTGTATTTTTTTTTCTTTTTTAATTTAAAAAGGGTACAAGATTTTCTGTAAGTATCTCTACTGAAAGTGATTAAATTTTACAGTTCAATGAATTCCTTTTTACAAGAAATTGATAACGAAAAAAAAAAACTGAATGGAAGGCACTGATGTATCTTCAAAATACTTATACTATTTTATAAGGCTTTAATTAATGAACAACATTAAACGAAAACAAAAGCAAAGAAACAAAAAACAAAAAACAAGAAAAAAGAAGGTCAAAGTAGCTGATTTACGATTGAACGGGTCTAGAAATGGTGAACGTGCAGACAGCGTCTGCCAAAATACGATACCAATTATATCCTCACAGAGCTCAAAGACTACATCCAAGCTGTTAACCATCCCGATAAAATATCCAAGATAAAAGGAGAGAAGCAAAAAAATCTCCCAAAAAGTCGATTAATCTTCTCGAGTTGCTCTGGGTTTTTGTTTTTTTTTTTGTTTTTTTTTTACAAAAGATAGGATATGTCGAAAGCCACTAGGATTTATGGAAACGAGATGCCGTTGCTTGTGATGTGACTTTTTTATACGCTCTGAATGCTAAGCTATATTTAAGCTTTCTGATTTAATTTAGATATTTTTATTTAAATGTATCAAATGTCAACTGTGTTATGAGAAATAGATTTTTATAAAAAAAAATAGGTACAACTATCAAACTTAAGATTATATTTAGTTTCGTGTCTCTGGTGAGAATATATGAAAGTGTCATGAAATATTATGTTATAAGTAATACTATCTTATCTTCGACAAACAGGAAATAAATTAACATATTAAGAAGTTTAAATTCAAACAATAAATTGCGCAGAAAAAAGTAGCCCATTTAAAAAAGGATTACATCATGGTTCTCTTCGAAGACAAGAAGAAAATCATAGTAAAACAATGGAGAAAATCTTATCGAACATTCTATAAAAGGCACTCGTCGATCATTCTGCAACAATTTGCAATAGAAAGTTCCTATGTTAAAAGGTTATCATATTAAATAATTCTTTTTCTCTGTATGGTCCTTAATGGAGGAGTTAATGGTCAAAGTCATGTAAGTATTCAAAACATTGTATTTTTAGACATTGCTTGCCATAAGCCCTCCTATCAGTAGACTCATTACATGGGGTGCTTGATCATTATTGCATTCATAATTATTGAAAAACTTTTGACCGTCACCAGGATTCGAACGGAGACTAAGTGACATGCAACCACCGTAAGGTGCACTCATCCTAATTTAAGTTTCATTGTTTATCAATTGCATTTTCTTTATTTTGGCAGTGTTCATGCTTCTTATGTCAAAACGAAGACAGTTTCATTGAAAAGTTTTCACTCCCGCAGTGAAAGTATTTGAGGCACGATACTAAGAATGTATTTTTTGGATTGAAACTTAGGTAGCGAGAATTGATGATTTTTATTCGGATAATTCTTCCTATTTAAAGTTTTATAATAATGTCATTTAAATTGTTTTATCTCTTTTACTTCAATTCATTTAAATTCAAAGTCGGTCATAATTAAGCACAGAAGCACGATTGATATATATGCAACTACCCAAGAGAACATTATTAATATGTACACATCGAGATTTGAAGGAGGTTTCATAAATTTAGCCCTTTTCTATCTCATCAGATAGAGATTTCAACCAACTTTTTTTTCCTTTTGTAACTTCTAATGCCTTTCCCTCGTTTTATGGTTAACAGAAATTAGGCCAAATTCTGGAAACAGGGTGATTTTCATAATGTGAACTCGAATGAGACAAAAATCGTATAGAAGGGAGTGTTTATCCCGGCTCTTCGAACTAACTCCCAAATGAATTAACTCCCACTATACAAAATGAACTAACTCCAGCCAAAATTCTGTTGGAATCACTTCATAAATTTGGTATTTAGTACTCTGGGAACTCAGTGCATTGTGAAGTAAGCCCCAATGAACTAAATCCCAAATTAAAAAAGTGGGAGTAAGTAAAATAAAGAGCGAAGTCGCAACTACTAGGACTTAATTCATTTTCATTTTGTTACTTAGTTCATTATGTATCGGGAATTAGTTCCAAAAACAATGGTTTTAAATTTATAATGAATCAAATCCTAATTTTATCTTGAGTCAGTTCATTAGTAGTTGGTTCATTTCGGAGTTAGTTCGTTTGGATGTTCGTTCACTTAAGAGTTAGTTCTTAGGGCCTATTTCCTCCGCTTAGAGGGGAAGGGCAATTTTCTAAAACAAAAATATAGTTAAAACAGAAACCTCTTGAGTTGGATTTAATTAAATATTGATAACATAATTACTACTAATATTTTACAATTTTGACGAAAAAACAAAGAAGTTTTTTTTCCTTCCGGAATGATTTTTTGTTTCTCACTCCTTTTTCACACCGTATACAAATCACCCTGTATAATTGCTCTCATTTAGATACAAATAATTTCCAAGTTATTTTTGGAGATTCACTCAAGCCTTTCTCAACCATGAATTATTTAAGGAATGTGCGTATATTTACATATAAGGGATTTCTACTCATATTTTAATCTAAAATTTGCAGCAAACCATTTGTTGATTCTAGTTAATAACATGTGGGGTTTAGGGCTTATAAGTTAGTAGGTATTTATTCATATTAAAGTGAATAAAATTGAATTTTAATGAAAACAGGCTATATTTGATCTCAATTATTACGTTTTTTTTATAATGTGTTTACTGATTAGAACATTTTTCATCCCTCTCACTGTATTCTGCAAGACCAACATTTTGTTAGGTTAGGTAGATATGTACAGATTTTGTTATCTCTCTCTCTCTTTCTTTATCAAGTTTACCTAATTTTCCTTAAAATTACACTAAATACATTTAGATAAACTTATAAATCACAATTTCATTGTTGTTATTAATAATATGAAAAGGAAAACAAAAGAAAAATTATTGCCAAAATGTTAACATGTTAATACACACCTATATGGATTATATATTTTCAAAACACGCCAACTTAATGCTCCCAACTGATTTTGCCACGCGATATGTGAAATGTTCTTATTTTTTTTCACCGACAAACAACCAAATACACACTAAGGCCCAACCGATGTCACACTTCCCACTATATATCATTTCATTGACTCTGGCATATTATTATAACGCTATGGGTGGTAAATAATGGTTTTATACAATATTCTTCAGTTTTTCTTTTCTTAATGGGATTTTTTCTCATATACTCGTATTCACACATTCTTTGAATATTCGAAAGCAACAAAAAAAAATGTGAGTACTAGAATGGGGTAAAAGGATAATGTTCATATTTTTTTGGCATGAATTGTTGTTGAGGAGACAAATGGTTTGCGGAAATGTGTAACAGAAGAATTCGGCCATCAGATTGCGTAGTTTATAAGGAATTTATATATGGCTTAAAAATTACACTTAAGTTTATCTATTAGCAAAAAATAAATGTACCTTCTTTATAAATAGAGCGCAGAGAAATAACTTCACTACGAAATATACGGCGTTATTACATTGGGAAATAATTCCAATTTGGGCGTTCTTAACCATTTTAATTTTCAGTTTTTTTTTGTATTGGGTGTTCTTTCTTTTAAAAAAATGGAAATGAATTCCTAAAATAAAAAATTCTAATAACTTTTTGTTCAGAATATTTTTGGACGATATTTCCAAACTGGTTACATAAACATATCCAATGGTTCCAAAAAATACATCTATTGGCTTTTTATACAGATTCATTTAAAGAGACTGAGGGAGGTAAGTTTATCAAACTAAAGTATTTATTTTGGTAGAATAAAAGCATATGAGTTATTATTTAATTGTACAATTTATTATTCTATATCTATAATGAGACTAAAAGCAAAACGGGAAACCTTAAAAATGGTTAGATTCCTTTCTATCAAATATTTTCAGTTTTGACTGATAAAATGTTGACGAAAAAAGCATTTACAATATTGGAATGTTAGTAAATCTTTTTTTTTAGAAGAATTAAGAGACCATAAAAATAAAGGTACGTTTGCAACTTTTCTGTGACAGCGGACATGCCTTCCCAAGTGCTGCATCCATAAAGAAGCACGGTAAAACGTGACAGAGACAGTTGTAGCTTGGTATTCAAGATTATAGAATTGTTTCTCCAATATATGTATCTGATCTGGGATCAGTAGAGAGAGTAGTTTCAAGATATTGAATATGATCTACTATCTTTACTGGTTTTCTAGAAATAGATGAAGAAGTTCCAAGCCTGATCCTTTTTGTTTTTGCACTTTGATCTATTCGCCCAAAAATTGCAGCTAGTCTCTCCACCCTAGTTGCTATTTGATGGATAACAGCGAAGATCCTATGAGATAGTAAGCATACATTGTCTGCGTAGTATGCGTGTTTGATCCCAATAGTATGATAACAGAGTACACTGAATTCATCCATTTCAAGTTCACTAATCACTATTCACCAACAGGGTGACAGTATACAGCCTTGCCTAACCCCAATTGGATTTCAAACTCCTCTGATAATCTTCCTTTACGCAGAACGTGCCATTTGGATCCATGATTATGTTGATGGGATATAGTGTCAATCCACTAAAGAACCTTATTCCGAGAAATGATACCAATCACTCAAAATTTCCTAATAAAGTTTTTGTTTCCAACGAACCATTCGGTCTTAAATTCTATTGGATAAATGCTTAAATTTGCTCATTTCTTCAATTTCCTACAATAACTTCTACGCATAATTTCATATTAACTAACATCCCCAAAAGGATTATAAAATAAATATGTGGACTTCAAAATCTCGAAAATCTCTTTTGAAGTCAACCTCAGACTAGATAGCCAGGTTGAACTGAAATGCTACTTCAACTCAAAGCACAAACCATACCTTGATGAAATAAATTAATTTATGCTTTCATTTATGTGTAACCATTTCAATTTCCACAACCATTTGTGTATACGTCGACGTACGAGTATACCTACATTATAAAAATTTTAATAAAAAAATATAGGTTCTTGTGGGAATCAAAAGCATTATTTTTTTTGTTTTATTTTAAATGATAGTGTACGAGAAAAGTTTTCAGCCAATTTCTGTATAAAACAAGGAATCATATATGCGACTAAAAGGAATTTTTATTTTTAAATCGTCTATGAAACCTATTGGGGAAACCCTGATAGTTCCCGTTCGAGATAGGGAAAGTGATATCATAACAAGAATAAGAACCACAATTCTCTGATGTATACGCGTTTGTTCCTGCAACATATTTTTGCATTTAGTTTTTTATGTTAGTAGTGCACAAGGCTGTCGAAAGTAATATTATCGTTACCTTCATTATGTATACATTACTGATTATGTTGAGTAAACTTGTTGTAGATTTAACTTTGTAAAAATAAACTTTTAAGCAATATTGCCAGTTCAGTTATTAAAATGTTCAGTTATTAAAATTTGAATGATTTTTTTGTGCCACCATTAAATTTTCAATGGCGACAGCACTGGTGTTAGTCACTTAAAATAAACACAAGAAAAATCCTTGAATACTTCTCCACTTTTCATTTTATTTTGACTAGCAAAAATATTTGATGGCCACTTCAAGAAACACTTTCACAGTATATAGCGCGTGTACCTATATTATAACTTTGAAATAGCAACATGAAATTTAAAGAAAAAAAAGTGATTTTTTTTCTTATATTCCTACTACACCAGAAGAAGTGTGTTTATGACTGTTCCCTAAGAAACCATAAGCAGTGTGGTTGGTTCTGGTTGGTATATGTATATCTATATAAAGGCAAGGAAAAAACCTACAAGGAATAAAGAAGCCCAAGGTTGAAGTTATAGCCCAAGCTAAAAAGTTTGACTTGAATCACTTTTATATACTGCATGTGATTCTTTTGAATTCATAGCCCCAAGGTAGTGATGGTGAGTAATAATTTTGCGTGTACCTTTCTGTTTTTTTTTTTTCTCAACAACAAACACTTGAAGTTGAGAAAAGTATCTCAAAATAAAGCATAAAATCTCACCTATATCTATGCATAATATAAAAAAGAACTTTCTTCAACTGGGATGTTTTTTTTCTTCCTGATTTAAAAAGGTGTTTAATGCGCGCTTGTATAACTTAAGGGTTTGCAACATTTTTTTTTAAGTTTCTTGAAATTGTAAAGAGAAACGAGCATACCTACTTTATGATGCCGTGTATTAAACATAATTTTGACAAAAAAATTCTCTTTTCTTATTTTTTTTTTCAAGTTGGAAGTTTGTCTTATCCCTTAATAAAAAAAATTCTTTTGAATTTATCAGCTTTAAAGTTTAGTCCACTATGGATTTGCTTGCCAAAATAATGCCAATGGTCTTTTATAAAGTTATTTTCTAAAGCTACTATTTTGTTTTATTTTGAATGTAGAAAAGTTTCTTCTAAAATGTGTGTAACAAGCGCAGCAAAACTTAAATTGAGTTTATTGACTCGATTTGCTTCATTGTCCAATTTTCTTTCAGAGTAACGCTTAAGTTTGTTCACAACGTTACCAATAGTTTTAGAAGTTCTGTCAAATTTATTTGATATTTTAAGAGTAAAAATGCATTTTGATGTGGAATACTGCTTTCCAATAGTTGAATGCGCTCGTCTATTTACAAAAATAGTGGAAGAAACTTCTTTTCTTCTTCGAATTCTTTTGTTCTTGAAGTCTCTTATTCTTTTGTTACGATGGTTTTTTCCCCGTTTCAAAGAATCTTCAACTAAGAATAGAAAAAAAAATGTTAAATATTCTGCAGAATTTTATTTTTCAAATTCGGGAAATTAGTTGAGTAGCTCCAGTTCAAGGTTCCAGTGTGTGACAACAGACAATTTCATGCTTGAACCGGCCGGCGGCGTTGAACATTAGCTAATAGATTGAAATCGGTGAGTTAAAATCTTTAACCAAGGCTGAACCAAGATTATACAATTGTTAGTGTGGTCCAAGGTCCGAGGGCAAAGTCTTGCATGCTAACCACTGTTTTGAGGCATGTAATTTATGAAGTATATTTATTTCATACATTTTCTGTTTGTATTTTTTCACCAATTTTCTTGTCACTTAATCGAATTTTTCATAAATAACAAAAAATGTGCTACATCAGCATTTACTCCTATAACAATTGACTAATATAATTAATCGGAGTATTAGAGTTTACTCCAATAACAAGATAACTTACTGGCGCAAATACTCTCTGGTTCTTTATATTGGAACAAAATTTTTTAAATTATATATTTTTTTTTATATATTTTTTATTTACTCCAGTAACGTTGATAAATAACTCCAATACATATATGTATGAGGAATGACTTAGATCAGCGTTTACTCTAATAATGATTATTGGAGGAAATACTCCCTCCGGAATATCGGAAGAATACTTTATATCAGCGTTTAGTCCAATACTGATAGCCGTATCGGAGCAACTACTTCCTACTTCTTTAATATAGACATATAATCCCTCTTTTTTAGTATGGATATAGTGCGCTTACAGAAAAACCAATTAAATCTGCCTGTATTCTAGGGAATTAATATTCTATCAGCATTTAATCCAATAACGATTTACTTCCATTCAGAATGCCTATATAATCACTATATAGCTATGAATTTGGAATTCGGAGTAAGTTAAATCCTTTGTTTATGCTTGCTCAACACAAATTTGTTTAATATTTTAGATATCTGAAAAGTTATTAATCAAGTAGCTTCATATACAAGCTAGAAGAAACCATTAATATTATAAAAAATTAATATAGTAAGTGCTGCCTGCCTTACAGTTATCACTTTCGTAAACAATCAATCAAAACTCATCGCATTTATAGCCTACCCAAGCACAAACCATATTCATCCTGGTAGGCATTATACATAAATAACAACAAGTACAAAAATACGACAAGTTGCTTGACTCATGTTTATAACTGCCAATCATCGCTCAATTAAAACACACACTTCATGTAAAACAAAATCAATTTTGTTTGATTGGCATCGACTTCCACTTTCCGCTATACTCGTAGATATAGCTTCTCTAAAACCTAAAGCTATAATATATCGGTGGGTCTGTGTCTAGCTCTAGGTGGGTACTTAATGCCGTTTGCCACTTGGTGTTTTTGTTTTGTATAGCAACATGCTTGTCTATTGAGCAGCTAGTTATTTCGTGTTTAACACAAAAATTGTTGCAAATATCATCACCGCGGTCATAAAAATGAAAATTAAAAAAAAAAAAAAAAAAAAAACACAAAAGCACCCAACAACCGCACATCTCATCACCTCGCCCATATATCCAAATAAACAATTACACGGCTTGATGGCGCTCTTGACGCTTTATGGATGCGACGCGTGTATATATATAACGGTATCTATAATGCACGCTTGCAGGGTAAGAGTATTTACGACCCACTAAGCACCTCGTAAACCTCACATCGTAAAATTGTGAATTTATAAACTTTGCACTGTGTTTTGGTCGGTATGTTCGTCCGTTCAATAATTTGCTTGCTCCTCACTCACCATATCACTCACCAGGCACTTCTGCTGGCGGCTGGCACACCCTGTCCACGTCCGTATTTCCGCATCCGCCGCCGCCGCTGTCGCTTGATGTTTGTCCTCTCGAGCGAGTGCATCATTATTGCACGACACAGTCAGCGCAATGCTGTAATTTACACTTGTCATTGGTAGCAAGGGGGTTGAGATGGGTTGGCGCTGGTGCTGGTGTAATGTTGCCAGCGAAATGGTATAGATCATCATTGGGTGCTGCACAGCACGTCGGTCTTCGTCGATGTCATCCACAGGCAAGGGATACGCGGTGACAAAAAAAAAAAAACTCGACTCTGAGAGAGTTGACAAAGTTCAAATCGTCTCCGAGGAAAATCACTTTTAATGACTCAAGGGTCGTAAACTTGAATTAAAATCGGATGAAAAGCGAAAATATGATTGGGAATCTAGTTAGCACAGTGCGACATAAAGCAATAGCACAGTAGTACTAGTAAGAGCAGTTATAGCACCAGTAGCCAGGGCTGTGAGCACAGCACTTGAGTCTTAGGGCGATATAGCTTAATGAAGTATAATTCCAAATCGACCATAAACAAGGGGAATTAGATTGTGCAGAGCACTGAGCAGCAGCAATGAATGCGCTGTTGATTAAGGTCAACTGTTGAATTTTGTTTTAAAGAGTGAATGTGGCATCAGTGGAAAATGAATGAAGTTGTGACTTTACCACTTTGAACTTATGTTTTTAATTAGAGGTTTTGATTTTAAGCAAACAATCTGATTATACCAATTATGTTAAATAAATATAGCAGCTATTTTATATTCTTTACAATGTATTTATAAATGCATTAGTGGGCCTGCTTAAAATTCAAGATTTCTTTTGACTTTCATAATTTGATCTGGTAGTCCAATTTTCGATCAATTTTTTCAAACATTTGTGACCGTTAGGATTTATCGTAAATGGAAAAAAGCGTTGGGGATTTTGATGAAATTTGTTCATTCATTTAACAGAAACTGTTATTAACAGTATATACCTGCTTAAGAACTGTATTTCATGTGTTTAATTTTTTAATAAACGGCTTCAGAGAGATTCGATACAAAACTTCAAAATAAGTCACAGATACCTACAGAAAACATATTTCTAACATCTAAAAAAATGTATACACGCAAAAAGACCTATTTTGTTTAAATTCTTTTTATTGCAACAGCTTTGAAATTAAACCCAACATTAGAGTCCTTAATTTAAAGTATTTTAAATTTAAGCCAATGTAAAACCCCTTAAAAAATTTTCATGTTTATTTATCCTTCGGAAAAAAAAACAATGTAACACTAAAATATTCACATATTTCTAATTTATATCCGTTAACCAAATGAAAAACATCTGTTATGCTGCATAAATACGCTGTCGGTATTGTTGACTATAATAATAAACATCAGTCCGTCCTACTCAAAACATAAAAATTAATTTGAAAATATTAATTTCCTGTATTCATGCGAATAAAAGCTCTTAATCTGTTGTTGGTTATACGGATAGTGCCGGAGCATCATCATTAAATATTGTATTATTTTTATTTTAAACCAACAACAATGTAACATTTTGTATTTCCCATCATGGGTCGTTATAGGTATAGCGTAAAAAAAGTTCTCATTTTAATTTATCAAACGCCCACAATACTGTTATTCCGTCAACTTTTCTTTTGAATTCCCTTTGTTTTGCTATATATCACAGAAAAAAAAATTAATAAAATTGAAATAAACTTTTATTCGCCAATCACTACATTAGCATTTCGTTTTTTTTTTTCTTTTGTGGGTATTTTTAGTTTTTTACTGAAAACAACCATCATCGTTTAATTAAAATCCCTCAAACCCTCAGAGCTGAACCAACTCGCCAGCTTATTGTTTATTGTGGATAATTGTGAATGTAGTTGATATTTGTATTTTGCAATTCAAAAGATTGATTGTAAAGTTTTTTTTTCGCATTAAATTCAATTTCATTTCAATTTTTGCCAATCATTTTACACACGTATAGCTCGCCTCCATGTTTATCAATTAAGCAATTACCGGCAGTGAAACATCCCTCAACTCCCGCGTCGTCGTGCGTTGGGAGGATTCCATTTTCAATTTCATTCACCAGAATCCTGATCCGAGGACAACATGGACACAACACAAAAGTCAAAAGCAAAATACGCATTAAAACAATTCAATTAAGCAAAGAGCCATATATGTAGGTACCAACTGCCCGCCACCGCCACCACCGTCGACGCTGAAGCTGAATACCATGAATGCGAGACAAAAGTCATGTGAAATATCTACTTGCACAGTAAAAATGTCCTTTACAGGGGGCATGGCTATATACTTATGTATATAGAAACTCGCTTATTCCCCAAATGAGAAGTCAAAAATGCCAATCTATAATGTTTCACCCTCGAGAAGAGAGTGCTGTGACATGGAGCAAGAGCAACATCAGCAGCTATAGATATCAAACAATAGAGTTTCCCAGGACGACGAAGATGATGGTGATGGCAAAGGGGCATGGTTCCGAACGAAGGAAGAAATATCAACGGAAGCCGTTTTTCCTTTCCCTGGTACAATGTAGAACACCTTACCGACCGACCCATAACTCTGCTATATATATAGCTAGGGATATGGCTTAATGAGCATTCCGTACAACCAGGCATTTCTTACTGGTATCCCGGTTTTGTGGCGCAAACGAACTGGAAACCTGGAGAGCAAGAGAATCCCAAGCCCAACGACATCGACGGAATATATATATGCCCTCCATTATCCTAGGCTTAAGCTTGTTCACCATAGCAGTATTGAATATGAGAAGGGTGAATGTTAAATCAGGCGAAATGAGAAGACAAATAAATTACGCAAACTTACTTATTCCGAAGGTTTGTCCTTTTTTGTGATAAACCATCCTCTGCATGTCACCATGTTGTCGCTCGTCGCTTGTCGTCCGTGTCGTGTTGTTTGGCTCCTTTTCGTCCTTTTATGCCATCAAATTCACAGCCACAGCCACAAAGCCATGCATACATATATCTAAGTAGGTATATATTGATGTTGCGGGTGCGATTCTCAAAAAAGAAATCAGAAAAGTATTTCAGCCTTTTCCACATGGATAAAAATAAAACAGCGCCTCTGATGATGGGCGAGTACTCATGCGAAGCTGAAAACCCTTTCAAAATTTACATAAAAATGCAAATCGGAATTTTGTGTCTTTGTCCTTTCCGAATTTAAAGAAAGACACCCTCCAAAAAAAAAAAAAAACAACAATTGAATTCAAAAGAATCCTTGCACAAAGAAGCACCGGAAGGCCGCCTTTCAAATTAGGCCAGACACCGACAAACAACAACAAAAAAAATGAATGGAAAAACCAAATTCGATGGCCAGCACGAGAAAGCTATTTCGAGTCAAAACCATCATGTGGATAAAACTTTAAAATGCTACAATATTGAAAGTGCCACAAGTCGACCGGCACCTAGGTTCTCGTTAAGGGTCTTCGTTATAAAACCTTGGGGAGTGAAGTGAGGGGGAGGCAAAAGGTTCTTGTGGAAGTGTCCTTCACAAACTGCTCAAAGGACACACTCTGGCGTACTCACACTCAATTCGAAAGCAGTAGTTTTTTTCTTTTTCGAAGTCATCGGTCGTCGAATCAATGTAATGTTTTTAGTGTAGTCTGTGTCTGTTGTTTTGTGTGCCAAAAAGAAAATGCGACGATAGCCATGAATAACTATGACTATTTCCGCTGTTGGAACGGAGAACGAGGCCAGATTTTAACATGGACTCAGTGTTGCCACTTAACTTAACACAATGCGCCGAAACCGTTTTCTGAGATCATAACGGAGTCAGTATTCAATAGCGTTTTATAACATATTTCTAACTCAAACTTAAGGAAATCCGGTCCATAATTAATGCCTTTTAACATAACTTAAAAGTTTTTTTTTTGGCGTTTCAACATTTTGGGATACAGCCTGACATGTGTGACAGACAACAATTTGTTTTCGTTTTGATAGAAAAATTTTATTTTTATTATACCTTAACCTTATTAAATCAAAAGAATGAAAGTATTAGTATGGCTAAACCGAGAACGGACAACTAAATTTTAACAATTTTCAAACGTTGAGTTATGTGATGTAATTGTTACACATCGATCGAAAATAATCGAGTTAAAAGTATGTCTTCTCAGCGTTACCTCTACTCTTTTCCTAAATACATAGAAACAGTAGCTGCTGTGTAATTATACAAACTAATAAAATAAAGGATTTATAATTACTTACAATATTGTTAAAGATTAGTCCACTTACCTGAAAAATAAGAAAAACATAAATTAGAAAAATTTAATGTGTTTGAATTTCATACAAAAAATAAAATAAAGATATATTTGTTTTAAACTGTTAATTCAACTAAAAGATTGCATTTATTAATTTCACGTTGAGACTTAGACTTTTGAAATCACTATTTATTTGAACAATAAAGATTGCAATCATTTTTGTGCCTTATTTTGTTGCAATCTTTTGCTTTGCCAAATTAATGGAAAAATGAGCAAAAAGAATATTTTACTTACTTGAATCCGTAGACTTATTACATCCGATAGTTTCCCCTTAGGGGGCACTACTCACACGGGCAATCGTATACGGTTCCTTGAAATGCATTTCAGCTCTCTCCAACTATTCCCGAGTTGTGCTGATTCCTCTTCGACCATTCTTCAGAAAGTCCTTCTAGCTCAGCCTGGTCGTCTGCCATTGTGGTTCATTGCATCGCTTGACTCACTGCCAATTACGTCTTCGTATGACAAGAGTCAATGGGTTCCTGCCCTGTTCTCTCATGAAGCTCATCATTTGAGGTAAGATTTGGCCAGAAAATCCTCAAGATGTTAAGTAGACACCTGTTTATGAACGTTTGCAGCTCTCTAGTTATAGTGGTTGTGACTTTTCAAGTGCTGCAACCGTAAAGAAGAACGGATTCAATATTGGAGTGCAGCAGTCGAAGTTTGGTCGTTAAGCTTATGGAGCTGTTTCTTTAAACTTTCGACAACATACCGAACTTAGCCTTTTCTTTCCCGATTCAGCCCTTAATATCAAGTTCAGTTTCACCGTCAGTAGAGACAATGTATCCAGATAGGTATATCTGCTCGAGCAAATCAGGAAGTTCCAACTTTATCCTTTTTGTTCCTGAAGTATTAATCTTAAGACTTACGATTGCAGCTTCTCTCTCGCCACTCTTGATATTATTTGATGGAGATCTATGATCCTATGCGAAAACAAGCATATGTCATTCGCGTAGTCAAGGTGTTTGAATTCCTCCATTTTCATTCGAGAAAGCTGACTGCAAAATACCACTATGCACCAACAGGAACAATATTGGTGAGAGTACACAGCCCTGTCTGACCCCACTTTTGATTTCAAATTCCGCTGTCGTGACATTTGGATCCAACATAAGTAGCCATTTTAATAGCAATCAATTTATCTGAGATGCCCCTCCTCCTGAAGGCATTTCAAAGTCAATAAACATTAGGTGAAGTGGTGATCGATATTTTTAACAGTGCGTTCAGTGGTCATACAGGAATATCCAGTGCGGAATCCTTCTAGTGATTCTTGATATTACTTTGGTTACAGCAAAAGCACACAAATCTCTCTCCAGTTTTCGCACTTTGTTCGATCTTTTTTCTTAGATAGCTTGACACTCATTTATTTTTTCCACTTTTGAGGAAAGTTCTCAATTTACCAGGCTTTCTCAATGAGTGAGTGCAGTAGTTGCTCACTCGATTTTGTTGGACGTCGCGTCGGGCTCACTGCACTGGTGACGTATTTACTGGTATCAAAAAAAATGACATTTCCTAAACAAAAATTAAGGACCTTGTATTGTTGAGCGTTGCACGTTGTTGTTTATAAATTTTCTCGATGAATTATACTTAGGGGTTTTATATCATTAAGACATTTTGTGTCCAAAGAAAACAAAAGAAAAACAGTAGCAACACTGGCATTGTTTTTCGTGCTGTATATAAAGAAACGAAGTAAATGGGCCGAATAGTTCTTACTCTTGACAACACGATTTGTGGTTACCAGATCCTCTGATTTGTTGTTTTATTTTTATTTTCATATATTTTTTTTCTATTTTTGGCAAAAACTGGGGTGCCTTTGTTTATTGCTTTCAAAAAATCTTACTTAACTACCAGCACAAGCATAAAAGTCCTTGTAAGCCTGCGGCATATATAGTATACGCGATGTTGGGGGAGCTATAATGGGTGCCGGAAAACTATAAAGATACTGATGTTGGGTGTATTTTTGGTCCCCGGACACAATGTTCAACACCCAAAAAACAATCAGGAGAAACTTTGTAATCGAAATTACATAATTATTGTTAAACAACTGAACGTGCAGCTTATTGTGTCCACTCTTTACATTTAAGGACACTATATTCATCGGTGTGGGTGTATCGGGTGAGTGTGGGTGAGTTTATGTGAATGCGGCTGAAATTCCGTATTCCGACATCGACAGGATGTGGTGCCCATATGGGGGTGGATAAAACACAAACGTATACCTAGAATAGGTATACTTCTCGGTAGTTTTATTGTGTAGGGGATGGTTTGTAGTTGCATCATGCATCAGGACTGAGTTTCCGTTCACTCTGCACAGAATCATTCCTTTGGGGGATCTATAACGAACGTTACCTGCAGTGTGAGGACATATAGATGGGGCTGCATTTAAAGCAGAAAGGCCCAAGCTGTCTATAGGAGGTATAGTGTCAGCAGCCATAGTCCGGTGCAGTCTCGAGTTATTGAAAACTCAAGTAGGAAACGCTAAGGGCTTGAGGGTACTATAGAAGGCAGAGGGGGTGTTGGCAGTGTCGTGTGCATATAGAGATATAACTATAGCGTGTGAATTGCTTACAGAAATGTGCCTGCAGAAAATTTCTTATAACGTGCAATTTAAAGAGCTATTATTTCCACAGTGGTTGATATAATGGATGTTGACATTATTGTGTTTTAACGTCCTTGAGTGAAAGGGACATTCATTAAGACTAACACTCGTTTGCTGTGTTCTCCATAGGTATATAAATATAGTATCAGCTATGTCGGACACACTTAAAAAGACAGCTTCCACTTCAGCTCAAAAATGAGATTTTGTTGATGGATAAATTATTATCTCTTTGAAACAAAACAACAGCACAAGACACAACTAAAAAAAAAGAACATTGGAGATAATAGTTTATAAGAAAAGCTTAGAAAATAAGTACTCTAGAGATGCCAGAAAAAAAAAATAATTGAAATTTTCTTTTTATAGTAAATTGCAGAAGAGAAAAGTCCTTTCGAAGCAGTCGTCAATTAAAAATAGCTCTGGACAAGAACATGGACAGAAAAAAAAAATTAAGTTTTATGTAATTAAATGGAAAAGGATTCAGTTAAAATGACTGAATAGATTGGAATAAAACCATTTATCTTCATTTTTTTAAATGCAGAATTTTTGATCTTCCTTTCAGAATTCTCAAGAGTTAAAAATAGAACTATTCTTAGAAATTGTGTCATTAAAAAAAAATACACTAGAGAGAAAACTGTAAGGATGGCTATTCATTTTGCATTCAAAGTAATCAACAAGCCAACAGCAACAGCTTTTCATCTATGACCTTTCATTTTTATTTACCTCAGGATCTTGGTAGATATTCTTTTTTTTTATTCTTTTTTTTTTAATGCTCTCTTGATCTTAAAACCCAGAGTCCTTCAAAGTTAATTAAAACTCAATGATGAACACAAAAACAACAGCAACATTGAAAAAAATCAGTATAACCATGCATAGAGAAAATGAAGAAGGTTTAAAAGTTGCAAATGAAAGGATATACATATACCTACATAGACTGTGAAGGAAGTGGAAGGTGACGCTCTGAAGCTTATTTAGATCCCTTGTTTATTATAATAAGAGAAAGTATCTTTAAGAGTCGAGAATTTTTTTTGACCCTGTTTTAAGTAGGAAGATGAATTTTATCTTTGAAGAAAATTATTTAAAAATTCACTGAGGAACTGTCGTAAGGTTGACGGTTTTGAGAAAATACCTTATCCAAACTGTTCAAAATAAATAAAATTTTAACGATTAAAAATGTACCACAAAACTATTAAAGACGAAGAATAGGTTAGGTAAGTACTATAGTTTTTCAACTAGTGAACATTTTCTTACAGTTTAGAAGATTTATGCAAGCAGAGTTTTTAAAATATATTTAAAAGTTCCAGGATGCAGTTCACTTCAAAAGACGGTCATTCTAGTTCAAATATTTTTGCTGAACTAGTTCGTTCTTCTAGTTCATAAGTTTATTACAATATACCTACCACAATTCTTCAAATCGTGAAAAGCAAATCACTTAAATGATCAGACCTACCATTATTTTATAATTATCTTGATCTCTATTTTATTTCCTAAGTGTTACTTAGTTCTCTAGTGAACTAACTCTCGACTTCTCTTTAAATTGATAGTTCGATCTCTAGTTTACTTGCTCGAAAACGAATTGGAATTAATGAGCTACAGAGAACTATGTACTTAGAACTAGTGGACTTAATATCGTGGAGTGACTTACGCGTTTAATCGGAAATCGATACGTGACTATGATCGATATAAATTAGACCAATCTGTCCAAACCCCTGTTGACCCCGTAAAGAAGGCAGTCCATAATATATCATGGAGGGTATTTCATGATGGGAATGGGGGTTTAGTTTTCTTAATTTCATTTATTTAAGCCACTATTCGAGCGGTAGGAATTTTAATTTTCTGGAATAGTAGCCCCATTGTTAGACAGATGTCGTACGACTCACTCAGCGTTAAATTGCCGTTAAATTTTCAAACTAAAGAACAACCGATACGTAAAGTTGCTCCAAGCAATCTGCAGCAATGTTTTAGTAGCATCTAAAATCATAATCTGGGATGAATTCTCAATGACACACAAACCAAATGAGCATTAGAAAAACTTGTGATTAGAGATGTCTTGGAGGTGCAAACATTTTACTGTCTGACAATTTCTGCCAAACATTGTCAGTCATTGCAAGATCAATTGCTGCCGATGAAATAAACGTTTGCCTGAAATCATCAAATCTGTGGCGCTATTTGAAGAAACTTCAGCCTTCCCCTAAAAATGTTTTTGTTGTTCCTGTCGACGAATCGAGTCGATTGGTTTTTATTTATTTTAACGAAGCTTCACTGAAAAGAATCAACCCGATCCAACAGTTCTTGAGTTTGTTTGTTTATACAATATAATTTATTTAGTTAATAAATCATGAATTAGGTTTAAGTTTAGCTAATGAGACATTAATTGACTGTTAGCCATTACGAAGGTCGCCGGGTCAACTAGTAGATATTTTAAAAAAGAAATGAATGTGATGATTAAACTCATGAAATATTGGTCGTCTGCTTTTTAAAGTGTTCTTTGTGAGAAAAAATATCTTTTTCTGTAAGTATAAAGTTCACCGTTTATTCATACATCAATGCTTAGAGTCGGTTGACATTGACTTAAATTTGGATCTTACGGGGTTGCTGCCGTTGCTTGGTGTGATGGACTTGAGGTCACTTGATCTTTTAATGCAACAAGTTAAATAAACATTTAAATAAAGTTTTTTTTCTTACTTCAATTGTGTAGCTATTGAAAATGAACATTCCTTACATTTTCCTGTGAAGAAAAATGAAGTGCTGAAAAAACTACTGGATTTTGTTGATAGTTTTCAACCATTTACAGTGAAATTGTGAAAAAGTGACTCCCATTTACAGAGTGATGTCAATGTTTAAAAAGCAGATTATTTTTCAATTATTTTTCTGAAATTTCCTTCTGGGTATAATTTTATTCTCAGCCGACGACTCGATTTATGACGTTGCTAAATTTAGAGATAGAAATACATAATTCATTGCTGGCCTTAAAGTGGGAAAAATCAAAAATCAACTAAGACGACATCTGATAAAGACAAGAAAGGGATGTTTTTATGTACATATAATTTACAAGAGTTATTAGAATACTTTTACGCAGTACCTATAGGAAAACCGTTATGTTATTTTTAGACTAAACTTTTTATTGATTTTAAAATAAAAATTTCAATGTGCGTTTTGTTTCAAAAGCTCATACAAACACAAAGTTAAAAGGTTAAGGTTTAACAATATTTTAAACCTTTACGAGAAGATTTGATTTTAAATATAAAAACGAAAATACACACATTGCCACGCGTTGTAGATGTGTTGAATCAACTTAGCGTTTTTTTTTTCTTTAATTTTAAAATGTCATCCTCATTCTTTCCTAAAAAAAAAGTTTTAAAACGAAAAGAAGAAATTTAACGTAAAATTGCCAAATTCCATCGAAAGATTAATGTTTCAAGGAGAAAAAAAGTAAACTTCTAATATTGAAACGATTGAAATGTGTTTACAAACATATGAAGGGACATTACAGTGCTGTGTTAAAGGTTAGGTACGCTTGCCCAATAAGTACAAAAAAGTATAATTCTAAAAATAAAGGGACCAATTTGCAAACTAACAACAACATTTTGAATTCAGTTCAGTTGAAGTTCATTAAAAGAGGTTCATTAGTAACGGTTTTATACAGAAATTGGAATACACTCACATGTCTCCTGTGAGAGTTTAAAAATAAAAACCTGAAAGTAAAAAAGTGCTCCTAAAAAGTTGTTTCCTTTCTGATTAAAGACGAACATATTTTTTATAAACATTTTTCAAATAGATTCACTTTTTCGAAAAAAAAAACATTTTACTCAAAAATTTTCTCCACATCACTGTTAAATAAAATCACTTTTGTATGGAATCATTAATTTAATTTATTACACAGAAATTCTAACGTTTTATGGCTGACAATAATAATTTGTAACATTTGTCACACGTAATCATGGCGCAAATTTATTTATTATGTTGTGCTAAATTCTTCGACAATTGTATGCTCCGCTCTCCGCAACAATATATACTCTCCACAAAATGCTCAGAGTTCAGTTCATTCCCTTTGGAAAACACTTTTCTCAGCAATTCTGTCAATTCAAATAAATGTTGACATGTTTTAGTAAGAAGGTCCTGTTAGAAGTTTGTGATTATCCCCCAACTCAAATATATTACGTGGACGTGCCATTCAAATTTTAGGTCCCTCCAATATGGAAAAGACGTGCGTTGTCGTCGGTGGTCGATCGTCGCCGGCTTAACTCAATTATATCCAACAAAGACCTACTCGTAGTCACTCGTGCCCTGAGACACTGGCACGCATTTTGGTAATAATTATGGATATTGGATATGTGTATTGATTTTATTGAAACGTACACATAATATCAATGGAATCCTTGTTTGGGGTTTGAGTAATTTTATTACTCATGTCGTATTGTATCCTTAACAAGTGAAATGCATAAATTCAATTTTGTAGACAAAAAAAAAAAAAAAACACTCATAGAGAAAGGGCTGATAGATTAATGGCAGGTTGCACCAAATGCTTTCAAAAATTAAATTTATTTTTAAATTCCACCGAACGCAAGTTAGCTAAAATTTTCCAAAAATCATTAAATGTACAAATGAGAGCAATAATAGAATCTAAGGGCAGTTTGCAGGGTCAGTTTTCTTGAATAATAATTAAATTATTTTTCAAAACCCAAAATTTTAAGGCTTGTTCACAGCGGGTTAAGTTGAATTCATGACTAAATTCTTACATCTTAACATGTGGAGTGTAGACAAATTTTTTAACCAAGGATTCGACGGTTGTAGGTGTAAATCATGGATATAGTTGTACCAAAAACTTAATCAACTGTGAACAATCTGGCCATTAGTTTTCTAGTTTTCTATCATTCTAGACTTTTAGTATTTTAGTCTTCAATTCTTTTTTTCTTCAACTTTTAAATTCTTCTAGTCTTCTAGCCTTCATGTCTTATGATCTTTTGGTCTTATTCTTCTTTTTGTTTTTCTATTTCTTTCTCGACGTCTTCTTCTAAAAAGGCAAAGTGTCCTCATCTGCCATCTGCGTTGAAACTTTTTTTTATTTCAAAGCATAAGAGTAGATCTCAGGAAAAAATCCACTTAAGCTTTTTGTGGAGTTTTATAAGCCCCTAAGCTTATTTTTGGTAAAATTCGTAATATACGAGTAGTTCCATACAAAACCTACTTACTATTGCAAATCCTGATGTACTCAACTACATATACATAGGTACTTACGATAAAAAGGGAATCTTAAGTAAAGAACATCATTTAAAAAAAAATATTTAAAATTCATAACACGTTCCGTTTAGGGATTTTTTTGTTTGAGGTCGGGTGGCAAGCTTACACACGATTTTCGGAGTGAATAGAAGTAACGATGCGTTGTAGGTATAAGAAGAGCTATTGAAAACGATGACTTTCTCTTTATTGTGTCTATATAGTAAACTACTGTATGTGTTGATAAGAAAACACATGCCAAAGAAGGAGCATCAGCAGGTTCCAGGACTAAATACTCATTTATTCTCCAGGGTGTCTTATCGTCAAATCTTTTAAATTGAATCCTTAAATCAAATCATGTTTAACATTGGCACAGTGAAGGGAATTGAAATTTTGAGTATAATTTTTTTTTTGTTTATTAAAATTGTCTTTTTTTTATTATTGGTACAAAAAGTTAAATGAAATAAATTTTAAGATTCCAAAGGAGTTGAGTTAAGGGATTTTTGGGTCTGAAATTTGTTTTTATTTCAATATATCGACTTATTCTCAGTAGTCAGGAGATTGAAAATTTAAGAAGAATTTTTAGGAGAAAAGAAAACGTTATTAAAATGAAATATTATTTGCACTTCATTTTACTATGCAGTTTTTAGACTGGGGAATTTCTAGAATTTACCGGTGAAACCTAAATTTTTCAGCAATGTTCGTAAAATTTAGAAATTAAAACGAACGGAGCAATGGATTTTTCCTTAATCCTTAAAGCCAACTAAGCGAGTCCGGCTAGGTATTTTAATGAGAAAAATGTTCTCAAATAATTCCAGGTCTTTCCGGTAAATTCAAGAATTTAATTATTTTAAGAATCTTCGCAATAACAAATATAACCAGAATGGGTGTTCAGGTTTTCGATGAACCTTATCAGTATCACTATATGTAGGCACTTATAACTTTATTATTAATACATTAATCTCCATCCTGCATTCAACACACAATAAAAAGAATAATCAACATGACCAGCAACATACAGAAATTACCCGTATATTCATTTCAATTCCCTCTCTCTTATCAAGATTAATATATTTACATATATTTTCGAATTACTTTGAAAGCGCAAACAGTAAAACTTAACGCACTTCATGTGTCAGAAAAACAAATATTTGTATTAATTCGCCGTGAAAAAATTTATATATATGTAGAATAAAAACAATAACAAATAATATTTTTTTTCCAGAAGAAGCCAACATTGTAAATTCCATAAATATTCAATTCTATACAGAAATACCACCGGAAAATGCTGACGGATTGAACAACGACAATGAGACTACAGAAAAATGATGAACAAACGTGAAAATATTGTATCTTTTGGTCCACAGAGAAAAATTGTAAATAAAAATTAATTCATTTTACCACGGCATCGGCAGTAGCGAGTATATTTGAAAAATGATTTTTATTTTCGACTTTTTGATGGCCACAGTCCGAAAGACTATACCTACGATATTTCCGTGAGCTTTTTCACATTCCATCATTGTGTATTTTTCCCATTTTTCTTTTTATCACAACTGGCTGGCCACAATTGGTGAGGCTAATTGACAATTCATGCCATTTCGCAAAGTGGCAGAGTTGTTGATCGGATGACTGTAACTGGATGGTGAAGTATCGACCGTGGAGTGTTTTGCAAAAATCCTAAACTTTAATATTATAGTTCAGCACTTATAATAAAAACAAACAAAAAATTCCTATTATTATCAAACTTGTTCTGATTTTCAAATTGCGACAAATGTGTACGTGTTGAAAAGAAAAATTCAGTTTCAAAAAAAATTATAATTTACTACACCAAGTTTCAAGAAAACCCACCCACCGAACCTCCTAAGTTGTGGTTCAACAGACAGACGGACAAAATTGCAAAATTTCATAATAATGTCAATTTTGAACAAAATAAAAAAATACAAAACTGCTGATTTCAAATGCAATTGTCAAATCATAACATCTAAACTGCAAAGCACTTGATCACATGATCTCTATAACAAAATGATTCTGTATTATGGCTCAGTGGTTTCTTGGTCTAGCTTTAAGTCTCCGCTGGGCTATCTATTCCATTTTATTTATAAAACAAACTTTTATCTTAAATTATAACAATCCAGACAAAAAAAATATAATTTAAAAAAAAAAAGATGTTCAAGGCTTTATCTGAAATCATTTGTCATTCATATTATTCTTACCAAAATAAATATTTCAGTTTGATAAAATTGCAACTTTCCCCCTAAACCAATAAGGGGATCATAATATTTCATAAATTACGTATTTGTACTTAAGATCTTAGTTCTATATTAGACTAATCGTTACAAAAAAGTAAACACGCAACACAAAAAAATTAAACCAGAAAAAATATAAAAGAATTTTTTATTCACTGAATATTTTCCAAGATATTCTCTGAGTCTTCTATTCAAGTAAGATATAATTTCAATACGGAAATATTTAAAGTAAAAATGGCTTTTGCATGGATTTCGTAGCAATAGGTCCGTTTTAAACGTTACTCCTGTGGAATGCTTTACCGATCTATATTTTTCCGTTGTAACATTCACAAATTTATAACCAATTTGCATCGGTTTCTTTCTAATAAATATTTCCCTGCCTCTTAATTGTTTGCAAAGTGTTAATAATTTTAAGGGTATTCATGCCCCTTGAGTGCTGCCAAATTATAAACAAAATTCGTGTGTCAAAATAAATAGAATTGCATTTAAAAATCTTCCACTGGTATATCTCTGCTTTTTTTTTTTGATAATTTCTACTATAGCTAGCTCGTATATCCATACTGACTGACTTATCGAAGCATTATTCTTTTAATTATTGACACAATTTGGTATCGAAAAGATCCACTGTTGATTGCTGCAGAAAGTGAAAAAGACTAACACTGTTTCCATTTGCTTATAGATTTTATTCAAGTTGTCACTGAAACTGATACTGGAACCTGGACATATCTCTCCTCAAAGCCATCTGAATGTGTCATTTATATGGCTGCAATACTGCCACATTTTTTTTTAGCTCGTATGTTGTTGGACGATTAAGGCTACATCCTATCTGTTTACCCGTAGAGAGTTCCCAAAGTAAAATAAAACAAAAACGCACACCCAGCTGTCATCGCACTAGTGAATCGACAATTGAAATTGAAAATGTTTACCATGGACGCCAAACCTACACTCCCAGCATATTGGCAATCTGTAATCTGCGTCAGCTTCAGCGTCATGTGTTATATATAGTGCTCGTCTCGATGGTGCCTTCCCGCATATAGCCTCTAAGGATCGCACATGCTCGATTCAATTCCATTTGGAGATTGCAAAGCTCATAGATCGTTAAATTCGAAATTAAGAAACTCTGGAGTAATGTGTGGCGGGTAGGCACCTCTCGTTGGAATTCTTTGCCCCAACTCCCAACAGATTGGGAATGTCACCAGAGACCTGCTTTCCTCATCAATAATAAAATGTCAATTTGCCGGCATCAGTCGCATTACAATGTGGTGCTGATATACATGAGAGACCCAGATCCATGTGGGAAAGGGGGGCAGGGCATTGTGCGATTTACCACGACTGCCATGCAGTATTTAGGGAAATCAACACAACTGTTTTGCTTCCCCGCTTCTTCTTCGTGCAACACGATGATGGGAAACAGCTGAAAACAGAATACAGAAAACAGCAACAGCGAAATAGTGAAACAACGAATTAGAAAGTAGAAGGACAGTGTAAAAATAGCTTTGCTAAGTGCTCAACTCAGCAAACACGAACATCATCAACCCACTAACCACACCCCGCTTTTCCCCGGGGCTGACGATATGGCGATATGCTGTGGAGCAGTGTGGTTCTTGGCCCCACAGCGGCTGTTTGCCTAGACAAGTTTGCGGATGCGATGCACTGCACTGCCACACCGCGTCCTTGGCAATGGCGATGGCGATATGGCAAAGCGATGAGGTGAAGGAGAGGCTGTATTTCGGCACAGATATTCGTAGTATCTGCGAGCGTTGCGGTTTGATTGTGTGGTTGGGATACAGCGATATCCACAATGCATCGAATACCACGAGCATACATGAAACACGATGTGCAACTTGCTTTGGTACAACTGCGGTGGCAGCACTGAGCTGAGCACTGAGGCGCTCCTCCAAGTTGCCATCATGCTCATTTGTGTCAGCCCAGAAGATATTTGGTTGGGTTGGTAGGGGATGATGTGCACGGAATTTCTTGCCCCCACACATTACGATTACGTTACGAGGTGACAGCACATTAAGTGTTGAATGTTGTATCTCTCTGTGCTTCATTTAAAAGTAAAATACGGTTTTTGCTTCTTTAATTGTTGTCAGTCAATTAAAATACGGATTATTGTGATTACGCGACGAAATACATAGGTACCTGTACATAGGTAACAACTATTTAGCTATGTAATAAAGGGGGTCAACAGGTTCGCATATCTCTATAATGTTTCTTCAGCTATAATAAGTAATTAAGCCAATTGCTTTCTATCTTGAGATCTGTAATTAGAATGTGCGAGTATGTTGTAAATTACTGCGTTAAATGGATATCTTGTTGTTTTGTAGGTATACAAAGAAAATAAACGTTTTGGGTGTAATTAATTTCGAGCAGGGATGAAAACACTAAACAATAAGATGAATTGAATGAATCGGTGATAAGTTGAAGTAGACGATAAAAATACAGCTATTGCCTGGGATTTTTTTCGTTTTGTTTTTTGATTTAAAATAGATTTTTAAAATTAGCAGGTGGGTGAAAGTATACCTATTATAGTAATAAGATTAGGTATAGGTACTAAGCAAACTTGTAAGCGTAACAACTTTTAATTTCACAGATTTAATGTTGTAACGAATTGATTGACAAGCAATGACACTTCTTACTTTTTAGAATTTTTCTTTCTTTCAGAGTTTATGTTAAATTTGTTGGAAATAAAATAAGAATTTCAGCTTTAGGAGACAGAGGGGATACCTTTGGTTAATTGCCTTTGTAAAAGCACAGGAAAAATACAATTAGGACTTATTATTTATTTTCATTAATATTTAAAAAAGGTTCTTATATTCACCATGTAGCTACTACATTATGCCCTATTAAAGTGGTGCACTTTTAAGTGGAAAGATTCAACATGGTTTCCACAACTGCAACAAAAACCTACAGTGCACTTAATATGTATCTGTTTTAAAGAGAAAATAACATTTCTTAAAAAAACTTTATAACAACTTGGTTTGGAATAGGAAATTAAAGAAAGAGGTTTTGATAAAAATAAAACTTTTAAAACATCAGGACATCAAGAGGATAAGTTTTTTTTTTACTTTGCATCTTTTTTTATTTTTTAAATTCACGAATTTTTCTAGTACTAAAATATTTTTCTGATTTGAAAATGTTTGTCAAAATTATAATCTTTGTATGGGATTTACCATAGTGAATGATAAAGGTCCTACAAAAATGTCTTCCATTTTTAATTTAATTTTTTTTCTTTTCATTAATTTTTTTCCTTTACGAATACGCAGCAAGATAACTAGTAAAAAAATTATTTAAAAAATAATGAAAACCTAGAATATGAAATGCTTTTTGTTTCAACTCAATTTGAATGCTTTTTTTTGAAATCTCAATAAATTCTAAACAAAAAAAAAAAACAGATATTTTTTTACCAGAATACCTATAGGTTAATGTTACTGATGTTGTTTTGTTTTGTCTGCAACTTATTTCGCGAATTAAAACTAAAATGTTTGTTGTGAAACGATTAATATACATATTTCAGCACACGGATTTTGAAAAACTAATTTTTGAATTCAAAATTTAAAAAAAAAATTAAATTTTTTGTTTAAAGCGATTTTTAAATTGTATTGTTTTTAATGCAGTTAACAATTTTATAAACTCCCAGAACCCAGTATAATTCCATATTCCACTGTAATTTTGGACAAAATAAAACGACTCAAATTTTTCAAACATTCAAATTTTCAGACATTCTATGTACAAAATAGTACAATAAAAATAATAAAGTAATTCCAAATTTTAGTTTGTTCTCTTAAACGTATAAGAATATAACTCAAAACTTTGAATAAATAGTTTACAGTTTACAAATTGCGTGAGTAAAAAAAATAAATAAGTACGTTTACAATACATATCAAGTTTTTTACTTTATTATGATTTTAAATTATTTGAAAAATTTCCTTACATCTAGATTATTAACGACCAGTAAAAAAAAAAAAGTCATGAAAATTTTTTCAACTATACAGTTAAACGTATTAAATTTTAAATAAATATTTTAATTTAATCTTTCTTATTTACATCAAAAGCCTTAAGATCAAAAAATGTGTATTTTTTAATAAAAATCTATAAAATGTTATCTTTATGTACACGAATAATTTATAAACGAATTTTTATTATGTGAAGAAGTCTGTAACTTTCAATCAGTTAACTTGCTTGGTTGACTTAACAACCCATCACATTTCTATATAAAACTTTGATTTACTACAAATCAGTTTTACTTTGTTGCCAGACTTAACTTCGAACATAAAACCAATAAATAATAATAGCTTTGATGGAAATCAAAACAACAACAACAACGAACAAAAAACAACCTAATAAATAGCGAAATCCTCTGGTTAAAAGCCTGAAAAGATAAGACCTACATTACTACGTCATGTCTAACACATACCATAAATCAATCTATGATGTGAACAAATATTCGACAAAGGAATATGCTTCGCTCGTGTTATGATTTCCTTACACCTGATCGAACAAAAATTTCAAGGTAATAATAACGCCTGCTGATAGTCCACAGTTCAGTTTGTCTTCTCTTACTGAAATCCTTTATGAACTCGTACAAATATAGAGATAAAGATTTTCAAGAAAAAGAAAAAAATAATCCAAAAACCATCGAATCGAATTGACGCTGAGTATTTTCTATCAAACAAACTGATTTGTAGACATCGCTTAACTTCCCAAGGATACCTACATAAACACCCAAACCAATCTCAATTCATCATTTATATCCTTGACTGCCACTGCCGCTGCCGCCAGAGTGGTTTCGAGAGAGGTTTTCCTTTTCCTGTCGAATTCTATATATTGATAACACCATTTTGATAAGATTTAAACAAACACATTAAATACACAACCCACTAGATACGTCATCTATTTATTTAGATGGGAATGGGATTCGCTATATGGCCGGAATCCCTAAAAAAAAAACAGCCTCTCAATATCGATTTAACCCAAATCCCATCCGATTTATATTATTACCAGTGGAAATGTTCTTTTCCAATATTGTCGTTGAAATATATTTTTTTTTTCTAGGAGATCTTAGAGGAAGGGATAAAATTGGAAACAGGATTATTGAACGCGCATCCTTACAACCTCGAAAAAGATTATTATTAATCTTCTCGTTATATATGTACATACATATAGCGCGGTGCTCTATACTCAGGCCATTACACAAATTACATCTCGGTGCTGAATCAATCCTTCACGGTCTATTAAAATGTTCTGTGATAAGATCAGGGCGTCAAAAAGGATACATTAACACACATCCATCTTTCTGGATGGCAAAAACCGATTGCAATTTAAACCAATGGGCTATATAAATTGACTGGGTCTATCGCTTTCATCAAACAAATGATCTGTCTTTCCGGAAGGGCTTACTGTGGGAGTGGGAGGTGATGGGTGTGATGACTTTCGTCCCTTAACATGGACATCCAGAGTTACCATTGAATGCGCATAAATTGTCCTCTCTGTCGTTGAAGTGCACATTGGTGCGAGAGAGTTGAAAACAACAACAGTCAGATTGACAGTAGAGGGTGCCCGGTCGTACTCGTCCTTGAGCCATCAGCAAATTTTACTTTAAAATCTCTGCTGCATTAGTCCAACAAAATGCAACAAAATGCGAGAGCTTAAAAATGGAACAAAGTCGGATCGATTTCTGGTTAACGTTCATACGAGTCGTGTGCTGTTTTCCCAGTTTCCTTTCCGTTTCCGGACATCTGCAAAACTCTATAGAGCAGCAGTTCGTTGTGTCTGATGTCCTCGTCTCCTGTCTCCCTTCAATGAGACGTCCTTCCATCACATCATATGTTCCATTCAGAAGCAAGAAAAGCTTACATTTGTGTAGATATATAGAAATATTGTAGGGCAACTCAATTTACCAAGTATAATGTGAGAAATTTCTCAATTTAATTTTCATTTTCTCTGGAATTCCACAAGAATGCCTTGCATGATGCATTTTACTTAAGCTTTCAACATGTTGATCCTTCCCCGCAACTCTATCAGCAGCTGCACACGATGGAGCGCTTTCAATAAATTTATTTCTTGCCAGCATTATATTATAATTTACGATATATATTTTTTGAGGCCAATTGTTAAAGTTAAAGTTTAAGTTGCCAAACGGAAACGATGTACGTAAGGTATGGTCCCATCGCATCGCATCGGTTGCATCGCACACGGCACACGGCACACGCAACGCAATTATGAATTTTTGAAAGGTTCATTTTTTGAAATGTACCTACTTAAAGTTTTAAATTATTTTTTGAAAATAAAAAAAAAAAGAATCTTTAAGTTTTCGATGATGACGATGGTGAGCTAAAAACTGAAATATTATATTCGAACAGCAAACGATATACTTATAGGAACCTTAAAGAGAGACTATAGGGATCCATCTATTATATGAAATGGAGATGGGGAGATTTTGTTTTCGAGAGATTAAAATAATATTCGAAAAGTTTTCTTGGCATGGGATGATTTATTTGTGGAAAGTTTTTTTTTTTTTTTTTGAAAATAAAACTTTGAAGCTTGTGTGCCTTGCTGCTTTACTGATGCTATCCAAGAAGTTTTTAGTTTGATTTTATGGTCAGAAAATTGAGGACAATGGATACGGCAGAACATAATCTACACAAACATAATATTTGCTTTTTCGAAGAAAAGGAATTTAGAGTATTAGTTATAGGTATGGTAAATATGTATAAAAATAAAGTTTATAGCTCAATTTTTGGTAAGGGTGATCCAAGCCTTGTTTCATGCAATTGGTTATGAGTTTTAAGTTTTAAATTACAAAATATAAACTTATTGCATATGTATGTAGAATTTATGAACTGAGGGGGATTAAAGTTTCAGATCTTAATTTGATTTTCTCTATATGCAACTACAAATATTGGGATCTGAAAAACTTGTACAAGGAGTGTTTTCATTTTAATAAAGGTTTCCATTTTTTAAACACTCCTATTTGCAAAAAAATACCTCAATTTGATTACAATATGTTGTTTGTGAGTTCATGTAATTTAAATGGTTTCAATTATGTTATAATATCCAAGTGACTGTCATTTTAGGGAATATTTTCCCTTTCAAACTTTTAATTGTTTCCACTGAATAAAAAAAGACAGAAAATTTCAAAAACTATAATTTTTATTTTCTCGAAATATATTTTGTGAAAAAACAATAAAATTCTCTGCAGAAAAATTGGTTAGAAATATTAAACTTTAACTGGGGTGAATTGTTGTTATACGGTCATTTCAAAATGGTTTAAATTAATATTCTCAAATTATTTTCTCTTTTCCCTTTTGATTATTTATTTAATTCTTGAATTCATTCTCAAAATTCATATTTATAAAAATTAAATGCTGGTTCAATTTGAATTCTGTCATTTAATATTTTTTTTTTTCGTAACATTTTTTTTTTACTGAAAATGGTATAAAATAAAATCTTATATTGGCTTAAGAATTTTAAAACCATCCCATTTTATAGTATATGTATAGATATCGTCTTTGAAAAAACATAGTTTTTTTCTGATTCTTAAAATTAAGAGAAAATATTTTTTATACTATACATATTTTTAATTTCCCTTCTATATCTCACAAAAGTTAAATTTCAAGTGAAAATGCCAAAGAGAAAATAAATGGAAAGAAAAAAACCATGACCAAAGTTCTATTTTTCTATTCAAATTTTACATTTTCCTCCCAAAAGAATCCTCAGTTTGTGTACCTACTTTACACTATTCCTACAGGAAACGTTGCGCTATTTTCAACGAAAATATTTTCATTCACCTTCCGTTGTTTGTTTTCATTTAGAATAAAAATAAAATTAAAAGCAAAACCTCAAGCACTCTTAGGTGAGAGATGTTTTTTTTTTTATTTTTGCGTCGGTCGTTTTCTTTTATGAATGAAAATCCGCATACAAATTTGGTAAACGTGTATAGCTGAAAAAATCAAATTCATCGGTTATGCAGCAAAGCGAAAAATTGCTGAATTACGATGCAGTTATACCAACATACAAAGTACCTATTTTTTTTTGTTCCTCCACTTTTTCCTAAATCAACACCTTTAATCCATTTCTTTTTTTCTTTCCAATGAATGTTGCTTTAAAATGATATTCAGGATTCTAACAGACATCGATTAAAATTTTAAATTTACCTGAATAGCGTTCCATGATTTAACTTCAGTTTCAAATTTAGCTTCGGTGACCTTCGCAAAATCAAAATGACACACTTCATACAAACAAAAAAAAAATGTCAACCGTGACTCACGGTCACACTGTCGACAACTTTGTCTTCATACTAATCCCAATGATCAAACAAAAATCCCCATAGAAACGGCCATACCATTTTTTCTTGTTTTAATTGCTTTTTAATTTTTAACTGAAAGTCATGTCAATTTTTTTGTGATTTCGAACAACTGACTGCGAGACAAACGATTTCACACATCAAACAAGAAATTAAAATACAAATTTAAAAGTCAAAATCAACAGGTTTTCTACAGATTATTTTCGGATATTTCACTTTCGCTGATGCCCCCCATGTAAAACACACATAAAATAAACAAAATGAAATGAAAATAAAAATAAAAACAAAGAAAGTCGCGGAAGATTCTTTTAGAATCATTTCGGATTTACTTTTGCCTTGATTTTAAAGCTTTTTGTTTTTTTTTTGTTTTGTTCTGAAATTTACATTATTAACATTGACCTTGTCGAATTAGTTAATTTTATTTATGAATCACGACGAAATAAGAACCAGAAATACACGGCGGAAAATACACGTTGTTTAATTGACTAGATGTTTGTAAGTTTTTCTAAATAAATTTGATTTGTTTAGATCCACGAGCGAACGAACGGACAGACACTGATTGAGATAGAAATTCAACAAGCCATCAAGTCGACCAGACACTTTTTTTTGTTATTAATTAAAATTTTGTTAATTATTTATTTATACAAAATTCGCGAGGTAATAAAAATCATAAAATGAGACTTGATTTAAGAATATTTGCATAATAAAGAATCTTCTTTCTTTCTTTTCTTTGCGCATTCTCAATCAATTAACAGCGTTTTTATCGATGTTACTTAAAATGTTGCAGACACAAATTAGCTATATTTGTTTTTATCGATTGTTGGTACCCGCATAATTATATTTTGTTGATGAGGTGATATCATTTTTCAGAGTTGAACCCAAATCAAAGAAGTGTAAGGCTTGGGTTTTTAAAGTTCATAATTATGTACTTTGATTTGTTAATAATAATTAGCTACACATTTTGTTTATTGAATTTTGTGGAGGATTTGTGTTTTGGTAATTTGATTTGATTTTTGAATTCGATTCATAAAGAAATGTTTCATTTTAGGGCAATCACCCAGATAGTATTTTTAATCCAAATGTTTTGAATAAACTGTAAATAATAACTAATAGGAGAAACTTTCGCATGGGATTTCAATTTATTTTCACCAAATTTTAAACACTTACTACATATTTGAATTTTTTCAAATTCGTATTTTTACGATACATCAGATGACACCTTCAGTTTTGAGGTCAAACTTGTTTGTTTCTTTATTATTTTTTTTTTATATTTTAGTCTAATGCTTTTTGTACTCTTTTTTATTCTAATGTTACTTAACGAAGAATCAAGTTCGTGCGATTCAGTCATACATCAGAAGACGACACCACACCTAAACCAAAGCTATGAAATGTGCTTATACATTTTTCAATAGGTACTAGAAAAAATGTTAGCTTCCTTCGAGCCGTATTTTTTGTATTTTGAGTAATTTGGTCAACAATATTTAAATAATTCAGTATTATTTAACACCTAATTTTTTTGGTCAATGTAGTACTACCAGCTTGAAAGACAATGACTGCAACCACTGACAAACAACATCGCACAAGTCTACCAAATGGTGTAGATGAATCGTCACATTAGTGTAAAAGATAACGAAGATGTTCAAGAAAATTAGTTTTTTTACATATCAAGATTTGATTTTAAATGGCTGCAATTTTGGTTAGAAACTTCTCAAAGATATGCATACACATTCGATAGCTTTGGCTGCCGTCTTAATGTTTAGGTCGAACATTTTTTAAG